>JAHLML010000017.1:0-600000 GCA_019915145.1 Strobilurus orientalis | reverse complement strand
GTGGTGGACCATCAGCACCGACACCGACAAGGGCGAGGTCCTCAAGATGCAGAAGTTTGACCTCACATACTACGCACCCTTCTACCAGGTCTCTACCACTCCCGAGATGCTCCCTCTCCAGCAGCTGAGGAATGTCTCCGCTGCCACCGACTCTGCTTCCACCCGCAAGCGGGAGCTCCCAGTAAAGCGCAACGGTGCCACTGCCGTCTCCTCATCGACCAGCCTGCTCCTCGCCGGTGGCGCTCTGCTTGCCGGTCTGTTGTCGCTATAGACATCGGCTATCATATTTATCACCCTCATCCTCGTTGGACACCTTCGGACGTCACTGTACATACAAGCAATCATACCCCAGTAGTACCATTGACATTCGTTTCAAACAGTTATTACATCCATAATCATCTACTTATCTGTTGGGCTATTGGTGCATTGACTTGCATTTACCGTAGACCGGCAATGTCATGACTTGATGAGCAGATAATATATGCATAGACGTATTTCAGTGCTCTTTGGCAAAGGGTAGTAGTGCCAATAAGTAGAAGAATGCAAGAGGAGTATGTGCGGCTTTAGGATGCGCAGACATTCGGTTCGATTACGAGACGAGGTCTTGGCGAGATTAATGCGAAAAGGAGACGCCACACATTCAAGGCTGTCATTACATTGCCTTGAAGGAGTCTTTGAAGGCTAAGGGGTGTAGCCCCTTTACAACGCTGTAACCTCTTCTAATCATGAGCTCGAAGCTCCCCAAATTGCCAGTCGAGGTTCTGGAGTGTATCCTCGAGGAAGTCGCCAACCAGGGAGACAGTCGATCGCTTGCTGCCTGCATGTCTGTCTGCCAACTATCTTCGCCCCCACATATTCTGCCTCACTACCCTATCGGGCCCAGACACTGTGTCCAACACCTGCGACAAGTTCTCAGAGCTCATGAAAAACTCCCCACTCGTTTCACGCGCCGTTGAGACGCTCAACATCCAACTTGGTCGCCACCCGTCAGGACACACCAATCCATACGCATAGTTGCGAGCCGACGAGGTTCTCTACTAGTTCTCTACCACACACTGCCGACCCTCCGCACGCTGACTGGATTGAGCCTATCCGAGATTAACATTGCCGAGTCGACCCCTTTCACGATGCTGAGGCACATCACCAGCCTCAAGCTCGCCGACGTGAGCTTCGCGGCCCAGTCCCCGGTGCCGTTCATATCCACCTTCCCAGAGCTACGACATCTCTCCATTGGCAACCTGAGAAACTGCACATACACACTGGCGCCCGCCGACCCAGTGCCCAAAACCAAGCTCATCTCCCTCGAAGTGGCGCAAAGCTTCTATGCCGTTGAGTTGTACCTCAGTGGTGTCGTGCTCATGCTCTCGACGCCCAGCAGGCTGAAGAAGCTCTCCTATCCATGGCTGCGACTAGGCAGCAGGCCCATGTCCTCATCGACAACTCGCCGGAACTCGAGGAGTTAATACTCACAGACGGCCTTTCCACAATGGACGCCCTGCCCTCTATTCGCCGGGTGGCACGGCCGCGCAATAGAGAAGCCCACCGTCGACGTCCATTTCCGCGCACTATGGGACGGCACGGAAGAAGCGCTCTCGCGGGAGACTCTAGAGTGGCTGACACAGGTCTTTTCGCCGACCGGTGCACGTTCGAAGAGATCGCTCTCCAGTTTTCGGTGGCCAACATAATGCAGGTTGTTCAAGAACTGGAAACGGAGTGGACAGCGCTCGACTCTCGGGGACTAGGCTAACAAAAATTACCGTAACAGAAAAACTTCTCTAGTAGCTGATATATCCTATCCGACTGCTCTAGGTGCTCAGTCATCGTCGTCCGCTGAAGGAGGTTGCATAACACCGCTAATCAGCATTTCTTTAATGACAGGATCATTTGTCGCCAACTCTCCTCTAGAAAGTCAGATTAGCTGTGATACGTCTATGAAGAGAACATTGTCATACAAAACACCTCTAGCGACGTCCCGCATAATCATGCCCGATGGTATGTCAATTTTTTCGACGCCAGAGACGTCGTCGGCGCGCGTTGGTCCGACATTGACCATGAGCACAGGCTTCTTCAAATCCAGCGCATGCTTGACGAGTCTGAAGGCAGAGTATGTGGCAAGTGTCGTCCCCATGACTAGAAGACGGTCGCCGCTCTCAACATCCCTGAATGAGCGCTCCTTCACTTCCGTCGGTATCGATTCCCCGAAGAATATGACTTCTGGCTTATGCTGAAAGGAAGTTAGAAGAATCCGAAAAGAGAAGGCTGATTTCTCACCGTGTTGCTACTCTGGTTCTGTTGCAGACACGTTGGACAGTCTGGAACAACAAAATCCTCATAAGATATACCAAGTTGTTCTATCGCGACCTGCAGAGAGAGTCAGTCTTGGAGGCTGAAGAGAAAAACCAAGCTCAAAACATACATCACCGTCTGGGTTAGTGCGTGGCTCATTTCCTGTTCGCGCAACGTCGTCTAGAAACGCTTTCCATTGTGGATTCGCTGCAGTAAGCCAATCTTGGAAGTTCGCGCGATCAACCAGGTGTCCGTTCTTGCAGCGGACTCGCTGAAGAACGTGAGATAACGTATACGTGCGAGGGAACCAAATACACACGTGTAAAGTGCCGTGAAGCTCCAGAATCGCGTTTTGTATAGTTACGGGATTTGACCCCGACACGGACAATGCTTTGTTGTGAAGTCCATCAACATTCTAGAGGGAATGAAAGGGACGAAATAATAGAAATGATAGTATTTCACCTGCGTTACGATATGGGGGATAACGGACGCGTACTGCAATGCAGCTAGGGCGTAATGGGTAGTATTGGGCAGAGCGTTGTTCACTGGCATGTAACCCAGATATGAGCGCAACCAGTAGCGTTGTCTTTGAGAGAGAAATCCAGGTCAGACGCGTGCACGAGACAAGCGCATCATTGAGACGCACACCTAAAGGCGGCTCCTTTTGGTGATTCATCCACTAGTTCGTGATAGAATATTGGTCTAGGTTTGGGTGAGTGGATATACTTGAAGAGTGAGAAGTTGGGCGCACTTGTAATTGGGATTCATGTAGCGACCGTCGTGGCCTCTGTACGCCCGTATGCCGGAGTCCACGCTGACACCAGCGCCAGTCAGCAGGGTGGTACGGCCGCCCGCCAGAAAGGCAGTCACCCGTTGCACAGCAGCCGCTATCGCTGTGCTATCCCAAGATGGCGCTGCATAGAGAACATCGTGCGGGATGGTAGGGACGGATATTCGCATGCAGAAGGCAGGAGGTCCTGAGGAGGAAAGCTTCAATATCGCTTATCAAGACAGCTCGCATCGGATCGAGTCTGTTCCCGGCAAGTCCCGTCCTTTCTTGCATCCGTCCCACCACAGCCGATACGATCGCCACCTATTGCCTATCGTGAGCGATGCTGAAGACCCAACCCCCTCCAACCCGCTCCTCGCGGGATTTTAATACTGGGTTGTGCTCAGGCTCTTCCGTCCCTTCTTGCGTACCCGGGCTTCTGAAGAAATCAGCATACGCCGCGCGCGCATGCTGACACAAACATAACACGAGTAACCTCTATGTACGTACAGCGGCTAGATCTTCAAAGGATCCTAGCAGAATTCTCTCAAGGCGCTCCACACTTTGACCGCTGAGTCCAGGCTTGGGACTCCATCCGACACCGAAAATCGTTGGAATTTTTTCTCTAGACTAAGAACTGTTGGCATGGCTCCATAGGGCATATGGCACACTTGTGGGGACCCACATATTGCCCACGTTTTTCTTTTCTCCAAACGGCTGATTGCCTTGCTTCTCCAGGCAGTCTCCAGGGCTCGAGCACACACACGTAACTTCGCCTTTGGTAATGCGGACCCATCTAGTACTAGTCTTAGTCTACGAGGCTGCTCAATCCTTAAATGCGATATACAATCTCGAGAAACGGCGGTTCACTAGGCCCTGGATGTCACCCAAATCTGGTAGGGAGCGCATGGCTACTTTACGTTTGTCGCCACTGTGGACGCATTTTTACCAACGAAGTTGGATTTGTTCTGTCAGCAACAGCAAGAAGGTCGGGCACTGACTAGTGGGACGAGGACATGGAGGTGAGGTGGCGGGCTTGCTCTGTCATTCAGGCTATTGCATTTAAGATACTACTAGTCCCAAATCATACTGTGGGTCCAATCCTACAGGCTGCACAGTCATCCAAATGGATTCCGGGAACGTTCTTCCTTGACATATCAGGAGCATAGACCTGGAAATCGGTCTTCTGCGGACACGGCCCTTAGACACCTTGCCAGTGGCTCAGTGCGTACTCAAAATTCAAAGTCTCAATATTTTTCATTGACGACGAGTCATCCACCATACAGAGGATCTCCAGTACATAGTCTGCCCTACTTTCACTCTGATCTCACCAATACGCGGAGCTGCTTTTGCTTTCTTCGATGAAATATTCTGGACGGGGATAATGCCGACGACTATTGCGAACCTAGATGGTCACGACTTGGCTTGATACTGTAGTACGTGGTGGCCATTTTACACGAAGCAGGCACCCGTTTAAGTGGCCGCCGCTCACATGGGGGATTGTCCTCCAGCATTGGCTGATCTGTGTAAGCTATAAGATCACCCACATCAACGGTCAGCCCTATATCAGAGCGAAATGTTTCCTTCACTGCTCCCCATACTGTCCTCCTTCCGCGCTGTAATGGCTACTGTCACCGAAGTCCTTTCCCCTCGCACATCCGGGACCACATCCGTCCTCGCGGTGAACGCAACACAGGCAGAGGTGAGCATCTTTTGTGGACCTTCATACTGTACTGACCGAACGACGTACTAGCCTGAACCTTCCCCACAGGACAAGCTTCGTGCCGAAACACGATCTATTGTTATGTCCTATCTTCGATGTTGTAACTTCAATCCCGTCCCGCCTGTGTACGACCAGGTCTTTGAAGACCAGGTGTTCGAAGCCGCAGCCGCAAAGGGATGGGACGTTGTGTCCACACGCTCTACACTCATCGTGGGAGCCGGGATCACCAGCACTTCCTACCGTCACCTCACCAATCTATCCACCAAGATTTATATTGCCCTCTTCACCTCCCTCGTCGTCGTAATTGACGACCTGTGTACGAAGGACGCCGAAGTCCTGCAGGGTGTTTCGGAATTCATCCGGGTGAGCCAAGTTTCCACCATCGGAGTGCCCTGTGTCTCTGTAGCAACGCCATTTGCTCACTCACCGCCTTCGCAGCGATTCCGATCAGACGAACCACAGACGATCAAAGTTTTGGAGTACCTCGAGGCCCATATTTTGGAGGCCGGCGAACATCTCGACCCGACAGCTGCAGACATAATCATCTGGGGTACACTGCGGTTCATCTCGGGCTGCTACCTCGAATCTTTGGAATGCTCCCCACGCAAGGCGCAGCCATCCGAAGAGTACTGTTACTATCTCCGAAACCTCTCGGGCATTCCTGAGCCGTACGGGATGTTCATCTTCCCGCCTACCATCCCTTTCATGGCATACAAAGACGCCATACCCGGGATATGCGACTTTATCAACTTCAACAACGACCTACTCTCCTTCTACAAGGAGGAGTTTGCCGGGGAGGACAACATGGTGACATATCTTGCCCAGGTGCAGAACTTGCCAAAGTTCGACATTCTTTCGAAACTGGCGGATAAGACCGGCGTCGTATACTGGAGGACAGTGTCTCTATTGAACAACGAAGAGGCCCGGTCCGCCTTCGTCTCATTCGCCGGGGGATACGTCCACTTCCATACAGGGTTGAAGCGGTACAAGCTAATCGAGCTTGGCATCACCCAGCCAGATGATTAGCAGCCTGCAGTGATAGAGTATATACGGAGGTGTGTGCTTGTGTTCATTGCGTAACTTGTATATCTATGTAGCACTCTCACATGCATAGCCGAGATTTGCTGCTCTTGACTGAATGGCTCGCTGGCGGAATGCTGGCCGAGGTGGAGTAGTTCTTGTACAGCAACTTCATTCTCATAGATGGAATACATTCAATCGAGCATCCCAGGAACAGCTAGCGAGTACACCCTCCTCGTACAATGACCACCCACAACCTACCACAAACTCGGTGTGGGGATCGTGTATATACATGAGTCGGGATCCCGTCACGGCAGGCGACGCGTTCCACCTTGAGAAAGGCTTAGGTGGGGACAATCATACCAAGCAAAATAACGTACACCCTACAAGTCATATCATAGCTAGCACTCGCCAGCACATCGCCGTTATGCGGACTCCATTGCACCTTCCTCACGGCATATTCATGCCCGGGTAAGTGCAGCTCACACACCCCACCAACCTTGTTCATCTCGCCCATCTTAACCATGCGGCAGTCCCAGACTTTGATCGACTTGTCCACGGAGCCGGTCGCGAGCGTGAAGGGACGGTACTTGTTCCAATCGATCGAGAGGATCTCCGCGCCTGACGCTGGTACGGTGAGGGCGGCCGCGGACATAGGGTTGGTGAAAGTATTGGAGGAAGGCGCGTAAGACGGCTCCCGAAGGTCGAATATCTTCACTGTGCCGTCCGTGGAACAGGTAGCGAGCACGTCTGGCTGATGCGGGGAGAAGAGGGCTTGGTACGTGCATGAATGGTGCGCTTGGAGAGTCAAGAGAGATCGTGGCCTGTCAGGCGTCCAGATCTTAACGGTCCCGTCCCAGGAGGAAGAAGCAAAATGTTCCTTCTTGATGTTCGACCAGTCAACTGAGAACACCTCGCGTGAGTGTTCTTGCCAGGCGACGATGGCATAGTTCTATTCAGCATCAGCCAAAGAGTAGTACACCAGTAAAGGGCGCTATACATTGAGCACGATATCCCAGAGTCGTATAGTGCCGTCGCCGGACGCGGACACTAGTTGGTTTTCGTGTACTTCAGACCATGCAACGTCATACAGGCCATCTTGTGTCTCGAAGCTATTGGCTTCAACATCCGGGCAGTGTATGGTATCTGATCTCTCACAATTTATTACAGGTCAAGCTCGGCGGTCCACCAGGAGTCTGTGGCGGGCCCATTGACACGATATGTAAGCGTCCGTTGCCCACCAACCCAAAGTTGGCTGATGACGCGAGTGCGATCCGTGTATTGTGGAACGGGGACCACGCCAGCGAATAGTGCGCAAAACCAGGCGTATGAAGAACAGACGGCGGTGGTTTATGGCCAATCATATAGCAAGATGGGGGAAGAGGTCATAGCACGAATGATGGTGATCGGCTACTTTTGGTCCGGATATGGCTCGTGAAATTCTCACGAAGGGCAAGTCAAGCTCATGAATAAATTTATTGATTGATCAATTACGGTTACATGCGGTGGAAGTGGGTCATATAAGAGAGAAGCAGAGCTTCCAATATTCATCAAGCTCAAGAAACCACCGCGTAGCCAGTTCTTTCGGCGGATTGAAAAATAACGCCGGTGGTATGCACAGGTCCGGCCCGCACAGGCTCACCAGGCATGCGAAGCATTATGTGGCTCAAAGGATGATGAGTGCCGTCCTCCATGCAGTCTGAGCAGAGGTCATAGCCGTCACCATCTCTCGCACATACACCACTATTGCAGGTATCATTGACTTTGTACCGCAAGAGGAGCACATAAGCAGAGTGACTTACTCTTGACAGCGATAGCACGGTCCACGAACTGGCGCAAGGCCGCAGCCGTCACAGGTTATACCTACCAGATGAACATGTCTCGTCGAAACCTGAGGTAAGGTTGTGACCCACCAGGGTGCCAAGTATGAAGAGCGGGAGACGCCATAACTAGATAGCGATGGTTTTTTGGGTGGCCTGCTGGCTGGTTGTACCTGCAGACGCCACAAAGATCGAAGTCATGACATCTGATCCGAAGAATCAACTGAGCAATCGTTCGACGAGGAGGATTTCAAGAATTAGATACGGACGACTTGCAGTTGTATCGCGTCCCTCTGATAGGGTCCTGTTGGCAGCCGTCGCAACCTATCCCAACATGAATCTGGTCAATAGCCCGCGTCCCCAAGCGGAGGAAGCTGTGCCAAGTCGGATGATCTCGTGGCGGGACATCACAGCAGTCCATACAAAGGTCATAGTCTTCGCATCTGTTCGTGACGTCCAGGTTGAGAGTGTAGAAGAAGGTCAGTGTCTTCGAAAACGACTTACGTTTGACACTTGTAACGAACTCCCAAAACGATAGGCTGGTGGCAGCCATCGCAAGTTATGCCTGGAGCATGAATCGCAGCACCAGCTGATGTACGTGAGGTGTCGACGCGATGTTCTGTATACTCGGGTGGTTCCTCTTCTGTAATGGCCATGTTGAGGACGAGAGAGCGAGAGGAGGCTGTTGGTTAGATGATCGAAGTTGAGGTCAAGGAGGTTGCAACAAGGGCGCGCTTCGGCATTTTCCGAGTCATCTCATGCCGCCTTTGCTTAACAGCCTTAACTTGCGAAAGGGATGCTGGCATTATTCAGATGCCACAAGGACACCAAGTTCATGGAAAAACACAAAACAATATAGCGGTACTGGTGTACTTTGAAAAGTAGAAGTGGAGAAATACTTCGATCCTCGGTGCCTTTCAGTGATCGTGCAGGGTCACATTGACTCATGTTGCTTTCAGTCTATCTTCACATCACTTCGCCCGACAACTTTGCACTCTATTCCAGGCATTCTGAGCTCCAGCCACCTCTGGAACCCGCACCACATCGTGAGTACGGATGATCTGACGGACCGGATCCGGATCAGACTCTCCTGTTTCTCCTTCGAAAAAACATACGCTTAACCTCAACCTGAGGGGATCCAGCGAGCGTCGGCGTGAAGAGCTGTCTCAACGAGAAGTCCACAACGACAACATGCCTGCTCTCTTAGACTCCCTCCCAAACGAGCTTCTCATGGAAGTATTCTGCCACTGCATCCCCACCGACTTGGACCGACACGGCGGAGACATCAGCTGGATCGGCGTCAGCCATGTCTGCCAAAGATGGCGGGCGGTCGCCCTAGCATGTCCCGAGCTCTGGTCGTCGGTGCTGTTTTCGAGGCCGCAGTGGACGGAGGTCATGCTCGAGCGGAGTGGATCCGCCCCGCTTTCCTTCCGTGCAGACTTTGATCAGCCTGAATCGGGGTTCTACGGTCGACTGCTCTACCATCAGCTCACTGCCTACTATCATGCCAATTGCCATCGCCTGCAGACTCTCGCTGTCTCTGCATCTCCCACTCTTCTCGAAAGCTTCATCGAGGAAGTCCGACAATCGAGAGTGCCACTCCTAGAAACTATCATCATCACCGCGACCGACGCCACAGATCCTCTCGGTGTTGTGCTCCCCGATAACATGTTTATCACCCTTGATAATGGCAAGCAGCACCTGCGTCATCTTGAGCTCAATCGCTGCGCGTTCCCGTGGGGCTCACGCTATTACGACAATCTCACATTTCTTGCTCTTGACGACACCCCTTTGCTCTTACGGCCGACATTTGCGGCTCTCACCGGCATACTAGCTGCGTGTCCGCTCCTCCAGGTCTTGCGCCTCAGTGGAGTTGACACTGACCAAGTCACAAAAGTGGTTCTCAAGATTTCTTTACCACACCTACGCTATTTGAAAGTCGCGGGCTCCTGTAGAACCTGCTCACTCATTCTGGCCACAATTCTCTTTCCTCAGAACATTCCAACAGTTCTAGACATTTTTGCAGACCGGCGCAATGGGTCAACCCCGGAAAGGTCTCCAGCCGACTATCTGCTACTCTCCAATTTCATCATTCCCACCCTATTTTCCCGACCGCTTGGAAGTCTCCGAGTGCTTTTTATGATACGCCATCTCAAAGAGCATGATCATCCTGTCATGACATTCAACATAGGCCCCTCTCACTCCACCCTCTTGCTCACGACGTTCAGCGCGGATGTTTCTTTTGGTCTGTTTCCATACATCTTCACGTCTGCGTTTCGACATCTAGATCGCAGTGGATGCGGAATCCACACTCTTGGGCTCTCGTTTCCAAGTGACAGTCCCTGGAAGGTGTTTTCCGTGCGTGAACTTGTGGGAATGTGGTCCAGTCTCTCCATCATGAAGGACTTACGCTGCCTCGTCATCCAAAATGCGATGCCTGACTTGCTGCTCGAGTATTTGCTCGAACGGACCATGGGCCGCATCGGGGTTGGACGACCTATACGCTACCACGTTACACCGTATGGCCTGAAACCCGCACAGGTCGAATTTCTTCCCAGCTTGCAGACCATTCATCTCCACAACATACGGTTGAACGCAGGCGGTCGATTGAAAGCAATGGCGACTGTCCTACAGGACAACGTCTCGAGCCTGATGGACCGGGGGAAGCTGGAAATAATCCCGGTACCAGTGTGGGATGAGATCGAACGCCTGCCTCAAATACCCTCGTTCGGACAGGTCCTTCGTGCCTTCTTGTGGGCGCGGAAGGTATCGGATTTGCCCAACATACCGTCGCTGATCATGACAGAATGTTCGGAAATCTATACGGATGATCTGGCCCACTTGCGCTTTTTCTGCGACGTCACCTGGGACGGAGTCGGCGGCGAGGACAAATCGACGGGGATTGACGAATGTGAGGGTGTGGAGGGATACTCGATTGGAGTGTACGCACGGATGTTTGGTTCTATGGCATTCCGAGTCGAGAAAGAGCAGTATGAACATAATCTCCAGCATGAACTAATGTGGCCCCCCTTGAGCTTGTCGCCGCCGCCGCTGAATTCGGATTAGTTCTGTAACAATGTACAATGTCATTTTTGTAAGCCCAAGTACTGCCTGATATTGCAAGTGCCACCAATGTATAGCTTCGAATGCTTGTAAGCAAGCTTTTACGTATCATCTGGCTGGAACAGAGTCCTTCACCATCTCTGACGACCGCTATGATTTTTCCTCGGCGGGGATTGGGCGGTGAGCACGGGTCGAACTCGGAAAAGATTACTCGGGACGGATATGCACGGATCTTGGCGATTGCGCAATAGCCATGGCCTGTCTTTCTACTTTGCGATCACCGTCGTACGACGCGTCAATCGACCCATCTCGCAGCCCTTGAATGGCCTTGTTGTCCTTCACTTCATGCCCTAGATTCTCCTTCACTTTCGTGATAAGAAGATCGATGTCGTCCCTTCCCCAGTCGTCCATCCCATGCTTCAACACCGTCGCCGGCTTCCGTGGATGGCGAGAAACAGCGCGAGATCGCAAGAAATCTGTCGGATTTGTGCCGACGATGGGGGCGCTACACGATGGCCACATCAGTCTCGGTAGGATCAGACCGTTGCAAAAAAAATTCGAGGTGCTAACAGCAACAAGTGCGGAGGTCCCTGCTCGAAAACGACCTCACCGTTCTGTCCATCTTTGTCAATCCTGCTCAGTTTGCGCCCCACGAGGATCTCGCCACGTATCCGAAGACGCTGGAGAGCGATCTCGACCTGGCTGCCAGGGAGAAACACGTCCTCGACGATGGCGCCGTCCGGACCGTCTCAGCCGTTTTTGTCCCCACTGTGTCGGAAATGTATCCTTCTGGCATCTCCCAGTCCGTCTCAGACCAAAAGGGCACCTTTCTCGACATCAAGGGCTACGGCGAACAAATGGAAGGCAAAAGCCGGCCCACCTTCTTTCGCGGAGTCGCGACTGTGGTCACCAAGCTCTTCAACGTCGTCGAGGTACCTCCATCCTGTTCTTTGTTTGCTTGATAACGCGTCGCTCACATTGCTGCAGCCAACCCGGACGTACTTTGGGCAAAAGGACATCCAACAAGCACTCCTCATTAGACGCTTATGCAGAGATCTCCTCCTCTCCCATCCCACGCCGGAAAATCATCGCATAGTGCCGACCAGCCGCGATCTGACAGACGGTCTTGCGCTCTCGTCCAGGAACACCTATTTATCCGCGGAAGGACGCAAAGTCGCCCCAGCTCTGTATGCCGCGCTCCGAGCCGCTCAGGCAGCATGGGAGAGTGGTCTTACGAAACGAGAGTGCCTGCAGCGTGCTGTAGATCTCATCGACGCCAAGAAATCTTCTGCCGTCGACGTTAGAGTGGACTACATCGAGTTTAATGATTCGGACACTTTCGAGGACTTGGATGAGCAGGCCACTATCTCGCGGGAGGCTGACGCTACTCCCGTCATCCTGAGCGGCGCGATATGGGTAGACAAGACACGTCTTATAGACAACATTATCTTGGGAAATACAGGGAAAATCTGGTGATGTCAAGAGTCCATTCATTGTGTCACAGTACAAGTGAGCGTACAACATGATTAATCGTCCGAGTAATGTCCTGATAGTAAAGTCCAAGTGACTACAGACCACGAAAACGAGCGGACAGTACTACAATAATAAATTACAGAAGCACACAATGGAATGCCCAGGGGCATTGATTGATTTCAATTGCCAAAGTACGCAGCCTCGACCTGCTTGGTGTTGACCTGATGTGTCGTTAGAGAGGAAAGAACAAGACCAGAACCATGCTCACATAGCTCAGATCAAGGTCCTCCGTATGCGACTCGCCCATCAGTGTCATCGTAGTCTGCAATTCAGTCTTAAGCATGTCAATCATTCTCACCACCCCGTTCTCGCCCCAAATGTTGGCGTACACCGGGCTGCGTCCCAGCCCAACGGCGCGCGCACCCAGGGCCAGGAGGGTGATGATGTGGCTGCCCCGCCGGACGCCACCATCGGCATATACTTCCATGCCATCGAATACCTCGGGTGCGTTCCTCCTGATGTCCAGGAGGATCTCAACTGCGGTGGGCGCGCCGTCCAAGACGCGTCCACCGTGGTTAGACACGTAAATCGCAGGGAAGCCTAATTGAAGGCAGGTGCGGGCGTCCTGGGCTGTCTTGATACCCTTGGGTACAACCGGGAGGGAGGTCAAGCTTTGAATCTCAGCGAGTGCTTGGAGGTCAAAGGTCGCGGAGTGACCGGTGCTGGAAATCGGACAATTAGACCAAGTAGGTCGATGTGACAGGAAACGCACTCGTCCGAAGATCCAGTAAAGCGCAAGGACCGTGTTCTGTCAGATGGGCAAAAGAGATGTTACAATCAGAGCGTTGTCGCTGGCACCTTGCGTTGCAGATTACACAAACCTGATTCCATTGATCCCAGTGTTGTCGACAGTCAAGAAGATGGCTTTATAGCCGGCATTCTCCATGCGCCTCAGCTCGTCGATGAGTTGTGTTCGGTTCGTCCAGATGTACTCTTGATGGAACATGACCTGACCTTCGACACCGACTGCGGCGATGTCTTCGAGGGACTTCGTAGAAGAGATGCTGGGCTGTCAAGGAGAGATAATGCTCAATAAACCTACCAGAAGCAAGAAAAGTTCATTTGACGACTTACCACGTACAAGAGGTTCTCCTTGCCTGCAGCCGTCGCAAGCGAAAGCTCTGCCGTAGGACTGGTGTGCCCCACATTGGCAGCAGGAGCAATGAAGAACGGAGCGGAAAAGTTGTACCCAAGGATAGAAGTCCTGAGATGAATTGTTGTGTAAGGAGATCGCGGCGTACACACAGTAAACGCACTGCATATTGAAGTCGGAGACATCGCGGAAGCTGAACCCGTTCAACCTGATTTGTTTCCATATGTTCAGGTTGTTTTGGTATGTAACCTCGTCAAGGGCGGCCGTGCGGTAAGAGGCTGGGAGAATGTAATGTGAGTTATGGCAGATATTGAGGGGAACGGCGCTCACCGTAGAAGCGTGGGGATATAACGTTCTTCGCTGCAATCTGCATGTCATTCAAGCACCACATATCTGTCAAGGGAGGCAATTGTCCAGCGACCCAGGAAGAGGTGTTGAGTCCGGTATCGGGGAGACCTTCCATATCAATAGTGACGGCGAGGATTGAGGTAAAGAGTGTGGCCAGGAAGGCAAGGTAGAGAGCGTGGACTGTAAACATGTCGTGGAAGACGGTAGAGACGGTGTGGTGAAAAGAATGTGGAATTGAACGAGCGAGAAAAAGGATGCGGGCAATGGAACGAAACTTTGGCTACTTGACCGCTTAAGTACGGTTCTTACTCGCTTCTTTTACACGGAGACTTAATGTCCCCGGATCATTCTTGGGAGATGAACAAGGTCAGATCTTCCCCGGCGACATCGTGGACCGATACACAGACAGCAGATGCATATGGGCTGTGCCAAGGCGGCCAGGTAGCAGCGGGTGGGTGGACGATGGGCCATTCGATGGAGATTCTATTGGACATGACATGAGAAATACACACGAGTTGTGTTACAGCTATAGCAATGAGACGAGGGACAAGGCACGATAGAGATGGCTTCATTTGCTTGACATAACGTAGCCAGAGGTGTCAAGGATTGCTTTCCCACAGATAGAACAGAGGCCCTTCTTGTAAGCACAACCTGCAGGGGGCATCAGGTGGAGAG
Organism: Strobilurus orientalis; assembly: GCA_019915145.1. Classification (NCBI taxonomy): domain Eukaryota; kingdom Fungi; phylum Basidiomycota; class Agaricomycetes; order Agaricales; family Physalacriaceae; genus Strobilurus; species Strobilurus orientalis. Next base: position 585,670 of record JAHLML010000017.1, on the reverse strand, counting down.
GCGAAGAAGAGTACGTACAACACACCATGACAGTACTTCGCCTTGTTCTGGGTGACAGACGATTTACAGTCCTTACAACGCCCCTGGTACGGCTTAACAGTGTGTGCATGTCAGTCGGGTGCATCAAACAGGTGGCATGGTGCTCACTTGGAAACGGTTCTTGGAGCTTCCTGGCCGACTTAACAGCTTGTTCTCTCCCACCTTGCGCGACCCGTCCTTGATGCTGCTCGAGCTGGCTTGAAATGGATCGGGCGCTGCCACTTTCGACAGTTTCTTTTCACATTTCTTGCAGACCATGGTATGGCAGGGCAAGTCGAGATGAGAGTCGGGAACAGAGGGGCGGTGCAGCGCTGACTACGGTCACCACCGGTGTTACCCAGTCATGTGAGCAAGTAACTTCACGCTCACGTCTTCAAATTCAAGTCCGCTCAAGTCCGCTGATGTCTTTCTCAAGCATTGAAGCAAAGACTGGGCCAAATGCAAATCATTGGCTTCACAATTGCAGCGCGGTTCGTCAGAATCTAAACAATTGCAGCTCATATGCCTCGAAGGGGCTGCAGGACGCGTCCAGGCATGCCCGACGCTTGGTGGACGCTTAGTCAGCTCCGCTTTAGGCAGGTCGCGCCCCGACTTGTGGATCCTATTGTCGGTAATTGTTCGCTCACCTTACGCTTCGCGAGCGATCCGTCCGCTCGTGTCCACATATGGTCGAGTTGACATGGCAGCCAATCTTTCTTGACCAACGCGGGTCGGCACTCTCACAAAAAGCCTTATTCCTCACAATGAGCCGCCCTATCGACCAACAATCTACAGCCCCAAGTTTCACCCCCATTGCCCAAAGACAATGCTAGCGGCAGCGTGCTATGACCTGGCTGGTTGCAATGGCCTTCATGATCCTCGCGCTCTTTTTATTCTTTGCAAGGCGATGACAATGACGCGCCGACTATAAAATCTGTCGGTGTCTGGGGAGGATGCATTCACAATTCGACATCGCGAGATGCCTCACCATCGATATCCTTCAAGCTCTGTTGCGCGCCCCAGGACCCTCTACTTCAAGGTGTCCGACGATGTGCTCATCCAGATACTGGAGTTTCTCGACCCCGCGTCTCTTTGGAGCGCGTCCAAGGTCGGCCAACTTACTTACTTCGGGCCGTGAACAACGCGCTCAGTCTCTGTCCTTAGGCCCTCACACGCATCCGCCGTCTGGTACGGGATGTGACCTCCCTTCGGTACAACTTCGAACTCGGTCGTTTTGGCTTGAAGGACGGCCCGCTATCGCACCGCCGTCTGCAAGTCTCGAAGCGCGCGCAGTACCTGCAGCTTTTCAAGCAGCATTGGGACATGCGCAGTGTCACTAAGGAGCTCACCTTGACCTTCCGGGAGCCTGGGATAGTTGGAATGTCGGGCCGCCAGCTCTTCCACATCCAACCTCACGGAGTGTTTAACCTGCTTCAACTGTACGAGCTTCCGTCGCCCAGGTTGACGATTCCCATCACCCAACCCATCCCACACCAATGCCCGGCTCTCGAAGACATTGCTATCGACCAGGTGCAAGGCTTGCTGATGACCGTCCATTGCCATATGTACGTGTAAATCTTCCACCTGCGTGATACAAATCTCATGGAACGAAAAGCAATAATCCCGAGAAGCATGTTAGCCTGAACATTCACTTCAGGGATATGCGCACCAGGAATGTACATCCGCAGGCTTTCGCACCCGAGTACAACATAAATACTCAGGTCGCCGGGCAGATCATGAAGGTCGGAAGTACGATATGCGGGGCAAAGGTCCTCATCGATGTCATGTTTGTTGGGGGAAAGATCATCCACCTCCTCATGAATTGGCATACTTTCCAAGCTCGGGTACGTTCCTGTCATCTCATTTTCCCTGCCTCTTGTCTCATGGTCACAGTGGTTGAAAGAACTGGATCTCCATTTCATGGACGAAAGGACCCTTTTGGGCCTTTCCAAGGCACCAGATGGCACGCCATATGTCTCCGTTTACGACCTCCAGGATGTTATGACAATGGCCGTTAGAGGGCATTTCGTACTTCCCGTGGAATGGGGCGGCGCGAATAGGGTTGAGTTTGCGACTAGTTCGTCGCCGCGGTGGGACACCAGAGTTCCCTCAAACGCGTTTTTCACCGTCGCCCCCGAACAGAACATGCTCGTTATCGTCACAAAGGCGCACCACCAGGGAGTGGGACAAAAGTGGCTTTGCGTTCCCGAGACCTTCTTCAGATGGATGCCGAGGAGGAAGGCCACCCCAGTGCCTTGGAACGACTGGAAGCATGCCTGTCGACCAATTATGAACATCACACCCAATACGAACATCGTCGCCGGCCCGTACACTGTGGGCTGCCGCGCGGTCTACATGGACTACCACGAAAAGGTCCGAAGGTTATGCATCATAGATCTCTCCCCATGCCACACCTTGGAGTCATCGATTGATTCGAGCAAAGGGCAACACGAGGAAAGACATCGGAAAATTGGAGAGTATCTTGTGTCTCGCCGCCCCGTCCCGCCACAGGTGTATGATATAAGGGTGACCGAAGATAACGTCGTGCTTTTATCGGTGAGTGTCATCTATGTTCTGCCTGAGTGCCTTCTAATCGTTTCGCCGCAGTTTGATAAACAGCAGGCTATAAGGACTTGCCAGGTGTGGACGTTCGGAGCGCCACCTTGAGCCCGGCAAGCTTTACGGCGAGGACACGAGAGTGCCTTGCGGCTGGTAGTACTATGCGGATCCCATTATGTTTCGTAGCATACTGAGACTGTGAATAACATACCTATGCCCACTTCAGAACGATCCAAACTATCCACCGTCTGCGCTCCTTTTCATCCTCGTTTTCAGCTCGGGTGACATCCCATTCTCTCGCTTCACCACCCGTAGCTTCCATCTCGGTTGCTTTAACGACTTTGAAACCAGCTAACACGACTGCCTTGAAGAATGATTCGATAGTGTAGCGTCCCGTGTGGAGTCCAACCACCAGATGGACCTCCGAAGCTTGAGAGGGGTACAAGGTGAGAGATAGGGTGTCGATGAAGAGGGCATGGAGATCTGGATTCCAGAGCGTGTCTGCAGCCACGACCACATCGAACTTTCCACCTAATTCCGTCGTGTCGTCCCCCCAGCCATACGCGACAGCGCGAGCATTTCCGTGTGGATTGTTGCGCGCAACGTTATCCGATAGCGCTGCGATGAGCTCGACGTCTGGGTAGTCGCTGATCACAACATCGATGTGGGGGTGGGATTGGGCGATCGTGATGCCCGGAAGCCCTGCTCCTGCGCCCAATTCGAGGACACGGATGGGGGTGGGTGGAATTTTGAGCAAGCAAAGATGATCAACCAAGAAGAGCGAGGAAGCCCATATCGAAGAGGCGTGCAATGCCCAGTTGGATGGCTGGGTGTCGGGAGTTCGTAGGTTGATGGGTTTTCCGTTGGGAGGCGTGTAGGAGAAGAGAGCACCAGCGGAGGTCAGAGTTATGGGTTCATAACTGTACAGCGTTTTGAGCGACCCCGAGAGAATGTCTTCTGGATCCTCTGAGCACATTCACTGTGGTGGTTTGGAACAGAGACATAGATCGCTCTTCTGAGATAAGCCATCTCGGCTTTGGCCGAAAGAATAATAAATAAGTCAAGTTACACGAAAACAGTCGAAAGCTAAGTAGTACTGTTGATGTTACACGACACGGCTAGGGATACGACCAGGTAAATAGATAGTTAGATCGGAGTGAACACTGGAGATTGAGGCACTGGATTCCGAGCACCATAAGATCGCTGTCTGGAGAGGCCGTCGTCTTGCTCTCCGACGTCATGTTCCTCGGTACCGTTACGAATCTTGGTCGCAGTAGTCTAGAGAGCAAGGTCAGAATTCTTAAATTGCTTGTAGGCAAGCTCGCTCACATTATCAGCGCTACTGCCGTCCTCCGCTTCATCAGCATAGCGGGATGTTCTCGAATTGATCGTCCCTTCGGTTCGACCTCGGCTCAGCCGGTGTATGGGCACCGATCCTGTGGTAGCAAATTCGAGGTTGAAGGACAGAGAAACCGCGGATAGCGTGTAATCGTCTGTAACAGTTTCAATGTTGCGTCCCCCAACGAATCTAACGCGCGCGTTGAAAACCTGAGAAGCTGTGATTGCATGGACACATGAACTGTCAGGTCGACCTACCACCAGCAGACTGTTCGAATATAGTTTTGATAAGGCTATAGATGGGGCAAGATGGTAGTTGTTGTGTTTGTACACGAGAAAGAAGATTAGATCGAGGAGAGCAAAGGTGGCGCAGACAGCTCTGAGGAGGAGAAACGGGTCAGTATGCAGGAAGGACAGCGAGAGTAAATGGTACCCACCCTGTCTCGATAGTGAGTCGTACAAACTTGGTCAAAATCACATTCGTTGAACGAAATCCGGTTCTTGACAGATTGAGGTAGTAAATCATGCTGGTAGCAACGATGACATCGCAAAGTGCCGTTCCAGCGAGCCAGACCTGATTCAACTCTGAGACTGGGGATAGTTATGGCATGTAGAGCGGCAACGGACCGAAGTGACAACTTCATTGTGGGCTTGGACCTGGGAGAAGACACCGACGTAGTGCGAGGCTATGCCAGAGTAGATCCCTGCCGTTCCTTGAGCCAAAGACAGCTGGAGGTGCGTGAGAATGTCGCCGCCTAAAGAGGAGAGCAAGCTGTACGGCAATGATGGTCGCACATATGAACCAACTTCGGCCAAGAATCCATATGCGCCATGAGAAGAACACTTGTGCGAGCATACTGACTGAGGCCTAATCAATAATCGTAGAGGATATACGAGGAAATGTTGTGGACGCACTGATGGAGCTCATGACCGGCACACTAAACCACAACCATCCAATATTATCGAGGTCCGCCATGTCCCCCCATCCAATCCCAAAATTTCGAAACGCGTCTCTGGTGGCAAGGACAGTCTGTAAGAGCTCCAGGACGTAGGCACACATGACCATAGTTTTCGACCACCATCGGTCTTTTGGGAACGCGAGGTAATATATATCTAGACAAGGTTATCAGCAGAGGAAATCGCAGCATTGAGGGGGAAGGCGCCGACATGCTTGTACCGTCAGGACGCCGAATAATGCCCAGTTGAAAAAATGGCCCAGTAGCTAGTCAAAGTTGAGAAAGTATGGGGCTTCCGTGATATGAGTCGCCTACGACTGGCCCTGTCCTGTGCCAACAACATGTAAGCCTCGTCCAGAACACAAATATGGTGTACCAACAGTTTCCCGATGTCCGGAGGTATAGCGGAACTCGACTCGGACATCGTCCAGCGAACAGGATGGAGGACAAAGGAAACGGACTAGCCGTATCTCGTTTCTTTGAAGCAAAAGGGATGGAGAGATGTCTCGATCATAGAAAGACAAATGGAAAAACATCAAGGTCCGAGCTGCAGGGTTCGACGATGCGCTGAACGCTTGAGGCACAAGAAATATATTACAGCTCGGATATGCACGACGCCGCTAGGTATATACTGGTATATACAGTAAGAAGATACAGGGTTAGATAGTACAGTACAAACATTCTTGCACGATTAGCCTAGAAAAATAAAGTAGATCATTTTTTAGCGAGCTCTGCTTGCTCCAGCTGGCGCTTGGTATAAATATCTTCGTCGATGGTGTTCTTGGTAACGAAGCGATGGACGTGAACCAACTGCGTTTGCCCGTACCGCACCAATCGACCGACCGCCTGCGTTTCGCAGGCCGTATATATCTCCTTCGACGGTGCAAGCAGCGGCGACAAGAAGATGGCATGGTTGGCGGAGGTCAAGTTCGCCCCGCTAGCGCTTTCGTCCATGACATTCAGAAGCAAGACGCGCTCCTTGCTATTGTTCTGGAAGGCTTCAAGGTTTTTACTCTTGACCGTCGCCGTGCCTTTGATTTCAAGATAGGGAATCTTGTTGTAGGCGAAGGCTTCGCCAACTTTCTTCATCAAGTCAGGGAACTGCACGAAGACCAGTACGCGTTCATCACTGCCGATGGTGTTCCTAGCAAAAGTCAGATCAGAAACAAAGGCAAGCGACGTCAAGAAAGAATTCACTTGATTAGCTTGACGACGCGTTCTAGCTTCATTCCAAAGTGCCGCCCCTTGTCGCGAGCCTCATCATCAACACCGAGGGTCTCCGCATTGACGATGTTGACAGCCCGTGCAGCACTCTTGCAGGCGCCGGAAGCAGCATAGACGCACTCCTCCGTGGCTGCACACGAGTTGACACAGGCAAGGCAGCCCATATGTCCACAAGAGGATAGGACTGCAACGTCAGAGACCGGTAGACTTTTCCGACCGCATTTAGGGCAATCAACGTCGGGCGGCGTCTCTCGTTGCTTCTGAAGATCGCGGACGACCTTGAAGTACCGGAGAGACCGCACACGACCGACAAGCTCCTTGGTCAGACGACGGATCTCGTGTGTCTTCTCCCTGTGCTCCCAGACCGCAGCTGCGACCTTCTCCGTCAGTTTAGTGTCGTCCTTCTTGGTCTTGGCTTTGACCACGCCAACACCAGCTTCGTCCAAGGTTTGTCGAACGATCTCGATAGCTTCCCGATCCTCCACGCCCTCCTCGCTACGAGAGATGCGAATCCATTCGTTGAACATAGACTCGTTCGGGACGTGACTCAAGGCCTTCTCGCGTTTCATACCCTCCCTGACCGCTGAAAGCAGCTCAGCTTTGCACTCCTCTAGTTGATTTTCGCGCTCCTGGACGATGATGTCACAAGCTCTCATAGCATTGCGCTCACCATCGTCAACGTCGTCCTGGTCCTTCTTCTTCTTGCCCTTCTTAGGCTCGTCCGACGCGACATCAAGATCGAAATGCGAACAGCGCTTCAGTAGGGCCTCCTCTGCCGATCTGTAGATGATGAGAATCGTAGAAGAGTAATGACTTGTTAAGTACTGACTTGCTGTCACCGAGAGCCTTGGCAAGACGCTTCTCTCGGTCACTTTCCGTTTTCTTGCTCTTCTTCATGGTCATGTCGAGATTGCGGAGGTAATGCTCAAGTTCCAAGTAAATGGCTCGCTCAGCAGCGGGTAAGTCGATGTCAACTATCTCCTCTTGCCATGGGATCTCGTCGATCTCGGCAATATTCTGAAGACTAATCAGAAAAGAGAAGACAGAGACAAGGAAACCTGTCTACCTGACGGACGAACTGGTCGAGGAAAGTTTGGCCCAATTGATGTCGATGAGCGTGCCATTCGAGCGTATGCACCTCTCGGAAGGAATGGAACTTCTCAACATCTGGAAAGAAAATCAGTAAATGGATAACTGGTCTCAAAGTTCTGTTACCTGTCTGCTCCCTTCTCCTCCTTTTGACTTCAGTCGATTGGCCTTCACCATCGTCGTCCACACCCAAGTGGATGTCAAGGAAAGCAGCGATGGTCTTGAGTGCAGCAAAGTCGTGAATTGGTGGAGTACCCGAGAGGACCCAGCGTCGCGAGGATGTGAGGCGAGTAATGAGCGCATGGGGCTTGCCGTCCAGGTACGTATATTCGTCAACAACGACTCGAGAAAAGTGGAACATTTCGAATGGAGGAGCTTTCATCTGCGTCCAGTCATTGCGAACTGGCTTAGATTCGAGTTTCCAGGGGTCAGAATCAACGCGTTTCTGTCGTTTTGCTGGTTGGTCACCGTCAGATTTCGCCTTTCGCTTCTTGGATTGAGTGCTCGCAGCATCTGATTCGTTGACATCCATGGCAGCATCATCGTCAGACGAAGCAGCCGATGATGTACCACCTGTAGACTTCTTCCGGGATGGTTTGGGCTTCGGCTTCGGTTTTGGCGCTACCTTCTTCACAGGGTTCTTCTTCTTCTTGGGGACATCGCCGTCACTGTCCTCCTCGGCTTCTGAGGATGAGTGCGCGGTGTCTTCGTCCTCTTCGTCGTTTTCGTCGGCGTCCTCATCACCGGAAGAGCCCATCGAAAAGTCTTCATCATCCGAAGAAGCGCGCTTCGACTTGGACTTTGTCGTTTTTTTCGGCTTGGCCTTCGACTTCGGCTTCTTGGGCTTGACCTCCTCTTCACTGTCCTCGTCGTCTGAGAGAATGACCACCGCTTTAGCGGTCTTGCGCCTGGGACGACGCTTTTCGGTCTCAGAAGCACTATCGTCTTCAGCAGCGGATGAGGAGGGAGCGGCGGTAGAGGACGGCGAGGAGGACACTGTGGCTGCCATCGGGCGGCGGATGGGTATGACGACTTCAACTTTATCACCACGAGGGCGTATGTTGGATGGACGTTCGGTAGCCGGAGGTGCGGGAGCAGCAGCAGGCGCAGCAGCAGCAGCAGCAGGTGCAGCCTTCTTTTCCGCCTCTCTACGATCTGCCGCATCCCTATATGATTTGCCCTTGAGTCGCTTTGACTGAACAGCATTGGCGATGCGCTCCTCCTCTTCATTGACTGTGAAGATTTTAGATTCGAAATTGGAAGAGGTGATGCGTAAGAACTTACGTCGCTTTTGCGCATCATGAATCTCCTGCATAACGGCCTGAGAGCCATCATCCTGGAGACGATCAACTTGGCCTTTCATGGCGACAAGGATCTTCTCCAAGACTGCATTGAAATGTCTGCCTTCCTTCGTCGGCAGTTTGCCAGCTCCAGATAGTAGCTCCAGATTCTCGAGATATACGTTGCTCTTGAAGATGTTCGATGCAACGACAATGTAGTCAGCTTCCATGAAATCCTCGACAGTGACCGAGTTCAAGTTCGAAACGGTCGCCAGCTGCACAACCTTCTTCCCCTTCTTCATGAACTTCCGCACTTCCGACTCCCATTGACGGGTAAGGTGAGGCGGGACGATGACAAGCGTGCCCTTGATCGAGATTTTTCCCGGAACGCGACCCAGCTCCTTGAACTCTTTCGCGACATCTTGTGCTGTGCAATCCGTCAACGCCAGCGTGATCGCGGTCTTCCCATAACCGACTTGATCGGCAAGAACGCCTCCCCGAATGTGAACTGGGCGCTGAGCACGTCCTTCCGCACGCCACCCCAAAGCAGCCAAGACGCTCTCAGAAATCTCCTCCTCAATGAAGGGCGGAGCCCTGCGAGACTCCTGTTTAATCATCCACTCCAAGGATCGCAGTTGTTCGACACGAAGGGGCAGCTTGAAGTTGGGCGGTTGAGCATGCTCTACATCGTTCTTGTTGCTCAAGATCTGGAATTTCGGAAGGTCGATATAAACGGAGGGTGTGAAGTTGGTGTCGAGTTTCCAGGTGAGATTAGGCAACTCGGTACGGCGTGCGGCCGGTAGGCGAGCGAGGGCGCGATGGAGAAGGGAAGGAATGTTGACTCCAATGCGCACGCGCCCAACGCTATCTTCTGTCAGCTTCAGCTGGGTAACGAATGGGCTGGGGCGGCTCTTCAAGCGACGTTCGTACTCCCCAGCCTGAACTGGATCTTCGATGGGAAGAATCTTTTTCCCAACCTGCCTCCATTCGATGCTAGGAGCTTTTGGGGAGCACCGTTCGCAGCTACAAGTCACGTCCTCGAGATGGGCTTCCTGCCAAGAGTTGACATTTCCACCAACATCGCGGACACGCTCCAAAACCCATGCCAGCATCTTGAAGGTCCCTCGCTCGTGGACCTTGTCAATATCTTTCCAATCCCCCTGGGTCCATCCAACCGCCGCCTGCTCCGTCAACGGCACAGAACACGTCAAAAGAGCAGTAGCACTCCGGCAAGCGTCACCAGAAGTGTCAATCTGGAGCAGATCTCCAGGAACGGAGAACATGGCATTTTCAATCTTCGACGGCTAAGAAACATGTAAGAAATCTTGAGAGATGAAAACAACACAGTGATGACATACAGTCAGAGCGACATTCTCCGATGCCACCCACTTGCAATGGAGACGGCATGTAACCTTCTCGCTACCTTGTTTGTCACTTTGACGCCATCGTGAATCGAGCTTGCCAATGATAGGCCTGGATTCTCCGTACTGGTGGCGACGTCTGCTGATAGAGAACACGAAACTGTCGTCGGAATCGTTCGTGCGGTGGGGGTCCAACAGCATGAACAACGGTGGCAGGACCTCGTCTTCGATGCACCTCTTGTGCAGAGCACCATTCGCAGTCCCGCACTGCTCGAAAAGAGTATAAACTCCGGAGATATCGCGATCAAGCTGTTTGATGTCTTCATCCGCAACGGTCACCTTGATCTGGGGGTAGATCATCTTATCCTTGAACTCAGCTTGCGTGAGTCCAAGGCGTGCTTCCCATGAAGGAACAAGATCTCCCTGTCCCTCGATGGTGACCGCTATTGATGACAAGTAAGGGAGCGCGAACTCCCATCGTCCCTCTAAAAGACCTCCTTGGCAGGTAAACCGCCCGACCGGAGTCTCAAGTAGTTGGCGAATTTCCGCATTGGCAGGCTCCGCCTTCAAGGGTTTCGCAAATAGGCGCCACTCTGGTTGGCGGGGGTGCAAGAATAGCTCGAGAGTCGCATCCGGCGATTCGTACATGACACTCCAGATTTCCTGTCGCTTGGGCTCCACGAAGCGCAAATCAGATCGAGCCGCGCGAAGAGTAGCAGAACGCCAGTCGAGCCAGCGCTTTTCCGGGATGTCGATATCAGCAGCAGCCTTGGCGGCATCGATGCATTCTTCTGTGATACTTGGGAAGGAGATGGACATGGGAAGTATGGCCTTCAGCGTATTGGCGAAGTCAGATGGTGGCATCCGGGGATTGAGGGTGAGGTCGATGGGCTGCGGTTTGTGCTCTGGGCGACCACCGCATTTCTTGCAAAAGGGTGTCCCACAATCCTCGCAGCGCAGGAGTTCACGGGTGGTCATGTCGATCCGCCCCTCACACTCGCACAAACGAGCACTCTTCTCAGCGTCGATGAGCAGCTCGGAAAGAGAATGAGCTCCTGAAGCATCAAGATGAAGTGGGTGTGCGATGAGAGATTCTTCGCCGACGATGCGGTCACCGGGGGCAATAACCTCCGCGGGTACATCCACCTGCATAGCGGCATCGTCGACTTCTTCGTCAACGTGAGTTCCCTTCTTCGACTCGTAGCTCTCCAAATCGTCGCCAGCCTTGAGCAGTTTCCTACCGCAGACTAGAGCCGCTAGGATGCAAGCACCCACGACTGTGGTCGACATGGCATTGCCTGCAAGGTCAGCAAGCTGGTCCTCAGTTTCCCGAGTAAGAAGCAGCTTGTCCACAGGGAGCCCTTGCATCGAGAGCGCCTCCAAGCCTATCATAGGCCCTCCTCGGTTGGTGATATAGGGGATCATGGACGGAGTTAGACAAGGGCATATGCCGACCTTGCTTGAGCCAGTACTTCTGTCCACGTTCTGCGACAGGTTCCATACTTGTCTGCGGAAGGCGTCAGTCGTGAGACTTGGGATTACACGAATAACTTACGTCTTGTACGAAGGATCGATGCCCTTCTTCGCGTCTCTCAACAGACTGATGTCCATCAAGTCCCAAACACGCTCGACCTGACCAATGCCCCAGTCGTTCCAAGCAAAGTCTGGCAATTTACAGAATCCTCCTGGAAAAGAATCAGAACTGATGACTAGCACAAGTCAAGCAGTGAACGAACCATCGTCCCAGCCCGTAAGAGGGCGCTTAGGGCCCAACCCTTCATCCAGACGAGCCCTTTGATGACGACTTTCGCATCGACTCCAGTCAGTCCTCCCTGTTCGTCGATCAAGCGCGTTGTAGCTCTCTCGAACAAGCTTCTGACGAGCTTGATGAATACGCGGGTCATCAGAAGGCAGCAGAAACGCGTCGAGGGTGGCAGAAGCAGGGCGTTTCAGCTTGTTGAGAAGCAGGTCCTTCCACTCTGTAGGGATGTCGCTACGCTTCTTGTCGACGGCAACGAGGTAAACCCGGGTACGCGTATGGGGAATGTAGAACTGCTTGGTATCGACGCGCGAGTATTCGGCACTGTAACCCTGTTTCTCGAAATACTCCTGGACGCGATCCCACGGAGCGCTGCAGACGTTTTCCAAGATGACGAGAGGAGGGCGATGGTTGGTGACCCAGGACATCATTCCCCTAAAAGTGCGCCCAGACTCGCCGTTCGCGTCGATATCCTGCTTCTCGTTGTTGAGATTGGAGTAGTCGACACACGATGTACCAGCCACGAGCAGGTCCACATCGCCGGGCACGGGCGCTAAGGCACCGTACGCAGTGTGACTATGGGCGCGTCAGCATTTTCTCTAAGGAGAGCACGCGAGTCGCGTACGCTTCGGGGTTTCCCAGCTCGCACACATCGCGAAAGAGAAGAGGCGGGTGGAAATTGCGCTCGATATACGCCTGCTTGAACGGCTCAATCTCGCATGAAAAGACGTGTTCAATGTCGAGCAGGACGCCATGCTGGTCCAAGATGGACTTCTGGATGAGCTCCAGGGCGAGAAGGGGTGATTCGGTGCCAGAACACATCGTGGCGACGCGTAGCTTGCGGCCGGAGACCAGTTGCGCCACGTCGCCTATCTTTGGTATGCGGCTGACGAGGTCTGAGAATATGGTGGGGATGTCGTGTATGGGTGGCAGTTCGGACGCGTCGATGGCGTTGGCCTTGCCCGTCTTTTTCGCGGGGACGGGGGACTCGTCGACCTCCATCTCGACGTCGGAGGACGGGTCGTCCTTGGGGGTCTCTTCCTTGGCAGGCTTGCCATTCTTGCCGCCGAAGAAGGAGGTGATGGACTTTTGACCCTTGCCCTTGGGCTTGTCTTTGGCCATGAGAGTTTGTTGAAAGAGAGGATCACGAGCGCGTTCGTGACAGAGATTACTGGAGGTGACATTTGTCAGCCCACCAATTCAATCGCGACTTCACTGAGTGTACTTTGTGAGATAAGAGACTCATAATGAGTAAGTAATACATGCTAATATACATAAGTTAAATAACGCTACGTGAATAATGCTGCAAATATCTTAATTGCGTACAAACACCCATCTCTCTCCGACACGCTGCATGGTCCCACCATTATTTCCAGAAACCGCTGTCTGTGTCGTCGAATCTACTACGGTATCTGCAGTATCTCCACCACCCAAAACAATCGCCTCGCTATCGTTGACCCGTCCATTATTCCAAGCGCCGTGGAATTGACCATGATGTCCCCCTCGACCTCGACCTCTGTCACCACCGAGCCCAGCGCCAACCTCGCTATTCACCTGCGTCGGGTGTGTCATCGGAACGCCGCCCATCATGATCAGGGCCATGTACTGCATCAACTCCTCCTGCGACGGCTGGTACCCATTCGTCACCTCCCACATCCTCCCAAGCGAAAGCCACGATTCCGGAAGCATAGGATTGAACAGATGGGGCTGGAATGATTCCAGCCCAGGTTGAACAGATGCAGCGGTCGGCGTAGCGGAAGTAATCGACGCCGAGGTAGTGAGATCTGCAGAGGGAGCGGAGGAGGTAGTCGGTAACGGTGGAACGGGGACTGGTACGGTCGGTTCGACGACGCTGGCAAGCGGTGGCTGTGTGATCTGCCCAGCCATCTGTTTATGCGATAAAGGCGATGGATGCCTGACATTTCGACCAAAATCGTCTTTCTGCCCATCAGCACTAATCTCAGTATTATTTCTGGATTCCACAGGCGCGGTCAACGGAGCTCTCCTAGGTGGGCTATATGGCTTTATGTCTTTCCTACCGCCATATCTACTGGGAGGACTTCTAGAGCGATTGTCTCTTGCCCTTCGTTCTCGTGGGTCTCTTCCCCTGATTTGATCACGGGAACTACTGCGTCCGTCACGATCTCGTATTCGAGGATCGAGCGCCGCTCCCTTTCGTTCGTGAGTAGCACCTTTCACAGGGTCAGGACTAATATATCGATATCCGTGGCGACTGAGTCCTCCTCCTTCGTTCGAAGTGGGAGGTGACTGCGAAGGACCAGCCTCCCACGAGGGTACAGGAAAGTTTATGGGATTAGCATAGTCATTGGGTGACAATGCAGCAGCTGGCTGAGGTGGCGTGCTGGTTTTCTGTGACTGAGCTGCTTGGGCCAATTGTTGCAGCAACCGTTGCTGCGCCGATACTGGTGTCCCGGTGCTTGCTGTTGAATTCCTGGTACAAAAGATGAGCATGTGGGTAGCATGGTAAGATAGAAAGAGGCGTACAGGGCAGCCTGTTGGAGGAGAGATAATAGTGCGTTGGCAGGAGACGTTTCCTTTGGGGGATGCGATTCAATTTTTGGAGGCTGGTGGGAAGCAATGCGGGGATCGGACGACGGAACGACAATATTCTCGGGTTCTACGAGAAACAAACCATAATGATTCAGTTTCAACTCGACGATTTGGTGTGTAAAGGAGGCTGAGAGAAACGGGGTTGTATAGACAAAAGTACTTAACGAATACATGTCAAGTTTGAGATAAGCACCTTTAGTGTCCGTCAAAAGACTCGACAATCGGGATAATGTCGATTGCGGGAAGGTTTTTCCCTTCGTCCAGAAGTCGAGAACCTTCTTTGTTTTGTCCTACAAATTGAGAAGGTAGGCGATCAGGATATTGTAATCCAGAGAAAGGACCAGCTCGAGGGTACAGGATGGAGCCTCCGGCCGAAGTATCGGTGATTGCTTACCTTGAATTCTTGTAGCCCTGATGAAATCATATCAAGGAACAGATCGTCGAGAACCGCATCGACCTTGGACAAAAAGGTGGCGCAGTTTCCGGTCGCAGATTCGGCAGAGAGGTTTTGTTTGACCGCTTTGTGTTTGGCGGCGCGAGCAAGAGCATCAAAGACATAGAGACTGGAGACTTTGTACGAGGACTGAAGAGATTTGTGGGTTTGATAGAGAATGGAGACCATCTGTGCGTCATCCTGGATACCGAATGAGGAACATTGGTACGACAGAAGAGACGATATCCACGCACCGCCATTGATTCCATGGCAATCTCGGTCAATTTCGTGATCTTGGAAGCAGAGAGGCGTTTTGCCTGCACGATCTCCTTCAACTGCGCCTCGAATTCCTGGGTGGAGAAGGCAAACATGTCAAGGCGACTCTGGAAAAGATTATGTGCGGCAGACACACCTCCAATAACGCCATTCTGACCGCCACAAGCCCGGGAATGAAGAAAAAAAGCGAGTCAAAGAAACGAAGGTGGTCGAAGAGAAACAAGAGGCGTATTTGTGTATGTTATCATCGACTGTTTCACCGTCCCTCCGACCACGATGTCATTCGCGGCCAAAGCCACTTTCGCGGGAGCGTGCGTCTTCAGCGCGTTCACGATATGGGCCGTGCATTTCCAACAGACGCAGGAGCGCGAGGTGCGCCGTCCCACGCCAGGGCAGCAGCGTCTGGATTCTCACCTCTAATTTCAGACGATGTACCAGGGCGTCCTCAAGGACGATGTTCGCCGACGCGAGAAAATGATACAGCGCCAGGCTGCCTTTGACGAGTCGCAGCGGAAACGAGAGCTATACGAGAGCGTACAGAAGGTAGACTCGCATAAACCTAGCTAACATCCACTATACTAGCTTCGTATGCCTTCCAGCTATGCTTTTGGCGCACCCAATTGACTATTTGCTGCAGTCAAATCGCATCCTGTGCTGTCCGTGGTCGTCATTTTACCGGATTGCTTGAAGTACCTCTAGTAGCCCAACTTTGCACGGTTCGAGGCAGCTCAGCACTTACATGCATGTGCTCGTAAGTCTCAGCTTCGATTCTTGACCCGACGTCTTCAATGAAGCATATTGTTATAATTTAATAATGTTCTGTCCATTGAATACTTTACACCGAACATGGATATGCTCATCTAAATACTCGTCTAAGGTCCTTCAAGTTGGGCATTGCGTTCTCGTTATATCGTGTCATTACTCTGCCTTCTCAGCCAATGGACCACACGATACACATGTCCTCCCGTTAGCAATGCGCCCTACGAAACGATCAGCAGAACACAAACCAAACAGTAAAGGCACCAACATTGCTCTTGACACCCCCGATGCACTGCTTCGCCGCACTCCTCACACCAGACCATCTCCAGAGCAGTTTGCCTGTTCTTGACATCGTAGAAACGACTAAAGCACACCGGGCAGTCATACGCCTCCGTCTCCGTCCTCTTTTCGCTGGATTTAGCTCGCGATGAAGGAGGCGGAGCGTCAGCAAAGATGGATTGGAGCTCGCTTGTGAGGAGTCCTCTGAATGCGCGTTGAAACATGACATATGTATGCGAGTGTGGACTCGAGACGTACTTCTGGTACCACAGATTGGATGACTGGGGTATTCGAAGGACTGAGCGAGGGTTCAAAATAAAATACACGAGTTGAAGAGGGAGTGAGATTACCTCGCCATAGAATCACTAACTGGAAACACTAAGAATGTCGCATGAATCAAAGAGAAGAGGCGCGTACGATGTGTTCACAGTGATTTAATCCCTTCTTTCCATGTGGACCTAAGTGGCGTCAATTGGGACGAGCCAGAAAACACAATGATGTAGAATCACTGACAGTCGCAGCGCGGTCTCTGAGCGACTGTTACAGTGAATGTCTGCGAAGGCCGTTCCCAGTCAGCACCCAGTCCTCTGACCCAGTCAAGGCCCTCGCCTTGTCGATTTCGACGTTGTTCGTCGTCGCAATCCTGAACTCTTCCTCCAGCTCAATGATCTTCCGCCTAGCAAGGACATAATATCTGACAGCAACAATGAACTGTTAGAATGAATGCGAAGGGTGCACATACTTCTTAGTCGTCAGAACATAACGTTCACGGACATCCTCTGGGCATTTATGCTTGAATCGTGCGATCCGTTTCTCTGGAGACGACTCAGAGGGCGCATCAGTGCTATTCCTGGGTTTCTTCCGCGGTTTGGGAGAAGCCTTATACGCAGGCATCTTTATCGTTTCCTTTGAGTCTACTACGTCGCTTGCTCGGCGCGAAGAACTTGAAGAGGCTGCAGGCATTGGAATGGCTGGCTCGACCTCTGAGCCAGAAGCAGCGTATTCGTCGGAGTCGGAGTCGGCGCGAGCCCTCTTCTTGGTCTTATTTGACGCTTTGGGTGGCATATGTAAGTACAAGGGAAGATCGTCGGTGGGGGTGCGAGACAAGATACTTACGGATCCACGAGGCGCGATCAAACGATCACAAAGTGCATGACGCGTGGCAAATCAAACAAATGCATCCACTGATCCAGTCACCATGTCGCCCTAATATAAGTATGTCACATATAGGTAGGTGGGTAGGCAAACAGATGACGGTACAAGTTGGGAATGGCCGCTTGTTTCCAGACAGTCGATATTATCGCGTCAAGAGGAGGGAACGCTAACGAGGCGCGGCAACACGGTATACTTGAGAGGATTGCCGACACTGGACCAGTACACTCGAATATAAATCGGCCTTTTCAGGAAGAACGTGCTCATATATATTCAGGACTAGATGATCGAGCTTATAAGGACAACAGTTTATCAAAATGAGCGCCAATGTCCGGAGGATGGGAAGAGCTCGGTCTCGACAGCGCAGACTGTTCCTTCTTGCGGCAGGGTGCCATTTTGGAAGTACGCCCGAATATTGACATACAAGCAGGTCGACAACGCGACAAAGGAGGTGCCATGCTTTCGAAGATCTCAGTATACCCTCAGCCGTGTAGATGCAAATGAGGATCGCTGACGCCTGGAGAGTCCAGAGTGAGCACAACAGCGCCGGAAAAGACGGCGGCAGCCTTGTTCGCCCTACACAATCAGGTGAGAAGGGGCATGGCAACTTGTTCGAAGAGACTTACCCGGCAAGAGGCGTCACTGGGTCAGCAATGTTACTGATGACAAGAAGAGGAAAGCTTGTGTTTCCAGTGACAGGTCCCATGGCCAGGACGCGGCCTACCCTATGGACCTTCCAACATCTGGAAAGAATTTGTCAAAATCGGATGAAACAACGAGATACAGCTTTACTTACGAGCATCCAACACGTATCGTCATTGGTACTGCGTCAGCAGCACTGGATATATCCTTGATTTCGTCCCAGTACGTCTGCAAATCTGCCGGCCAAGACAAACCTGAAGACGCGCGCACTGGAATCCATCATAGCAACTGGTCAAAGTCAAGTTGGTGGATGTTTCGATCTATAGTGGTCAGAACACACTGGAGCACTCGATGAGGTTACCAACAGAGTTCCAATCGAAGGTCTGAGCAAGTGCAGCAGATGAGAAGAAGAGCAGCGAAGAAAGAGCTGATGTAAAACGGAGCATAGTGATGAGAAGATGGACTGCGTAAGTTCGGGATTTCCTCCGTTATATAGCATTCGGGGCGGCCTATACAGTCTACGCGTCCAGGGTAATCGCCCAAGTACGTTTCCACCTTCTGTATAATTTCGTGAACGTCAGACACATGGAGGTACTGAACTGGTCTGGCACTGATCCGAATGGCCTCCGGCAAACTCCGACGGCTCCGACGTGCCGAGCTCTGGATTGGTGCCTCACTCAGGCTCACTGGAGTCACTGCATTTCCCTCTTCGTCTTTCTTCTCTCTACATCGTCGAGGCAAGAAGAAACAGTCAATGCCTACCTGATCTACTGCGCCGTGCTACACCGTCAAGCAGGATGGATACTGTTGATAAAATCATGCGTGTATGATATACGACCACCTCAGCTCAGATACTCCGTCTTGCACGACACTCTCCTTTGGCTCGAATATCTGGTTTAGACTCCGGCATTTGTCAATTCTAGCTTATCGGCCGCCTGTCTCTAGAAAGCAATTGACTCTCGGAAGGTCTTGCTTTTGGACGGACTTCTTCCTGAATCCTCGCAGTTTGGCAAACCTCCTCCGGTCTTGTAGGATAACGTAACGCGTACAGGTATCGAGACCTTCCAGGCAACAATACAGGACAGAATTACCAGCGCACCTCTCTAGCCTGTTGTCTGATGCTCTGCGGATGGTAGGCTCAGTCTCGAGCTTCACTACTTCTGGTAGTCCGCAACTTCCGAGTCTCGTGTTTGCCGTCTGGAATGATGATGACATTCTATGGTAAGTAAGTACATATGCTAATGATGCCCAAATTCAAGTTGTACAGATTCAATGCTCTTCCGAAACCCGCCCGACTATCCCAAAGAAACTAATAAACCTGACTGCGCGAGAAGGTCGAAGGGTGCGGCAGTCAAGTGCTGAACATGTAACCAGGTCCACTCCCCTTCCCGGGCCCGTCGCGACGCGGACCTCCTCCCACGTCTCTCACATCTTCCTCTCTCTTAGATGACGCACACTGCATAGGAATGGGTCGACAACGTCGACATTGCGAATATCACGCAGGGTATGGTGCGTATTGGCGGAGAAGGGAATGTCTACAGTCGAATGGTAAGCAAGGGTGTACGGCTCGAAAATTATTGAAAACTTACAAATGGATAGGGATAAAGATAAGATATGTTGGCTGAGTCTATGCGATGACGCAACTCGAACCATTGCTGTCCGCCTCGTCAAGGGGAACGGAGGCGTCGATGTCTTCCTCGATGGTTTGTCTGGTGTCGATGACAACGACTGAAGTCTCCTGTGTGGAGTTGGAGGTGGTGGGGGCGATGAATTCGAAGCAGTCCATTGCAGCGGGGGGTGAGTTGATGGAGGAGAGGCTGGTTTAGAGGTAACACTGAGATTCGAAGGTATCGACGATGCTTTCATCCACATCTCCTCCTTCCCCTACTTATACCCTACACATTTCAGACACGCCCGACACTGGTCTTATTGTTACATCCACTTTGGGCGAAGAGACCAAAAATCAGGAACGCAGGAAAACAATAAGAATGAGTGCCCGCGTAACGTCTAGAAGGCTGAAACAATAAGAATGCGGGCACGTTTCTGGCAAGTTAAACATTGTGTATACATTGTATGGCGGGAACTGTCCGCTCGTCATAGGAAACATGGCGAGAGTATGGCGAGAGGGCATGTGATGCTTTATCGGGTCCGAAACTGGTTACAATGTTCAATCGACGCCAAGGCCTCCCCCAACCCAAGCAATGACGCTCAGATATCAAGTTAATTGACCTGTATCGACGGATGTCTACCGACTCGACGGCGGCTAGTAAGTTGTGGTCGATGTTTCCCAGTCGGCTCTTTCTCCGGTGTCAATGCGATTCGGATAATCCGCTGACAGACTGCAAACCATAGTCTTGGTCCTAATCCTACCATCACCTCCATTCTTCATTCCATCTTGCATGAACTCTAATCTTGCTTATTGTTCACTTGCGCACGAGCACTCTCCAGGCACGTCTCTCCGCCCTGAAGGCGTTGGATGATAGACTTTCATGGCGCGGAGGCATTATGTTCGCGAATGATGACATTTCTCTGGGCTTGCTTATTGTCTTTCTGAGTTCTAGTTCGTGAATCTTGTTGCATGGGCTGTAACTGTAAATGACAGGTCGGGGACCGCGATGATGATTCATTGGATGGGCAAGGGTGAGAACAAGAAATGCCCGAGACTCAGACTGTGCCTTCATGGACCATGTGAACACTTCCACTGGTAGGCGTAGAATTTTATCGTCTCCGAGTCTGCATACATTCACCTCGTTTTCATTCACCGTGTCCATAGACTGTGTCTCGACGCGTTCTCAAGCATTCACTGGCTGGAGAATATCCAGAGTCCGAGCGCCGTAATGAGCCACTCTTGCGAGCCACTGCCACGCTTCATTCACTTGAGCGGGCCATACTCATGGCACATGGAGATGTGGTTGACGATACGCAAGTAGACATCGATGGGATCGAGAGTCCCCCAGTAGAGAACGACACCTTTACGCGCGGCAAGGAGGGACTCAAAGTCCAGGAAAGCGCAGATACCGAAGAAGGTACAAGATCGGAGAGTGAGCAACTGTCAATTGGCACAAACTAGAACAAGAATTTGCAACAGTAGTCTAAACAGCGGGAGGCTTGGATCCAGGCTGGAAGGTGTAGGTCAAGCCACACTTGCCGCAGTACTGGCGGTCTTGGTGGAATGCCATCTAGGTGAGAGTCAATAAGGGTGCGGGATCGGGCGGGCGGGATATGCTTACGAAGATACCGGCACCACACTCGGCGGAGGGACACTCGCGACGGAGGCGCTTGATCTTGCCGTCGGAATCCACCTTGTAGTACTTGAGGATGGCCATCTTGACTTTCTTGCGCTTGTGCTTGATCTTCTTGGGGGTCTACAGAGACAGGTAAGGATATGGCCTTTGCCAGACGATGCTGGCGTACGTTGTAGGTCTTCTTCTTGCGCTTCTTGGCACCACCGCGGAGACGCAACACAAGATGAAGAGTGGACTCCTTCTGGATGTTGTAGTCGCTGAGCGTGCGGCCGTCCTCGAGCTGCTTTCCAGCAAAGATCAGGCGCTGCTGATCGGGAGGAATCCTGCATAACCGTCAGCACGCCGGCCTTGGAATCGATTGGGCTACGCACCCCTCTTTGTCCTGGATTTTGGCCTTGACATTGTCGATGGTGTCGGAGGATTCAACCTCGAGAGTGATGGTTTTGCCCGTCAGGCTGCACTTGTGTGAGCAAAAAGACAACAGTTGGATACAGAAAACATACGTCTTTACGAAGATCTGCATGTTTGCAGGCGGACGCCTCTGTCTATCCAACGAGCTGAACGGTGGAGTCTTTGACACAAGCAAGAGCCGGGACAAGTTGCGATTTTTGTTTTTCGCTTTTTGTCCGTCCTCGAAATAAGGTTTAGAGACCACGTGCCTCGGGGTTTGTCAGCAAGCCCGACGCCCGCCACAAACCATGTATTGACGCGAGACTAAATTCCCAGATGGGGTGCGCAAGAAGTCATATACCATACCGGCTACTCCCAGCATCAGGCCTTATACTGTTATACATGCACTTCAACTATCGTGGTCCCTTTGGGATGCGAATCCCGCGTTTGGGACCAGTTGCTACGAGCTGACTATTCCCATTCAAGGCAGCAAACGGATTTGAACGCGTTCGCTCCAGCTTCCTCTTCACGCCGCTGCCTCCCGGAATCTCTGTCGACGAGAACGCCTTGCTTGGCATCCCATCGAAGAAATTGATCTCTGCGCTCGCCAAATCCAACGGCGGGTCGAAATCAGGCATTGGTTCCGGTCTTGGTCTCTTCCGCGAGTGAGAATTGGGCCCCCGATAGGCGCTGGTGGGCATGATATCGAAATTCTGCCAAGTCGTTGTCAGCTAACGGAATCAATATCTGCAAGATTAGATGCTGTACCTCGTCTAGCTCATTGTCAATATCATTGGTGTTATTGTCCGTCATCATCTGAGAGCTCTGAACTTCCAATAATGTTATCGTCTCAAGATGTTTGGAGATTTCTTCCTTCTGTGCATCAACGCGTCTCTGGAAAATGCTACTCAGGATCTTGAGATAGCGAAGTGTAAATCTCAACGTACCGTCAGCGAAAGGATAGTCGCGCGATGCTTTCCAATCTTAGCCTCAGCTTCGCCAAGCCGTTCCGCTGTATCGCCAACTTCCAGTTTCAGCCGAGCATTTTCGGTCTTTAGTAAACTGCCTTCCGCCTTCAAGTCTGAACCTTCCTGCTTCCAAGCCTTGAGAGCGTTCTTTTGGTGCGATAATTCAGCCTTGGCAGCTTGGAACTCCGTTGTCGCCTTTTCCGCGAAGCTTAGCGCTTGATCCCGCTCCCGTTCCACGCTTGACACCATCGACCTCACACTATCCACCTGTTCTCGCGCGTCCCGTTGAAGCATATTGATCGTCGAAGCGTGTATCTCCTTGATATTGGCAATCTCCCGACGGAGAGAGTCGACTTCTTTTAATGTGGGGGCGATCCTCTCGGTGAACTCCTTGACGGCCAACAGGATGTCATCCTATGTACGTCTATGAGGGAATGGTATAGAGAAAATCGCGTAACGCACCCGTGAGGAGCCTTGACTCTCGCTATTGTCGGCTTGACTCTGGAGCATCGTTGCAGCATGTGAGACCTTGACATGCCCGGCATTCTCATCCAGCCCTCGCAAGGTGGTGACGATCCCGACAGTCCTCGCGAGAGGCAGAAAGAGAGCGTGCTCCTGTCCCTTCACAACCTTGCGACGACAAGTTGCACAATTTCTAGTCTTTGACTTCAACAGCCGTTCTGTGCAAACCGCACAAAACAGATGGCCTAAACATGGGCGACATCAACCATTGACTCGACAGGGTAAGAGGCATCGTTGATTACCGCATCCAAGAGAGCGAAAGTGAAGTAGAGCTTTGTAGTCGTAACAAATGTCGCATTTGTATTCCGTTTCAGGCATGGCCGCTGCGGCTCTGCACGCGAGGTGCCAAGTTGAAGTGGTGGGAGGAAACTGAGCGCGTTGGTCACATGACTGGCTGACGCGTAAAATTAACTCATAAAATACTAAATAATATAAATATTTCTAGATGTCAATACTTAGCAGACTTGATGCGCGCCAGAGTCAGTATCCACCGCAAACAAGAAACGACGTCGAAGTGACCTTGCTTTGAAGAAGCTCGAGGGAAAGGGTTCACATTTCCCAGCAGGCTACTCAGGCATATCAAATTGCGGATGTATGTGCATAATGGCATCGATAGCGGACGAGTTGAACCACACGGCGAGTCAATGAGTTTCTGGAATGGTGCCTAGGTACTATCCGCAAAGTATTCCATGTATCTTGACTCTATATGAAATCACCGATAGGTCCGAGAGGACGGCCACGGATTTACACCCCAAGTTCTGAACTTGAGGTTTCTGAGAAATCTTCACACTAGGTCGGGCTACCCAATCATTGACAGAATGCATGGACCAACGAAACTGTCCGAGGAGGGAATACTCGACGCGCAAATTTCATCATCCGACGCCGTGCAACGCGTACAAATCGCGTATACGACGACGGCAATTACACTCCGTCCTGCAGATCACCAGCAAACAACAAGAAGATCAGGGATAGGTAAAACAACACTAACCGAAGTGAGTTGCTCCAGCTCAGACGTCCGGTATAATGTATTCCGGTGTTCTAACCGCAGTCTAACCGTGATCTGCTATTGTAGACGGCGGTGGCGGCACTGCGGCTATGGTATGCACCGCACGACTGTACCTTCGCAAATATGAGGAGGCCCCGAGCAGCACCCCGCCCTCATTCCACGGGCTTACCCTGACTTTACGCGCCGATTTTGAAGCTGCGGCCCCTTGGGTCTAGCGTCGTGGGGTAGGAGAGACGGGAAGCTCTCGAATATACCTGGGGAAATTCTGTTTCCGAGGGGAGACACAGCACTAAGACGCGCAGAGCGCAGAGAACCAAATTGCGTCGAATGGAGGCTATGAGGACTGGTAATAGTAGGAGTGAAACGAAGGCTTCTGCAACCTCAGTTCGTGCAGCGGCGGAAGTGAGAGATTATTTTGGCTATACCGCGGCGACACTCTTCGGGTTTGAGGGGACATTCAGGACATCGAGACAGAAGTGTGAGCGTCCACTTTGGGTGCTGTAAATTGCGAAGTAGGCTTTAATTACAATCCGACTGTACAAGCACTAGCATCGCTTAGTCGAGTGTCGCGCCGGTAACATTAGAGATAGCCTAATTGGAGCTCATGACTGCAGTCAGACATACATCACGGTCAATCCGGTGTACTGTGTCCCATGGCCAGCCGGGAGAGATGGTTGCAACGACGACAAGTGATTAGACAGCACAAAAGAGTGATCTTCCGCTACCAGCAAATAGGCGAGCGCAGACAATCAGGAGAGGTGATCCGCAAGCGCGCGGAGGTCGTGTGAGCACTGAGCAGGAAGCGACCTCTACTAGATCCTCGGATTTGTTCGGCAGAGGGTTTGTCAGACCGGTCACCGCTGCAGAGATGATGATATCTTTGATTTGAGATATTAGCAGCAGGGTACCCCTTCTGTGATCCGGTAGCTGCTTCAGAGAATAATTACTTGAGACTCGGAGAGACTTTGAAGAGAGTATGGTGCGCATCAATGTGGAGGGCCGAGGCTCAGCGGAGAATGTGCGGCTGTGTGCGGCTGCCGAAAGGCGGGCCGCGAATCTTGGCGGCAAGCAAATTGCAGTAAGTATCTCGCCCACCATCGACAGTATCACATCGACCTAGGCCTGCTTTTCTGTTGCATTTCTGGCAAGGAACAAAATGATTTGTCCTTTTCTAACATTCAGAGTAATACTTGGCTTGGACTGGCGGTGATATGAACTGCCTCAAAGTAAAATCATCCGAGCAACCTCCAGATTGTACTTTCCATGTTTGTCTCACTTGTTCCTCAGCGCGCCACCGTCTGGCTTGTCAATTCGACCGCCGGTCGAGGACACGGACGGAGCATGGACACACCCGGCTGGATTCTCGTTCTTGCGACCTATGCGGCCTCTTGCACTGGAGAGCGTTCTCGCTTGCACGGCTTACACGCTGCAATGTAGCCCATCTTACCTCACCGCCTTCCCCAGCCCCAAATTCCCGTCATGGGACGCTAACTGTATCTGCCTTTTCTCCGTGCCGGCGGGATCACTGTGAGCCATGAGCGCCTCGAAGTCTATCAGAGTCTATCCACATCATGGCACGCGTCGGTCGTTCGGCGCCTTGTAACTGCCGCTATCATCCAATGTCATTTCACCATCACGCCGCCGCCCTTCGTCCATGTCGGATCCAAACAGAACGCCGCTCTCAGGCTTTCGCGCCGGAGACCCGCATTTCCCTCCCACCACCTCGCCTTGCCTGTTCCCTTTGCCCATCGGTGACATTACTAGTCAACGTACCATGATATTACGCTCTTCTTCATGACGTCTGTGCGTGGGCGCAATCACTGATTCCAGTCTTTCATCCATGGCTATCACTCATAGCCGTGGACAGCCGGTGACCTGGACCGCTGTTGCCTTCTTCGGACCGCTCAAATCCAAGGGGCAGAACAAGCGAGATGACGTGCAGTTTTCAGCGGAGACTCCGCGGGCTTTCAAAACATACCGTAGGCGCTCAAGTCAGGTGCAGTGCAGTGCATGCCGCCTCTTTCTCGCTGTCCAAGGTACCGAGGGATGGGGAGCAGGAGGAGCGGGACAGCAGTATGTCCGTGGTCATTAGACATTAGACTGTACCGGCTGTCCCACACACAGTGTGGTTCAAGCCGAATCGGACCATTGCAGCGAAAAGATTCCGAATAGGCAGAGAGATATCAAAACAATGTGATTCTATTCCAATGGTGAGTCGGTACGATCGACTCAATTTTCCGAAACTGAGATCTTTCTTGCAGGTGCAAGCTGTGCAGCGGGTGCGGTAATCACTGATCCTCATAGGGAGTGGCGGCTCTCGGCAACTGGATACCGACCAACCTGATTTCACTGGACATGCGAGGTACATTGGTACCATACGATAAGTAGTGGCGGATGTCTGTTTCCGGGCCCGTCAACGGAGGTTGGGATAATACAGTTCAAGTTGCCGCGCCACAACTTGCCGGTAAAGCTCGATGTGGATCTACTTGAACTTCAACCCAACTAAGATCCATTCTGCGCGCAAATGCGAAAATACTCTGGGCGTCGAAGAGCGCAATGGCGCAGCGGATCCACCAGAATTCCTCTGTAAAATTCCACCAGTGTTCCACTACCCTGTGCCTAGGCCACCCGATCGATTAGTCTTGGACCTCCGAGGCCGGCAACTTTTGGACCGTAGTCGGGATCATTCGCTTATCCGACATCTCGGCATAGCTAAGAATCACCCAGCCTCCTACCTCTCGTCCCATTCATCCTAGAACACGATGTCGATGATATCTCCTCGGTTGCGCTCGGAACGATTCCTGGCTCGTCCGTCGCGTTATATAAAAGTGCCCTCTACTCCCTTCTGGCCCTCCATCATCCTACACCACAATGTCCTGTACCATCTGTATAGACGAGCTCAAGAGGCCAGTGTCCCTTCCGTGTGGTATGTCGCCAACATTACTCTTCCCTCGGGCTTCATTCTGAATGCCCCCAGGTCACGTCTTTTGCAGCGACTGTGTATACCGTGCCGTCAGTTCCATCAAACCATATACTACCCTGCACTATTGCCCAACATGCCGGAGTCCGTACACCACAGGTTTGCTTAACTCCTCGCTCTAAGAGAACCTCTTTAACCACGCTCATTTCCAGTCAATGTCGACCCATCCCTCATCCCTAATCACCTTCGTCCTCACATCGTTCCTCATATACGCCGTCTCTATCTTGACGAGCCCATCGCCAAGGCGGATACCAAAATGACGCCACCACCATCTGCAGTCGCCGAGTGTGCCAGGCTCAGCGCTGAAAACGCGTCATTACGCTTCAACTGTGATTTGTGGCGTAAACGTGCAGAAGTGCATGCGGCTGCTACTCTCGGCCTGCTCAACATCGCTCGAGTGGCGAGAGACCATGCACTTCAGCTGAAGCACGAGAAGGAGGAAATGGAGCACAGGTATCATGTCTTGAAGAGGAAAATCGAAGTAGACGAGTAAGCCATTTTCGGCAACAATTCACTGAAGTCATCGCTCACAATCAACTACTTTCCAGCATATTTTCGCACTTCACATCGGGGCCACCGTCCTCCACGACAACGTCCTCCACTAGGACTACCCCGGACAGCACTTTCCCACCGCGTCCGTCCTCTCGGCAGATTCTGGACATACCGCATGCACGTCCACACTCTTCGTCGGATATACGCATAAAGACAGCGCCCAATCAGCCTCAGACTCTCAGCTGCTCCGCATGGACCGACATCGCGAAGAACATCAAGCAGGAGGAAGTTACCCAACCTTCATCGAAGAGGAGACGGACGGATGCATACAATCCGTCGCGGTCGTCATCATATCACTTGACACCACTGCACAACCTCGACGCCGACGTGCTCAGGCCGTCTTTATCACGTCGCAAAAGCTCTTCTCCGTCCTTGGCGAGCTGACCGAATATCTGACCACTCTCATCATCATCATCATCATCAGGCATTCTACGTCGATCATATCGTATACCACCACATTCGCATATATATTACTGTATTCTATCACCAACACTTCTACTACGGAATGTACTGTATACTCTGGATGTCGACTGGCAAACAATAAGATTTGCTTCAGTCTCAGTATGTTCAACGTTCAGGCTCGGCTCAGATAGACTGACAATGAGTACACTCAGAGTACACTTAATGTCAGAATGAAAACACTTTCGCCTGGCTCCCGCAATATGGCCAGTACGAGCTAGTGTTGTGGCGTCGATCAAGCGGGAAGGTTAACGCCGACGCGTGATGTAAGATCGCGGCGTTCACTCTTCGAGCTACCATCACCACTCACCACTCATCACCATCGCTTGATGCCTTTGATGCCACGCACCCAGCTTCCCTCGTTCAGAACATCTCCAAGGGTTGATTGGTTCCTCAGTTTACGAAGTCATGCAGGCCTCGTCTGTGAGATTGTTGTCAAGTATTAACCAGGTACCGACGCCGCAGCCAACCGACCCCAGCCCATTCAGACGTAGTGGGCCCCGACTCCCCAGTCGGCCCATACATATATATGTGATTTTTTTCAGGAATCGGGACCCCTGGGGCGCATTGACAAGTATCACAGGACACGACACCAGGCGTGCCTTTGACCTTACGCCTGCATGGGGAACTTACGCAATTTCGTCATGTCTTGTCATAGATTCCGGGCAGTCTTGTGGGCTCTATGAAGCCAAACCTTGTCGGCCGCTACTGTACATCCAGGCCATGTCTGACTGGCCGTGATTGCTTGTGTGGACACAGGTTCCCTCGCTCTCTGTACGTCTCAATATCTCCAAACTTTCAGTAGCGTTGATCTAACCCGAATAGCTATGTATGTCCCGGGTGATTCGGTCTGGATTCGGTTGACTCGAGGTACGTGCGAAGACAGCCACACAGAAGCATATTGTATCCACCCATTCTCCAGAGTTCAGTCGACGCGACATCCTCCAGGATGTTTACCGTTTCGACTCTGATCCCAACTTTTCGCCTATCAGAAGGTTCTGATGAGCACGCATGCTTGCTGGTTACATCTGGGTTACATAGGCTGCAACTGAATGAAGCATACATCCCATCCGGGGTCGGCCATCTAGCCTGCTGAGGACGTGCCTACACTATTCAGTTGTCAGGTTGGTTCACTTTATTGGACCTTGTGCCGTTTCGTAACACAACGACTCCGACTTCTTTCTCCTCTTGATGGTGGGAAAAAATAGGGAAAAAACAGTTCTCTCCAGACGGCCTGTGCGATAGGGATGCTTCTCAATTGCCTGATCCTGATCTTTCTGTCAAGCGCATAGCCCCGGATGCGGATGTAGCTCAGACCAGGCTTATATCAAGGCGAGATTCGTTTGATCGTTTCGTTGTCGTTGACCCCCAGCCCTTCTTAACGTCACCCATTTAACTAGTGAGCATCCTCCTCCAAGTCTCCCCATATCAACCGTCTCACTCTCATTTTTATTACCCGCAGGAGCGTGTAATGTCTGTCTCATCCAAAGCCGACGCCAGCGTCGAAAAGGCATCTTTTGGCGATGTTGAATCGCCAGTCTTGCCTAGCAATAATGGCATCGACCCCGTCGCCGAGAAGAAGCTTCTACGAAAACTGGACTGGATTTTGCTGCCCATGGCTACCTTGATCTGTGAGTCCGAACGCGCGTATGATACTTGTCCTGACATTCGCCAGATTGCCTCAATTTCATTGACCGGACTGCCATCGGTAAGCTGATTGTTTTGCCAAGACTTATCATGAGCTTACGGGTGCAGGGAACGCAAAGGTTGCTGGTGAGCGCAGTGTGCCAAGTTCGACGATTCACATTTCTCATCTCTCATAGGTATCGAGAAAGATCTGGGGATGAAAGGTTACGACTATAATATTGCTCTCACTGTCTTCTACATTTTCGTAGGCCTTCTTACTTCTAGTTGAAACGTTTTACTAATTGAGGCTGTTCCTTACAGTTCATCTTCTTCGAGGTGCCAGCCAATTTGGCTCTCAAGAAGTTTGGATCCGTTTCCATGGCCCTTCTCATCATCTTGTTCGGTATCGTCAGCATTTCTACGGCGTTCATCCACAGCTACTCTAGCCTCATCGTGACACGAGTTTTCTTGGGTATTGCTGAGGGTGGTACTCTGGTAAGTTAGTTTCTGTTCTCCCAACTCGACGTTGCTCTGAGGACCATACAATAGCCGGGCCTCACGTATATTCTCTCTCGCTACTATCGTCGCCATGAATTGGTTCTCAGGATTGGTATTTTCTTCGGCACTGCGCCTTGCATCGCGGGAGCATGTTAGTATCAGTCAGTTACAGTCTGATTGTCGTGTGTTGATTATCCTTTGCAGTCGGTGGCCTCCTCGCTTCTGGTCTATTGTCGGTCAACGACATCGGTACCGTCACCTCATGGCGCAAGATCTTCCTCGTCGAAGGTACGCTTACTCAAGTGTTGCTTGACCTATCCGTTAGTGATTCAATCTGAATAGGAATCATCACCACTGGTTTTGGTATCCTTGGCATTTTCTTCATCCCGACGGATCCCGAGAGGACTCGGATGCTGAACGAGGAGGAGCGTGAACTTGCCCTCAGGCGCATCGATGCCGATAGAACCGTCAAGACCCACGGTTCTAAGGAAGGCACGAGTTGGAAACTCATCTGGAGGTCGTTGAACTTCAACGTAAGAGACCTATTCGTCGCTGTCTTTGACGTCGAGCTAATCATGAGTTGCTTTTTTAGACCACTCTCACCGCCCTCTTATACCTCTTTGTCAACATCTCGTTCCAAGGTCTCAGCTTGTTCATGCCCACTGTCATCTCCGGACGTGAGTTCCCTTGTCCGATTTTCCGATGTCTAAAGATCTGATCGTTGCTCAGTTGGCCACTACAGTATGCCTTTGAACATTTTTCTACACTCCTGTTGCTGACACTTGACCTCTCAAGCTGTTGTGCAAGTACAACTGAGGTCTGTACCTCCGTACGTAGTCGGAGCATTCTGGGCCGTCTTTGTTTCGTACACTGGATATCGAATTCGCTTGCGGTCGGCAGCTATTATGATGACCATTCCGCTTGTCTGGAGTGGATATATTATTGCTGTCGCCACCGATAACCATCACGCTCGGTGAACTTGACAGTAGCGCGACAGATACCGGCTCTAATCATATTTACAGTTATGCGGCGTGTTTCCTCTGCATCATGGGTCTTGTTCCTTCTGCCCCTGCAATCATTGCGTGGGGAACAGACAATGCGTCTCCCGATACGATGCGTGCAACTACCTCTGCTCTCATTCCCAGTCCGTCGTCAGTTCCTCCTCTTCACACCCACTGACATCTTGTCCAGGTATTGGATCAATCGGCGCTGTGATCGCGTAAGTCTTCGTTGTCATACTCGACTGATGCGTGAATTGATCTAATATCTAGTGTCTGGACCTATCTGCCCAAGGACGCCCCGGATTTCAGGAAAGGAAGTATCCTTAACGTTGCAACCACCAGTGCTGTCATGGTGATGGTCATTGTCGGAGCTATCTACATCCGTTGGGAGAACGCTAAGCGTGAGCGTGGCGAGAGGGACTACCGACTGAAAGACAAAACAGAGCAAGAGGCCGTGGAACTGGGCTACAAGCACCCCAACTTCAGGTACCAGCTATGATCAACGTCTGCAGTCTTACATATACATACTATACTATACTTCTGTTCATTACCGGGATATCATTAGGGTTCAAACCAGGTTTAAATATTGACTTTCTGTCACTACATGCGAGGGAAACTAAGAAATAACGGCGGGCTTTTCGTAAGCAGTTGAAGGAGTTTGAGCTTAACTTTGAATGAGCTCTTGATTGAGCTGAGACCCAAACAATACCACTCTATGACTACTCGTACATGCTAATTCGGTTGGCGGAGTTTCTCGTGAGGAACACCAGAGTATACCGTCGGAATTTAAACTGCACTGTGTTAGAGACCCACCTCCATACTCATATTGGCGCTGCTAGCAAGGGTCTCTCCGGGTGGCGGTCAATCCACAATGGCGAAGGGATACCGTTGACTCAAGACCGAGGACCAGGGCGCTTCCACCACAGTACACAGCTCAGGCTCGCGGTCGTGCGTAGAGCGCGCCGGCGGTGCGCCTCGGAGCCGGCTGCTATCACTGTAGACAAACACGGAGCTTTCCATGGGTGAAAGAACAAGGACCACGATACATTGTGTTAGGTTGCGGGTCCTCGAGGCTCGCGACACACGCGCTAGCGTACACTGCCATAAGCGGACGAAGATCATGTGCTCTCGAATTTGATCCATCACAACATTCAAGTTCAAGTTGCGGACAACAATCGCGCACGAACACGCCTAGTTTGAATCTCGTTCCCAATTCGTTCCAGCTGTCTCACTCGGCCAATTGCAACATGCGGACCCTCCTGACAGCAATTTTCACCATCCTTAACTATGGGTTCGGAACCCACGGCAGCTAAGTATACATTGGCCCAGGCCAATAGGCCTCATACTACTCCGTCACAAGCCGTTCCCTTGTTGGGAAAGGAAGCTTGGACCAGCATAAGACCATGAGCTTGCTATCGTAGAAGCTTCTGCCTCTCATGTCTTCCAGTCCCCGTAACTCTGAAGGTGAAAAGTCCTACGATGGGCCCGAATCCTCGGACCATCTCTCCACCATCTCAATCGAGGCTGAGAAGCGTCTTCTGAGAAAACTGGATTGGGCCCTTCTTCCCTTGTTCACTCTCATCTGTACGTCCTGCACTCAGTACTAATGCAGCCGCGCAATCAGTGACACCTCTCAGATTGTATGAACTTCATTGACAGGTGAGCGATATGTGATATGACTGTTACATTCTTGCGACCTCTTTGCTCTACAGGACTGCGATAGGTACCCGTTTTCCGATCTCGTCATTACCTGCGAAACTGACACTGAACTCAGGAAATGCCAAGATCGCAGGTTTGCGCCGCTCTTCGCTGACTCGATGTAACGTCACTAACGAGCAGTGACTCCTCATCAGGCATTGAAAACGATTTGGGACTTGTTGGCAATGATTACAATGTAGCGTTGACGCTCTTCTATGTCTTTGTGAGAATCATCATTCCAACTCACATGTTGCGTCTGACACTGCCCTACACTGCCGTCAGTATATAGCTGGCGAAATTCCCTCCAACCTTGCTTTGAAGCATTTCGGCAGCATATGGCTCGCTGGCATGGTGACCACCTTTGGGGCAGTCTCCATTGCCACCGCCTTCATCCATTCGTACTCGCAACTTCTCGCGACGCGAGTACTTCTAGGTTTGGCTGAGGGCGGAACATTGGTGCGTTCAAGTCTTCTAGACAAATCGTCAGTATCCACTCATCCGTTCCGTCCCAGTCTGGATTGTCATATATCATGTCTCGTGTTCGTTTATGATCGCATTTTGAGCGCGAAGGCTCGCCACTGATATCTCCAGGACAGTATTACCGTCGATCAGAACTGGTCTTGCGCATTGGAATATTTTTCGGTCTATCCCCGTCGCTGGCTGGCGCATGTGAGATTTTCAACGGCATTGTATTGTTTTGACCGCGCTCATGTGGTGATACAGTTGGTGGTCTCCTGGCCTCTGGATTGCTATCGGTGCAAGACATCGGATCTGTTACATCGTGGCGTAAGATCTTCTTGATTGAAGGTACAGTTGTGGTGTGGAAACGTCGTCAGTCTTGATATCGAATTGAATTCTATCAACGCACATAGGTATGTATCATCACGACGGGCTTCGGGCTTCTGTGTATCATTATCATTCCTGGAGATCCACAGTACAGCCGCTTGCTGAACGAAGAAGAACGTGCGCTAGCGCTCGCCCGGATAGATGCGGACCAGGTCACGAAGACAGGTGGAAGGCGGGAGAAAACATCACTTCGCTTGATCATCAAAGCGTTCAATATCAACGTACGTACGGTTCTACCTTATCACCTGCCATACGTTGAACTTCTCCAGACCGCCATCTGCTCAGCGTGTTACTTGATGCTCAACATATCCTTCCAAGGCCTCAGTCTATTCTTGCCTACGATCATACGCACTTGTAAGTGTTCATAGCGGCTACCTAGTAGTTCTACGCCCGAACTGATCGTCATTCAACAGTGGGTCATTTTTGTGCGCAATTTAGACCTCCCGCAGCCGCCTTCTTATAGTCCTCATCCAGCCACGGTAGAGGCCCAACTTCGAACAGTACCTCCATATCTCGTTGGAGCTACTTGGGCATTATTTAGCGCATACCTTAGTTTCAAGATAAGGCAGAGGGCTCTCATAATCTTGATTTCCGCACTCCTTACAGTCTCGGGGTATGCAATCGCCGTCGGGACCAGAAACCCCCATGCCAGGAAAGCGGTTATGTGCAGGCCTTCGTCGCACGCACTTTTCTGACCCGCCTTATACTATATAGATATGCAGCGTGCTTTCTGTCGATTGCAGGAGGAAGTCCGAACGGGGCGATGCTCCTTGTATGGGGCACTGACAACGCAGCGCCAGACACTATGCGCGCCGTTACGACTGCCATAATTCCTGGTTTGCCCATTTAACCTCGTCATGGAAAAAATTCGCATGTTCATATGAGTTTAGGAATCGGGGCACTCGGTGCTGTTATCGCGTGGGTGTTTCTTTGCCGAATAGGCGTCCTTGTGCTTACTTTCTTGTGCTCAGCGTGTGGACATATCTTCCCAATGATGCGCCAAACTACCACAAGGGTAATACCTTGAACTTGTCTACCTCCAGCACAGTCTGTGTTCTCATTATCATCGGCGCACTTTATGTTGCCAGGGAAAATGCCAAACGTGACCGCGGAGAGCGAGATTACAGATTGGAGGGCTTGATGCCACGACAGGCCGAAGAGTTAGGATACCTCCATCCGCACTTCCGGTACCAGATCTAGAAAGGTTGTCACGGACTTGAATGTAATCATGTTCCCGTAAAATGTAATCAGGATTTGCCAGCGCCTTTTCTGCCGAGTACACGAACAGCATTAGACGAAAACATATACGAAGCCCCGCTGGCTATAGTTGTGGCGCCAACTAGCCATCTATGAAGAGCTCAGACCGAGCATTGTATGAGATCAAATTGTGGCACATACTGAAATCCAGTCATACCGAGGTCGACATAAGGAAGGTTGGCTGGTAGTAGTTGCGCGAAGGTAGTCGTGCCCATGAGAATGAGTTGTAAGGCGGTATTCCACTGCGGGAGATTAGAAAGGCCCTTCACGACGCGACGAAGCAATACCTTGCTGAGTTCTGTCGGCCGCACCTCGACGGAGGGGATGCCAAAATCCCAATACCGCGAAAAGGTTTTCTAGAATTGCCATTAGTCCACTAGTGTTTGGTCAAAGAATTGTCATACCGGTTCTGGTAGGGATTTATAGCGAATCACGAATGCGGAAATGGACAAGAGGACATCGCGTCCAATGATGATAACGGCAAGCGGCACTGCTCACAATGAGGAAGTTTCTGAAAGCCAGCATACGAGGCTACATACCTGGAATATATCCACCCATGGACAGGGTAACCGTTAGTGTTGTCATCAAGGTCTTATCTGCTGCTGGGTCCAGTATTGTGCCCAGAACCGAGCGCATCTTGAATCTCCGCGCCAGATATCCGTCTGCCTTTCAGACTGGATTCAAAATGGGGTTCAACCAGACAAACACGAGAGCAGACCAGGTCGGTGAAGCCGGCAAAGGCGAGCAAGGAGGTGGCCAGCTCAAAGTTACCGTGGAGAATTGACCAGCCGAGCACGGGGCAGGCCACTATTCGCGACACAGTGAGGGCATTGGGGAGCGTGTATATGTTTTCGCGTATAGTGTCCGGGATCTTGAGGCGCGTTTTGGGCGGTTCCTGTTGTTGCCGTGGAGGTAGAGATGAGAGGCGGCGATATAGTCCAAGAGAGGGGCGCTGACACTGGCGAAAGGAGTGGAAATGAGCGTCGAGGACGACACCCCCGCGTCGGAGGTAGATGCTGGCCATGACGAAACTCGGCAAGAAGGGATTCGCTGTAGGGTTAGGTGCAACTACGCCTCGTGATGCCCCGACGAAATGGCGGGTGATCGCGCCTCCCGCTCTCGACCGCCGCCTCCATTCGGGCTGCTCATACTACAAAGCGATATTGTTTTACCCAGTACTCTGACTCGTATCAATGATATTTTCCGTTCATCTCATAGGATTGAGGCCTGTAACAGTACTGTATGAACGACGCGTCGCAGTCCCACTCGCAAGATCGTCGAGTCTCGACTTTATAGCACCAGGATAGCATTGTTACTCTCTATTCGGAACCCTCATTCAAATTGATACACCAGCGCGTTGACACGCCACTAATTCTGTAAAGTACGCGTT
The DNA here is from genome assembly GCA_019915145.1 of Strobilurus orientalis. NCBI lineage: Eukaryota > Fungi > Basidiomycota > Agaricomycetes > Agaricales > Physalacriaceae > Strobilurus > Strobilurus orientalis. The sequence goes on along the minus strand of JAHLML010000017.1, from coordinate 549,536 downwards.
CTTCATCCGTCGCTGTGCCAGTGCTCTTTCGCCGATTGGTGTACATATGATTTCGGTATCTAGCCCAATTGCTCACAACGAATGGAAAGCCAAAATGAAAATGAAATACAGTGAGAATAAGTATACGAAGGAGTACAATTATACAAAGGCATACAAAATATCTAGATCTATAAGACGTGTCCAAGCGGATCATGAGCGCGCCGTCCGTCGCTTTCGCACATCCTGTAATGCTGCTGCCACCGCCTCCTTGGACTCACACTGTCGGTTCCATTCTTCGCTGCTACGTCTGTCACAAGCGCGTCAGAAAACATCCTTAACCAAACAGAAAAACGAGACTCCTCACCGTATTCTTGACATGAAGACGAACATGAGTGCCACACTCTTGAGTTTACGGCGCTGTCGCGTCGGGGTTGGCGATGGCTTGGCTGGGAAGCCTATCTTCGAGATGGCCGAGAAGATCGTCTGCTCGCTGCAACCCTACGCTCAGTGGTTATAGAAAATGTCGTGAAACAGACTGACCTCTTCTCCAAGCGGCCAAGTAGAGCCATAAGATAGTTCTTCTGGTACACCAGGTCGAAACGCAAGGTTGCTTCGCGGGTGAACTTGGACTTCAGGTATCTTATCTGAACGATGAGACCTTTACATTCCTTATTGTGCTGTAGCTTGATGACCGAAAATTGCTCTTCATCGCTAGGTGGCGGTGAAGAACGGTCAAGACCAGCAAAGGGTATAACTGAAGGGGAAACTCACACCGTACAAACATGCTTCTCGAAGAGGTCCTTGAACTTGAAAGCCTTCACCTTATGCGCCTCAACCTGCTCGTTGAGCACCCGTATCTGCGCATCCGCTTGTTTCTTCGCCCGTTGGGCTTTCGCAAAATCGTTCTTCTGTTTGAGCTCTGCACGTTCCTTCTCGCTTCTGAGCATTTTAAGATCGCGTCCAAACGCTTCTGCACTCTTCTTAACACGTCTCAGGTCGGCTTCCAGTGCTGCCACTGTCCGCGACACTTCCATCCGTTCGGCTGAGATGCGCTTCTTGTCAGCATCAACACGGTGGAGCTCTTCTGCTTGGTCCGATAGTGCCCGGCGGAGCTCCTCCATCTCGCCCAAGTGCAAGTCAAGCTGGTGGCGCCGAGTGTCGTGCGACTTCTGCGAGGAGGAATGTTTGTCTCGAAGGCGATTGGCGTGCTGGATGATCATCTTGAGTGAAGAAATCGCGGGACGAAGTCAGACCATACCTCAGACACTTCCGTAAACTTTTTCTGGAGAGCCTTGTGATCGTTCGCCAACAAAGACCGCTCTTGTCGTAGTTGCTCGATGGTCTCAGCATTTTCAGAGACACGGCCTTCGAGCAGCCTTGCTTTCTGTTCAACATTGGCATTCTCTGAGAAAGTTCAGTCAGCTCAGCAATTGATTCGAAAGGTGCACGAACCTCGCAGTTCCTTCTCCATATCATAATTCTGTTTCTTGAATCGCTGCAGTTGCTGCTTGACGTCGTCCATGTCCTAAATGAAAAAATCAGCGAAAGCATATCGACTTGCTCATCTAGCAACTTACAGTCTCGGTCCTGCGGAGTTGAGCTAGCACGTTCTCGCGTTCTTGGGATACCCGCTTTTGCTCAACTGTGAAGACGCGCAGCTGGGCACGCTCGGCCTTGAGTGCGTCCTCGAGATCAGCGATTGTGCGCTTCGCCTTGTCCAAGTCCTGTCGAGAAAGAGTCAGAAATCATTCGCATCCAAATGCAACATTCAACTGACCGTTTGAATGTCACTTCGGTGAACCTGTCCAATCTTCTCTGACTGCTTAGCGTTCGCAGCTTCTTCGGCCGCATTGCGAATCTTGTCCTTGAGGTGATTGGCAACATCTTGAAGAACAGCTTTCTCGTTGACAAGCTGCTGGCGCTCCTGCTCCCAGTCGCGTTTCATAGAAGCAAGCTGCGAGTTCACAGTACGGAGATTGCCCCTCAATGCCTCGGTGGTCCTTGTCGGTGGCGTCGGTGGCTCTGTAGCCATAGCGGACCGTGAAATGTCGACGGAGCTGCATACATTTTTTAGAGGAAATTCCAAAACTTATCGCAAAGACAGCATACCTCTCATCTGCGTCAGAGAAACGCACTTTGGTCAAACACTTTTGACATCTCAACCTCTCCAACCTGTGCGCCCTGCGGTCCTCCTTGCGAGATAGTCGAGCAATCTCGTCCTCCAGGGAAACAATTCTCGATCTAGCATCGTCCAGTTTCCGCGTCAGCTCCACAACACCAAGACCCGCATCTTCGAGCCTATCCAGTTTATCGTCGACGCTCTCATTCGCACGATCGAGCTCATGATGCAAACGCGAAATCTCGGCCATCAGAGGAGTGAACTCGCCGTCGCCAGTGGCATTTTGTAGCCATGTGAGCTAAAAGATCAATCAGATCAGTAAAGAACTTGCAAGAAAAGACAGTGCTTACATCCTTCAAAGGTCCTCCTGGTGTTCGGGGGGTTCTGAGTTGTATTGACATCCGGCGCTGAGCTGGCGAAATACCGCCCATGCTGATACTCCTTCCAGGTGTAGCAAAGTCAGAGGTGTTATACTTCCACGTCTTAATCCGCTCCGAGAGGGCCTCGTTTTCCTTCTCCAGCATCTCGATCCGCATGTCCTTGGCCTTGTCCATGGTTTTCCGAACAGGCGTGGAGTTGATGATCGTATTGAGACGAGCAATCTCGCGATGCGCGTCATCCAATTCCTCCTCCAGCGCCTCCAAATCCGCATTGTCGGCGGGCGGCATTTCACTGCGCGAAGGTTCCGAAATGCGACGACTCGCCTCCATGGCACGATCACGCTCGCGTTCCAAGGTCGCTATTTGACCGCGTAGCTTGATCACCTCGTCATTGTCCTCGTTCATCTTCTTCTCGGCAGCGTCCAGTGCCTCCTCCATCTGTCGTGCAAGTTCCGCAGACTGTTCGACATCAACCTCCAGGGCAGCTATGCGTTGCTCTGCATCCTCCGCCTCGACCGCCAAGTGATGAACTTCGCCCTTTGCTGTGTCGAGCTCACTCTCCAGAGTCTCCGCACGTCCCACCGCCTCCTTGCAAGCGGCTTCCAGCTCTGAGACGTAGATCTTTGTACCCTGCAGCTCGTCGGTTACTTTGTTCAGCTCCTCCTGTGTCTGTCGAAGCTTGGTAGTCTCAGAGTCCAGCTCGTCCATCTTGGTGTTCAACTCGCGCTCCAGGTCCTTGACCAAGCCCTGTTCATCTGAGAGAACTCTCTCCAGCTCCTCAATACGTTCATCAGCTCGGACCGCCTCCTCCTCCATCTCATGCACCTGCGCACTCGAATTCCGCATATCGCTCATGAGGTTGCTGATCCGTTGGTTGGCCTCCTTCAAATCGCTGCCTAGATCCAAGCCATCCGAGAGAGCTCTCTCAGCCTTGTCCGCTCTCTCCAGGGCAAGATCCTTTTCGGCACGGAACGTCTGCACCTGTAGTTCCAACTCCTTCACCCGATGCAGGCCCGCATCCTGAGTCTTCTTGGCGCGACTCTCAGCGTCCTGCAACTTTCCCTCTAGATCCTCAATGATTCCCTCCACGCCCTTCTCCACCTCTGTCATGCGCTCCTTCCACCGCTCCTGATCTCTCGCCCGTTCCTCCTGCTCCTTCTCGAGCGCCGTCTCTAGCTCGTCGCGCTCGACAACGTTCTTCTCAATCTCATCCTTGTACACATCCACCATCTCCTCCAACTCCGCCTTTTCAACCATCCATCCCTCACCGCCCACATCCTCCGGGACATTTCCAAGTGCCAACGGTCCTGCGCTTGAACGGCGGCTAAATCCACCACTCTGCCGTCGACTGCTCGTGGTACTGACATTACCCTCCATGCCATGCTCGCCGCTGCCTTCCTCTATAGCACGCAGCCTCTCAATTAACATCTCATTTTCCTCCTGCAGACGTCGATTCAGACCATGGAGATAAGTGTTGAGCTTCCCGGCATTGAACCGTCCAGTGGCTTGAGCACCGACCCCGAAGCCCATAGCAGGATCAAAGGACGTATTGGCTCGGATATTGGTCGTCAAGTCATGAGAAGACGCGGTAGAGACGAAAGAAGCGCGATCCATGGCCCCATCATAAGCCGCAGGGCTTGCACCAAGCGAAGCCCTTCGTACCGCTGGTTTGGCAGATGATGTCGAAGTACTCGGTCGTGAACTGGAAGGAGAGGTTTCGTGGTCAGATTCAGGATCCGAGGCCGTAAAGCCTTGAGACAGCGGGTGAGATGGCCGACCGAGACGTGGACGAGGAAGGGGTGTGATTCCGCCGAATGCGCTTTGCAGGTTCAAGACGCCATTCGATGGACCAGGCGTTGAGCCCACTGTTTGCGACGCGTCTTTCATGTCCACACGATGGCGTGGATGAGGCGTTGGCATCTTCATGCGAGGCCGAGCGGTTGAGTTGACAATGGACAGTAGGAAGGATTTGCGTCGCGTATGTGGCGTCAGAGGGTCTTCATCTGGCTGTGCTTCATCGGAAAGCTCGCGCTGACCGGGTGTAGCGAGGAGATCAGCAGGCGGGGGAGGGAGATTGAAACGAGCTCGAGGACGAGGGAAGGCAGGTGTTGGCGTAAACGCGATGGACGCCTCACTGCCAGAACTGGGAATGGGCGGAGATGTTTGCGGAGCATATCGCGTAGGGTAAGGCGTGTCTCCCCCTTCCGAAGAGAACGTCGGTTCCCGTTCGTCGTCGTGCCCAGGGGATTCCTGTCCCTCGGATTCCTGGTCCCTGATAGGCGATATGTGAGCGTCAGTCATGTCCATGGACTGTGTGTCGGAGTGGCCCGATGTTTCACGAGGTGGGGAGGCGCGATCGGAAAAGTCAACGCTCAGGCTGTCTGAACGATCCAGTCGCACAGCTGGAGAGTTGCTGGCAGATCGCGGAAGTGGAATAGACACTGCGGGGATAGGTGACTCTCCTGAAGATCGAGAAGACCTCGCTGAGGGACTTCCAGATGGAGACTCAGCCAAGGACCGATGGGTCATGGATCGCGTACTATGCGGTGTGGAGTTGCCGGGCGACGTGTCTGGAGAGATGGCGGTATGTGAGAGCGAAGGAGTTCGTGTCCGCGAGAGCGGGCGACGGGGCGGACGCATAGATATATTGCGGTATGGATCGAGGGGAGAAGGCTGAATCAACTTTAGCTTGCTGTGACTGTCTTTGTAGTTGCAGACTCACTTTGGGCTCTGAGCGAAGGGGTATCACAATATCAAAATGCTTCTTGGGAGTGGGTTGCACCTCTTCTGGAAAGGGCGAGGTTGAGCGGCTGAGCGATTGGAGCGCGTCGGAAAGGGACATGTCATCTTCATCCTCGTTGGCGGCGTTGGCGTCGGCGGGAAGGTAGTGCTCTGGCCCGCTCTCTTTGCTCTCCTCGCTCTCTTCGTCCTCGGAGAAGTGATAAGTCCCTCGCTCTGGCTGGACATCGGGGAGTGAAGGGATTGCGCTGACATCGAAGCTGTACGACCGGTTCTTTGATGACGACACGCCTCGGGATCCAGAAAGCGAGAGCTTGGACCGGGCAAGGGAGGTGGCAAAGCGCTGTGTGCTGTTCGTGCTGGAGGTGATGCGCGAGTTGAGGGAGGACTGGTGGGACGGTACGGCCGGAGTGGAGTGGATGGCGGTGCCGCCGAGCATGTCCTGCTGGCTCTCATCGTCTCTTGCACTGCTGCTGTCCATTGACGGCTCTGACTCCTCGAATCCGGGCAGTGAAGGCAGCGATGGCATATCTCGGTCGTCGACGGCCTCTATTCTGCGCCAGATTCTCGAAGGCGTTTCTGTGATCATTGCTGCCATTTTCTGGGCTACAGTTATAGAGTAGTTGAAAGCGTGTATGGAGGAGCTACTCACTGAAAGGGCGGGACGACTCTTTCGACGCTCTCGACGGCGCTCTCAACCCCGGTCGTCGTTGAAATCAACGTGACGAATCACGTCGCGTCACTGCCCTGTAAGTAGCACGTGACACGCGTCTGTGCCGCATTTGCCATTTCAATTTGCTCCCCACCAACAGCTTCTGCCACTCTTCTGCCATGGACCGGGACGAGCAATGCCCACACCTAAATTCCATAGGCCCATCTCATCAGTCTCATGGCTATACTGGTCTTGAAGGCTTCGAAGGCAGCATATCTAGCTCTTGGTCTTGACATCTACGACCAAAATCTCGGAAACACAACTCTGAGGGATTCCAATATTCGCTCATTCTGCTCTGATCTGGAGCTGCCATAGTGCAGTCTTGCCTTTGTCGAATGCATGGCCGGTATATATTGTCACTATGTAAGCAGGAGCAGGACTCGTCAAAACAAGGCGCAAGTTGACACTCAGAGTACCTATCGTAGCCAACATCTATAGCTATTCCTGAGTGTTGTTTGGTACATCTTGCCGCCCAACTTCAAAGGAATTCATTTACGCTGATTGCTATAGGCTATTGGCAGCTGTATTTCAGGGCTTCGTTCGTTCTCGTCTTTGTACTGACCTTGCTCCCACAATCAACCTACAATAGAGTCGCGTGTCGCCGCACTGACGGTCGATGAATGTTATGCTTGGAAGCATATATGCTCTCTATCGCGCATTTCTTATGGGCACAATCTCTGCATCATTCTAAATGTTTCTCAAGAGTGCAGAGTCTGTCAGTCTGCTGCTAGTGACTCACTCAAAGTGGGCCACGTTCATAGATCCCGACGACGAGGATGGTGACGGTTCTGATGATGACATAGGTGACTGGGATGCTTGGCACTGGTTGAGGTGTACAATAGCTTATTGTTATCACTACTACAGACCTCGAGGGGAAGTAAGATATTTGAATGCTGAAAGCGCTGACAAGTACGTGATATGGTAACTCAATGTTGATGGACAGACAACAAGAGAGCTGAAGACAATAGAAGCAGCTACTGGAGAATCTTCAACGCCGTGATCAGTGGAACATGAACCGACCTCTGGGTATGATGCATGATGCAGTGCACTGTAACTGCACTTAAAGTTATTATGCGAGTTCACGAGTTCGACTGCTTATCATATGCATGATACACGCCAACTAGGGTCTTATGATGAGCTCGAAGATTAGTCTCGTTGTTCTTATGGGTCGCTCTAGATAGGTCAAATTCAGAGAACTCAGAACACCCTTCGGTCTGCGTCGAAGGACGTAGAACGTACTTAGTCATGGCAAATTATTAGTAAACCCGGCAGATGCCGGAGCGGGACGGCCCCTCCCCAGACGAGGGACCGTGCTTGCTCTCTACTGCCACGACGTCAAACTACACTATCCGCCCTTTGGGACTCGCATGTCAAGTAATATCCCTGCTGGCATATTCCAACAAGTATTCCGTTCTCTCGCTGCCGGCCAGCAGCAACAGCCACCCGCACAGCCCGTAGCGCCAGCTTCGGATTCCCACCGCCCCGCCCAGACAATGGACTCTGCCGCAGACGCAGAGCAGCAGCCGCCCACCGCCGACATGGACGTCGATGTCCCGCCCCCCTCTGCTCCGGACCCTGGCTACTCCAGCGACGACTCCATGCCCGGCCTCCAAGACGTTTCTGAATCAGATGAATCAGACGACGAGTTCGCAGACGCGGAATCTCAGATGGACGCAGACGAGCTTGAAGTGCAGCTGCAGACCATCCGCGACACGCCGAGCTCGCGGGATGCGGACGCTGCAGGCCCGAGCATGTCCGCGACGCCATCAGGGGTCTCATCTCCGTCCCGCGCCAACAGGCGCGCGCGCGGCCAGAACGATGGCGACCAGGACCGCGACCGCCGCCATCCATCGCAGCGCACCGTCGTTGACGTCATACCCCAGCCATTGCCCCAGCCGCCCATACAGTCCCCTGTACCCGGTGCGAGTACAACCGCGCCGCCGCCGCCATCACCACCGCCACCACCGCCTCTTCCAGCGCACAATCATCCCCATGCCACGATCGGAGGCGGACACAACGCGCATCTGCCTCGTGCTCAGAATCTGATGCGGCTGCTGGGCTTCACCATTGATCTCCCCACGGGTCACATCCACTCGATACCCCAGCCCGGCACCGGCGGGGCCTTCCCTCTCAATTTCGCTGGTGATATTGGCGACCTATTTGCCCGTTTGGGTACCCTCGGTATGGCTGCAGAGGCCGAGGATCCAGAACGGGCTAAACGTCTCGTGCGTGGCCTCGAAGAAGTTCCAATTGGCCTTGTGCGGCGATTAGAACGAGTCGGTAATGTCGGTGGGACAGACGATAACGGCACGGGCGGGGACAGCGGCTGCGCCATCTGCTGGGATAAGCTTCTTGATGGTGACGGTAATCAGTTTGGAGATGGACAGAAGGAGGAGGGAGAGTCGGCGGCAGCCTCAGATGAGACAGCGACAGCGACAGACCCCACGTCTGAGGATGCCTCGGAGGCGGTCTCATTGCAGCATCCCAAAATTGTAGCACTGCCGTGCGCCCACGTCTTCCACGCATCCTGTCTCATTCCATGGTTCTCCCGACCAAGACAGACGACCTGCCCCACCTGCCGGTTTAACATCGATCCAGAAAATCTGACTTATCGACGACGACGGCCGAACGCCACTCCTGCACCACCACCTCCAGCAGCAACAGCACCGAACCCCACTGCGACCGATGACGCCGCACCGAACGACATCCTGCCTCAAACCGCACCACAGGCAGTTGATCCTCAGCCTGATCCTCTACAGGGACCACAGCAGGCGCCGCCGCCAAACCAAGGACCATCGATCCGAATGAACCTGGGTGCTCCGTTCGGTGCAGCGCTGCTGGGAGAGTTCCTGCGTGCTATGGGAGGACAACCCGGACCTGGTGGACCACCTCCTCCGCCTGTCTTTGGCCCACCACCACCACCAGCACCGGCCAATGCAGATGGCCCACGGCAAGCACCCCCTGGTGAGTCATGCTACATCAAGTTGAACGGTTGAAGTTGATCTGATATTGTGAGATTTAGGAGGACAATTCGGAGGCGATGGAGGCCCCCAGATTGTTATTGACTTTTTGAATATGATGGTCGGTGGCGGTCTTGCTCCTCCTCAAGGTATGGTTTCTGTCCTGCTGGCTTTGTACAAGTGCTAATTCAAACCATCAGGTGCCGCCGCTCCGCCACCCCCACCTGCAAATGCTGCTCCTACTCCACCTCAACGTCCAGCTTCTGCGCCTCCCACCACTGGACCGACTCATCAAGCTTCTGGTAATAGTAAGTCAACTGCTTTTCACCATGCATATCTGTAACTCATGTCTCCTCCAAGACCAGGATGATGATGAACTTCCCGGTCTTGAACCCATTGACGTTCCTCTCCCCTCTGAGCCGCCTGTCGCAGCAGACGAACCCGCCAATCCCCACGGGCACCCTCCTCTTGATAATGGTTTTGTCACTCTTGGTTTTGACATGTTCTTCGGAACCGGTCCCCCACCTATGGAGATACCTGAAGATGCTGCGGGGATGGACCAAGACGAAGGGCTAGCGGCCTTCTTTGGAACGGTCGGTCCCGATGGACAGCCACAGCCTGCTGGCAACGGAGGAATGGGCGGAATGTTCGGAGGTGCTGCTCCTTTTGCTACTGGACGCACGATGGAGGAATTGATGTCAAACTTGACGAACCGACTGGGCGCCCAGTTTCCTCCTGGCCAGGCGCCTCATGTGCACCCCCACCACCACTTCCACCCACCAACCCAACCAGGAGCAGCACAACCCGCACCACAAGGCCAAGACACGGAAGTACCCTTCATACCGCCTCTTCAATTTGGCGCTCCTCCACCACCACCACCACCGCAGAACGCTGCACCAGGTGCTGCCACTACTCCAGCAGATGGCGCGCCACCAGCGGACGGCGCCTTCACGCTGCCTCACTTTGCACAATTCCTCTCTGGTGCTGGGCTTCCCGGTGATATGGGCGGTATGCCTTTTGATCCCCGCCCGCCGCGTATGCCTTCGCAGCGCCGTCCGCTCCAGCGGCGCAAGAAGTGGACGCTTCCCGCTGCGCCCGGACCGACTCTGCGTCAGCGTGTCGAGAGGAAGGAGCGGGAGGCGGGGCTACGCTGCCACGACATGAGCTGTGGCGTGGGTCCTTCTGACGAGGAACCTGATGTGGAGGTAGTCGAGAAGCAGATACACATCAAACGAGGCGTGGACGATGGAAACATCTGTGCGCATACATTCCATCCTTCGTGTCTAGTGACATCGCAGCGGGTAGCGTTAAAAGGCGCGGAGGAGAGTGTGAATGGGGAGAATGTGGAGGTTTCGTGTCCGGTGTGCCGTGCGGATGGGCTGATTTCGACAGTGGATTGGGATGCAGGTACTGCTGTCTAATTGGGATCATTTTTCTGTTTTGCAATCATCGCTACCTGTTTCTAACTTATGTACCGTACCCTCATGAACGCATGTTTAATTATTGTTTAGTTAGACTGTACGAGCATAAATGACTGTTAATTCGCTTCATTCGTGAATTGTGGCACATTGGATATGCGGCGCGAGACTGACAAGCCGCAACATAAGATAAGTACACCGAGGTCCAGCTTGAAGAGGGAAAGTCGATCCGGGAGGCACCCAGCAACTCAGTCGCATCGTTCCATTCATCTGAAGCAGTGGCAGCATGAATGGAGTCCGTGATCAAGAAGCAGGCATGGGAGGCAGGTGCGTGTCATTTGGGGGCATTCGCCGCTGCTGCTGCCTTCTCTTCCTCCTTTTTCTGTGTCGGGGTTAGAATGCTGTATGTAGAGAGGCACGCCGTGACGGAGTATACCTTCTGTTTGGCTCTCAGTATCTCGGCATCGCTAAGAAAGCTGCATCAACGGGGATTCTATTGCTAATGTATAGAGACGAGTGTACCTCTCTTTTCTCTTCGCCAACGACGCTGCGCTCTCTTTGGGTTTCTTGGCGTTGGCCGCAGCCTTCTTCTGCGCCTTTGCGCGATCAGTGTCCCTCTGATTTCCGCCTGGCTAGTGTAAATGTAAAGGAGAGGAGGAAGAGCAGCGACAGGATACTCACGAGTCATCGATAGTGGTGGTCAGCTGTATCACGCGTCACAGACTGTCACATAAAGCGCGGTTAGCAGGCGTTAGAACAACGGACGGTTCTGATTGGGTGATGAGTCCGGCATGTGATTTCCACTGTGTGGCGCAACAAGCAGGGATTGGCGATCGCCTAATCGGGCTAGGCGGGATCATTACGTCATACGCAGGCTTGGCTCTCATCCTGATCTCCTGCTCTCCCTTGCACAACCATGGGCAACAAACCGTCCAGTCCACAAGGCAGGGAGGCGGCGCTCGAGTACTACTTTGCCAATCCCCCGCCCGTCTCCAGCACGGCCCCGTCGCCGCCGCCAGTCAACGTCCACCGCTCCCTGCGCTACAAAAAGCGCTCGCTCGAGCTGCCCGACCTCGACCTCCAGGACACGGAGGTCCTCTCGCGGCCAATTGCCATCCCCAACCGCAACTACGCGCCCAGAGACCGGCCTCGAGGCAACCGGGGACCGTCCACAGAGGTCTGGGCAGGCATGAGCACGCTGAGCAGCGACACCACGAGCTACACGCCGCCGCCGCCCGTCCCCCCGTCCTCCATCGCCAGCAACCCTGGCTTTGCGTCTCCGCCTGTGACGACCGAAGAACAGGTCCGTCCCAGGGAAATTGTCCGAAGCACGTTGCCCCTCCCACTGGCCTTTGCCGTTCCCGAAACTGCTCCGAATCCCGTCATTGAGACCCCCGTTGTATGGAACGGCCAGGCCACCAACGTCTTTCTCGCACGCGCTGACGGCGACGATGACGACGCGAACGCACTCATTCCCATGGAGCGCGATGGTGAACGCTTTATTGCAAACATCAGTCTCACGCGCGGCACCCATCATCTGCGCTTCGTCGTCGACGACCAGACCCTGGTATCCGACGACATGCCCAAGGCTGTCGACGAGCAGGGCGCATTGGCCAACTATATCAGTGTCGGCCTCAGTATAACCCCACCGCCTCCCCTCCCACGCGGTCACAGCTTTTGGAGTACATCGTCTGCTGGCGGCCAGACCTCCGCCCTTCCATCCCCACAATGGACCACCGAGATTCCCCTCGAGCTCACAGAAGCTGCCGCTGAGGAGGACGCCTTTATCTCCTCATACAACGCCAATTCTGTGTCGACCAACGGCGGCAGGCGCAAAGTTGTCAACGGCTTCAAAGTCGCTCCAAACCCCACTCTTCCTCCGGCTCCAACGCTGCCACGCCACTTGGAGAGGCAGATTCTTTCGATGAATTCGGGCAATGCTACCTCGTCGAGCAGCAAAGAAAAGCGCAGGGGCCGTCACGGACATGGGCACGTACATCGAGCTGATCCGCTGCCGACGCCTCCTCTTGAAGAGATGCATATTCTTCCTGTCACCACTGCGAGTGGGACAGATGTCACCACCACCTCCATTACCCCAATCACGCCAATCACCAATCTATCGGCGTCTTCCCCTCCCCTCCCACACGACACTGTCATTGCCGACGACAACAGCATCCTTCCCGTTCCCAGTCACGTCGTACTCAACCATCTCAGCACCAGTAGCATCCGCAATGGCGTGCTGGCGGTCTCTGACACTGTGCGATATAAGAACAAATATATCACAACCATCTATTACAAACCTACATAGAGTTCATGCTTGCTTGGATATGATACATTGATGTCTGTATTTCCTTAGCTTTAGATTTAGCTTTCGTCGCTGTACCTGTACTACTTGAATTGGAATTGTAAGCATATGCGCGGACAATATTTTCACGATGTGCAGAACAGTAACTAAATTTAAGACTCAAGTAGATACAGTACATGTCCAGATTACTAGAATTTATAAAGTAGAAGAGTACTAATAAGATTCCTCCCCCACCCACCGCCAGGAATTCCGACAGAAATCCTCATCACGTTGAACAAACTGAAAACAGTCACTGCCTGGAGATAGCATGTAGTAATGGAGACCGACTTCCACCCGCAATGAGCGTAGCTGCTCGGTTACAGCATAGTACGCAACTGTCTCGAGTATCTTTTCCACTTTATGCAACGCATAATCTCCGTCCTTCGTCCACCATTCGTATCGGTAATGAACCATCGGTCGCATAACTTCCTGTGCTACAGAGCATATCTCAAGAAGCTGCAGGCGCGGAAATGTCTGCGCGACGTCAGTCAGCAAAAGACGCTACAGAAACGCGTCAGTGAGAACACTTGTTGACTTGACAATGTCAGGAAAACACACCAGGATGTTCGAAGGGCCGTCAACGTATACGTGCTCCCAGTCCACAGTAATCGACAGGTCGGTAAGGTTGCGACATTGACTTATAGCCTCGTAGCTGTCGTCGTCGAGACACCACCCGCCTGCGCTCTTTGAGATTACCGTGAGTGACTGCAGTGATGCAAAATGTAGGGGAAGGGTTCCCGTCCAGAATTTTCTCGCCCGTGCATTATCTGCGTGCGTGCGGCCCGGGGAGAATTCGAGGGAGGTTATGCCGGGGTACGATGATATGTACGCCAAAAAGGCGTCACTCAGCTCACCGTCAACGACTCTGACCGTGGTACACCCTGGAACTGACATCTGCTCCCACAGGCTGTCGGGTACCGTCGTTCGAGTGAGAGCAATGGAGCTAGCATCCCTCACGTACGGCAAAAGGTTTGGTAGATCGCATGCCAATATCGAAAAGCCTGCGAGGTCTATTGTTTGTAAGGACTGACGTTGAGCAGAAGTCGCCGGAAGCAAGTCACGGAGATGGAGGACCTCAGGTCGTCCGCCACTCGAAGGGTCCACATATCTACAGCTATCGCCCAGCTTTAGATGTTTTAGATTTGGACTCTGGGAGATGACGGCCGGAACGAAGTCCAGTGAATCAGAGGATGAGTCCAATCCTCTGATGCAAAGCCTTTCAAGATTTCGAAAGCACTTGACGGGAAGATGTCGTTGGGCGTAAGCGTCCTCGATATCCCAGCACATGCTCGAAATGATGAGTGTGTCCACTGAAGGATGCTTGCTGAGGTTTTCCATGATCGGCATGAATGAGTCTAGCATGGGTCTTTCTCCGGCGGCTTTGAAGGTAAAATGGTTCCAGCTGCATGATTGGCATGAGACAAATGTTTAGAATAGCACATGCAAGTCACACACCACACGCATCGTACAGACTCTAGTTGCGCTGACGCCCGGACAAGGAGTGTGGTCACCTCTTTCGTAGAGAGCTCATGGCGATTCGAAAAGCGATTCCAGATGCGCGAAACGACGCGCGAAAGCTTATTCCGTCGTTCATTCAAGTCGAAAGGGTTTATGATCTGGATCGTCCGGATATGTCTCCCAAGACTGGTAGTCCCTTTCGCGAGAGCCCTCAAATATGCCAATTTTTGTCGGCGTTCCTGTGGCGTCATAAACCCAAAGAAGTGGACATTGAGAGTAGAGAACAAGATATGGGTGGCGATGGCATCGAAGGCTTTACACGTCAAGCGTACGTGCTTAAGGTCCGCGGTATCAAGCTAGTCACGTAGTTGGTCAGTCCGCTTTTCCACAGGCGTTATAGAAAGAAACATACATGAACAATTATCTCTTGAATAAGTTCTTGGGGGAGGGTGCTTGACATTGCGCCACGAGTTGGATGTCAGGACAAGAGGAGGGTAATCCGGCCCTGATGCTTTAACAGTCCGTCTGAAGCGCCCGTTACGAGAAGGCACCGCTTTACTGTGATGGGATCTTCGCCAAATGTGAACAATAGCACTGGTTACAGATGCCTGAGTCCAACATATCGAATCTATTGTGTGAGCAACTGTTGAAGGAGGAAGACACTGTGATCGATCACGATGGCGCAAGGCGCGGCAAGGGACTTCGGCACTTGCCATTTTTGGCTTGTCGGGAATCGGCGAGCCGACGTTTTTATGATAAGTCAGAGGAGACTGCGATGAGTAGCTTGCATGCTCGTGAACCGTAATATGTAATGAGAAGTGAGGAGTGTACTATGCCCTTGGCACCTTATACGCTGACGCTGACAGTAACTGCAAACTCTTTTCCGTCAATTGTGATTCGAGAAGCACCCTTCACACCGCCTCAAGACCCTTGAGTTTCTTTATTTCCTCTACGATTTCAGGACAAACTTCCTTCAGCGCCTTCCCATATTTCTCATAATCCGATAACTAAGAAGACTATCAATTTGCGGTCCAAGTCAGAGAAGTGACGCCACAAACCTCATTGAATACCTGGGCGCTACACCTCACCCACCACAGGTCGTTATGGTAATACTGGGCACCAAACATGTTCCGCTCGACGAGAAGTTTCTCTTTGAACATCATGTCTATCTCTGCGTAGGCGAACTTGGGTGGTATAGGCAATTGAATGTTCACCTGCGGACATTCTGAATACGAGTTTCGCCGACAAGGGAAGAACGTACCATGCTTGCTGTGAACTCTCCGGTCTCATCCATCAAGGGCGTGCCTAGTATTTCGGAGATCTTCTTGCCGCCATCCATCGCGAGCTTGTGTGTATACTCATTGATCTTATGTTCGCCACCAAGCCAGTTACGGAAGGCAAGACAATCGGGAATGATGAGATATGGACCAAAGTCAACGGTACCACTCCCTGCAAAGATCGTGAATGGTTGAGCTGGAAAAGTGGATGATTAGGCTCACATTCGAATTGTTCGATGAAGTTATATTGCCCTTCTTTCCGGTCTTTCGGGGAGATGTATGCGTGTGCGGTAGGGAAAGGCGACCTGACGAGGTGTTGATTCCGTTTAGGAACATACATCACAGCTACTGCGCGTTTTGCGAAGAGCCATTTGTGGCAATTCTGGGTGCGAGGTCAGAATTAGATATAGACGTGAAGGGATGGGAGATTTACGCTTATCCAGAAGTCAGGCTTCACTTCGTCTAATTTGATGTCGACTTGCTGTCCAATACAGTGGGCCGCATCTACAACACTCCAGACGTCTTCTTTGCGGCAAGCAGCCGTCATTTCCTCCCATGGCAGTAAGCAGCCTGGGTTACTGATGATTCCGTCTATGACCGCAACAACCTTGGCGTTCGGACCGGCGCTAGCGCGTACTGAAGCCAGATGCTTAGCCCACGAAGCTAGAATCTCAGAGTGACTTGTCGGAAAGAAAATCGAGAACTCAGACACAGTAGGATGCGGAGGAAGGTCCGCCAGATATTGCGCGGTCCTGGACACGGAGTTGTAAGTCGTGTTGCATATGATGATGACATCTCCTTCGTTCCAGATAAAGCCGCGCATGACGTTGTTGATTCCGTGGGAGGCGTTGGGGACAAGGACGACCTCGTCCGCGTCTTTCACACCGATGAGAGAGGCTAGTTGCTCTCGGGAAGCAATGAGCATATCCTGGTACTTCATGCGAAGCCAGAGATCAGGACAAGACTCGATCTTATCAGAGATATCGTTGTAGGCATCTCGGATGGGACGAGGACACGATCCATATGAGCCTGGGCCCTAGCGCGTTAGTGATTGTCCCCACCCATCTACGCGACGCATACCGTGATTGAGATTGACGTAGTTCGGATCGAACAAGAAGTGTTGGAGGAGAGCGTGCCCGAAGGAAAGAGGCGGCGATGACTGGTAGGAGGGAGGCATTTGTGATGTAGAACTGCCCATCCGTGTCAAGGAATTGGTCAAGTTCATAAATGCTAAATATAATGACTCGTACCGCCAATTTGGAGATAAGGAGCCACATGGCATTTACCTGTCTACATCTTTCGAGTCATCCTCTACGCCATGGCCACTCGTGGACACCAATCGTTGCCTGACGAACAATGGGATGAAAAGCCTTTTCCGTTTTCGTTGACCGGAGCACCCTCTGTTAGATCATGAATGAGTGTAGAGCTTGATACTACTGATCTGAGCCGCTAAAGCTAAACCCGGTGACTTGAATCAATTCGATTATATTTCTGTGCTTTATTTCTGTTTAATTCTTTATGAAGACGGGGAGTGCACAATCTTGCACAATGCGTTAAACGTACGTGCGCTTGAGGACATGAGTTGTGCTCAAGTCTTACTGTAGTCAATTCAAGTCGAAAGGCCAGAGGGGTGTGCTCGCAGTGTATCTCACTGGCAGGCGGTTATACCAAGTTTCAGTGCATGTTGACGTGAAATGGAATCACAGCGAAGGTGACATCGTTGAAGGCGTCTTTCACCATCTGACACTGCGTACAGAGTCCTCGCAGAATGCACTTTGCTTGAGTGATAACTGGAAGTGTGAATGATGACGACAGGAGATACATAGCGGAAGAGCCTAGCTCGAGAAATGCAATTCGGCAATGTCAGTATACTGCCGATGTGCCCTGTTGACCTTGTGCAATCTTGTAATACGCACTGACCCAGAAAGAATGATTACCGGATCGTGGTGGCTCGTCAAGGCACGTTTGTAGACCTGCGTACGTACAAGCCAAGCTTTGAAACGTCCGTCGGTCAGGCCTACATAGGTCTTGGCGTGGCAATGAATGTGTTGGCCGACACACATAGACGCATGTGCAATGAATTCCCAAGTGCGCAAGGAAGAGTTCCAGGCGCACAAAATCCGATATGAAACTGCTATAGATACAACCCAGCTATATCGTGTATATTGCCGGGTTCAAGAGTCCGAGTCCAAAGCATGATCCTTTTTGCGGATACGGCCAAGAACACTATGTTTCTTCTCGCTGCCGGTACTCGAGGATGAGCGTTGACGCCTTATTTCTTGAGCGGATAGAGTAGGAGACGTATTTGCTGAGCCGAAGGAAGCTGCTCCCATTGCTTTGACAATGCCGCTGTAAAGGAAGGACATTGAGAGCAGGAGGATGATGAGGCAAGTGTTCGCACCGTTGAGTGGCATCGATATAATCCTCTCTGTTCATTGCCTTGTCCGTCTTGACAGCGACGCCACCTTCAGAGATATGATAACCTTTCTCTTGTAGCCTAGATGCTAGTGTTAAGAGTGCTCGCAGGGTATTGTGCCTCGACGGACTTGTCTTTGGCTGAAGCTACGCCCTGCACGACTGAGTCCCAGAGCTTCAAAGCACCGTAGATCGCGCCCCCGCATACGGCGATGGTCTGGAGGCCCCAAAGTGAGAGTACGCAGGAGGAATTGCCGAACGTCGACGAACCGTAAACAAAGAAAATAAATCGACCCTTCAGAAGAGCATGCAGGTCAGTTCCAACTCTCCATTATAACACAAGCCCGAGCTCCGTACCAAGAGGCCATGCCGCAGAAAGTGGAGAGAGCGACGCCAATGAGTATTCAAGATGTGGCGCAGGATATGGTATCGGGAACAAGGATGTGCAAAACGACGACGTGGAGGGAGCTAAGAAGAGTGTTGACAGTTGTGGTCCGTCGGATCCTGTGGACGCATCGGTGATGCAATCCCTGAAGTGGCTGTGCTACTGACAATCGAAAGCGGTGCCTCGGCGCCCTTTTCTCTTGGTTTCCGCGGCCAGAACGGACGGGTGAGCGGAAGGCAACAAGTCTGAAGTCAGCTTCAACGAACGACAACGACGGGACGAGACCAAGAATTTAGCCAAGGAACACAAAGGCATTGCACTGACAGTTATACTGCAGTGATAGCTGAGACTGCTGAGTATTGTGCGCAGTCTCGACCGGCAATCATACGCTGATATGAAGTTGTACGAGATACCTACTTTCCCGAGGTGAGCGCAGTAGTGTCTGTCTGACTGAATAGCTACCCTCTTCAGCGTTCGAAATCGAGCCATCAACGCACTCGTTACCTTCGTTGCGGCTTCCGAGTCTTCCCTTACCGCATCTATAGCGTCGTCGCGACAACGCCATCCTCAAGAACACGGTAGTTTTCCTCAAGGACTCTTATTAGGTATATTCGACGCTCATTGCCGGCTGCGCAGAGCTCCGAGAAGGCAATGCAACAGAAATGGAGGAGTCCGTCTGCATCCACTTGCTACGACCCGGGATCCACTGCGGACTGTTCGTATTCGAACTCCATTGCACCGCATACGCTGTCGCCTGTGATGGTAGGACCCAAGTAACGCATCTGCTGGTAGATTTGCAGACGTGTGTACTGTATTATCAAAACCGCAAAATCTCCATTGATAAGTTACTGATGCGTATCGATTGCTCTTCCGTAAGTCGCCTTCATTTAGCGCTGCATTACTTCACATTGATTCCTGTAAGTACTGCCCAAGAAGACCGCGACTGGCTTCCAGGAACTGCCGGCCTCATACAGGAGTCAGCTTGCACGTATCTCTATCATGCCAGGTCCCAAACAGCACACTTCCTTTGTCGCGTCGTCGAGCTGCTTGTATGCCCCTCTGTCCAGGCGATCTCAACTATTGATTCATGCTCGAGGAAGAAACGGCCTGCCCTGTCGAGTCCGAGCTCTATCCTGTGCCAGCCTCTATTCACAGTATAACTTTCGTTCATCTCTTGCGGCGAGAGCGAATTCTCGAATGCCGATTGATTGGCCTTGCTGCCTGGTCCTGCCATCTACTAGTACCATCGATTTACACAGTACTTTCATCACAACGTTTCGGTCAAGCTCATTGCAATCGCGGTTAACGCTCTCTCTGATTCGAGGATATCTCAGCTTTGATCTTTGCTTTGCCGCGAAGAATCAAACCTGTATGATGCGGACGATGATGGAGGTCGGGACCTTTGAATTGGGTCCACGACCCGCTGGATCATCACCGTGGTGTATGTTCGCTGTGGGCGGGATATCTTGCGTGACACGCGTTGAGACATGGAGGGATATCAGAAAGATAGAGGGATGAACCATCGTATCCTTCTACTCGCCATACAACTTCATGTAAAGGCCCTCTGTTATTTGACTTTGGAACGTACTACTTTGCGTGTCAAGGTCATAACGGCACGAATCACACAATCAAGCCATAGACCAATGAATCGGCAATGGCCGAGGTTGGCTTGATTCCTTTCTTTGGTTTGAAAATGTCGGTTCCCGATTACCAAAGGATATCCACCCCCTTGTCCTCGTCTCCCGGCCGCGCCTCTGCTCTGTCCCGCCCAGATTGGCCGTGGGCGTCTGCCGCACATCTGCGCTACGCTCAGCGCAATTCCTCGTTCAACTCGCCCGCCGCGTCGCCTGGCCTTTCCCCGCAACAAGCGTGGGATCCAACAAAGGCGTCGGTGAGCCCGGGACCATCGTTGGCAGCGCGACATAACACCGGCTCGACGACCATGGGATTCCCCGTCGAGGATGGCACGCGTCAGTGGACGTTTATTGTGCGTAGCTGCTCGGTATGGGCGAGGTCATGCTCAGCATTTCGCAGGGCTTTGAGTGGATTGTACGCGACGTCCACAAACTCAGAGACTACATTGAAGGTGGCGACACGGACACAGAAAACGACGATGATTTTGAGGTGTTGAAGCAGTCGCCAATGATAGGCGACAACAAGGTGGGCAGCTTGACTTTATTGGAGTGCTTGGTTGGCTCATTGCTTGCAGTACAAGCTAGAGATTGGTGAGACAGATCACCTCATTGACTTGGACACGTCTCAAAATGCTACGCAGCACGCACACATTCCGGCAACGAAGAACCCGACTCAAAGACCCTCTCAATGTACATCACGTCCCTCGCCCTCGACTTTGCTCACCCCGACTATGAAATGTCCGCTTCAATGATGGCCGCAATCAAGTGCCAGGACGACCGCTCAGGCGAGCGCGGAGCACGACCTGAATGGCTCTGGGAGAATTGGCAGAATGACTGGGTTTTCAGACAAGAGAGCGAGGTTTGGGGTATGCTTGACAACCCTCTGACTGTTTGTATGCGTACTGACTGGATCTGTAGCGTGCCCATTGCCATCCCTCTCTTCTTTGTTGGAGAACCCTCGCATCCAGGAGACAGACTCTCTCGTCATCTCTGTCCAGATTCATTCCCCCTTGGGACCCTTCTTTCCCTCGCATCCTTCCGCCTACTACGTGCCTCGCGACCTCCTTGACGGACTGGAAGCATCACTTGACAATCCCAGTATGACACTTCATATTCATCTCCCAAGACGCACTAATCTTTCCCCAGATACTGGTGACATTAGATTTGTTTGTCTAGAACGACTCTCCAACGATATCACCGCCTCAGATTCAAACGACTTAGCGTCTCCTACGAGCAGACACTCCCCCATGTCCGCTTCATCTTCTCATACCCTTTTTACGGCTCAGACGACTGCGCGCAAACGTATCATCTACGCTCACTCAGACATTCTGACGCGACGATCAGAATATTTTGCAACAATGCTGGCCTCTTCCTTCGCTGAGAACCAAAGTGTCGTTTCAGGAGAGCGAAAACTGTACACCATTGTCGTTGAGGAGGCTGACTACGAGACCATCTACTGGCTCCTGAAATACTGCTAGTAAGACTATAATGCTTTCCTTGCTTCTTTCATTTCTAACAGCCTGCAGCGCCAATTGGCTTCTCTTCAAGGAGCATGACGACCCGCGCATCGCTGTCGAAGGCATCGGAGCCGGATGGAGTGCGAAATGGCTTCGCGCTGAGGGCGGTGAATGGGACTGGAAGACTATCCATAAGTCAGGACCCATCGACGACTACATCTCCGGAGATGCTATCAGCGCAACAAGTGGAGACAGTATCAACGACCGGAGCTCACCTAATCACGGGAAAGGTGCAGCTCAAGGCTCGACGCTCAGAACGAACCCCACAGTCAGTACAAGACCGCCTACCACTGCAATCTCTTCCAAAACCTCTTCCCCGCCAACTCGTGTACCCTCTCACCCATCGACGTCCCCGACTTCTCGTCGACCTTCTGGTATGGCCGTCAACACACCCAGTACATCATCAGCAAGGCCTAAGCAACCTGTCGTCCCGTTATCCGTACCGCCTACAAATTATCCTGGAAACTACCCTGTCTCTCCACGTTCTCAGCGTTCGAGGCAAAGTGCATCGATCCTCACCGACCCGCACCCGCACCCAACGCCCCCACCGGCACCCGCGTCGGCATTATCGATATACCAAGTGGCGCATCGATACGGGATGCCCACTCTAGCCAACCTTGCGCTTGAACATATGATGGGCACTATCACCCCACAATCGAGCTTCGCTCTACTCCTCGCCACGTCAGCTTGGGACGAGCTGCGGTCCCTCATTGAGGACTATGTTGTAGACAAGTGGGAGGAGGTCAATGCCTCTGAGGAGTTTGAACAGTGTTGCCAGGAAGTGTCGGCTGGGGAGTAAGTCCCATGTTATGCTTCTGGTTGATGTTGGTACTGACACGCTTCTGCAGATGGGGCCCCGAAGGTGGGCAGACTTTGATGGCCTTGTTCAGACGTTTGCGGTCTCCGGGCGTTTTGGGCTATACCCGTGCATAAATCATCGCCGTAAATGTACAGTATGTCATTGGATTGTAACAATGTGTATTATAGGTTCAGACCTCAAGCAGAACTTTGTGAGCGCGCACTTGTCCTTATGGTACACCTCACTATCTAGAGTACACATAGTATCGGCCGTCACTTCTTTGAATTGGGGCCGTAAGTTGCTTGGTCAGTCTTGATTGTTTTTCCCAGCTGAAGCTGAGCTCCAGGTCGTGGCGCCGCGCACTGCAGTGCTCACATGGATCGCCTGCGCCATCAACAACTTAGTCTGGTTTCGTTCCTAACTCACTCTCCGAGTCTAAGTTTTCGAGGTGTTTTCTGGAGGGGGCCGCCGGTTACGAAACTTGGTTGATGTCGTTCGAATGTCGGAGATTTTAGCCTCATGACCACGACGCTTTGAAAGCTTTCCCATTGAGAAGCGGGCCTTTACATACTAGCTTACTGATACCTCTTATCGCTCTCCTCCTCTTCCACCAGGTCAAGCATGTGCGCTCAACCAGTCAAGTATCGCAAATTGGGCTCTTGTGGTCTGAGAGTCTCAGTCCCCATCGTACGTGTCATACTGGACTTCAATCAATCGATGTCAGATGTTGGTCGCACAGCTTGGGGCCATGAGTTTTGGCTCGCCTGAATGGATAGTAATGAGCTTATTGTGCACCTCTAAATATGCTAGCTGAAGCGTTTCACAGGGATGGGTCCTTAACGAAGAGGAATCTATCCCGGTCTTGAAAGCGGCTTGGGATCGCGGAATTAACACGATCGACACTGCGAACGTCTACTGCAACGGTGAATCTGAGCGAGTCGTGGCCAAATTCATCGAGCAGGTTCGCAAATCTCACGCCGAGGTACTCATTGACAATGTCACTCTAGTACTCAATCCCCCGCTCCGAGATCCTGATACTGACTAAGTGTTATGGCCTCGTTGCTAAAGAAGTCGGACTCCGCACAATCTTCCACCCTGAGCTCAAGCAAACCAGAGACTATGTCAATCAGTACGGGCTGTCGCGTACCGCGATTTTCAATGCTGTCGAGGCATCTCTCGCTCGACTCAACACTTCGTACATCGACCTTCTCCAGATTCACCGCTTCGACGCGGAGACGCCCGTGGAAGAGACCATGGAAGCACTTCACGATCTAGTGCGTGCGGGTAAAGTTCGCTACATAGGTGCCAGCTCCATGCGTACATGGCAATTCTCGCTGATGAACGACGTCGCGCTCCGCAATGGATGGACGCAGTTCGTCAGTATGCAGAACGAGGTTTCGTTACTTTACCGAGAAGAGGTCCGTCGATCCCACGCTCTTGTGAAGCGCTACAGGCTGTTGATACTTACTGTGTTACGCGTGCTAGGAGCGTGAGATGCTCCCATACTGCAAGTACAAAGGCATCGGTATAATCCCTTGGGCACCGCTCGCCGGCGGAACTCTGACACGCCCTGCGGAAAAAGCCAAAGATACGATGCGTGGCGCTAGCAACGGTGCACTCTCGGACGCCGACAAGATCATCATTTCTCGTGTCGAGGAACTAGCCAAGAAACATGGAAAGACAATGACACAAGTCGCTTTGGCATGGGTTGCCACCAAAGTCACAAGTCCAATTGTTGGGACATCCTCTGTGAAGAGACTGGAAGAAAATCTTGACCATGAACTTCAATTGTCGGATGAAGAGTTGCAATATCTCGAGGAACCGTAAGTGAGCCGGATTATTTGTATGGACAGATACTCATTTTGTCACAGCTACGTGCCGAAGCCTGTTCGTGGTCATTCGTGAATATGTACGTAGCATGGAAAGATAAATATGTATGTAGCATGGAAAGAAAGATTCGGATTACAGTATTAGCCTATATCATGTACAGTGTTCTCGGCTTCATAAGAGCGTGTCACGATTGAGCGCTGAGTGCTGAACTTCAAAGCGGAAGGCATGATTTGTTCCCGAACATCACGGTGGGACGAGCATCCGCTTTATACATAGACTGGAAAGGGCTCGCCGGCGCCGGGATAACTATGCGGCGCGTCTGGCGCGACGCGTTATTTGCTCCGGCTTGCCAGCGCCATTTTGATATTGAAAAGGTCGACCCACTTTCGTCCCTTTTCTCCACACAACCACCATGGTCGACAACGATGGCTCGGGCCTGCGCCAACGCACGAACGGCAAGGCCAATGGCGTCTCCAGCATCACCGAGGAAGGAAAGAGGATAGACCAGAAAATGGACCAACATCTTGAGTGAATACGGTCTCCGTACCATCAATCTATCTCAACCTATTTGTTCTCCAGCTATGAATTTGGTGGCCCATGGGGCGTCCTAGCCATCATGACCGGCTTCCCTATCCTCATGTACTATCTCTGGGTCTGCCTTTGGTTCTACGATGGTCGGCTGGTGCACCCGACCTCGGTCGACGACATACAGCCATTCCTCCTAAAAATGTGGACCCACATCTGCGAAGTAAGCAGTCCGTAGACCGTCTAATATCTTCCCCTCATGTCTACTGTAGGATGCTAGCCCAAATCTCTACGCCTGGAAAGTCTATTCTGGAAACATATTTTTCCAGCTCTTCCTCGCTTGGGCTATTCCCGGATTCCAACAGGAAGGCCTTCCGGTTCCTTCGCTGGGATACAAGACGTTGATGTATAACTGCAACGCCCTCCCCTCGCTCTACGCAACGATGATAGTATCTGCCGCTTTGCACTACACTGGCATCTTCCGTCTAACCGAAATCATCGACAATTACGGACATCTCATGAGTGTCGCCATGATCTGGGGTTTCGCTGTCTCTTTCGGCATGTACTTTATCGCAGTGGCGACTGGCAGTCAGATCCGTATGTCCGGCAACTTCATCTACGATGTCTTCATGGGCGCTTCGTTAAACCCTCGCATTGGAAACATCGACTTGAAGATGTGGGCAGAGGTCCGCATACCGTGGGTCATCGTGTTCTTCCTGGCTGTGTCCGGTGGATGCAAGCAATACGAGCAGCTCGGTTACGTGACACCTGTTTGTATTCAGCTCGCCTTCGTTTGTCGCCATTCTTGACGATGTCTTATAGAACATGGCCTTTATGATTCTCGCAACTTGGTTGTACCTGAATGCCTGGTGAGTCTTCCTGACCGGTCGTCTCACATCAGTATCTTACATTGTCGGCAGCGGCAAGGGCGAAGAATGTATTCCCCAGACTTGGGACATGTTCCATGAAAAATGGGGCTTCATGGTGATCTTCTGGAACTTTGCCGGTGTACCCTTCGTAAGAGCTATATCGGTTCTGAATTGCGTCGGGTCATTAATCCTTCTTTCTATAGTCATATGTCTACTCTGTCGTGTACATGGCCTCGCACGACCCTTCCAAGTACCAGTTCTCGACTCCGACATACATTGTCCTCTATTCCACGTTGTTGACTGCGTATTTCATGCAAGTGCATCCCATTATTCTTCAAAGCCTGTTTTTCTTACCTTCCTTTTGCAGCTGGGACACCGCCATGGCTCAAAAAAGTCATTTCAAGATGCAGCTCCAAGGCATCACTGAATTCCGCAAGACTTTCCCTCAACTGCCTTGGAACACAGTCAAGAACCCGACATATGTTCAGACCGCTCATGGGTATGCGTCTGACCGATTTCGTGTGGTCCAAAGTTTGAATCTTTCGCTTTCTCTAGCAATCGTTTACTGACAAGCGGATGGTGGGCGTACTCGCGCAAACCTGTAAGTAACACTCCGCGTCTACTTCAACGCGCCACCTCAATGTGTTGCAGAACTATGTTGCCGACTGGACGATGAGTTTCACCTGGGGCGCCGTCATCGGGTTCGCCACCCCCATACCATACTTTTATTCGGTCTTTTTCATTACCGTTCTCATCCACCGCTGTGGGCGTGACTTTGAAAGGTAATCACGCGCTTCGTCCTTGTCCGCCAAATTTCTCTTCTGACGACACTCACTTCAGGTGCTCTCTCAAGTACGGAAAAGACTGGGAGCGTTACTGCTCAATCGTCAAGTACAAGTTTGTGCCCGGCATCTATTAGACAGGACTCGGAAGCAGTCTACATATTTTAGACGTCAGGCTTTCAAATATACCAACCCAAATACCCTGACCAGGTTCGCGTCGAAGGGAACGAGCGCTCTTGATCAACATTAGTGGGTTGTAGCACATGCCGATTGGCAAAAGACAGATAATCGGCGATGGCAAGTTTTCGTCGAAGCTGCTGGCCGAACCAGAATCAACTTACCGCATGCTCAAGGCAAGTTGGCATAGGCTGTGTACAGCTTCATCGGTCAATCTGTCATCATATTCAGCGTGTCTCGTCTTTCGGGTCCTGCCAAGGTAGCGTAGTAAGGTGGAGGCGCAGACTCAAAGAATAGTGCCCGGTGATAAAGAAAATCTGGGGTTTGCTCCGTGGTATCCTCAGTCGTCATTCACGCGTTGGTCTGCTCAGGTCTGCTAGACCATAGCCGCCAGATGAGGCTGATAAGAGGATATTTCTAAGTATTCCTATTTTCGCCGTGAAAAGGCTTCCCAGCTGTTCTCACTGTGCATTTTTTGTTCGACCTGACCTAAAATCTGACTTTTGTTGCTCTTGTGATGCATATGCATATGATGGCGTGTGCCTTTTCTTGATCCCAAGTCAACTGTTCGATCACACGGGCTTAATTTGCTTCTTCCCACAAGAGGCCAGACCAAGGCACAATGAGATATCTCGGGATATCATCTGTGTTTCTCCAGCTTAGCCAGGCGTCGGTAAGCCAGACGATGGCGCCAAGAAGTGAATCTGGGCGCTTTCGTTGGTGTGTCTTATGGGTCGTGGTGTGCGCCGTTGAAAGGTACAATTTTTGACGTTCTCTCGACTGCGGAAGCATGGAAGTTTCCTCGTGTGCTTATTGGATAGTGCACTATACCGCACGGCCCGTGAGAAGGGATATATCTCGGTTGTTAGTCTGGAATCGTCGATATAATAATCAGGGCTGACCGTTCATCCCTTGGCGAATATAGACATGACTGCCCCAATGGCATCTGCACTGACCTCTACCACTTGGCCATCTGCTTTTGTCTTTGCCCGCCCTCATCACGACATACAGGAGGCGGCATTCGTTGTGCAAGATGGAAACATGATCGACTGGAACGCTGCTACCAAGTACTTGCGCATTGTACGTCGTCTTCCGACCCATATACCGAAACTGACGCGCACTGCTTGTTTGTCAGGCCGCACTTTCCATTTTTGTATATGATTGGCTTTGCACAATGCCTGCAGAATTTCGACTATGTCAGTCTCTCCCCGCCCAAGAAAATCCGGCTGTGCTGATTGAGGCATTCAGACAGAAAACAAACTGGGATTACGCGGATGAGTGTGGCGTGTGTATTGCTTATTCTTACGAGGGTGTGTTACACGATCACTTGTGGCGGCTCTGACTAATTGAAAAGTCTTCTGATGTATGTAGTATCTAGGACTGCTAGCCCTGTGCCTCAACCTCGCCGCCTTCTTCTCCCACAACTTCAGTATGGAAATGTGTGCGCGCTACTATCGCGCAATGCCTATAACACAGTGTTTCGCTTCATGGGCCAGCCATGTTGTGTTCGTCATCCGCACTTCGGCGATATGCAACAAGGACCTCAAGATAACTCTTGGTCTTACGGGACTAGCGGTCGCTGGCTCCTCCCTGGAAATGTTCGCCCAGCTCTACTCCTTTCGTCGCTCCAAGGCAGGAACGTCTGGCAATTGCCTGATACAATATAGCAATGCGGTCAATATCAGCTGGCTGTATTATTTGGTGAGATTCTTTTTTGTGCACCACCCTCCTGCGATGTCTCATTGACTTCAGGCATCGTCGCTGTTCGATATAGCAGTAATCGTTATGACCTATCGTGGGTTATCCGCGAACTACGATGCGCGGAAAAACCACAAAGCCGGCTTCAGCAATGTGCTCTGGAATTCATCTCTCCTTTACTTCGTCACTACCACCTTGATCAACCTTTTGAACTTGTCTCTCTACGCGGTTTACGGAAACAGTAATGCAACCGTACTGTGTGCCATGGGTATCGCTCTCACGAGCATGATGAGTGCTCGAGTTAGTGAGTGGAGTCTTCCTGTCACGTCTTTAAACCTCTCACTCAACGTCCGGCAGTTCTCAACCTGCATGACTACGTGCACCGTCCGATGAGTACTATTCAGATGACTGGTATCAAGTCCTCCCATGCGTCCCTCCCCGCAAGCGTGCATACACGCTCTGCCTCATCCTATACTGCGGCACCCTTATCGTCTTCACTTCACACGGTAGCTGTAACTAACTCAACCTCCATGCGGTGCACTACCTGATGATTTCTTTCAGCACAAATCTTCCTTTCCCACCCTAGAAGAAGGAAATGTTTCCCTTCCTGTAGTTCCACAAGACGCTTACACGAATTGTGTGGCGCCATGGGAGGACCACTGGGTTACAACTTCGGATCGTCCCAGGTAGTCATGCACATGATGTTAGATGACTGGACTGCCCTCTGGCACCTGGGTAAATTTTCTCCCATCGTACTGCTCGGTTCATATGCGCCACTCTCTGATCATGCATATGTCAGACACTTATTGCTGTTTCTCCTTCGCATTGGGTCCCGTCTGCTTTACAGTCGCCATACAGATATAGTCCTTTCAGTAACTGAGAAAGCTCCGCCCACGGGTTGGATCGGTGTACCGGGTTTGGAGCCCTTCTGTACTTTCAAGTATTTTACTAGTCTTGTACGTTATGATGCCCTGGCACGAGCCTTTTTTTCCGCGCGATAAGTTCGATGGAACGTCCTAGTCTCGCTGGTCTTCACCTCGGTCACAACGTCGGTCGTGAGTAAGTTGAATGACTAGAGTATGTCAAAGCTGATAGAAGTTTGCGAGAACACGAGCGTGAGCACCTATTACAGGAGGGTAGCTATAGTTAGGAGGATGGGAACTGCGCAAGCTTCAAAACATTGAAGACAAGGGATCAGTAAGCTCGAACGTGTGGCTGTAGCCTCCCTCATTTTGACTATAACTTCGTCTCAGCGCAAGGACTACATACTGTAAGCAGAGTCTACTTAAGACTGATCCAGCGACTGGTCGATTGAGCACACAAAGACAGATTCACAACTATGTACATGATGCTACATACACTACTTGACATTAAGTATGCGAAACAGTTCGATCATGATACGACGATGATGAGAGAAAAGGAAGGACCTGCGATGATGGTATGGATAATATATGCCTCGGAGAAGGTAGGTTAGATGCATGCGCATTACACGTGGATAGGTAATAAACAAAGAGAATCAATGCCAGAGACCAAGGTACGACCCAGCAGAGGTCACCATCCGCCCCATGATGGTCGAGCCTTCAGACTCGGTGGGGGAGCCAGAGCTATTGCTCGAGGAAATCCGCCGACTGTGATGACCATGCGATCGTGTCGAGGGTACAAACTCGCCAGAAGTCCGCACGACTATCGGTTGCGAGCCCACCACCGCCTGCGGAGGCTTGACAGCAACCGACGGCGCAGACCCCATCGCGAGACTGCGCTCCGGTGAGTTGGTAGGGGTAGGCGCAGTGGCAGGGGCAGCCGTCTCGCGCGGTATTGCCTGAGTGTCGTTGCCAGTATCTGCCGGCTTGGGTGTGTCCTCATCTTTGACAGACTCTGCCTCCGGACTGACACTACTTCCGCTCCCAGTTCCCTCGCGCTTCCGGCGTGTCCTCTCCTTCAAAAGATCCCTGTCGGTATTGCGTCCATTCGCGTAAACACCCCCCGCAGCAATACCGATGCCGCCGCCATCAGGCGACAAGCTGCCCATGGGAGACGTCGAAGTACCCATGCTCCGTGATCGTTCGCGATCCGAAGTCCAGGATGCTGTTCGCGTTAATGAGCGGCCGCGAGGTGAATCGTTTGTGACGGGTTCACTGGTGCGACCGCGAGATGGAGGTGATAGTAACGAGGAGGCAGAGGAAGACGTCGGGACAGAAGTCGCTTGAGGAGGAGATACAGTCCGTGTGATGGATTTGGGAATATTCACTGGCGCAGTGGAAATCGGCGACCGCTCTTCTTCGGGTGAAGCTGTAGGGGTGGGTGACTCTGACTGGGAAGGTGGATCGACAGTTTCCATCCGTTCCTCTTCACCCCCGTGATCCAGTGTCTGACGATGCGGCCTGGTAGTACTCCGCTCTAATTGGGAGCGTTCAGAGCAATCCTCCCCAAAACCAAGATCCATGTCCGTGTCCGTCTCTCCGATAGAGAAATAGGCGGCGCGGTGATGAAAGGTTTCCTCCTCCTCGGCTTCATTCTGCACTTTGGGAACATAGACAAGTTCAACAGACTTGTCACCATAATGAGCATATCCGTCGTCACTCCAAGACTCGTCTCCGAAACTGTCTAACCATTGGCTCCTGTGCGCCGCATTATGTTGCACGCCAAAGCCATCCCACGCATTACCCCCTACTTTGAGCATAGTGGGTGCGATGGGTGCTATTGTGGTTACACTGGGCGTGGAGGCAAGGTGGGGAAGAGAGGATGTCGATGATGAACTGGATGACGAGGAAGAATGTGATGATTTTTTGGAGATGTTTGGCCGTAGTGTAGAGGCAGAGGATTGACGCCGTTTTGCGGTAGCATATGTGCGTTTCCGTGGGCCCGACTCTGAAGTGGAGGACGAGGTGGATGCAGAAGAAGTGGAGGATTTCGAGTGCGAGCGGGGCGCCGAAGTCGAGGACCGGTGATGAGGACGCATATGAATTATGCCATCATCATCCTCCTCATCACTGTCGTTGTGGACTGGATACGAAGGGGGAAGGTCTACATCAGAATCTTCCGAGTCCGTACATATCGCAAATTCATTATCTGCGTCTGTTGAGCGCTTCCAATCGCCGTCGTCGGACGACTCGACGTCCTCGTCGTAGCTAGCGGAGATGTAAGCCTCATGTCCATAGAGATAATCAATATGACAGCCTACCCTCGTTCGTCGCCCATGTCTTCAATTTCCTCATCTTCGACATCCTGATAGTTAACATCCCAGTTGACGCCTTTGGCGCCGGTGCGTCCATCCCAGCCGGTGGTGCCACTTCTTACTTTCGAAGTGGACCTGCTCTTGGGCTTGTCGATTGAAATGCACTGTTCGACAAAGGTGTTGAACGTAATGTGTTTCGACTTCTTTCGCGCGTGGCCGTTTACGGGATGGGCTGTCGGCGTCGCAGAGTCCGTGCCAGAAGGCGAGGGCGTGCTAGAGTGCTGGGCCTGCAAGGCGGCCTGGAAGTAGCCATTGAGGTCTGTGCCGCTATACGCGTGACTGGTCTTTAGGCCAAGATTGGGAGGCTCAACCCGAGGTGGGGACGCTTTGCGGAAGGCCCTATTCGGCTTCACCATGCTGGTCAAGTGCGTGTCTGACTTTGTTTGGGGAAGGGTCGGCCGCTGCGAGTCGAGCGAGACTGCGACGTCGGCGGTGGCGTCGCCTCCTTCGTATTCGTCGTCGTCGTCGTCGTTTTCAGAGTCGCTTTCGGGCGGACTGAAGACAGGGCTGTGTGGGAGGTCGGAGGTGAGGAAATCTGAGAGGTTGCGGTGTTTGAGGATGGGTTTGTGCTTTGGCTGCGAGAGGTCGAGGTGGTCGTTGGGCGTCACGGTCGATCTGCGCGGCGGCGGGGTCCACTCGACGGCGGTATGCAGCGGGCCGTAGAGCCAGGTGACGTCCGAGTCTTTGAGCCTGGCAAAAAGCTAAGGAGGGGCTTGTCGGGGCAAGCAGGAAAATGAACGGACCAGTTGAGCGTCTCAGGGGAGATCGTCTTGAGCTTGTTGCGCTGCTTCCACCACGTGCGCCAGCTGGCGTTCTCGAGGCGCATGCCGTTCGCTATCTCGTTCTTCTGCCTCGTCATGTTGCGCCAGGACCGCCAGACATCCTCCTCCTGCCATTCGTGGCTGAGATAGTCGACCTGGCCGCGGGGAAGGGTGGTCACGGCCGAGTCGTCGTTCGAGTTGGTCGACACCGAGACGAGGAGCACGGGCAGATAGCTGGCCATCGTGCGCAATGCTCGCGGGGGCGGTTGTCGTCGGGGGAGATGATGAAGTCGAGAGAAAAAGGAGCTGCAATCACGATGTGGGATATATCGGTCTGCGGTGGTGATCGACGGATGAATATGGGTCCTGCAGACGGTCAACCGAGTCACACGCCACCAGTGGGCGCTGCCGAGGAAAGGGCCGGGCGCGCTGGGCAAAGCGACGAGCACGGTCCAAGTGACGTTCAGGAAAGAATCTGAGGAAGCTCCAACCGAGGGCCGCCTTGCAGTCGCTCCGAAGATCCGGACACAGCACCAGGGCGCAATCAACAGCCACCCGGCGTCCCCCGCAGCCTCACCTGCCCGCACGGCCCGGTCCATTTAGTCTGCGTCTCGTGTGGCGCATGCGGGGTAACTGCCTGCTGCATCCCTGCCAAGATCCGCCCGCCAAAGTGTTCCTTCCCACAAGTTCAGCACAGAGACCTACAGAGACTTGTCTGCATGCTCTACTTCCGAATTCTCGTGTTTGATCTATACTTGTCCACTCCAGTGACCTGATACTGGTGCAATCTTACCGTCACATGCGCGCACCATGTACCCCACAGTGACACACGCACCAATTGATTCCTGGCCGGCATCAGTACACAAACACCCACCGAGCCTCGACTTGCCTTTATCAGACTACTGTCACTACCGTC
Organism: Strobilurus orientalis; assembly: GCA_019915145.1. Lineage (NCBI taxonomy): Eukaryota > Fungi > Basidiomycota > Agaricomycetes > Agaricales > Physalacriaceae > Strobilurus > Strobilurus orientalis. Next base: position 516,607 of record JAHLML010000017.1, on the reverse strand, counting down.
AAACTAACTACTGCGGCTATCTTGTCTCTTCCTGGTCTTCTTCGGTCATTGTTCCAGGCGCCGAAAGCACGCCCGCCCGAAATCAGCCAAATGACTTCGCCTGCTGATACCGCCTTACCCCAACACACGCGCCAAACTGCTGGGTGGTCTGCCACCACACGTGAGCTCTGGATGATTGATTGTACCGCCGCGTCGGGCAGGTAGACCACTCTGGGCTAGCTGAGACTCTCGCCTACTGCCTACTGACATGTTCCGTTGGTGAGTCCTGGTATCTGTATCCGAAAACCCGTGTGGCACATGCCCCCAATGCCTCCTAAGGCTATTGTGCGGAGGGTTGATAGAATGGAGGACTCCTACCTGTCCATTGTCCAATGGGGAATTGCGCCACAATTCGGCGTTCCCTTCACATCCGGAGTACCTCCTGCTTGCGCGCGCATCCTGGCGCGAGATCCGACTGTTCATTCACAGAGGTTCACTTGCAAGAGATGTACTATCCTACTTCCAAATTCAGGTCATTTACTGGGCCGAGCATCAGCAACTTCCGCACACAGACTACGCGTCGGAAGCCTTGTCTACTCCCACTGTCCAGCCAATTCGCGGCATCGTCCAATTCTTGGTTCTTCGTGAGCTCTTTCCGCCACTCAAATCAAACCTGTACTGCGCCTTGGAGACGTCCGCCCTACATCAGCTGTATGACTCGCCTGCCGATACTTAGATGATTGATAACAGTATACCGCGTCGGACGAGTAGAAACACAAGTGTGATACTACCCATCCCCGCAATCAACATCACCGAGCTTCTAGCTCTATCATTCGTGTCGTATGATCTGTCCTCCCGTGGTGAATTATATTGGTTAAGGCCTGTATTGTGCCCACATTGAACAGTTTCGGGCTTCTCGCAGGGCCCAGTGTGCTGACTATGTGAAATAGAGAACATGTGCACAGTCAAACCGGGGACAAGCTTGACAGTCGGACTCACTTGACTTGAAGACTGAAGACTGAAGTACTTCAAGTTCGGCAAATCACGATCATTGTCAGGATTCGCTGACAAAGACACTTGTTCACCGCGATCACAGAAACTTTGGGCTAATGAACACTCTTGTCTTATGGCCGCCATCTGCTGGTGCGACCGTTGACCGTCGGGATGAGGCTCCCTGGGTATCAAACGGGAAGCAAAAGGGGAGGGCACACCTTGGAGTAGCCGGACCCAGCACATTGCCTCCCAAGAAGAGAAAGATCATCAAAGTAAGTCTACGATCTTCATGCTAGGCCAATTGACTTACAATCAACACAAAGACAACGGAATACTCAACAAGCCAAGAAATGCTCGATGCGCTACGGACTTGTTTCGTTGCACATAAACAGGTCGATTTCGCTGGCAGTTACACCGTCCCCAACAACCCACCTATACCGGACAAATCGCGCATACAGTACGTCGCAAATGATATATGGAGAGCTTGCGGGTATCGCTTTACGTACGTGCAATCTGCGTACTTGTATATGGCGGCGTTAACGCCACGCACGGTCATGCAGTGTCAAGGATCATCCGCGCACCAAGGACGGGCATAAGACGCGTCTGTGGTGCACCCAGGACGACGCACACATCCATCGTCCCAGCAAGCAAGGCTCGGGGTCCACCGATACTCCCTCAAAGACGCGCTACCCTTGCAAGAGTCGCCTACTTATATCCTCTTGTGATACAAGCACGCGTCCCGGACATCGCCTTGTCACCGTCCGCATACACCATTTCGCGGCTGACGGACACTCGCCCTACCACGACGGCCCACCTAGCGTCAAAATACAGCTCCCGCAGCATGTCGATTTGTCTGCGCCTGCACAGTTCTGGCCAGATTCGAATCAGCCCCCATTACACCTCCAGCCGGTCTCCATGCCCCCCTACCTTCCTACAAATCCACCTGCACTAGATTTGGCGCTTTCCCCTCCCTCGACTGACGGGGAGACGTTCCAGAAGCGCATGCGCACCCATATAAGCAACATACGCGACTTTTGCGATGGGCTCGAGTATCAGCTGCAGTTCAACGACCTTAGAGTCTTGGAAGAACTGGAGCGGGAAGGTGGTCGGTTCTTGGAGCTTGTGCATTCATGTTTGAGGAGAGAAGGGAGACTGCGCGACGGAGATGACGGCGCGCCCATGGAATCGGAGTCGCAACTCTCAGACGACTCGGATATTGAGGGTCCCCCGTTTCCAGATGGGTTCTAGTTCATAGTTTGTGTTCCATAGTAGAATAGAATATGTTACTTTGCGTGCCGTATCGTTATTGTCATCACAGTCTGTATCGGTACCCGCTCCATCCGTCTCCCTTCTCCCTTTTCGCGTCTGCCACCGTTTTGAAGCGGCCATTCAGCTCATTGCCCTTCCCGGTGTCGTCGCCTATGATCTCGCTTCTTTCACCTTGGTCGCGTCTCCGGTTCTCTCGCCTCAGAGCGAAGAAGTATATCAAGGTGAATATGATCCCAAGGCCGATATACATGAGCACCAGACCATGGCCTGTATCAAAGGGTGAGCCTGCTGTGTTAGCTTTGCCGTCTAGTAGTGGAAGGACTGACCCAATGGATACCAAGGCTTGTCTCGTGCACGATACTGAAGCCTGATCAGATGGTACAGGCCGGATTCTGTGAATGTAGACTCACGACGTTCGAACTGACAGCACCGTTGATGTTTCCGCTACCCCTTCCTCAGTTTGGACAAGCAGCGAGAAGAAGATGGCTCACAAGCTGATGACCATAGCCAACGAGACGCTGCGTTTATAGGACCCTTCAACGTTATTTGACACCCAGGCACTAACACCGTTCAACATCCAGTTGTTTCCTCGAGCGGGTGATTGAGCTTACATCGTATTGGCTGTGAACGGACGTGCTCAGCTCAGAGGTATCATACGAAAGATTGAGAACAGCTTACGAATGATTGGATAAATCCCGCTGCAATCATGGGTCAGATACGCGAGGACAGGGCACTTGTTGTACTCACCAGGTTGCGAGATATACGCCAACATACGAGAGGGCGGCGTTCTTGGACGCGACGAGTATAATATATCCAGTAGCACCTGCTTCGTCTCAATTCCGAGTGCTAACGACAGAGGAAGCAACTGCTTACCGATACACAAAAAGGCACTGCAAATCGAATGGAGTCAGTGGCGAGACAAGCACACGAGGTTGAGAACTCAAACTTACAGATTGAAAGCCCCCCTATGGCCCCATCTGTCAGCTGAGAATCCTACAATACAAGTCACGATGCACGCGAATGCATAGACGGGGACGCTGAGTAGATTTGCTTTGGTTGCAGTGTAACCTGGGGCAGTCTTGTGAGCGGCGTGGAAACTAGAGATGGACTACCGCAGGACGCACCAAGCTAACGAACCGGCGGACCTCCCATTCAGTATGGACTCGATTATATTGCATTAGACCTACCTCGCTGATGATGGATGGCAAGAACAGTGAGAAGGCGTAGAGCGGCATGTCGCATCCAGCGTATATCATCACTACCAGCAGGTATCAGTGACTGTCATCGTGAAATGAAAACAGGACGCACTGCCGACCCAAGTCTTCCAGTCCTTGAAGGACATCCAGATATACTTCATTTTGAGCTTCTCGCCAGCAGCACTGAACTGATCATCGCCCTGCAATCGTCGAACGACCACCGTCCTTTCTTCCTTGGTGAGAAACTTGGCGGTGTCGGGGAAATCTTGGATGATCCAGAATGAGAGGAATCCCGCTAGGACAGTCGCCAATCCCTCGAGGATGCTGATTATTCGTCGGAATCAGACACTGCATCTCAACGTCCACAAGAAGCGGGCTTACAAGATCCAAGCCCAAGCCGGTTTCCCGCCAACTCCATCCATATTCGCTATCGCAGCCTGTCATTCGGGATGCTTAAGTTCCTTCTTCACAGGGCGAGACTATCAGTCGGGCAACTCACAGCGAGTAATCCTCCGAACGCGCCGGAAACACTTGCGGCTGAGAAGAAAACGGCAGCTCGGATCCCGAACTCAGACCTCTTGTACCAACTGTATTTTGTGTCAATCGCGCCTTGACGCTTGGTTTCAGACGTTAGGCTTACCAAGACAGGTAAAAGTTGACACCAGGAAACAGGCCTGCTTCAAATGTTCCGAGCATCCATCGCATACCTAGAGCGATACGCGTCAGAATTTACAGGATGAGTAAGTAGTAAGACGGCACTACACTCACCCACTAGTCCGCCGTAGTTGTGTACTAGACCTTGTACAGTCTACGGCATCATCAGACGGCTCATCTCAGCCCCAGGAGAATGATGAGAATGTGTTACCATCATGATGCCCCAGAGTAACATGAGCAGTGATAACCAGATCGAAGGCCGTAATCGCTTCAGGAAGATGTTGGAAGGTACCTGTGATACGGCTTATTGGAAGGTGCTGATAACGACGATAGATGTCCATACCTCAAAGATCGCATAGCTGGAATTGTACGATCAAATAACTGAGTCGATAGACAGACCGGGAACCAGACTCACCTGAAGAAGAAAACCGTCAAGGATATGAGGTATTGGTTGTCAGACATGTGTAGGTCCGTCACCATATGATACAGCTAGTCAAAACGCGTCGGATGATGCACAGCGAGGAGGAGGGATGGGAAAAGCCTCGTCACCTTGGCACTACACAACGCCAATGTCAATGACCCGAGAACGAGACTCGGCCAATTCAGAATACGCACTTTCCAATGCTCGTACGGTCCAGAAAACTGAGGAGATACAGCAACGACAACCAAGGAATCAACGCTATGTCGATCTTGCGCAAGAGCTTCTTTTCGTCCACGCCCGAAATATCGACATCCGCGTTGTAGACTGGTGTGTCTTCGACAATATTCACCGAACCGACGTCCTTCTCATCCATTGTTTGCTGTGACCTTTTCGCAGAAGACATGATGGGACCTAACAAGTTGGTTCAATAACCTGCCAGAGCACGATTCAAAGCGAACTAACCTGGGTATGCCTCGTCAAAGCCTTGACCTATGAATAGCGAACCAGCAGATAAGTATGAATGAGCTCCTCGAACCTCCCTCGCAAGGAAGATGACGTGCAAACAGAAGATCGGAACCGTCCACTTGACCTGGGGCTTATATGGAATGGTGTACGCCACGTGGGGTTCTCCAGAACACTCAAGTGGAGATAAGGTTTTCTCTGCCCGCAATAGTACGGTATGTATTGGTGTATCGCAATTGCGGGGCAGAAACGCAACCCGGTGAGCATCAGATTAACGTCCACCTGACCATATGTGGTGCCAACATGACACGTAACGGCATAGCTCGGGAACGATACGTATGCTATGAGGAGTCGGAAAGTGATGCAGCACTGTCTGTACTTAGATATGAGCGCAGGAAAACGTAGTCTGCAAAGGACTAACCTGGCGAGACTCGTAGTTGGAGGCTTTTCATCCAATGCACGATCGTTGAACGTTGAACAGGCGTATGTACCCCGATTCCGACTCGCGACAGTAAGCAAATTGCAGCTGATCTCCATCAGAACGACGTTCATTCAAGACGTGTTGTTCATTACAAAGTCTGGTAAGTACGACTTCACGGTCTAGATGCAATCCATTCGAAGCTCCGTCCGAAGGGGCGATTGATAGGAAATTCTTCATTGTAGAACTTTTCGAATAGTATCGAACAACCAGTGGGGACGTTCGATGTGACGGCTCTACAAGTTCGGATCCCAGAACAGATTGAGGGTAGAAAGAGTAGGGTGCGGCGGGACCAAACTTTGAACACGATGAGCGGTTCACAGGGAGGGAGACCCACTTGTACGGCCCAGTGAATGCAAGACGCAAGGTATGTTGCGGGTGTGTGCCTTCTGCAGGTCGCGACACGTTCTGTCGTATTGTCGGAGATACCCATAGATGATGGGATACCCGAGTCGAGGAGTTCCAGTTCAATAGGAGCAGATACTCCTGATGGAAGCTCTTGCGGATGATGGCTGTTCTCCAGACTCCGACCCGTCTACCGGGTATTCGACCGTGTCCCGCCCAGGCGGCAGCGTAACGAAGGACTCCAAACGTATTCGACACATTGTTCAGCAGTCGCAAGGCGTTCTTGTGTTATGAGATATTACTCTATGCATCGTAAGAAGCAGGTCAAAGGAGGGAAAAACACAACTTGCCTTCCTTGCCTTGAAGGGTTTCTAGGTTCTGACAGAGGGTATCGCAGGACGTTCAAGACTCGATAGAGAAGAGAGGAGCTCCTGCCACTTGTCCTGATGTCCATCATAGCCTGCAACAAGGCGAAGGAAAGCGGCGTGTTCGATGGGCTTGAGAGGTCCAAGAGCACTATGCAAGTAGCGTGGCGTGAAATTCGATAGGGCCAAGACACGGTATGGTCCATCGATCCAGAATCTACATAGGCATGGTATCTCTCCTCGGCCGGAGACTAGCGCGCGTTGGGAGCTGGCGTCGACGACCCAATCACTTCGGGGTTGCCTGTCGCGATTGCAGGGCTTTCGTCCTTTTCCAATAGTGAGCCCATGCCGCCTGTGATGGATGAAGCCTCCTCCGAGAGCGCGCTGGAGCAATGAGGATATCGTGGTGAGAGGGTTGCGTTATTGTAGTAGGGATTTCGGTGATAGATGTGCGTATGTCGATGTCGATGAATCGTGGCGACTTTTCGTGGCGACCAGGCGCCGCTCTGGCGAAGAGACCATGCTGTCCAAAAAAGAGTGCACTCAAGCTTGGATTCAACTTGATGATGGACGTTCGATGCCAAGGAACGAAAGCGCGGTAACCACGTGCTCCTCGGTCACTTGTCCTCAAACCACATCTCTTGCTCTCAACCGATTAGATCTCACACGGTGATTCCCACGTACTCTCGTGGGATCCAAGCTTGGTGAGTCGTATCGTTGTTGGAAAGCAGAAAGTTCACAACGAAATCGTATATAAAGTCTGAACGCTCATCAAAAGCGGAGATACCTCTGATATTTGCCCTCGCACATGCCTCGAATAACCCCACGAATCTGACCGAAGCGCGGTCCCGGACCGTCCGACGCGTTCAGCGCGCTCACGAGCACTCCAGAAAGTCATATAAGAAGCTTGACTGGGACTTCCATGAGAATCCTCGCCCAGCACCATGCTTTCGGATAATTTCGCAGCAAAAGGACTTCTGCGAATCCTGTCTCTTTTTCTGCTAGGCGTTCATCTTGTGTCTGCAACTTCGACCGGGCTGACGGATGCTGTGACTTGGGATTCACACTCCATCTCGATCTTCGGGCAACGCACCTTCGTCCTGTCCGCGGAGATTCACCCCTGGAGAATACCTGGGAGCTCAGATATCTGGACCGACATCTTCCAAAAGGTCAAGGCAAACGGCTTTAACACCGTGTCGTTCTACACCAACTGGGCCCTACACTATCCCACACCAGACACGAATGGCGGCGAGGGCGATTTCCAAGAAGGCACATATCGTGATATTCAAGCGTTCATTGACAAGTGCAAGGCAGCCGGCTTGTGGATGATTGCGAGGTTTGTTGAATCTACATTCTAAGACCCTTCGGGAGTACTTATGATTTATCCAGACCCGGACCATACGTCAGTACGTCTATATCCACTGATCACTGATCAACCTTCGTCTGCTCATCTGTGTCAAAGATGCGGAAACCACTGGTGGAGGATTCCCCGGTTGGGTAGGGAACATCGCTGGCGCTCTTCGCACCAACAACCCCAATTACACTGAAAGTCCGTACCAGACCTTGTTGGAATCTTATTACGTCGCTGATACCCCCCGAATCGACTAGCCTGGACACCTTACCTGACTAGTATCACCAAGCTGATTGCAAAGAACCAGGTCACGAACGGCGGCCCCAGTGCGTATCCTCAATCTTGTCTAGTCCATGTTTTCGTGTACTTAGGTTTAGCACATTTATAGTCATACTCATCCAGGCGGAGAACGAGTACAGCGAAAGCACAGGGAATAACATTTACATGCAAGCGATTATCGACTTGTACAGGGATAATGGCATCGTCATTCGTACGTCGTTCTACCCTTACAAGGCCATCACGAAGACTAATGGTGTTACATCTCAAGCGACTACTCACAATGATCAGCATAGCGGACAGGCTGGGTGCGATATACATTCGTCTATACTAGCGCCAGCTCACATCTTCGATTTACAGGAACTTTTCTCCCGATCGCCCAGGCCTTGGACGTGTCGATATCTATTGTGGCGACTCTTACCCGCAAGGTGCTAACAGTTGGGCTCAAGTTCAATCGATATACTATTCTGCACACGAGGCCGTGGCACCCAGCAATCCGCTTTGCTTGGCTGAGGCTCGTCTGTCTCTTACTTTGCTGAGTTCATCTACCTGACGCTCGAGTCTAGTTCGGGGGTGGCTATCTGCTCCAGTGGGGTTCCGTTACACCCTTCGGTGGAACGGGTTATGAGAAGTATTGTTCGTTTTGTTGCATCTGATCGACAATCTACCCAGGCTCACTACCGTTTCCAGCTAAACCTGGTGGACTGACAGATGCTACTTTCGGTGCGAAACATAGCAAGCCAGACAACGACGAGCCTGACTAGTAGTTCTTCAGAGGAGATCTTCTACAAGGAGAATTAGTGAGCATGCAACAGTTTCTTTTCATTCGACCTTTCGTGATCCTTTATTTTAGCGCCCAAACCGCGACCATTCTGAGTACGTTCGAACATGACTGCTTCGAGTGCTAAAATTGAGCATGCGGCCAGGCATCTACATGCTCTTCGGTGGAACAAATTGGGGTCAGACCGCTGCGCCGGTCAGTCGTTTGATGCTCCTTGAAGGCTCACGGTCTAACAATCTAATCAAGGTCTCTTACACCTCGTACGATTACGGCGGAGGTCAGTGGCTCCTGGACCGGCTTCCGCAGAGAAGATAAACTCCCGAATAGGTATCAACGAGAATCGCATTGCAAACACAAAAATGAACGAAATGCGCTTACAAGGTCAGTCAAGCGCTTCAAGCGCTGTGTAGTATCGTCTTATCATCCTCAGGCCTCTTTCTACGCGTCTCTCGAGATCTGCTTGGCTCGAACCTCCTCGCGAACGGGACGAACTACACTACCTCCGCTCTCATACATACTTCCGAACTGAGGAATCTCGATACTGGGGCTGCCTTTTACATCAGCCGGCATAATGCCTCTACGTATGTTTCGCCTTTGAATGTCTTGCAGCGCATTGATTTGTATCCAGCTCGACAGCTTTGACGACGACTCAGCTGAATGTCACGACCTCCCAAGGCATCAAGCTTATACCCCAGATTGGAGAGCTTACCTTCGACGGTCGCCAGAGCAAAATAATTGTCACTGACTATGTATTCGGAAAGAGCGCAACCGCAATACTGTATTCAACTGCAGAGTGAGTAGCGAATATCTGCATCGCATTGAACTGTCATTGACGACCCATATCTCCAGAATCATGACGTGGACCACGTAGGTTTTCCTTCTCCGTTACTCACCATACTCCTGACCTTTCGTGACATAGTATCGACGATGTCGACTACCTTGTCCTCTATGCTCCTGCAGGTCAAACCGGAGAGACTGCCCTCATCTTTGAGAACCCGCCGACAGTCGCAGCGGACAATGTGAACAGCACATTTGCTGATGGCGTCCTGACTCTCAGTTACACGCTAGATGGGTCCCAATTCGTGACTGTGGACGGCATTGTACTTGTGTTGCTGGACAAGGAAACAGCGTATCAGTGGCATGCACCGATCATAGCGGGCGAGGGCGACTTTGGAGGGTTCTTCTCTGTCGGAACTAATGAGACGTCAGTGGTTTCCTGCGCTCATCCTACCTGCGTGCTTATAGATGGCTGTCATACAGAGTACTCGTCAGCGGGCCGTACGTGTTGCGCACGGCCTCTATCGAAGGGGAAACACTTTCCTTGGTATGCTCTGTGTTTCTCGCGGTCGGAACAAAGTCTGACTTGAACAGACTGGAGACCTGAATGGGACAACACCCATCGAATTCATCGCGCCTTCAGCTGTCTCTAGGTTGGAATGGAATGGCCAGGGCGTAACAATTTCGGCGTCAAACCGAGGCTCTTTTGTTGGGACTCTGGACAGTGACGTACCGAGCATAGATCTGCCCTCTCTCGCAGATCTGGATTGGAAAGCGTCGAGCAGGTATTTGCTGCTTGCAGTCTGTACCATATGGCGGGACTGAATGCAGATACTAGTCTGCCTGAGCTTGCGTTGGATTTTGACGATTCCGGTTTTGTTCTGGCGGACCTCACATCAACAAACGTACGCCTTTATCAGCCTACCATGTTGTCGGCGGCCTCAATCGATGACATTTCTGTTTCCAGTACACGAATCTGCCACCTCTATACGGCAGCGAATATGTTCTCTACTCCCAGCAATATGGGTACCTCCCTTCCGCTCTATTCTCGATTATCATGCTTACTCGTTCCAGGTTCTATGGCGGAAACCTCATTTACCGAGGACACTTCACCGCATCTGGAGAAGAGACCGCAGTTCAGTTAGCTGTACAATACGGCTTTGCCGGTGGGTATACAGCCTGGCTGAATGGTGTATTCCTCGGTTCAGGCCAAGGCAATGCGACCGTCAGCCTTTCAGAAAATGTGTGGCCGATACCCAATGACACGTTGCGTGTTGGTAGCGATAACGTTCTCCTCGTTGTACAAGGTGCACTATTCCCCATCTTTCTGACGATGCGTGGATGCTCACCTATTGGTTAGACCACACTGGGTAAGCGGTTTTGATGGGCACTCAAACATAACATGAAGCTGATTGTCTTCAACTACGCCAGCATAGTAGAAACGAACTGTCAGTCTCGTATACCTCTTTCTGGCGACGAATCACTGACTATGTCATAGCTAATGGTGGGAAGGAACCTCGTGGCATTCGAGGATATGCACTACAAGGCGGTAACACCACTATAACTTCGTGGCGCCTGCAGGGCAACCAAGGCGGAGCCGCAGGTGCCCCCGACACCTGGCGAGGTTATCTCAACGAAGGCGGACTGTACGCAGAGCGCATTGGTGCCCACCTCCCTGGATATCCTGACAGTGACTGGTCTTCTGCTTCTCCGTTGGATGGAATTGCAAGCTCTGGAATCAACTTCTATCGAACAACTTTTGACTTGGTACGTTGGGCCTCGTGGGAGATCACATTATTCTCAGACTGACTTGTTGCGTAGGCTGTTCCGAATGGCATCGACTTCCCGATTCGACTTTCCATAACGCCGAGCGCTGTTACATCCAACTTCCGAGTCCAAATCTATCTGAATGGGTGGCAGATCGGGAAGTATTTCAACAACATCGGGTAAGTTTCGTTACAACCCTTTGAACACCGGATCTGATGGTGTCGTAGACCCCAAACTACTTTCGTTCTTCCTGCGAGGTGAGACCGACCTCCTTGCTCAATCAGAGAAACAGTTTTCTAACCTCTACTAGTATCCTGCGCAAGTCATCTTCAAACACGTTGGCGCTGTCCTTATGGTCCCTCGACGAGACGGGGGCGACTATTGCGGGCTTGGAACTCATCTCGGACGGGATATTCTCGACGTCTCTCGAGTTCAAAGATTATGATACTCCGGACTACGCTGAACAGAAGGTTGATAGACCAGGAGAGAAATATGTCGCGCCACTTTGATTCATTGCATCAGGCTATGCATGGCTGTAACGGTAGTCCAAAAAAATGCGATCAAGCTTAACAGTCTTATGAGGAATGAAGCTGGACCACTAGGGTCCATGAATATGGGTTGATTGAGCATCCAACCTAGACTGTTGCTTCGAAGGAGATTCAATGGCGCTGGGACAGCTGGGGATGAGTGAGACCGTGTCGCCGAGCTTCGAGATGCCCTTGGTGCTCACAGCTAACAGATAACAGCACTCTGGTCTCCGTTGCTTTGTTCAGGATTGGTGACGACGCTACTGCTGACCGCGGACGAGGCCGTATTGACCCAGAACAGGATTCTCCAACAATCACAGCCATTCGTCGGGTCATCTGAATTGGTCTGTCGAGAGGGAGAACTTCCTCGAGGTGGAGGGCATCGACTTCCACAGCTTCCCGTGAAGTGGCGCAATTGAGCGTAAGCGCCACATCAAGCAACGAAACACTCACAGCCTTCCCAATCAGCTTTGAACAACACAGAGGGCTCGAGCGACTGTAGAAGCGGTTCCTCGAAGTTACGAAGATTGGGACACTCGTCTGATACTGTTGAGAGATCCGAATCACTTTGATGGTATTCTTTGTTCGAGTCCTAGCAATCTGTCAACGCTCTGCCTGATATGCGGTCACAAAGGAAGGAATGCCCCTACCAGAGTCATATTTCCGACCTCTGTGTATACCTGGGAGGGAGCAAGAACTCATGAGGCACCTGGGTTTATCAACATAGCCGTAACTTCTGTAACGCTAAAGCCACGAGGCTCCTCAAAGAGACATCTAAACTGTATACGTGTAGACCACATTTACACAACCGGTGATACCAGACAAAGACTCGGTGGCGAGACGCAACGGAGAGCCGCTTCAATCTCCATATACACAATCAACACGAACACCAAGACTCCGAGAGTCACTGACATCTGTGGCGCGATCCGAACTTGAAACTAGGGATGCAAGAAACAGTGAGAGGTTATCGATGCATCTGCTGCCCGGCATCTCCGATCGACAGATTCTCCTTGTTGAGAGAATGAAGCAAGCGGCCGGCGAGTTACATCGATCATAATCGCACATCAGCGTGGAAGATGGATGGACAAGCGACAGATGGACGGGAGCACAGAGATGAACTTTTCATCAGGAATGTCTACAGATTTAGGGTTTCTGTAGAATAGGCAAAACCGCTCTTGACGAGGTGTGAATTCGTGTGGCGCAACAAGATCAGTTTCCACTTTAGACACAGCCTACAGACGTGAGAGTACAGAACGGGGACCACGAGAGGCTTGGAATGCTCGTATCGAAGACAAAAATGCAGTGCGTGGATGGTTTTCGTTCGTTGGAATCAATGCCGGGAGTGTGAGCCCGTGATAGATTCGAACATTAACATCTCATCAAGGATTCATGGAAAAATCAGAAATGCTCTGTCTGAGTTAACCTTGTAGATACTGTTTATATTCAGCAAACGATGCGTAGACTATGTATACAAAAAAGATGATTAACTATGAATTATGTTCGATGTGAGAACACAAGAGCGCGATACGCCGATAACTATGAATAATTATAACCAGGGGTTTAGAATGAGAAAGCAATTCAAGAACGTAAGTACAACGATACATCGACAACAAAGACAGAAGTGAATTGTGGGCATAGGACGTGAAGTCATGATCAGTGTTGGAGGTTGAACCTCGGACTGAGTGGTGAGGGAGGATGGGATTGATTCTGGGGGGCCTTGGAACGACCTATCCATGTCGTCAGATATCGCGTACTCATGATCGGCGGCGGATACTCACTGGTTGGGGTTCGTGACAGCGGAGCTGGCTTGCTCTTCGGCGAGGCAGGTCGTGAGGTAGCATTTCGGCTTCGAACATTGCCTAAAATGAACGATCAGAGAATGCGGCGAAAGAGCGCCACAGTTGACGCACTTCGTAGGAATGGTCCTGTTGAAGACAACCAGATAAGAGGGCCTGGAGGGACTGCAAAGGGGAGCTCTTCCAAAGGATTCCCCGACTTGGGCTTCGGACTCTCCAGATTCTCCTTGCCGTAGAAGGGCCGCCGAGGAGACTGGGCGTTTTGCCCAAGACCTCGCGCTTCCCTGGGCATGCGCCGCACTACGGCGATGGGCACTAGCTCTGGCAGCTCGTCATCGTCGTCCAGGTTGATGAGAGACATTACGGCTGATCTGGGGGTTGACAGAAGCTCGAAGCTCTCGAGCTGGCACGCGCTCTCGCTGGAGGAGGATGGTGGCGCAGCGCCAAGATCAAAGTCGCAATGTACGAAGAGGTCGTCGGAGAGGTCGTCGTCGAGCAAGGGCGGGAAGATGGACATTGTTGGATGTTCTGCTTGAGATGGAAGAGGGATGGTTGTGGTTTGTGGTTAACCGCTGAGTATCCCTTTGTTTATTAGACGCGTTCATTTGTCGGAGTTTGAACCCATATGGGGCTGTCGATTCTGCCCCTACATGTTGCCTGAAGACCGTGTTTCCAGAGAAACCGTACTTAGAAGACCGCAGATCCGGATGTTTCTCGCCAGCCACCGCCCGGCCAGCCCTTGTACAGAATCGTTCGTCTCACACAGACGCGTATCAATATCTCTTGCTTGTCAATGTGGCAGATGATCAGTCAAGTACTCTTCGGCATCTCACGGATGAGCTGTGACCCTGATTTCACGACAATCAAGCCTCGTCGCGTCGCGCGCCAGGCCTGCTGCGTAGCGGTCTGTGGGCACTTGTTGTAGACAAGGAAATGGTTACCATCTCGAAAGAGAACAATCAGCTTTATTGTCTACCAGACAATAATGATTCCTGGAAGTGGTCCGTTCGATGGACAATAGAAATCTCACTAGTCGATCAGTCGCAGGTCTGAGGTGATGCTAAGCCTCAGCTGAGGCAACAAGAAGACCGCGTATGCATGCCCTCCTGCTCTGGACCAAATATACCTCTAGAACTGTCCTCGGTCCACTTATGTCAATGCATAACACTCTTATACGTAGGCCTGCAAGATGCTGATGTTTGGTGCTAACGGCACTGTATATCCCTTGTCCTCCGATAAGGAAGTCAGTCTTGGAACGCCGGTGATCAATAGTCGATGATCAGTAATCAATTGACCCCCAGTTACTGTCCCCATCCCCTTGCTGCCGCCTTTGCAGTCGAGAGGACTCCGCCATTAGCCGGCGCATGTCTCAGTGTCTGACTCTGGATTCTACTACTAGTCAGTAGTACTAAGCACTCAGAAGTTACAAGTGCTTACGCTAGTACTTTGGCCGCTCGGTGTTCGCCACGGTCCAGTGTCCACTCAGGAGCACTAGGTCCAGAGTCCAGACTCCAGTGTCCACCCTATAGTATATACGCCACACAACATTGGCCAAACAAGCAAAAATGATTCGACCCAGGCTCGAACTGAGGACCTTCTGTGTGTTAGACAGATGCGATAACCAACTACGCCATCGAACCATGTACATGACGTGCCCATTTGTTCCACGACGGCAGAGGGTACTGGCATCGTAACTTGATCCTCTCCAAGTACTTCTTCAAACGCATTGTACTTATCATGGCTTTGATTTGGTCATAGAGACAAGAAGGAACATAGGTACGCTCGTCAAGCTATCATGCATCCTGGACCAATGCACACCCAGAGGGTCTGTCATCGGTGACGACAGTGCAGTCGCAATACGACATGCATAGTGTTCAAATTTAGAGTTTCGTGAGACAAACATTCACCTACTATTACTAAGCCTGCAGACCAGAGACGCGCCAGTCGCTACCATAAAAATCCATTCACGTGAAACAGGGACAGTTAGAGACAAAGTGAATAGCTACGACGCGAAACCCATTGACCGAGTAATCCTGTAAATTGTTCCAAGTTGATGTGGGTGTTTTAGATCGTGCACTTCGAAGATGGTGAGCCAGATCACATCAACCGCATAATGAACCTACTCGAACGCTTGCCCATTGTTTACCTACTTCTGAGATCCTGACATTGATGTTGTGTGAACACTCAGAGCAATCGATCTGTGACCTGGGGAGAAATGCTTTCAAGAGGCTGGCGAGATGGGGAGGAGAGAGATCTAGGCAGCATCGTCAACATTCGACTAACGACAACAAAGCAAGCTAACACAAACAGGGTGTCGCTTCTTCCAGTACAAGCGCAACAGTTCCCCTCCATTGGTCAACCATTATGTCCAGGTATTCGTCCGTACACAACAAATTGGCCATGTGTTTAGTGGGCGGCTGTGAAAGGATGACCTCGAGAGCTGCAAGTCGATCATCGTGTAGAGCCACTAAGCGATCATAATATCTGGTGCCGATATATTGTAGCTCTTCTGGTGTCACCTTAATCATAGAGGGCGACAGAAGATGACTCGAAGCTCGTACACACAGGTCTTCGAGCCCATGATGTGCAGCGAGCGAAAAGACAGCCATAGGATGGTGAGGGATCGCTTCGCATAGTCGCCTATACAGAACGCTCGAAGCGGTTGTGGTGATGCTCGTTCGAACTCCGTATGCCGATAAGCGCCCGACGGCTTCGGTCAGCGACTCGATAGTGACCATCGAGTCCCAATCAAGACTGCTGGGCGGGATGAGGCGGCTGGCCGCCGATGACGCATAGATGGCATCCAGTATCAAATACGTGACCACAGAGCCCTCGTTTACTGGGATACGAGGTGAGGAAGAAGTGGGAGCGCGCCTGGGCGGCAGTAAGTTATTGAAATTGTTGCTCGAGGCGGCGAGAAGGACCGTCGGGTGCACGGTGAAAGAGACAGAATCGATTGACTGAAGAATAATCTCAGCGACGTTCGCGCCAGTGCTTGGCGCAGTCTCGTTCGCCCGAGAGGTCGTGCTCTTCGATTGATGTGGCGGCAGTAACAGTGCCCCTCGATCCGATCTACCTAGTAGACTGGTAGGGTGACTCGACGAGGGAGGTGCAGAAGAGTCAGAATAGGAAAGCTAGAGAGGCGTCAAACAAGTAGAGGTCAAAGACAAAATCAACAACCCTACGTGTAGTAGAGCAGATGGTGAAGCAGGCATTTCGTAGGCACTACCTTCCATCTCCTTCGTGCTCTGTCGGATGTTGCTCGTCGCAAATCGAGAGCGTGGCAATGTTGATTCCTCCTCATCCTGCCACTCAGTGCGGCTCGTCGAAAACATCGAGAGCGAGAAGAGGATACAGTTACGGTTGGGTAAAGTACGAGTGCAAGCACGTCCAAAGGCCACTTTTGGCGAACGAAGAAGAACACTAACAAAGGACGCGGGCGACCCAAAACAAAATTCCTGTTGCAACATTTTTTGAAAAACAACGGTATCAATGCAGATACGGCCGCCATCACAGCACGACTGGGGCGACATTTGCGCGCGTTTGATGGTGAGACTGACGTTCTGTAGGCTCGCTGTGCACCTCTTGTGAGGTGACCACGGCCAGGCCAATGTAGTGTGATCCGGCGCACCATGCCTGTCGGCCTCTGTCAGCGCTGTGGGGTCATTGATGTCATATAAATGCATATGATCAACAGACCACTCGCCCTCTGGAGAATCGATGCAACGACAAAGGGGCGTACAGGATGTGTGCGGTGAGACTGGTCGAGGTGAGCATTCAACGGAATACTTGTGTCAGTGTTGAACCCTTTGAGAACAAACTCGTAACACAAGCACAATGCCAAGTGAGATCTATCCTCACATCATCCTTCAAGAATGCAAAGCACGACATTCCCAGAAGAACAAGAAGGGGGGCTCACATGTTTTCTGAACAGGAAATGTTGCTCGACGTTGGGCGCAATGTCACGCCAATACGCGAAGTGGGCGCTTGTGTGTTCGTCTCGGCTACTGGATGATCGTGTCTATGTTGTCCGGACTCTAGGCGAAGTTCTGCTCATGATACGTGACCGAAGTTATGCAAGACGTTGGTGATCTTGGAGGGCAAGAGAAAGGGAACACACACTGGCGGGCGGCGCTGACGACGACAACAGACCAGTAGCACAAGGGCAACAAGCCTGTCGTGTGTGCTCCATGTATTCAGATTTCGAGCCCGTCATTACCATCATCATGTCTAGCGCCAGGTACTCGAGACGCGCGGGCTACAAGCCGAGAGATATACTGGTCGGCGTACGCGTTGATGGCCTGGGGGGCGCCTGAGGCGCCCAAACTGCAGGTGGCCGTAAGTTGACGGGGTGACGCTGGGGTGACGGTCTGGGAAGAGGAGGGGACTGGTATTTCGAGCCAAATTGGGCAACAAGTGCATCCTGTCGGTTACATTGACCTACCGCCAACTCGCCCGCGGCAAGACACACCATCCTGCCCTGACGGCGACACCGGCGAAGAACATTATGCAGCAGGCGCATACCGAAGGCAGTGGCGTGTGTCCTGATGGCAGCTTTCTACGCTCTCAGCGAGACCAAGCGAGAAATCCCAGAAGGCAAGAGGTTGAAAGCAAAGGTGCGCCGCTCTACAGCGAATTCCAGCTTGAATGGGACACAGCCACGCACATCACCTCCTGGATAATCTCCTAGATGCCCACTACGCGAACAGGAGCAAGCAAGCATGGCATCCTCCCATTTCTTGCATTCGAACCGACCGCCACTATCGTCACCCGCGGGCTCGCTGCTCGCTCGCTTAGGATTCTTGCCAACGACCCCCTGCGACGCACTCAGATTCAATATCTCTGATATGTGGCGCGATAAATGGAACATCGTATTCAACGGTGGCGAAACCGGATGGCAAGATGGCAGCCTGACGGGGTCGTACTGACCGACAACTTCTCTGGCAAGGCCATCTTTCTGCCTCGGTTCTGAACAGCGTGGACCATGACATCGACCCGGCAGTTCGTGGCAGCTCCGTTTCCTGGTCTCGGGTACTCTATCTAGGGCGGGTCATCCAGATATCTAACAAATCATAGCAGACTAACCCGATTGACTCCACATGCGCGCCTCTACTGGTGATTATTACCAGTGCGCACTCGTGCTCTCGCCTACGTGTCTGGCCTCCATTCCCTAGGTGTCTACGAGGAATAGGACTAGCCTTGCACTATCAGCTCGAAGCGCTCAATGCCAGCTCGGGGAGAACTTTAGCGACGGAGACAACTCGGTTGTAGCAACAGAGCTTGGGGCCAGCACCGTCAAAGCAACCACCAGGTGAAAACCGTTGTACATTGCGATTTCGTCAACTCCACTGCGCCATGAATGCGACTGCAAACTTGGTCGACAGCGCTTTCTTGAGTTCTTTTCTTCGCCTTAGATGATCACTTTCGATGCAGCGTCGCAGACTCTTGTTGTCGAAGTGCAAGGCCAGCTAGCCACATAGAAACAGGCCCGAAACGATCGTCCGTTTTCTCGTACATGGTCTGCAAGCAGCTCATCAGAGTCTTCGAGGTATGGGATCAATCCAGTTCAATATCACTTGGTCGAAAGTGCCCTATCTGATGATACTTGTCAATTTTGGTTGTAGCTCGTTCGTGCCAGTGCATGCGGACTTCCTTGGCAAGCAGAAAAGAGTCACCATTCCGGAAGCGAAGGTGACGAGAGAAGGGACGGAAGGCGAGTGCTGAAAGGACTGAGTGGAACAGGAACAAGGAAGGAAACTCCCAGTCGGAAACACCAAGCGTGGAAGTTCCGGAAGTCGCGTTCAAGGTTACCAGAATTGGCATAGACACATTCTTTGTTCATCATTTACGTCCCCCATTCGCTCATTGTCACGGTCGAAGGAGGTGTACAGGTATGTCAAATCTACTTATATCAGCTCTTCGCATCCCTGCCGACGTGGGTGCTCATTTGTTGAGCTATCACTCTAGGTTTGACACCTTCAAAGCCGTTCATTCGACTAGGGGAGACGAGGAGGCACCCTTTTCAACGAGAGGGATGACAGGGTATGTTAGCCCACTCCTCCAATTGCCCCAACGTCACCAAAAGTCGTAGGTTGATACTTATCGCGACGAAGGTTGATCATGATTCGCTGGGAAACTTCCACACTCCCCCCTCCCTCTGACTATCTACGATTTCCCTGTTATGACACTATCTGGCTTATTGCTATCAGCTTGCACTGGTATGAATTGACAATTCCCTGCCCTCAAACTCATCATTCGCTTTGCTGGCCTCAAATAGTCGCATAGATAGTTTGTGTGGCATCACCGCAAACGAAGATATCGAGGTTCACGTGTGCAGATCACTTTTGCACCTTTCCGCTTCCTGATGGCTCGCCACTGCTTTCTTTTGCTTTGCGTCACTGAATCATGACGTGCAGATACAATAATAGTCGTCTTTTTGAATGCACACTGCGTGACTGTCCTTCATCAGCGAGGTACGAGCGGATCGAGTCCAGTGCCTGGGGGAGACTAACTGTCCACTCGAACCCATCTGAAAACAAACCTAACAAACCTTCTCTTTGGACTGCCGCCGCCATTGAATTTTCGTGTCTACGCGTTTGATCCAAATGGCGGAATCGGTGCGCAATCATGTCTCTCCTTTGCTTGGGTTACCGTCGCGTCCTTCGTTGCGCGACCGTCTTGCTGGACGGAATGGCTCGTTGTAGCGTGTGTACAGTCCTTTCCGTCAACTCGGCATAGATATTGCGTTCCACTATCGAACTATACAATCAATATGCAGTGCCTGTTCTCGCACGCATCGCCAGTGACTGCAAAGCAAGTGCAAGTCCGTGATACAGTACATGCTGAGGACCGGGTTTATCGGATGAGTGCGGATACGGTCGGGAGAGGTCGCCGGTGGACAATCACGAGAAGCCGATTGGTCGAAACCCGTCACGATCGACTGCTCTCGGTCGTTGCCTTCATTCTCCTTCTCGCCCACCATGTTGCCCAGGGGCATTTCGCGGCGGCTCTTGCGCTCACAGCGCTCATTCCACTCGTCGGCTGTCGCCAGCCGCATCGTCTCGACCAACCCCGTCAAGGCGCAGGAAGTGCCGGTACGCAGACCGCACCCGCGAGCTGGATGCGCTGCTAACTCGCCCCCACAGTCGTGGACGTCGGGCAAATACCCGCTGATAGAACACGAATACGATGCCATCGTTGTGT
Source organism: Strobilurus orientalis (assembly GCA_019915145.1). NCBI lineage: Eukaryota > Fungi > Basidiomycota > Agaricomycetes > Agaricales > Physalacriaceae > Strobilurus > Strobilurus orientalis. The sequence continues at coordinate 495,967 of JAHLML010000017.1, read as the reverse complement.
GAGTGTCCGATGTTCCGTGCCAGCCAGCACATGCACTGATTTAGCGGGGACAGCGGGGCTGGAGGAGCAGGTCTCAGAGCGGCGTTTGGTCTTGCAGAGGCAGGCTTCAACACGGCGTGCATCACTAAACTCTTCCCCACGCGAAGTCACACTGTCGCCGCCCAGGTACGTCGGCCTTTTTGCATGAGAGCACCCTCTTACTTTTGCCTCATGTTAGGGAGGAATCAATGCTGCATTGGGGGTATGTCGCATATATGCGTCTATATCTCGTCTAACTGGTTTCTAGAACATGACCGAAGATGACTGGAGATGGCACATGTACGACACTGTGAGTGCGACAGCATTTACGCACATAGATTGGCCATTGACACCCATCCCAGGTCAAGGGCTCCGACTGGCTGGGTGACCAGGATGCCATCCATTACATGTGTCGCGAGGCTCCGAGCACTGTCATCGAAGTGCGCAATCACTTTGCACTACCCGCCGCCTACTCACAATTTTATAGCTGGAACACTTTGGTGTCCCCTTCTCGAGAACCAAAGAGGGCAAGATTTACCAACGCGCCTTTGGTGGTCAATCCCTCAAGTATGGCAAGGGCGGACAGGCCTACCGTTGTGCTGCCGCCGCCGATCGAACTGGCCACGCTCTCCTCCACACTCTATACGGTCAATCTCTCCGCCACAACACCAACTTTTTCATCGAATACTTCGCCCTGGATCTCATCATGCAGGACGGTGAATGTGTTGGTGTCATCGCTCTCAACATGGAAGACGGTACTCTCCACCGATTCAGGGCGCACAAGACTGTATTGGCCACCGGAGGGTATGGACGCGCCTATTTCAGTTGCACTAGTGCCCACACCTGTTCCGGAGACGGAAACGCTATGGTTGTGAGGGCTGGTCTGCCCCTTCAGGATCTGGAGTTTGTGCAATTCCACCCCACGGGCATCTATGGTGCTGGATGTCTAATCACGGAAGGTAGTAATTCCGCCATCTTCCCCTGATCAGCTGCTGACTTGCGACAGGTTCTCGTGGTGAAGGAGGATATCTCCTGAACTCTGAGGGCGAACGGTTCATGGAACGTTATGCGCCGACTGCTAAGGATCTTGCTTCTCGTGACGTTGTCTCCCGTAGTATGACTCTCGAAATTCGCGAGGGACGCGGCGTTGGACCTGAGAAGGACCACATTTACCTTCAACTCAGCCATCTTCCTCCTGACGTTCTCCATGAGCGTCTCCCTGGTATCTCCGAAACGGCCGCCATCTTCTCCGGTGTTGATGTCACAAAGGAGCCTATTCCCGTCCTGCCCACCGTGCATTACAACAGTAAGTGCTCGTTGTTGCAATATCGTCTTCTTCTCACCGTCTTCCAGTGGGAGGTATCCCGACAAAGTACACCGGTGAAGTCCTTACTGTCGACAAGGATGGCAATGACCAGGTTGTTCCTGGATTGTATGCTGCCGGTGAAGCTGCCTGTGTGTCTGTACATGGAGCTAACCGTCTCGGTGCCAACTCGCTTCTGGATATCGTCGTGTTTGGCCGTGCCTGCGCTCACCACATTCGGGATACTCTCACACCCGGCAAACCTCACAAGGCAATTCCTGAGGACGCTGGTATTGAGAGCATCGAATATCTGGATAAGATCAGGTTAGTCTTCATCTCCACCTATTGTACTGTGCTTATGATTGCCTACAGGACCTGCGATGGACCAGAGCCTACTGCCAAGATTAGACTCGACCTTCAGAAAGCCATGCAAACCGATGCTGCTGTCTTCCGGTGCGAGGTCTTCCCTTTTTTGAATATGCTTTGTATTGATGGTCTCGTAGTACCCAGGAATCATTGGATGAGGGTGTCGAGAAGGTCCGCGCCATCTACAACAACTACGCCAACGTCGGTATCAAGGACCGAAGCATGATTTGGAATACGTGAGTGATCTATTGACTATTGATGCATCGTCCTTATGAGACTACTCCAGTGATTTGGTTGAAACTCTGGAGTTGAGGAACATTCTGCAATGTGCCGTACAGACCATTGTCTCCGCCGCTGCCCGCAAAGAGTCCCGCGGTGCTCACGCCCGTGAGGACTTCCCCGACGTAAGCATCCTACCCGCCTTCTCATCATATAAACTAACCGACCATGCCCATCGCAGCGTGATGACGACAAGTGGATGAAGCACACTTTGTCGTTCCAGCACGATATCAACTCGCCGGACGTTGAGCTGAGGTACCGTCGCGTGATTGGCACAACGTTGGATGAAAATGAGTGCAAGTCAGTGCCTCCGTTCAAGCGGACGTACTAAGCGAAGTACGTATGTTGTTACATTAGCATAGTGTATTACTTTTTTTCTTTGGATTATCCCTGGACAGAGTGTGATTGCCTTGGAGTCAGTTGGACTGTAATGCGGCATGTTGATACAACGCCATATGTTGCGTATTCACATCCAAGGAGTCGACTTTACTCAAATCTATCAAATGTTCATGTGGATGCTGATGCATGATGCTGGAGGCTCGGCAACGGGAGGCCAAGATTTAGCGCGCCATTATTAGTGGGGGTGCCACCGGGGTAGACCCATTCGTGCACCCCATGAACACGTCGTGGGGGATCTACGTCAACGCGTTATTGTCAAGACGCGTTCCAGACGGTTCTTTGCGGTGTGATCTCGCACACATCCATCAACTTGGTGGCGCGTATGTGTTGATGAACGCGTGATGCGCCACATATTGAGTGGGCGTAGTAAGCCTCGTGATGCCGCTGCGAAACGTAAGAGCCGACGAGGCCGATCATAGAGTAGGATTATGTTGTAGGGGTGGGTTCCGACAAGGGAAGGCTTATTACCTATGTTGTTGTGGTGCACAATAGAGTAAGTGAGCTGGAGGCCTCTGTAGTGTATTGAACGGTACCCAAAGCAGACAATAAGTGGTAGTGAATGGTGGCGTGCGTCACGGTATGCTAATTGAGCGTACTCTATCTGGATCAAGGGGTCTATCGGTGCGGTCGAGGAAACGGCGTGCGTGGGTGTCGGGGCGGGGGAAGGGCTAGACATGCTGAGACAGATCAGATGCTGCATGGCGGCGAACAACACGAGGCTTACCACGACCCGCATGGTGACTGCGCCAGGCGGTGGCACGATGACATAAGGTGTTGGGCCGGGGAGACGGCTGCTGTGGTCGCGGTGGTGGTGGTGGTGGTGGTGTGAGGACGAGGAGGACGAGTGGTGGCGGTGCGGCTGCGACGCGGGCGGAGGGGGCGGGGCGGGGCCGAGGGACCACGAGGGAAGGGGTGAGGCCGCAGCGTGGCGGGGGGCTGGCGCGTGGAGATAGCCGGACGTTGGCGGCGGCGAGACATAGACGGGCACAGTGGGCGTCTGCGCCCGCTGGCCGGACATCGGCATGGGCGTCGCGACTGTGGCGTAGATCGGCGTTGGTGCAGGCGCATACGGCGTCGAATGGCGGGTGGCGGGATGGGAGCGGTACTGCTGCTGCTGCGGGGGCGGGGAGAGATACGTCGGCATCGGGCCGGGCAACGGGGCATATATCGCAGGCGGCGCTGGGCGTGCGTCCAGGCTGGCGCCTCTGCGGCTGTGCGACGATGAGGATGTGGAGAGCTCCCGCCCCAGATCGCGCGCGGTCGCCCGCCGCCCGCCGCCGCCGCCATCGAGCTCGCGCGGATCGGTGTCGACCGCACAGCGGAACTCGCCCTTGTGCGACTCGGTGTCGTCGACCCATCGCGAGATGCGCCGCATTGTGGCTTGATAGCGGTCCTGCGCCTCTGGAGAGAAATCGTACTCGGTCATTTTGGGTGGGTTTCTGCGTGGATTCGAGGGTGGAGAGGAGGAGCAGAGGAGGAGGAGGAAAGCGGGCTGGGACGGCGGCAGAGGGCGACCAGGAACTGTTGTGGGGAACAAGCAGCGCAGGACTTATATCCAGCCCAGCCGAGATCGGGATCCCTGGCACGTGTTTATCTCCGGTCGCCGCTTTTGCTTCCGCGGGACAGCTGTTGTTTGTTCTCTGCCTCCGTTGCCTGTTGCCATCGTGTTTGAGCGATGGATCTCCCCGGCCTGTTCGACTATAGTCTTGCCTGATTTGACTCCCTCTGACGTCCAGATACGTCAATGACGAAGGGCTTCGTAAAGGCCCTGCAGGTGACCGTGTTGCCTACAGTGGCTATTACTCTAACTCGTCCTATCTCGCCAAGAAGTATAGGCGGTAGTGAAATTAACAGCAGACACGGCAGCTATCAACGCTCCTGTTCATCCCGAGTCGCAGCACTTGCGCCCGTTTCATTATCGTACAGCGTCCTACGTCGTACGTCCCTCACTCAGTGGCTGCTCATTTATCTGGCAGCCGCAGTTCATAGTCTCTCTTCCTCCACCCATGTCTTTCTTCGCCGCCCGCATCATCACTGAGGCTCGGAATCAACCTACTAGTGCTCTGCTCTTCAGTCGTCTAGAGCGTACTCCTCGTCACAGCTGCTCGAGCATCGTCATCCAACGAACAGCCTCAAACTCTCACTGCTGCTCAGTAGCAGTACTCCCAAACCCAAATTGACAGCTTGAGCGTCATGTCTTCAGATATCTGCTTCCAGCGGCGCAGCTGCAGCGTCCCGGGCCTCCCACGATCCCGCAGGCAGGTGCTCGCGATCGAGATATCTTTAGAGAGACAACGAGGCAGTCTGGATTCTCTTGTGTCCCCACCGGCCACTATCCTGAAGCCGTGTATATTATCCGACGTGACGGCTTCGATACTTCCGGGCGGATATGGGCCTGGGGTCTGGGGATCTATGCGTCATAGTTGGACGTACACTAAATGAATATGAGCAGGCGGCATTTTAATCGTTCGCGATCGTGGGTCACCGTGCACTCTTACGTTTAGCGCCACTGCTACAGACTCGCAGTGGTGGTTCGAGTACCACGCTCCGTCGCTCGTGCGTCTCTTGGCGTGTGAATTGAATAGGACCTCTTTCTAATGTTGTGCGATGCGAAGGTGCCGGAGGCGCACCCTGTGAAAGCCAATGGGATTGTTTTAGACGATGCGGGCATGGAAGATAAGTTGAAGCTGTATCTCATCAGCAGACAGTAAATAGGCAAAGATCAATCTGTAAGACATGTCGGGGTGTCATCGCATGATGGCAACGCTATCATGATGTGCTTTCCAACCAGATAATCAGATTGACAGCTCGTTCCAATACATAGTCGTACTACCTCTGATGACCGTAGCTCGAGGCAGGAAAATAGGATCTGAATCCTTGACTTGCTGTGAAACTGTTGATCATATAGCTGATTTTGATTTTGCGATGACAACGCGCGCCACGCCGAGGGTTAAGCAGTGAGCACATACTCCGGGTTCTGGCACAGACTCGCAAAGCAGAAAATTCAAAAACCTAAAGTAGAAATTACAAGTTTGCTTGAACAATGAACTTTAAATTTTGTGACGCCACACTACTTTCCCGATTTGCAAAATGATTCGACCCAGGCTCGAACTGAGGACCTTCTGTGTGTTAGACAGATGCGATAACCAACTACGCCATCGAACCGTGGTGACATACAAGCAAAGGAATCTAAACCGGCATGCTTACCAACAAATCCGGCTCGGGTCACCCCACTACCGATCACCACCTCTCTTCGCGTATCTGCCTTCTTATAATCTTACCACCACCATGCAAACTGCATTGGATCTTGAGAATGCGCGCAAGTGCACGTCCGTCGACATTGTGGGTACGAGGAATATGCTTTGGGGTGCGTCTTGATCATATATACATATTTGTTATTACCCCGCACTAACCGGGTGGTAAGGCGGGGTTGATGCCTGGAAGAGACGCGAGGAGATAGTCAAAACCTTGGAGAACGATCCGTGCTTTGACAAATCGCAGCGGTCGGTCAGCCAATATCCTCACCACCCCGCCTGTGACTGACGTCGACCCAGCCACTTTTTGGATCGAACAGCTACGTTCAAGCGTGGCCTCGTACTCATCAACCGCGTCCTTGAGCTTCAGGAATCCCTTGGCTGGACGAAGGAACAGGCTGCGCTTGCGTTCTCCATAATCGACGAATCGCTTCCCGTAGATCTTCACAACACGGCATTTGAACCTGTCTTCAAATCCCAAGCATCCCCTGCTCTCCTCGACAAGTATACTGCCCTGGTTGCCCACCACGGCATCCTTGGCTGCTACCTCCAGACAGAGCTCGGTCACGGTTCCAATGTTGCGGGGTTGGAGACAACGGCTACGTTCATTCCGGAAACCCAGGAGTTCGAGATCAACTCTCCAACGTTGACGAGCACTAAATGGTGGATTGGCGCCCTGGGGCGCGTCGCCACGCATGGTGTTGTACAAGCAAAATTGATACTGCCCGATGGGAAGGATGTAGGGCCCCATCTGTTCTTCGTTGCACTCAGGGATTTTGGTGCGTTTTGTCACTCTTATATGCGGCCCCATTTCTTACCCAACTGTAGATACCCATCACCTTCTGCCTGGGATCATAGCCGGCGACATCGGTTTGTGGCCTACGGTCGAAGTCTCACGCATATACTCACCGTTTTGAAGGACCGAAAGCTATGGCCGGCTACGGCGCTGTTGACAATGGCTACGCTCGATTTGACCACGTACGAATTCCAAAGGAAAACATGTTATCGAAGTTTGCGGCGGTCACTGCCGAGGGTAAGTATGTCAAGCCGCCACATGCAAAGATCAGTTATGGTGGTGTACGTTTGCTCTACGTCTCCGAACGCTTACTTACAGCTCTTAGATGCTTTACATACGGTCTAAGTACGGCTTATCCTCTCAGTAATGGCAGCAACTGAGGATCATCAGCATGATCACCCATGCTGGACATATCATGGCCAAAGGTATTCCTTTTGCTGTGAATACAGAATGAATCTCTGACCGTCGTAGCCATCACAATTGCAATACGGTACACGACTGTCCGGAGACAAGGCGACAAAGGACCAGACGGACTCGAGCGTCAAGTACTAACGTACCCTTCAACGTATCATCGTTTGCTTCCCATCATTGCACGGGCATATGTCTTCATATTGCTCGGACGTAGTCTTGTTTGTCCTCCATTCTTGTCGTCCGGTTTCCTTCGAGTTAACCTCTGGTATAGCAAGCATCATTCGCCGAGCACTCTCAGCGTCTGGCTGACGGAGATACATCTCTCCTCGGCGATATGCATGCTACCCTCAGTGGACTCAAATCTTATGTTACGACCGTCAGCGTAGGCGACATTGAAATGGCCCGCCGCTCACTGGGCGGACACGGCTACAGCGCCTTTGCTGGCGTGGGGAAGCTCTATGCTGACAAAGTCCCGAGCGTAACTTACGAAGGGGAGAACTACGTTCTCGATAAGCAAGTTGTGAGGGCTGTGCTGAAGGCTAAACAGCAGCAGCTTACGGATACCATGACGCCCTTTTCTGCTTTTCTGCGGCTACAACGATGTCCATGCCTTCCTAGTTCTAGCTGGGAGACCCCAGAGACATTGATTCTACTCCTCGAATGGCGCGCGGCTGTCTTTGCTCGAAATATTGATGCGGAGGACGCGGGTGTTGCTCGCAGGCTGTCAATGGCCGTGACTGAGGCGTTCATTGCTTCGCAAGTGCGCGTGATGCTGGGCGCAAACAGAGAAAGCACAGCTCTGCGTAATGTGCTCCTCTTGGTATGTCCGACTCTTGTCCCACAAATACATCCGATTCACCACGACGCAGTACCTGTTGTCGACAATTGAAGGAGCCCTCGGCGACTTTCTGGAGCTGGAGATACTCAAACCGCGCCATGCAAAGGAAGTACGCAAGGCATTGAGGCGGGTCGCGGAAAAGGAGATACTGCCGGAAGCGGTAGGTCTGACGGATGCGTTTGGATGGTCGGATTGGGAACTGGATAGGTATGTTCTGTTTCATGCCGTGAGCTGTACTGATACGGATTAAGCGCTCTCGGTGTGTATGACGGTCGCGTGTACGAGTCTCTGTGGGAGAGGGCACAGAGCGAGCCTTTGAATCAAGGTCAGGACAATATATATGGAGTGAGTCTTGGTATTGAATTGAAGGAGACCGTTACTGATATCTCTGGAGAAATACATCGCGCCAATATTGCAGAGGGGACGGGCAAGGGCGAGGCTTTGATCAGCTCGAAAAGTTATTTGAGTAAATTCCAGAGGTTTTACCACTGGCTTATATTGCCCAAAGCTTAACTCAGCGCATGGCAACTTGGCCGAGTGGTTAAGGCGCTGGAATTAGGCATCCTTCTATCCAGTTCTTCGGAGCGTGAGTTCGAACCTCACAGTTGTCATTTTGCGCCACACACTAGGCACTCTGATTTCTTGCGCCACAGGTGAGTAGGGTCGTGGGTAGGGCTGTGGAAGAAAGTCCTGGGGGGTGTCATTTACCGATTTTTACCTACCCCGCTGGAGAAGCCCGGTAAGTTACCATTCTTTACCGTATTTTACCGGCACGTGATATTTTCACGTGATCCCGCCGCCCGCTTCCCCGCCCAGCGCTGCTGCCCTTACAAAAGCTCAAATGAGGCAAGAATATCTAAACCTCACCACTGGCACACTGTGGTAATGTCTAACAAAGCTCACTCAGCTGGCATGGTAGGATACTGCCAATCAGAAGGACCATTGTGCGCCACATGAAGGTCCCAGAAGAGGCGCGCGGTAATCACGTGGAAATATCACGTGTAGGTAATTTACATACCCCCTCCCGCCCTCCCGGTAAAGAACGGTAAAATACCGGTAAATTACTGGTAAAAAAGGCTTGCGGTAAAAAATGGGAGTTTTTTCCACAGCCCTAGTCGTGGGGTAAACCTCCCGAGGCGGTACCGAACCTGTTTGGTACCCACCCCGCCGCCCCGCCAGGTTTGATACCGGTTTGGAACCGGTTCCAAACCCTCACATGCAGTTTTCACATGATCCCGCCGCGCGCCTCCCGCCCCACTCCCGCCTCCAGTCTGGCAGCCAAAATGACTTCTAAAATCGCATTTTTCTGTATTTCTGAATGATACACTATGTTTCCAAGCTCCCACAGTATCTTTTACACACACTTGTGTGGCTAGAAGGCAGGTCAATACATATTCTGCGCCACATCCGGTTCCAACTTCTCTCCACCTGTGTGTCACGTGGATTTATCATGTGATCGGTTTCAAACCTACCCTCCCGGGCCTCTGAGGTTTGAAACCGGTTCCAAACCGGTTATTTACCGAGTCAAACCGTTTTCGGGGGGAAACATAGGTTTACCCCACTACCCTAACTAGGGCTGTGGAAAAAAGTCCTGGGGGGTGTAACTTACCGATTTTTACCTACCCCGCTGGGGAGGCCCGGTAAGTTACCGTTCTTTACCGTATTTTACTGACACATGATATATTCACGTGATCCCGCCGCCCGCCTTCCCGCCCAGCGCTGCTGCCCTTACAAAAGCTCAAATGAGGCCAAAATAGTTCATGCTCACCACTAGCATACTGTGGCCATGTTTAACAAAGCTCAGGTGAGAAACTGCCAATCAGGAAGATCATGGTGGGCCGTCGCGAGCGCGGCATATCCGGGGCAAATACCCCGCTGCAAATCAAAATTTACATTCATAATGTGCCACATTTATTTCTTTTGTGCTTGATATATTGATACACTACTCTGAATGGATGTATGGCGACAGTGCAGTAATACCTAACTATGAACAAAATTGTTTTTTCCACCACGGCGCGGGAAGCCCAAATGACAACCCACACACCATGGACGGTCCACGGAAGTGCACCGCACCCTGAAGCAAATTGCACCCACTGGTACGCCGTTGCAAAGGCACAATGCGGTGCGGAGAGGATAGGGAGGGGATGTGGTATTGAAGTGGGTGGGGAGATGACGGGGAGAGACATGGTGAGAATGAGGCGAGGGGACAAGATACCCACCACCGCCGCTATTGTCCACCGTGGCCGTGATTGTGGTTTGTTGATGTCAGTGTCGGTCTGCCGTTATTGTCGTCGTCCTTGTTCAAGGTCATTGTGAGGCTGTCGCATCCTTGCCCGCATTGTCGTGGTCCATCATGTTGTGTTGCGTTGTCCGTCCCCGGGCTGTTGTAACGTTGGTAACCCATTACCGTCACCCACAAACCATCTACAACCCAATCCGGATCTTCTCAATCTTGGACAGATTGGTGATGGCAAGTGTGAGAGGAATGGGGTGAGCGCATCCCCTCGTTGTTGCGAGCGCACCCCAGCATTGTCGCCGTCGTCATTAACGTGTTTGTCGTTGTCTTGATCCAGCCGTGCTCGTCATTGAGCCGTCCATTGTCGTGGCCAGTCCGTCTGTCCGTTGCCGTCGAGCTGTCTGTTGCGCTGTCCGTTGCCGTCGAGCTGTCCTCCGTTGCGATTGTCCAAGGCGAGGGGAGAGCTGTGGAGATGATATGACAAATTACCTGCTTGACAGACCCTTGCAGGCGATCTGCCAAGCCCTGCACCATCTACCGCATGCGGGAAATTGCATCCACGGCGCCCCCATTCCCAGCCAGCCCTCCGTCATTGTTGTCTGTGAGCGGAGGCCTCGGATTGAGGGCTTATACGAGCTGCAGCGGCGTCGAATGCCGGCTTACGCGCTGGCATGGAATCCAACTTCATCCACACCGTTTGCGGGACATGGAGAGGGCGTCATCGGCCAAGTCACTCCAGATCCGATGGAGGAGGGTCCAGAGAGGGTGTGGAAAGAGAATGGAGGCTGGATGGCAGCTCGGTGAAGAGCTGCATCATGGTACTGTTACTACTACTACTGTATGAGACAGAGAGGCGCCGCGATCGTTTGCTCGGACGATTGGACCGATCAGAATCTTCATCTTTTTGTAAAGTCAGTGGCAAAGAACGAGACAAGCTCATCACCGTGCGCTTGGCAGTGGATGATAACTCAAAGACGCGTCCCAGCCCTTCACACATGAACACGGCGGCGAGAGATAACAAGGAAGAGAGCCGAGGTCAACAAGCCAAGAAAGAGAAAGCAGCGAGTAGAGGCACAGCCACTGATCCGATGTGACAGGAGTCACAGATGATGGTTCCTGCACAGGTACAGCTTGGTATAGAGGACACAACTGGCTCAAAAGTAAACTTTTGCCCTGGAATGACCATTGTGCGCCACATGAAGGCTGCAAAAAAGGCGCGCACCAATCACGTGAATATATCATGTGGAGATAATTTACATACCCCCTCACGCCCGCCCGGTAAAGAACGGTAAATTACCGGTAAATTACTGGTAAAAAACGGTTGCAGTAAAAAATAGGAGTTTTTTCCACTGCCCTAGTCGCGAGTCGCGACAGTTAATTTTTGAGTCTTGACTCTTCATGATGTCTATCAGACTCTAAAACTCTCAGGTCAAAGGCTACGGCTCGGAGCTCTCAGCTGATTTCGAAAGATGGAACTCATGAGTCGTTACCCTGGAGTCCAGACTCAGATTTCATCAGCCTATGCAACCATCAATACTGTGACTGTACTCTGAACAATCTTACCTCCGACATAATAACATGCAGCACGTACTAGCCTTTGGTGTAAAGCACATGGACGAAATATGTTGATGTGAAGCCACGGTGAAGAAGTTGCCCGAGTCGTTCATTTGATAAAATCTGGAGAAAGAAATCCAGTCACCCGTAACCGCAAATCCGGGAAAGACTACATCGCATTTCAGAAGTGGCTGCTCGAGGCACAGCGCTGTTGAACAACTCGAGAGACATGGATTACCGACCGCACCACTGTGCAATGTTCAGACGCGCAAACTCGAACTCCTGATGGTGGGAAAAAGCACTAGCCTCTTTTGTAACATCTACAGAAGTGGCTATGGGAGGAGCTGGTCATAGGTTCGAATTCAACCTCTGGCCTTTCAAATATGGTGGCTCGAGGACAAAACCAAGGGTCTAGAGCTGTCTAAAGGCAGCTAAAGGCCGCGATATTTTTAGGAAGCGGTGATCTGGGAACAAAGTACGGCACACCAAGTTAGAGGCCATGGACCATTACGCATCATTTAGAACGTACTGGCGAGCCTATAGACGGCGGAAAGGTTAGAGGTCACTGCGAAGACAGTGGCCGTTCGTTAGATTCGATGACGTCAATGAACCAGTGGTGATCCATACGGGTTAGGACAAGTGCAAGCACAGGTCAGCACATCGAGCTTGGCTGGACCCAGTGACCATGCATCAACATGGCATCAATTTGAATGACAAATGTCATTGACAATCGCATTACTTACACAGCCAGACATATGGGTTGCCGTTGTGACACCGTCGAGTGAGGTGCAACCACTGTGAAATGCAAAAACGCCGGATTGGCATCTTGGTGGCATTGATCCGGCACATTTCATGATTCCACCGGAATGGCACCTCCCAAGGATGCCGTACCTTTGTCTTCAAGATCCTGGAATTCCAGCTGCCTGAGCAGGCTCATGCACCAGCCGTCGATGGCGTTCGTTCTCAATTACAATGGCAAATATTGAGGTTGACTTCAAAATTCTCAAAAAGGAAATCATGTGAGCCAATGAGAGGAGAGCAAGAAAGTGGGGAAAACAAATGCCAGGACGGCTGGCACAATCCGGTCGGCATTGGTCGGCCTCTGCAGAATTGAATTAAGACTCCGACATTCTCGAGGGCCTCCTTCCAATCATTGACACCTCACGGAGCGCAAATTTGGTCGTAATGAAATTTCAATGCACAAAACCAAACTTGTGAGCTACTGGCCACGTCAGAAATGAAGAGACTTGTTCAAGACAAGCGAGTACAAGGTGATCGGCACCTATCACACGCCAAATCAGGGCTTATCAAGCCGACCGGATTGTGCCAGCCGTCCTGGTGTTTGTTTTCGTGCTTTCTTACTCTCTTCTCATTGGCTCACGAAATTTCCTTTTTGAGAATTATCATAATATCATTTTTGCCCTCGTATTCAAGAACAAACGCCAGCGACGGTTGGTTTATGAGTGCGCAGGGAATCAGCATGTGCATGTTGAACTTGAGATTATTTTTCGAAGTCCGCTTGCGTCTCACTCACTTTGCTCCCACTGGCAAGCTGTGGTGATCCCTCAGCGATTCCTTTCCTGACTCTGCGCTGGCAATGTCTTCTCTGTTGTCGACCACCTCTGTGAACTGATGTGGCCTCTTGGCTGGCTTCTACTGGCTTACTGTGACTTTCTGCAGCTTCTCGGCTGGTGCTTGCGACGGACTGGACTAGTACTGGACTGGAAAGCTCAGTAAGCCTTTCTCAATTTAACGGATTGTATGAGGATGCTGGCGAAGCAGCTGCAGGTGAGCTCTAATGAGATTGTCACACCCTGAACTGACGAGAAGACAGACTCAGAGTGCATGTACGGCATCCACGCCGGCGGCTGCAGACCCGAGATGTGAACAACTTTGGTATCGCATGACACATAAATGGGGCTCTATACAATATCTCATCCTTTGTGTACTGTGTATAGAATGGAATGCAATGAATTTATTTAGCAATCATCGTATGGATACTATCATTTGAGCTCTTTTTACTGGCTGGTATGGCGGGAAGACCTGTGTCCACCGGTGCATCTGAGGTGCATTGTCAATTTCGAATTGCGAAGATGCCTCTGCGATGGGGGCAGCCAAATCACCGTTCCGACAAATGTGACATGCAACATCGGCAAAACTCAATGCGGCGCCGCAACGGCGCCGGCATCTCAAGTGTCTGCCTGTGTAGTCTCCAGCATCACGTCCGTTGCATAGATTTCCGTCATTTTCTCTCTGTTTGCGGTTAGATTTGCAGTGTCGGAGAGAACATACCTCAAAGGGACTGATAACGCAAAGCACGAGAAAGAGGACAGCATGCTCTGAGTAGCCAAACCATATCAAGAGGTAGGTGACCTTCGAGACTAGAGATCCCAAACATAAGCTTAAGATACCAGATAAGTAACACAAAGTGAGGCTCGTTTTCCCAGCGAAGTTCACGAGTGATCCGTGACGTTCAGACGATATGACGTGTCGTCTGAGAAACGCCATGACGTCCTGTTCAGAGACTTAGGACAATGTGTTAACACGTGGGCAACGATTTATGATTGCCTACGATTTACTGCCCAACGGGGCCCGACGAATCGATAATTCCCTGGAAGCGGCTCACTTTGACCAACTGTCCCTGCTGATAGGCATTCCTGGCGCGTCGATGTTACTGCAATGAGAGGGCGGGAAAGTGTCAAAACTAATCAATATGTTAATGGACACTTACGGGTCTGCTCACTTGTGTTCTTGACTGTCCAGACTCTTGGTCATCACTACAGGACTTGGGGTGTCCATGTTAGCAAAGTTCGAGGCATGACGATTCTACTGCCGGCAAGGCGCATGTACGGGTATCGATATAGACCACACAATAGTGGCCAGCGTGGCGCACACGCTGACGAGATGTCGGGCGCGCATATCTTGTGCAGAACTAGAAGAGATTCAAACATCGTAGAGGTTCTGGCGCACCTATGTGATGTCGCTCTGCGCTTCTCTAGCATCCAAGAGTAAGTGCTACATTTTGCCACATAAACACATCACTCATCGAAAGGGTTTCCTTCAATCTGCCTCCCTGTGGCATGATGAAATGTGCGGACCCCGTACAGTGCGTCCGCCATTGTGGCGGGCGGCGGACACTCCTTTAGGCGGGCGGCGGACACTCCTTCAGGCGGGGAGCGGACACTGCTTTAGGCGGGGAGCGGACAGAGCTCCTTTGGGATTTGACCGAGGGCCTGAGTTCCTTCCTCGTCGTCCTCCTCCATCGAGACCTCTTTCAACGTCGATAACGGTCGTGCATCACCTCGTCATCTCTCCGTTGCTGGAATCCGGCTGGAATGGTGACGCGCCACTGAGGACTCTGCTTCCCGAAGAGACTCGCAAGACAAGCCCTACACCGAGGTCATGCATCGAGTCCTGTCTTTGCTGGTTAGTACGGACATTATTTGCCTGGAGGAAGCTCGTTGAACATATACGCATAGCGGATAATAGAAAGATGCATTGCCACTTGCCCTTGTCGGCCGACTGGACTGTCCGTCTGCAAGCCTAGGTCGGGATTCTGTGGCTGGGTGGGACCCGAAAACGTTACGGTCGGGCGGTCGTCATCCAGCATTCATTCAACGACACAGTCGCACCGTCCTCACTCGCAATCAACAGATCATGTCGGGATTCACCTGGTCGTTGTTGGGGCGCTGATAACACGTCAATAGGAATCTTCTCCGCGCATTTAGGCATAGAGTCCAGATAGGTAAGCAGGGACGCGGGCGTTCAATGACAAACAACTAGTACGGCGGCGCCCAGGAATTCAATAGGTCAGTATGCAACGATATGTTAGATCTCCCGAGTTACGCGCTTTAGCTAGCAGAGTCAAGACCAGGAATCGAAGATACCACAGACTCCCGAGTCGAGGACGAGGTTCGCGCTATTCAGAACGTAGACAGAAATATGGCCTTGCCAGGAAGGTTATTCGCAATGTACGGTACGACCTCGTCAAGCTGATTTCAGCACCTGTCGAACGTAATGACACGTTCATCGCGCCACATATCGAAACTCTCCAAGTGCGAGTGGTTGAGAGGGAAATGCCGGCAGGGAAACTTATCCACATGGCGGGCGACGATACTGCCTCGATTCGAATGAAAGCACTGGGAAGAGATGATGCGCGTTTGCTTGTGGTGAACTTGGAGAACATCCAGGAGGTAATTCTCGGCTGTACCGCGCTCTCAGCACTCGTTGGGCTCGGAATCGATGCGAAGCGGCGTACCTTTGCTCTGAGGTCGTGTTTTCTTGGGATACTTGCCTGCTCCAGACAGCAAGCTGGACGTTGACCGGCTGAGGGTGTTTCTGGCAGGCAGGCGCTGCCTGTTCCCGTGTCTGAACGCTATCATACGATGTCGTCGTGATGCCACTGAGTCCTGAAGGCGCGACAGTGGCAACGCAAGACGGGCGGAGGCAGCGGGAGAAATTCAAATTGTATCACGCAGGTACCGCCAGATTCGGCCCTTGAAAGTTTGGAATCGTTTCAGGCAGGCTCGATCTGGCCGCCCGAATTCTCCACTCACGAATCTGTTACTTGCAGCCACCTGCGTCCTAGACGCCGCATGCGCTCCCTCTCTATCGGCGGCGACGCCCGGTTTTCTGCCCGCAGCCTGCGCCCTCAGTTGCTCGGAATGATCTTTGCGCTGGATTTCGGGATCCACGGAGCCCTGCGAGGTCGTTGCTACAGCATCCGCTGATTTCTTTCCGTCGTCGCCCATCGCTGCATACTCGCATGAACCCCTGCCCCAAACTAGCCAGCCATCACCATTGCCCTGTACACTGTCCACTGCCTGATGCGCTGCCCAGAGCTCACGTCAATACCCATCAACGTTGAGTTGACGTCGAGTACCCACCGCGTCGCGAATGCACACACACCTACTTGCACATCCTGGTATACGCCACGACCTCGGGCCACATTTCCCTCGATGGAGACATGTAAGTTCCATTTGCGACTACCGCGCTGCGTATGCTTGCTGACTGTCCAAGGCGAGAACTCTCACTACCGGTGTCATCGTTTCGTTATGAAAGATTCAAGCGCGACGAGAAGCAGCGCTATCCTCGATATCTTTGACCACAGGGATACGAAATTGAAGCTATGATGCTACGCACGATGCTTGACACCCAGTCCCGCCCTTATTTTTCCGAACACAACTCGTTCCCCTTGGTCGTTGAATCCGTATGAATCTATATACGTGAGTTGATCATTCATGACACGCAATACCTCACCGCCCCACAGAAAACCCTTCTTGCCCTACGTGATGAGATCGAATCGCATTCAACCTATTGTCGTTCAGCAAGTGCTGCTACATAGGAATATTGAGATACCACCACTTTGCTCGCGTTCTTCTTCCTTCTAAGGCATTGCCAAAAAAGGCCATCAGAAGCTTTGGCCGTCTGGATTTCTTCGCACTCACACAGATCCGGCTTGTCTCTGGTGCTCATTCTCGATGTCTTCGGCGAGCCACACTGGATGGCAGGGTGAGGAGGAATCAACATGGCCACGCTCCCGGTTTGCGACAAGCAATATCAGACAAAGCACGAAGGAGTTGGAAGGTGACGCCGACGGAACGCCTGCTCCACCGTTATCTCTATACGTATGGTTGTTGATTTTGGCCTGACCTTGGTTCTGTTTGACGATTTCTCTAGCCTTCTTATTCTCACTCTTCTGCACCACCCTCGTCGAGTCACCATACCAGCCTACGTAGTCGGGATCGAGGAGCAATGTCGCCGCCGCCACATCAATCGAAGAGCACGATCTCTCGGGGGAAGGCGATTGCGCTAAGTACTGGCGCAAATGTCGCTGAGATGGTTCTCCAGTCAATCGATTCTGTCTCTTTCACCGTGCACCCGACGGTCCTTCTCACCGCCTCGAACAACAATTTCAACAACCTACTGCCGCCTAGTAGGCGCGCTCCAGCTTCCTCCTTACCTTGTATCTCATTTAAGGAGAGCTCTGTGGTCACGTATTTGATGCTGGATGCCATCTATGCGTCATCGGCGGCCAGCCGCTTCATCTCGCCCCGCAATCTCGATTGGGACTCGATGGTCACTATCGAGTCGCTGACCGAGGCGGTCAGGCGCTTATCGGCATACGGAGTTCGAACGAGCGTCACCACAACCGCTTCGAGCGTTCTTTATAGGCGACTATGCGAAGCGATCCCTCACCATCCTATGGCTGTCTTTTCGCTCGCTGCACATCATGGACTCGAGGAGCTCTGTGTACAAGCTTCGAGTCATCTTCTGTCGCCTTCCATGATCAAGGTGACACCGGAGGAGCGACAATATATCGGCACCAGATATTATGATCGCCTAGTGGCTCTGCACCATGATCGGCTAGCAGCTCTCAAGGTCATCCTGTCGCGGCCGCCGATTAAACACATGGCCAACCTGTTGTGTACGGAAGAAAACCAGGACTCGATGGTTGCCCAGTGGAGTGGAAGTGTTGCGCTTGTACTGGACGAAGCTACACCCTGTTTGTGTTGGCTTGACTTGTTGTCGCTGGTTGAATGCTGACGATGCTACATAGATCTCTCTCCTCCCCATCTCGTCAACCTCTTGAAAGCATACTCCCAAAAGCAACAGGTTGACTGCTCCGAGTGCGTGTACAATGTCAGTGTCAGATTGTCGGAAGTTGGTAAACAATGGGCGAGCGTTCGAGTAAGTTCATACACCAGTCTATGTGATCCGATTAACCAACTTCCAAGTGCACGATTTGAAAAAATTTACCCCGCAATGCGGAAGGATTTCGAATAATTTACGTTGAGTGGATGTCCGAGTTGTAGTCTATGCGCTCTGTAGGGAAGCTTGATCATTTCTTCTTCTTCTTGAATGTATTTCTTGACCACAACTTGAACGTTGGGGCGCCTTTGGCCTACAGATTTAGTCGCATGCGCGTGTTTCCCGGCCAGAACCGTGAACCTATTACTGTTACAGTGACACACGATATGACCTTCGCGGAAAGGTGTTACTACGACAGCAATGTCGTCAACGATGAACTGGGGGTCAATGCATTTTCGTTGACCCGACGAACGTTGAGTGTTCTGTGCTCCTCTCCCGCGAGTCCTGTGGTGTCTGAATCTCCGGAACCATCTCGCAATGTCTTCTGCCATTCTGTTGATACTTATCATCATCTCATTAAGAACCTTGCCGACAGCAGGTCCCCTCCGCCTTCCGCTCCTCCTACCAGAATATCCCTTTTTTCGGCATACATCATTCATACCCTTTCATTTTCCCGTCCGACAGACAGATCTAGACCGACCCAGCATCGCGGCAAGCTTCCCCGAAATGTTCAGACAGTTTGAATGCCGTGGTTATCAATCCCTAGGACCATAGGACTGTACCTCTTGACTAGTGCTTTATCTAGAAGAAGCCAGGCTACTCACACGACGCGGCATCTTCCTCTGACCTTCGCCGTCCTTTGCGATCATTCAATCAACAACCTTAAGTGCGCTTGGCGGTCCAGACTCTTCTCCTTCCTTGGCCAAAAACCATGATCCAAATCACTCCACTGGCATCACGCCACACATCGTACTGTGGTCGCCTCTCCGAGGATTTCTTCCAAATTATATTATATAGCATATTCTAGGTGAACACAATGGCCCAATACCCTCAGCTGGAGCAAATAAACCTCCTCTATGCATGGTTCGATGGCGTAGTTGGTTATCGCATCTGTCTAACACACAGAAGGTCCTCAGTTCGAGCCTGGGTCGAATCAGTTTTGCTCGCTGTGCCTGGAGGTGTGGCGCGACTTAGATTTTGATTCTTGAAAAGTTATAGTTTAGAAAGTGGAATTGAGAACTCAGAACTTGAAACCAAGAGCTTGAACCTGAGAGCCGTTGGCCCGTTGCAGCGACGACGCAAGCCTGCCCTCCCTCCCCACACTCAACGGTTCCTCCTCACCATGATGCACCAGAACCGGTACATGCATTGTATGAATGTGCGAATGTACTGACTACCAGCAGACAACGATGCCTCCTTCTTTATCTTCGCACAGCACGTTCAAACGCTTGTTGCTCGGGATTCTTGAGAATGCTACTTAGTACTTACTGACAGTGACTTAATCCCCGACCGGAGCTTCATCGGTAACAACCTCTCAATTGTCGAGTATGTATGATAGGAATTACGGTCCTGACTTCCTGATTCGAAAGTAGGAGGATGTTAATGTGGTAAACTTATCAGTAGTTGGCTGGGAATCCAAGGAAGCTCGCTCAAGACCTAAACCTGACATATGCCATCAACAACGCTGCACCACCCGTCACGAATCCAACTAAGACCTGCAGCGTCGTCGCTTTGCTCATTTGGATTCCGGTCCGAAGAGCAGCGATTTCCTGCTCGATTCGGGTATCTACTTCTCGTACCTTACAGAATGCACAGTGAGCTGAGGAACAAGGAACGTGGATGAAGACACACTTTCAATCCCTGCTTCGCACTCTCCTCCCTTATCCTCCCTCTCTCCAAGTTCAAATCCAGCCTTACCCCAGCCTGCGTCCTCGTTACCTCCTCCCTCAACCTCGCCTTGAGCCTCTCCACTTCCATCAACAACGCGTCATGAGCGCCCTTGACGCTGGCCAGGTCGTTCTTGGACACTAGCACCAGCTCGGACTTGAGCTGCGCAAAGTCGACCTGCTGCGTGTAGTGCTGCTTCTCCTGTTCCGCCTTGGTGACCATGTTCGCGGTCATGTTGCGGATGGACTCGTCGATGACTTCGGCAAGCGCGGACATGATGCCCTCGGCCTGCGCCCGGTTCAGTCCCTCGCGTTCGAGGCGTTGGACAAAGTGATGCGTGTCAAAATGGAAGTCCAGAATGGGCGGGGTGGTATGGAAGGGTCGGGAGCTGGGGCCGGCTGGGGATGTGTGCGCCAGTAAGGAGGAGTGTGCCTCGGCCAGGATGGCAGAGAGGCGTTGGGGATTCGGAGCGCGCGCCGGAGCAGAGCGCAGGAGAGACGCGACCAGGGAGGACGACTTCATTTCTGCCCAAGATTCTAGTCGAGGAATAGGTTGATATCGGTCTCAAAGACAAACGGGAGGAACAATACTGCAGACTGAGATGGTGCGGATCAAGAGATAATTTATCACGTGTTGATGGAATCCCAATCATAAATGTTGGCCGCCTGTTAGATCGACCACTGCTGCTCAATGCTGGTGAACTATCACGCACCCTCAGTAGGTGGAAACCATCCTTGTTGAAGTGTTCGGTTAGCAATGTAGAGCTCTCAAACAACGCATCGATCAAGCCGAACACTTGGTTGGTCGCGAGAAATGCATACTAATCGCATCGGCAGACGAGGCTCATCATCCTTTTGGTCATGGAGACAACGAAAGTCTTGCAAAGAAAGTGGTTGTGGTAGTGTACTCACGATTTGCAAGCAAGATATACATAATTTCTAGATAGTGAATTGCGAGCGAACGCTTCGATCGAGACATGTTCTACACAGGATACTGAAAGAAGGCCAGTAGCGTATGAGCACATCACTAGGGAGTGGAATCCCAGGGTGTTTCTCGCGATAAAGTACATCCATGGCAGGCTTCGAGTAACGAAGTCCAAATCCGGACCAGCCAAATGCTACTCGATCCTTCAGGCAACTAGCAAAAGTCAGCCACATAGAAATGGTGGTTTGCGTGTGCTTCGATATGTTGAGCTGCAAAATGGTTATCATTAGCCACAAGATCTGTAATGCACCGCCAACTTTACCTGGATATGCAGACTTCATATTTCCATCTTATTATCCTCGTCTTCACCGCCAAGCGGAACGCCCTGCCGTTTGCTCACCGCCTCTCTGATAGACATCCAGACCTGCGCCGCTGAATCTTTGGCTAGTGCACGAGCTTGCAAGAGCTCTTGCTCATCGAAACCTGTACCCTTCCAGTTGGTCCATACACATTCCACTCTTTCTGGGCCTTGTACATGGAAAGCAAAGCACCCAGACGCAGATAGATTCCTCGTCTCCGCAGGTGACGGGTCAACGAGAAAGACACCCCCCGACAAGCCCACAGAGACTGCGCAGACAACGCCACGCATCGGGACTGAAGCCGCGGACATGCAAGCCATGGTCGACGCGTTGATCATGCTCGCTAGAGACTGATCTTCAGCTAAGGACTGCACGACTAGCACCACCGCCGTCCGTGGGCTTGCCTCCATGACCAGGCTGCGTTTGAGAACGCTACCGATGATGGCACCGGTTTTTTTCTCATGCACGCCAGGTATGCCAGAGAGCGGGCGTATAACGACGTCAAGGGATAGTCTGGATGGGTTTTCTGCGGCCAGGCGAGCCTCGATAGGGCCTGTCATTGAAGCGAGGGCTGATGGAGATTCTCCTGCATAGCCTCTGTCAGTGTACATGTAGCCAGACAGCCGAGGAACATACCAAAGCCAAAGCGCGCACTGCCATCAACGCGTGCCAAACTGTCAAACTCGGCGACAATCAGTCTCAAATCGGTGGCGGCACGGCCATCTGGGCGCGTCATGGTGAGGTTTCGTGTTTTCGAGTCGATCGTACAGAGGAAAGCAGGTTTTCAGGCACCGATCAGTGCTTTCGGGTCCATCCGCAATGTTTCCTTCCTTCTTCCTTCAATGTCTTCTGCCTCCTGTGCAAAGCACACTCCAGATTATCTCCCATCTCTGTTCTTCATTTAAATATCTTCAACTCCGTTTCCGCCTTCGTTCCCCGATGATTATCATTGAATGAGCTGACATCTGACTGACGTGCAGGCTCAATCAGAACAGTACTGCATATGTACTGGGCCTTGTATAAAGAATAGGCTACGATGGCGCCTTCAGAGTGGGTATTCAACACCATCATGACCTCTCACCGTTCTCTACGCATCCTCACATTGTTAGCGCTCTCACTACATCTGCAGACTGCAGCTGGGGCAACAAACTTCAAACAATGCTTGGCAAAGATACAGGCAGACGATTCCCTTTGGCGGAAAGGCGGCACTGATCTTCATGGCAATCTAGTGACGAACGCCAGCCAAGTCATCGGCTTCACCTATCCGCTCTGCATCGAGCAATGTGGCTCAGAACCAGAGCCGTTCCGGATGAGCGAGTTCTCTGCGTCGTTCAGCTCGTACCTCCTCCCGTGGCTAGCACTAGCCGCACAGCTTCCCTACGGGTCCGACAATTACTGGGACAACATCAACTCAGCCATGATTGGTCTCGGCTCTCCCGCACTGTCCGCATTTGCCCTCATCGTGACGCTCTTGAACCGCCGTTGGTTGCGAAAGCGACTTGACCGCGTCCAGTATCCAAATTCTCAACACGCGATCGCTGTTCTCGAAAGTCTACAGCAGTCCCCCGTGCAGATTGCCCGTCTTTCGGCCTTGAATGGCTCTCCACTACTCGCATCCCTAGTGGTAATTCCCGAGAACGATGCTTGGTGGTCAACGGCCGCGAGAACCTTGTCCTTCACCCACTCCTGGTCGGCCATCAACGTGGTATCGATATTGTGGGTCGTTATCGCATACGGCCTGACCCTGGCATCGCTCGACGGTCCTACCTTGAACATCATAGGACAGGCTGTGGCATGCGCTTGGATATGGCTACTCGCCGTGGTCGCAGCCTGGTTGAAAATATCACCGAACTGCGAAGAAAGCAAGATGAGGGAAGCTATGGCACAGGTGAACAGCGAGCGCGCATACGTTGCTCTACCAAGTGGACCGCCTGCTCTGGCTAGTCACTTTGCTGATGAATACGCCATTGGACTATGGCGAGCCGAAGAAGAAGCGTTACACGATGGTACATCATTTTCTTCTGCTTCGTCGGGACCTCTCTAATATGCTCTGCATCAGACACACACCGTCCGGGATATATGCAACCACTTCTTCAGCCAGAATCACTCACTCCAGGTCTATCGCCAGATGTAAATTCAAGCTTTGATACGGCCACCACGAAACCCATCCAAATGAATACTTCTTCTTCGCCGTACAATCTTGACCAGCCTCACTTTCAGACTTGGACCATCCCACCATCTTCTGACGAACACCACGCTCCGGCCATATTCAACTATGCCCGTGTCTTTTCCTGGTCTCGTGCCGTAGATCGAATCGCTACTGCCTTTGAGAAGGCAGCCTGGCATGCCCGTAATCATGTCCCAGTGAATCGGCAACCTGGGACTTGGGAACTGTCAAGGGACAGACGTATTGCGGAAAGCAATCGCCGAGGAAATGCAGCAGAGGTCCTGGCGTATGTTTCTGCGCCCTCGTGCGGGCGGTGGGCGCCTGGGGTTTGGAGTCGATTCGTTCTCTCGGCCGTGGGCGGGCTTTTTGTACAATGGGCGACAACGGGCTCTGCCATATGGATGGCACTTGTGACTCCGACTCAAGGGCTCGGGTCAGTTTTTGCTTCATCATGTTGAATGCCGCTGAAGAGGCTGGCTGATAGGTGTCACAGCGGATCCTTCATTCTCTATGGGGCCTTATCTACAATCTCTTTCGGGCTCATTCTCTTGTCCACCATACTGGAGCAATTCACCTACCCCTCGCCAGTACCGAATCGTAGTGGACAGTGGTTGAACACTTTCCGACGTGTCTCCACACTATACCGCCGCCTTGGCAAGGTTTGTCTAGCGATTTCGTCCATCTCTTGCGCTAGAATGCTCAATCATAACCCTAGATAATCGCCTGGTTCAATTGCGTATCATTCATCATTCTCTGTATACTCCGCTTTTCCTCCCAGTTCGATAACTGTTTCTGCGGCTGCGCGGTTCTGGGCTTGGGACCGGAGAAGGGCTTTCGGGCCATCTTGGATTCGTATCCCGACACGAGCTGGTTCAGGTATTGGATAGCCTCTATTGCGCTGTCTGGGGCTAGTTCTGTTATTCTGTACCTCTTTGCTTGGGCTCATAGGCGTTAGAATGGGCGTAGGTGTGTATATGTAAACAGGACAATATGACATTGGAACGGTGCGCCGCGCGCCTTGCTGTCATCATAATTGCCACAATGATTTGCCTCTGGGACCAGCACAAGTGTTTATCACATCCGTACGCGAGGCGGCGTCGGGTGCGATTCATTCATTGGGAATCGAGTTTGAGACACCCGACATACTGATGGAAGATTTCCACGCATGCAGTTCTGCATGCATCTTGTTGTTCCATCCAGACGATGTTCTTCTCCCTCTTTCTCTTCATCGGCCCCGTTCACCAATCCGGCGACCTCGTCTTTCAGTACAAGCAACACGCCTCTTGCGTACCTCCCCAAATTCAATTGTGACAACCCCAGCAGGTACCTCCTAGTGAATCAGCTGAACGACACCACGACGATGATTTTATCGTGGGCAGTGACGACGACGATGGAGAGTCAGCGATTGCGAGCGGTAGTACTTCGTCAACGACGGTGGATACAACCTTGTCTGAGTGGCGTAAATTCGACCGTGAATTGCAAGGTTTACAGGGAACTCCAAAGGGTGAAAAAAACCAACCCCAAGGTGCTGATTGGCGCCTGCAGGTGGATTTCATTAGATGGCCCACTTATACTAGGTGGGCCATCACTACACTAGGTGGGCCATCACTATACTAGGTGGGCCATCGTTTGCTGACCATCTCCGTAGGATAACCATTCAGCAGAACCTTACCACTCAGAATGTCTACAGACCAAGTCTTGGCCAACGTTCAAGCCGCCACGGAGAAATCATCCCCGACGGCTCCGCACATCATTTGGTTGACAATCAACAGTGTCCCCGAGCCAGCATCTTTGGGTTTCGCCCATAACGGGGACGAATTCTACAAGAGAACCCCAACCCCGACCCAGCTTTAGCGGCGACGAGCAAAGCGTGGGTCCCAGAGGGAAGGTTTGGCAGCGATTCCGAGTGAGGGTTTCAATGCGACGTCTGGAAGTCGTTCAAGGTCCGTTCTGAACCTAGTGATCGCGGGCATGAAGTGGAGGGTGAAGGGTGGATGAGAGGCTAGCGAAATGGAATCTTGGTATGACGGTGGACTGACGCGTCAAGGACGCCACTCATCGTGTGTTGATCACGAGCTGGTGGTAGTCAGAGATGATGCCACACATAGACCTCCGAGTGCCCGTTTTCCTCTTCCTACTTGACCCTCGCCACTCGCCACAATAATGCAACCATCCCAAAGGCGCATTGCGATGGAAAAGTGGTGCTCTCAAAAGGCACTGCAACCCACAGACCTCGCGCGCTTGAGCACGATGCTGGAGGAGTGGAACGGCGCGCATCGGTGGATAAACGGGATGCAGAACAGGCGAGCCAACAAGGTCGTAATTTCAGAGGGGAGGACAAAGCCACCAAGGATCGACACGCAGCAAAGAGTCCCACTGGACCGCAACGGGCCGCCGCCGCCACCGACGTCTTTCCCAGTGGAGGGGCATATTTCTTACCCACCGGCAAGCACCAGTTACGCAGCGCCTGAGCTGCAGTACGCGCCACTTCCGCTGGGCCAGCAACCGGCATATGCATGGCAATGGGCTGCACCTATCCTCGATTGGAATAATGTCGGGCCCGTGCCGGAGGTTGTGTGCTTCTGCCACGCCAGTTTATACCCGCATCATCATCATATGGTGCAAAACCAGTACTTCTAGAGAAGGAGGAGGAGGAGTTGTGAGGTGTATGGTGGACTGTGGTTTTGTGTAAAATAAAGGGCATATTTCAATAAATTTGTTGCATCATTTATGAGAGACTGCTTACGTCTGAGTCTTTGTCTCGAACGGCCATCATGCTGAGGCGTTGCGCCCTCTCTTTCGACTCCAAGGCGCGTTCATCGGCGAGCAGTGTGGTGGTCGTCCTCAAGAGGGGTTTTTTGCCTGCTCGGACCTCGGACCGAACCTTACAGCCCTTCTCTTCCTCCGCAACCACCATGGCCGGGACCAAGTATCAATATGTCAAGAAATTCGAACTACCGGATCCTCTTCTGCCTGGGATGTTCATGGTATTTAGGCTGGACGGACATGGCTTCCACCGGTACGATGCTTTCTCCTCGGATTGATCTAATCTTCACAAAACGACTCGTACAGCTTTTCCGAGGAACACCAGTTCATCAAGCCCAATGACGTTGCCGCTCTCGACCTGATGGACCACGCAGCCCAGAGCCTCATGCAGGAGTATCCAGAGATCGTTCTGGGATTTGGTGAATCCGATGAATACAGCTTCCTACTTCGCAAGTCGACTTCGCTGTACAACCGTCGCCAGTCCAAAATAGTCTCAACTCTCACGTCGTATTTCACGTCTTGCTATGTCTTGAACTGGCCGAAATACTTTCCCACCAAGCCGCTACAGTACCCACCATCCTTCGACGGGCGTATCGTCCTGTATCCGGGCGAACGTGAAATCAAGGATTATTTCTCTTGGAGACAAGCCGACAGTATGCCCTGATTCTTTTGCGTGGAACTCTCTCTCTAATCTGTAGAAGTATAGCACACATCAACAACCTCTACAACACTACTTTTTGGGCATTAGTGCAGCAAGGCGGGGAAACTACAACCCAAGCACACGCAACATTGAAAGGAACGTTCTCGAAAGACAAGCACGAGATACTTTTCTCGCGTTTCTCGATGAACTACAACGATATCGCCCCGAGATTACGGAAGGGGAGTGTCATTGTACGCACAGAGGTACGACGCATGGATTGAATGTATGTCTCAGCACCCACAACAAGGCAGATCGATCCGGACGAAGACGTAGATGAGCCGACGGAGCCTGTAAAGAAGTCAAAAAAGTCGAAACCGAGGACAAAGATCGATATCATGCATTGCGACATCATACAAGACGACTTTTGGGCGGATAAAAGGCTCCTGGAGGACTAAATCATGTCAGCCCATCGGTCCACGGGTGTACATGATAGCTTGTCAGGATGACTCTTGGAGATGGTCGAGCTAGGATCTAGGTGCAGCGGCGGTCATGGTTCGTAGTCATCGTTTGAGACATGATCTACGAACCTCTTCAGGCCACGAACTCGAGAGACTTAGCGTTCAAACGTTCCTTGAGTGCGGTAGACCTCGTTTTGTGTCCTTGCTCAATGACATCTAGATGCCAATAGATGCGCACTGCAACTATGTATTGACGTATACATGTATGGATCAACTGCAATCACAAGGAGTGGTTCCAGGACAGGCGGCGCGCACCCATCTCCTTGAAACCGGCTTGGCATCTCGCGCTATCCGTCAAACAGTAACACTCACACCCACCGTCCAAGTGCATTGTTCTCTTCTCGCACGCGATGTACATGACCATGCCGCCTACATCATACGCATCCATAATCAGCAATTCTCATTGCTTTACATCTAGAGTTCGGGAATTTTCCCCTGAGCACGCGTGCTACGTGAGCATACCGTCGGTTTCGCCGCATGACTTGATATCAACCGGGATTTGAACTAGGACTGACCGCGGTTTGCCACACGTTCGTTCTCTACAAAATATGATTTTCTTGTGCTCATGAAACATGCAGCCTTATGGTGCCGAATAACACAGGACTCATCCGAGGGTACAAATGTGTTCGAATAGATGGTTTGAAGCTTCAGCACTGCTGCAGTACTACTACACTCCTTTGCACATCCACCAGTCCTTCCAAGATGTTCAAGCACATCTCCTCCATCATCGTCACCTTCTTTTCGCTCTGTATCGTGTCCGCTTTGGCAGTCCCCGCAAACTATACCACCACTTTGGAGGCGCGGTCTAACGTTGGCGAAGGTATACCGCGAAATTTATTGCTTGCTATTCTCAGCTGACAGCACTTCGTAGGCACGTACTACAATGCTGGCCTTGGCGCGTGCGGCATCGTCAACAGCGACGCCGACTACATTGTCGCTGTCTCTCACCTCTTGTACGACAGCTGGCCGTATGTCTATGTTTCTGCGTGCTCTTTATTTGCCTCGAACTGATGAGATGTTTAGTGGTGCCACCGCCAACCCCAACCTGTATGCCTTCGAGTCCCTGATCCTTCCGCATCTACTCATTTGGCCACTCTAACTTTACAGAAACCCCATCTGCAACAAGGTCCTCACCGCTAACTGTAAATAACAGCACCTTCTTCAACACGTTCGCACGTAGTCTCATTCTTTGACTTAGATGGAGGCAGATCCGTCACCGTCGCGGTGACAGACCGCTGCACTGGTTGCGCCCTGTACGACCTCGACTTTACCCCCACCGCCATTGCCCAACTTGTCGACGACCCGTTCACGGTTGGAAGGATCTACGGCGTCACCTGGGATTGGATTTAAAAATTTGAAGGAAGACATGGAATGACTTATTTATTGCGCGGTTTGCTTCAATTCGGTTTCTTTGCCATGTATACATACATACAGTACCTGTTGTAGGCTTGTCTGATGGGAACATAAAGTTGAAGAAAATAGGATGTATCGAGGTTTTTTTTTGGTTCATGACGCCGAAAAGAAGACAAACTTCTCTCATCGCAAATGTCGCTCGTAACTGTAAGAACCATTGCGGAGAAGCAGCGAGAGTCTTGATCTCCTTGCTCTAGTACTCATTTCAGGCAGGTTGCAATGTAAATTCGTCGGGTCTACATGATCCTTTCTAAACTGTGTTATCACTGGAAAACTCTTCGATGAAAGATGATGCCTGCTGATAGCCGCGAGTATGCACCCACTGAACTCACGGGCAAAATGGAGTGCCAACTGCAATGTTGTAGTACTGGTAAGGCTGTCAGATGCAAGTGATTATGGCAAGCACCATTCCACGGATACTCACAAACAAGTGTGCCGGGTTCGTCCCTTCGCTCGGAATCGAATCTGAGCAAGTCATGTCCTCGCCAGACGGATCGCACGCCCTGATAGTGCTGGGCAAGGCGGGGTCCTGGGTCTGCCAGTACTCGACCCCATGATGGGCGTAGCCGTTGGACCTGGGGATGACAGTGGGGACTCCATCCGTAGTATGAACACCTGTACGCTCGTTGTGTGGTCACGAAGATAATGCCAATTCATCGCGACGTACTACGAAACACGCGCGAACCCATCTGGTCGTTTACGAAGGAAGCATATTGGATGTTGCCGGTCCTCGGTTGGCCGTAGGTATACACGCGTACGCGCCTACATCGCGGTGTCAATTTTGTGCTTGAGAATGAGGTGATGAGGCCTACAATGTGGGGAAATTCTGTTGCAGCGAGATTCCCGCAATACTCGCCAGGGCACCTCCCAGGGAATGACCAGTGGTCACGACGCTGTATCCTGGATGTGACGCCAGTTCGTTCTCCACGACATCAATGACGCTTGCAGCTACAGCGTTCCAGGCCAGCAGAAACCCTTGGTGAACCAATGTACCGTCTGGAGGGCTGACAACGGGAGCTACAAAACTGACTAGTGTCATCATTGCATCTATAACATCGTCGGTCACAGAGGAGCTAAGAGAGTCAGATTGGATGAGGCACTCTGAAGAGAAAAGAGTCCTTTACCTCCCACGGAAAGCAACCACAACCTCCTTCCGAGCATCATCAAGTGCTATGTAACCTTGGGTGTCGGTAACCGGCTCATTGACAATGGTAATGAGAGAAGCTCCGTTAGTGGACTTGCATGGAATGCCGTAAGCTGTGGATGCATAGCGCAAATAGAAACCCAAATCGTCATAGACAGCTAGCACTTGTCAGTCCAGACATAAGAGATATAGGGATGGAGGGACGAACCTTTGGAAATGCTACGTTTTTGAGGCGTATCAAGACATTGAATGGCAAGACACTGAGCAAAGAAGAGCAGAAAGGCGACCAACTGCATCTCCAAGTCGTGTACACGAGCTGTACATGAAGCAAGATTCCGCGCTCGCTCAAAGACTGTTCTTGAATTTCGCGCGTCAATCGCCGATCGTCGATGGTCTCGAATGCCATTCCGCGGAAGCTATCCTAGCATGTTCTCGGCACCATCGTGACAAGTGCTGGTGTAAGTCGATGACTATGCTCGGACATTGACAGAAACAAGTTTCTAGCATGAGTGCATCACGTCCGATCGCAAAGAGTGCGTCTCCCGATTATTTAAGCCTAACAAGCTACCTATATAGGCGCGCGGTATAGTAGTTGAACTCAACGTCGTTCTTCGCGGCGGCCGAAGATGCGAATTGCGAGGACAAAATGTTCCAAGTCGTCATCGTCAATGTTTATGGACAGGCAACGTGTAGGGTGCCGACTGCCTTCGAGTTCTCAGATCCAGATGTACGCACACTCTATTTGCCTTGTTAGACACGCTTCGTCGCCCAATGCGGGTGCCCTTGGCAATACGATGACGGGTAACTGAGTACCGGTAATGAGTCAAACTGGCCGTACGACTGGCTATACGCATAACGGGTCGTACATAGCTTTGGGGAGACTCAGACAACGTCCGGCCAAATCATGGCACGAGACTGGGCCAAACCTCCGGGGCTGGGGCTGAATCTCTCCTGCCGGCGCCCTCAATCAGTGACGATTTGCATCCCGCTTTCGCGCGCCCTAGTCAAACCGTGGGACTGGCTGCAAAGGCCACCCTAGAACAATAGGTGAACAAGAGAACAAGCGGTTCTGGAGAAAAGGGGATTTATGTTTGCGCCTAGGTTACGCGCCCGGCGGAACTCCTTACGAGGTCAAACCTTCTGGATGCAGCACTCTATGCTGGCAGAACGCGGCTTACAGATCACCAGTGCCCTTCCCCCTCGTCATCCACCCAATCTTCTTTAGGGACCGACCCCCGACCGATTCATGCCCCCCAATCCGGATGGCGGGATGCCAGACGGAGATTTAGCATCCCGAAGAGGCTCGCAAGCGATAGCGCTGGCACGGGCGGTCCAAGTGTAAAACCACGTAGCGTTCGTTCCGCCTAGTATGGAGGTTCGTTGCCTAGAGCCTGGAGGAATGTCGTCGCGGATGTGCGCAAGATAGGTCTGATTCTGAAGACAGTGCACCACAATCTCGCTCTTGTTTCTATATCGCCGACTGGGCTTATCGTTCGCTAGAGCGTCTGCCACACTGCGTCGGGAATCTGAGGCGGAGTAGGACTCGGAAAGCGCGGTCGGACGGCCGTCAGGCAGGTCTTCTGAGTTGCGCTCCTGGTGGAAGACAAGACAAGAAAGTGCCACAGACTGCTGATTCGAGGACGTGGTTCGCGCTGTGCAGATCTCAGAGAGATAGAGAGGGCCTAGTCGTCGCGTCGTTGTACATGACCGGTCCCTCGCGCCACATCTCGGATATTGCATGTGTGAGTGAGCCGCAGGGGCACGCTGGCGGGGAAACGAATCGACACGGCGCGCGCCGGTATTGCCTTGATTAGAGCGAAAGGTCGGGAAAGATACGATGCATTTGTCTGTGCCCAGCCGGGAGAGTATCCGTACGTATCGACCCATGGCTGCGCCGCGCGGTTCAGCAGCTCTGCAGACTGTATATCGAGATGGAGCGCCGCACCTGTGTTGTGAGCCTCTGTTGTGCTCCGCCTTAGACTCTTGCTCGGACAGGTCAGCTGGACGGTGGCCGCGTAGCCTGAAGATATGCGCCGGTGGCAGCCACTGCACGGCCGCGCGCTGAACGCCTCGGGCGCCACTGACGGTGGAACGCAAGGGCAGATTGAAGCAGGCGGTCATCGCAGCGGACTCGAGAATTAGTTGTACCACTTTGTAATAGTATCGCCCAGCGCCCGTATCGCCAGATGCGGCCACCTGGAATTTCCCCTTGCGACTCCCCCGCTCTTCCCTACAGCCACTGGCCTGCAGCCTCCTGCGGCGACAACAGATATTTCGCCGGCAGCCGGCAGCTCGTGCTGGGCACCATCAGATGCGCCTGGTCCCGGAGGCCGTGGGGCGTCGGGACGTCGTGGCCGCAATATTCGCTGGGTTTTCCGGTGTGTCTGCGTCGCCGCCCACCGCTGCATACTCGCAGGACCCTCCCCCACACCTCCTACTCAGGCCACCGATGCCTCTACAGCATCGGTCGCCTATGGCGTTGCCTGGAGCCCGGAACACAATATCATGGCCGTTCAGTACCAACTGCGCCGAACACACAAATACCTACGTGCATCATCATGGTATGGGCCACAACCGCGAGCAGGTGAAGGGCTTTCACAACGTCCTTGGGTCGGCGTCATCCATACCTCTGGATGATCCAAACGTCATTCTTGTCTAGAAGCCGGCGCTGACCTCAAATGTCCTTTTTCGCATAAATACGACGCTGCAGCCCGAGACGGTCGACTGGCAGCTTACGCCTTTGCTTGCCCCATTACGCCCTTTTTCCTCTGGCTACTGGTCGTGTATCCCTCCGTGGTCGTCAACCTGTACGTCCCTATGTACGTGAGTGGATGATAGTGTCATTCTACCACCTCACCGCTCCACAGCCTCAAGCCACTGCCTGCCGAAATCGACAGTCGCCTTCATCCTGTTGTTGTTGTTCAGCAAATGTCGCTACATAGGAATGTAGAGACACCACCACTTTGCGCGCGTCCTGCTTCCTTCTAAGGCATTGCCAAAAAAGGCTGTTCCAAGTGTCGGCCATCTGGATATGTCTGCACTCTCACAGCATAGAATTCGTCTTCTTTTTCCACTATCCATGTCTTCAGCGGGCGCCAATTGGGGCCAAGAAGATGAGGAACCCATCTGGCCACACTCCCCATTCACGACGAGCAACATTCAACCCAGTGTGTCAGCCTGGTCTGCAGACGAAGGCAGTCCGTATGGAACGTCTGCCCCATCTTACCCTCTATACGTACGTTCGTCCACCCTGGACATCCTTCTGGTTTCTAAAAGTCTCTTCAGCTTCCCTACCTTTATCGTCCCACAACCCCTTCATCGGGCCTTGATTCGTCCAGTCTCTGGATGTGGGATGGGTCCCCAGCTTTGCCACCGCCAGACCAGTCGGGGAGCAGGACTTCTCGGGTGAATGCGATCCATACGCCGAGCACTGGAGTGAACACCAGCTACTTGGTCCTACAGTCAGCCGATTCTGTCTCTTTTACTGTCCGCCCAGCGGTCCTCCTCGCCGCCTCGAACAACAATTTTAACAATTTGCTACCGCCCAGAAGCGCTCCAACTTCTTCCTTACC
Source organism: Strobilurus orientalis (assembly GCA_019915145.1). Taxonomy (NCBI): domain Eukaryota; kingdom Fungi; phylum Basidiomycota; class Agaricomycetes; order Agaricales; family Physalacriaceae; genus Strobilurus; species Strobilurus orientalis. Next base: position 462,532 of record JAHLML010000017.1, on the reverse strand, counting down.
TTTGGTTCCAGTCGACGACGGTTCTGTCGTCATGTATCTGATCCTAGATGCCGTCTATGCGTCTTCCGCGGTCACCGATTTCATCCCGCCCGGCAATCTCGATTGGGACTCGATGGTCGAATTTGCTTCAGTGACTGAAGCCGTCAGGTGTTTGTCCACTTACGGCCTGCCCACGAGCATCACCACAACCGTTTCGAGCGCTCTTTATAGGCGATTATGTCAAGAAATTCCTCGCCATCCCATGACTGTCTTTTCGCTCGCTGCACATCATGGGCTCGAGGCCCTTGTTGTCCGAGCTTCGAGTCATCTCCTGTCGCCCTCCAATATCACGGTGACACCAGAGGAGCTGCAATATATAGGCCCCAGCTATTATGATCGGCTGGTCGCCTTACACGAGGACCGCCTTGCAGCTCTCGAGGTCATCCTCAAACGCTCGCCCCCCACACACATGACCAACCTGCTGTGTACGAAAAAAAGCCAGAGCACTTTGACCGTGCATTGGAAGGAAAGCACTGCGCTGGTGTTACAGCACGCAACCCCTTGTTTGTTTCGAGCTTGCCCTCTTTGCTTCGTCGCTTACAGTGGGCTCTACCCAGATCTCTCTCCTCCCCATCTCGTCAATCTCATGAAGGCGTATTGCCAGATCAAAGAGATTCAGTGCCCCGAGTGCCTAAAAAGTTTCACCGACAGGCTATCAGAAGTGGAAGAAAAATGGGGGAACGTCAAGGTAGGCGCTTGCAGTGGCTCAGTCGATTCAATTTGACAAACGCACTTTCAAGTGCACCATATAAAAGGTCTTTGAGTAATCCATTCTGAACCCATGTACCAGTCATAGCGTGTCTCTTCGTCTGTTGAGTTTTTTCTCTACTGTTTCATTTTCTCTACGATAGTGCTTAGCGCACCTTTGGCAGCAGGTGTACAGTACGTCTGTCAGTACAATCCTATGATACAGTCACGTTTACCGAATGACACATTTTTTCGAAATGTGATATCACTGTAGTAAGTTATGTATAGGTCGTCGAATGACTTCCATTCGAACCGCCGACTCGGAGGGAGCCATGATCAGGCCCACGAGTCATTCAACTCATTGTTTCTAAGTATACGTAGCTAGAAGCGACGCACAGGCTACGATAATTGATTGCTTTCGTTGTGCCATTATCGCGCCATAGACGGTCCTCTTAATGTACAGCCCTTACAGAGCACTGCACTGTTTCCTGGGTGTTAGGTCAAAGATCAAGGACGGTACAAGGAAAATGGACCGTTCATGACTACCCAACGAGTTCGCCCACGATCCAGTGGAGTAGGGGGTCGTGACGGCTGGAGAGAGCAGAGGGTCAAGACGGACTTACGCGGACTTAAAGCGTAGATCTGCTTAGGTTAGGGTTTCATGCTTCCACCATAACCATCATCTTCGTTCGCATTGTCAGAAATAGATTCTACTCGGGACAAAACAATTACGCGCGGAAAAGACTCCTAGCTGGGGCGTGACAGCTCGTGTTGCCTCTCGCAGAGTCGTGGTACACTGGTGAGATTACCAGCTGGATTCTAGCGAAAGACTTCCTGCTCGAAGTCCTGTATGCCCAGGTAAAGTGTTCTGGGCAATGCGGATTTGTGTGCACGTACGTTATTACTCGCCTATATCCATCGCCCACTGACATTTAAACGAATAGATTCACAACACTGTTGGTAGACGAATCATTTTGCATTCGTTCTAGCAAACACCGACGATAACGCGTGCTTGGTAGCGTGATTTCTGTCGGGAGCTGGCGTTTTACCCTCATCCTTAAACTCCGCATCATACAGAACCATTCCTCCTTCCATGTTCTTCGTTGACCGGCGGAGCAAGTCCACAACGTTATATTATGGAGTGAAATTCTCAGAACCATACTGCCCGTATCGATGTGCAAACAGATCGAACTGATGCCGACACCGAAAGCAATTATGTGGTGATACTTATGCGCTCCCAAAGGGTGCTGATTTTCGGGACCCCGACGGATTGATAACTGGAGCCTAGAAGATGGCCCTCTCGAGTTTGCGAACGAATACCGAACGAAATGCATCCAGCAACTTCGAGGTATGGAGGCTGAAAGCAACTACCGTCTGCGAAACTCTGGGGGAGGGCAGTCAAAAAAAGGTACGTCTCAGCGATGCCTTCACGAACGCGAACGTGTATCCGTCTCTGATATGTATCTTCTGATTGTGCGGCTGTGATAATGACTGAATGGCACACAGCTAGCTCAAACTGAAGACATGAGGCCTTCACCGAATCAAATATGAGATCAAAGTCTCGTCGATGTTGCGCTTGGCTGGAGGACGAGTTCTGGAGGTCAGGGCGAATGATTCAAGAGTATCTCACTCGGCTGCGAGCCCGTCCGGATGTTGTGGTCATTTCAGTAGTGGTGATGGTGGTATTGGGCTCTAGGCGTAAGTGCTCATTTCCATTGATGATGGTGATGCGATTGTGGGGACTGCCTGGGACTGTGGCGTTAGTTGGTTGGTTTTCTATGCATCGCCATGTCGAACATATCGACTGATGATTTACCAGATTACTATGTATCTCCTATCTCAAGACTATCTGACACTCGGTCAAGTGACTGACTCTCAATTATCGCGCCATGAGTCATCTTCGTATGACACTGTTGCGTCCTCATCTCACACCATCAATCAGGCAATCAACACCTCTGTTTTGACCATGATACCTGCACGGTTTGCCCCTTAGCACACGCTTGCGTCGGTCTCGTCGCGTCTACCTCGTCACCGGTCGGGCGCCACGGCATGATATGTACCAAATGGGACCTCTGAGCGAGGGCTGGACGCAGGCCTTCCCCACTGGCCACGAGTTCGCGGGTGAGTCTCTGCCGCTAGATAATTCGTGTCTTGGCCCTCTGAAACAGATGAGCCTTGTGGACGAAAGTAACACAAGACTCTGGCAAGCCTTTAAAATGCAAGGGAAGACGGGAAAGTACCATTCTGACAAGCTCTACAGCTGCAAACCTCTCCACACTCACTTCTGCGATGTTTAACAAAGTCTTCACCGTCCTCATCACTTGCCTCTGGCTGGGCGCCATCTCCGCGCTGGCTTTGCCCGCTAACTATACTACCTCTTTGGAAACTCGCTCCTACACCGGTCAAGGTGACTAGTCTCTACTCCCCAATCTTGAGCCTTGAGTACTAAACGGGTCTTCGTAGGCACCTACTACTACCCCGGCGTTGGCTCATGCGGTATTACGAACGTCGCCACCGACTATATCGTTGCCGTCTCTGCCACTCTCTATGATACCTATCCGTACGCCCATGAACTACTCACGGAGATTTCCATTCAATACCATCACGATGTTTAGTGGCGCTACCGCCAACCCCAACCTGAACCCCATCTGCAGGAAGCGACTGACCGCCCGGTGTAAGTTTTTCTTTCTCCCTGGCGTTTGATCGAGTCTGACCAGTCACTTAGACGGAGGGAAATCTGTTACCGTCACGGTGACCGACCGCTGCACTGGCTGCGCAACCTACGATCTCGACTTCACCCCCACCGCCATGGCCCAGCTTGTCTCCGACCCGGTCGCTGTTGGTCGCATCTACGGTGTTACCTGGGACTGGGTCTAAGTCGTGAGATATGAATATCGAATAGTGTACTGTTTCTGAAGCACAAAATCATTCCTGCCCGCGATTCGATACCGCGGCATACTTACCTTGGGTTGATCTGTTTCTACTTCTATTTATTGGTGTATAACGTTTTGTCATACTTAGTTCAACATGTGGTACTCTTTTCTCTGTATGAAGTGCGATGTCATTTGACAATTGAAGTAAGTAAAAGGTATAAGTGCGCCACTGTTCGTTCACAGGTTTCACAAAAAGGTTGAGTCCATGTCCCTCTGGCTGAACAAAAGTCAACGCGATCTTGCTAGGCGAAAGGTGAGAATGTACAAATCAACTGCTGTGAGGGCACAGGCGGACCAGCCTCGGATGGTATCTCGCGAAACAATATCAGGAGTGTCAGCGTACGGGTTGCATTATTCTATTGTGTATAGGCCTATGTACACTAAGTATTGTACGATACCTAATATTAATATTGAATCTACAGTAACTTGTATCTACATAGTCGTAACCTACTAACCAGTCTATGACTCGGACTCGCCACAGGTATCAACAGCTGTATCGGTATCAACATCGACGTCAATGAAAACGCAAGGCAACGGTAGCAAGCCATGACTTCTACAATCCACCACCAAATCGTTATACATATAACTCGCGCTCTCCATCTTCGCCGGCTCGACATCGTGTTCCAGATGGTTGATCAGCAAATGAGTATTAAACACCGACTCCATCGCGAGCGTGTTAGCCAGTTCGCGTATGCCATGTGAGTTTTCCAGGTCGGGGAAAGGCCAAATGCGTAGACAATCGGAAGTGAAGGTCATACAGACGATATCGCCTGGACGTGGATCAGCCACAACGGGCAGGCCAGATGAAATGTCCGCTTGGGAGGGGTGAAATTCGTAGCGGAGGTAGAAGGTACCGGTCTGCCTACGAATAAAGAGGTTATCAAGGATGTTATCATGCAAACAAGAATGGACTTGCTCGTCAAAGTATGCTGCCTTGAGGAAGCCCCATGCGCCGTGTTCAGTGTCGGGGAACTTGCCGTACACGAGAAGCAAGGCCTGGCGAAAGATTAGCATAGAAGTATGTGTGGCGTACATAGCCAAAGATCTGACTTGGACGACGCGCAGCACTTCATATTGGATCGTGCCAATTTCAGTCTTGAAGTCTGGTAGGTATGGCGAGTCATTGATTTGCTCGGATGAAGTCGATTCTGATGTGCTGGGAGACTCGTGTGTGTTGGGAAAGTCCATAGTGGCGCTGATACTGAACGACGTCGTGTACTGACACGGCGACTCTTAAAAGGACTGCGACAGCTGAGCCTCAGAACGAAGAGATCAAGCATCAGTGTTGGAGTCTACAAGATCAACAAGGAAGAGAACAAGGATACAAGATCGACAAGAAGAGAACAAGAATCCTTGTTTTTGTCAACAACACGAACGCAGATCGTTCGATGCGAACATTGATGATGGTAGTCGGCCGGCTGAGAAAAGACAATAGTAGACACTGTAAGTTTTGAGGCAAGCGAAGATGAACAATTGGGTGGATGCGCGATGCCACAAATGTAATGGCTAGTAGGTGTCGAGCCCATTCTAAATTGCGGCTACTGTTTATGAAAGGACCGTACGACCGCGCCACCAACGTCAATGTCGCTATTGTGAGAGGTAGTCGCTGTAGGATTGTTGCTGCAGTTGACTAGTCCTTTGTTTCAGGTACACTGGAATTAGCCTCAGCGGAAGAAATTCCCGGATCCGGTAGTAGAGCCAGTCAGAGTGAGTAAGAGGCTAGCCAAGCAGGGTAGAACGAAATATCGAGCGCCACAATTCCGTATGCGTGGGGGCTCACTGAGAAAAAATTCCTCATTCGATACGCGATGTAACGATGATGTGGCAAGGCAAAGAGACTGGAAGTGCTCAGACTTTGTAGGTTTGCCTGAGTGAAACACTCAACGTTGAAACGTCTGAAGTCAGTAAAGTGAGGCACTGGGCAGGGTGTGCCTCGCCGATGGCCCCGGCTGCTTGTCTCAATGATGGCAGCCCTGCGAACGTTTGAAGGAGAGCAGCAGCCGGGCACGTGAGCCGTGCCTACTTACCATCCCTCCACCGTCAGTGACCCACCACTCGGACGCATGTCCCAGGTCAAGCTGTATGTTTCTCTCCGCCGTGCACACCACGTTCTCCCTGACAGTCCGCGTTGCTCAGAACCCTCCGGCAACCGCCAAATGTCGAATTCGTCTGCGGTCCGTGCTTCCGGACGCTGCTAATAGCGCTTTTGCTCATCCGCGCGTGCAGGATACCCCGGAATACCCTCTGGCGGCACAGACAGACCACAGGCGGCAGTCCAAGGCGTGCGTTCAGCCCCTTCTCGCGCCCGAACAGCGCCTAATTTGACCACTATAGGCGGTCGAAGTGCGGGTGAACAATCCGAACGTCAAGGCAAAGTGGGTGCGAATTGAGCTGCGCAAAGTCGAGACAATACCAGGATCCGCCGGGACCACCTTCTACGACTATGTCGGGCCAAGTCCGGTCGACGTCTGGAAGGCGCGCGAGGAATGGGAGGCGGTCAAATCAGTGCGTCCACACTCGCACTTGCATTTTGATCTAGCAGTTACAATTCCGCAGGATGACCACCCTTTCGAGATTCGTATTCCCGAGTCCATCCCGCCAACGCTCTCACTCGAAGGCAACGGTGAGCTGATAACGATGCCGACCCTTGGCGCTTACTTGACAACATCAAACAGTTGGCATACGATACGAGCTCATCGCCAGTATCTGCACCAAGGGCAAGCGTGGCTTCCTTCGCAAACGCAAGTCCAACGTCGTCTCGGCCCAGACTGAGATCATCATCGACAAGCACGACCTTCATTCGACATGGCCCGTATACTGCCAACCTGACATTCGCCAAGTGGACCTTGACGGCGTCGTTCTGACCGTGGAGCGCCATCACACCTGCTACGCGCCCGGCGACAGAGTGGCTGTCTTTGCCGCTGTCCGCTCAGAGTTTCAAACTGTCATTCTCCGTGGGTTTGAAATCTCACTCCGTGAATCCAGGACTTTCCGCGCGGGAGCATACGCCCAGGGCAAGAAAACAATACCTCAGACAAGGGTTGGCAATTTAACCGAAAACAAGATTCCTGTCAATGTGACCCTCATGGGCGGGATGGTTCATAAAGCAGAGCTTGCCATCGGGATACCTCCGAATCACACCACTACGACGCTCAATTCTGCAAGACATATCGATATCACGTATGTTCTGTGTGTACGAGCAATTATGGGAACAGGTCAACCTGTGGTCATGGAGCTTCCGGTTATCATGTCCAATTGGCCCAGGTTCGTCCCCTAGCTCCCTGGTGCCTTCACCACTCTTACCTACTGTTTCAAAGAAACGTCTCTCAGGAAGCAATACGACGTATTGGTCCAGCCCCAGGTCTCTCCTTACTTGCGCCAAGCAGCGCTATGCATTCCGTGGAACCTTCTCGTCCTCAGGCGAGTACCTTCGGTGGACGTACGACGCAACCCGAAGCCCCTCGACCTTCGACGGCGAATACATATAGCCCTGCGACACCCACCCCGACAACTCAGGTGAACGGATTTGCCAGGCCTGACGAGTTCGGAGTTACCACCCGGCCCACTCACAATCCAGCGCGCTCTTCCATCGACGAGAATACCGGATCGCGTCGTTTAACAATAACGAACGCGCAACCCATGGAGATACCAGGTGACCAACCAGTGTCGCGTCGACGGCCATCGGCCAACGCGAACGCCGCTGTTACCGCCAATGGGTACATCGACGAGAAAAAGCTTTTCGAGCGTGCTAAAGCTACCGTTGAGCAGGTACAAGGGGGCGCCGTAAGTTTCGCACTTCAGGTCATTGCAAACACGTTCTGATATCATTTGTATCATAGGCTCAACCGCAGCCCAAGGAGAGCGGATCGCCTAAGAAATGGGTCTCGGCGGAAGAAGAGAAGATCAGGCTCTACAATATCGCTCAAGCGGCGGTCAACCGTACACAAGGGTATTCTAGTGATTCTTCGTCGACCGACGCACATCACAATCGGCCCTCGTCGAAGGGAACTGGTACTACGCGTAAAGCCTCCGCGAATGGGAACGCATATATGACAGCTGTGGACGAGAAGGCTGCTTTGAGAAGATACCAGGAGGCAAAGACTGCTGTGGAGGTCACTCAGACCGCTGGGTTTATCGACGGGAGTGTCCATGACCCACCACCATTCGAGGCACCGTCCGGTTCGTCGTCGTCTAATTATGAGACTGCTGCGGCCGAGAAGGCGCGGATCAAGAGGGAGTTGGCTTCGAAGCAGTCTTCGGGAAGCTTGTCGTACGAAAGTGCTGCCGCTGAGAAGGCGCGTCTGAAGAGGGAGCTCATGGAGCGGGAGAGGAGGACATCGCCAAGTCACGATCCACCTTCGTTTGAGGTAGCAGCATCTTCATCTTCGCAGATGAATGGGCGTGGTGCAGGGGGTTCTTCGGCGTTTGAGAGTGCTGCTGCAGAGAAGGCAAGGATGAGAAAAGAGCTGGCTGAGCGGGACCGGGCGGCGGAAGCAGCTACCCAAGCGGCGGCGGCGGCGGTACCCAACGGCAGTCAATACGAGAGTGCTGCTGCCGAGAAGGCGAGACTTAGGAAAGAGATGGAAGAGCGGGATAGAAGAGTACACGCTCCTAGTGCCCGCCCACCTCCGTTCGTCGGTCGCGCCGGCTCCTCCTCACCACCCCCGTTCGCAAGCTCGTCATCTCCGCCGCCATTTGCTTCATCTTCACCGCCACCCTTCAACGGCCGTCCCATCACCAATGGTAGCCTATCAGAGAAGGACATTCTTGCGCGCCATTTTGCCGCCCAGGACGCAGAGGTCAATGGTAGCGGATCTTCGCGGCCGGTCTCCCGCCCAACGCCTGTCCCGCCGCAGAACGGTGTGATGTCTGCTGCGGAGGAGAAGAGGATGCTGGCGGCGCGGTATGCGTCTGAGGGGTCGCCAAAGGAATGGGGACCGAGTGGGTCGTCGAGTACGCCTCCGCCTTTGATGCCTCGGCCTCCTGCGCATTACATACAGGAGACGCGAGATGAGGACGCGAGGGTGTCGAGGTTCGTCTTGGACGACGCCCCTCTGCATCTGGCCAATGGAGACATACCTGCTCCCCCGCCCTTACCCCCGAAACCTAGCGACGAGTAATTATCGGGTCTGAGCTCCGACTTTGCTTAGTCTATATGTTCCTCCAGATCTCTTCCTTCATCGTCCATGCATACCATCTAGTACCTTATTTATTCTCTTTTTTGGAACAGCTATCATTATTCGCTCTTTCATCTCATTCTCATCTCTACTTGGGTTCATTAGTGCTATGTAGTCGACACACTCGTTATATTTCGCTCATCTATCGTAACATTCTCTGTATCTGGGACTCTTGGACCTTTGACTTTTCAGGCAGTTTCCAGGTGCGTCGTCATGGCCATTTGAACTTCATATTGGTCGAGCTAGTTGGCCGGATCGTTCAAGCGTATGTCTCAATTATATGGCTCTATTGTTCGCGTCGCTAATCCAACTTGCTATTGCATTACAAGGGACGTCGATCCGATCATGGTTGTGTGCATGTTTGACATGTATGCTATTGTCCTCCTCTTGTTCACTATTGTTCTATATTGTTTTGGGACCAGCGCACGATGATTTCCCGCCTTCGCGGACAAAAGCGCCTTGTGAGCGTCTCACCTATTGACCATCCTTCTGGTAGGATAAAAGAAAGCGAGGCTGTCAGTAGTGGTGTATCCAACAACCCACGACATGTCGCCAATACTCCCTTCGTCTATCACTCCGGAAGCCATTGAGATAATCAAGAGGCTCTCCCCAGTTCACTATGATCTGAACCAATTCAACTTCGCTGTCGACGCTTCGACCGAAATAGCGCGTATAGTCCAGGTACGTTCTCATCGATCTCCTTTCGAGCTTTCGAAGCTGACCAGAAGATCTAACCAAGGCATGTCTCGTCGTCCACGCGAACGTGACAGATTTAGACTCCAAGAAGCGTAACCAAGTTCCTCAGTGGTGCTTCCTGTACAAGGCATATCACGACGAGTACGGCAATTACCAGATGTAGTATTCAATGTCCAATCGCTGACTTCAACCATCAGACACAACGGCCATCTCCATCTCTACTACCTCACGCGCAACTCCCTCACCAGACCATCCGAATCCTACCCAATCCTCGCCGAACCCCTCGTCAAATTCTTCGCACGCTTCACTCTACGCATAGCGCCCCGCGCGCACTACAAGACGCCACAAGCCTACCTCGAGGCCCTGCACCAGATGGCGAACGACATCCACGCCGTGGCGCAGACCAAGACATCCGACGTCTCGGCCCACTTTGAGGCCAGCGAGCCGTACGTCGTGCCCCGCGGGCAGGCGTCCTACACGGACCTGTGCGAGGCGCACCAGATGAAGGCATTACCGTATTTCTTCATGGGGCTGGACGTGGATGGGCCGGTCCTTGGGAGGTATAGACGCGGGGTGGGGCTTGAGAAGGAGCTGGATATGTTCTCGGCCCCGGGGGATTTGAAGGCATTGCCCTGGGGGCAGGAGGACGAGAGGGATGCGCTGCGGCATCTGGAGGATTAGGTAGTGTGAGGTCCGGCTCTGGAAGCCCCCCTCTCTATTCCCTTGCGTTAGTAGTCCAAGGTGCATGTACGTTAGACAATGCAGTTCCCTTGTCCCTTTCTAAGATGGAGATTTGAGAGTTCCTAACTGGGAGGATGAGTGGTGAGAAACAAGATCCCATGAACTCGGACGAGCATGAATTGGAGAACGCAGAGAGATCTGCCCGTGGGATATTTCACATGTAGGTATCGCCCATCCATTTGCGCCACCTTCTTGTGAATGAGTCCATATTTATTCTGAGCTAGGCTCAGGTTCGTAAAACTAGACGCCAACTCTCTGAGAAGCAGCCTGTAACTATTGTCAGTAGTCCAAGGGACACAGTATACGTTATATCGTCGCCCTTCATTGAGATGGAGGTTTATCAGTACCTATCCGGGAACAAGGTACTTCGGTGAGAAGAAATTGTCCCTGAATACTCAATGCGAGGGCTCCACTAAGTACTTCTGAATCTCGAGACGGCAAAGAAAGACCCGTGTGTGATATTGCAATACCGTCATTGCCCATCTATTTGCGCCACCTGTGGCCTTCCTGTTGAGGAGTCGGCGTTCAGATTTTGGAGCGGTAGCATAGATTAATTTGGAGGACAGGCTTCAAGTCACTGTCGCGGAGATGCTGCAACGGCGTCTTACCCAGCGCCAGAAGCTGAAGTTTGAAGTCTTGCCTAGACCGCCGCTTAGTACCATATGAGCTACACGAAAAACTCACCAGTTATCTGGTACGCGACCTGTGGGAGTTCAGTATGTCACGGGTCCGAACCTACTATTTCTCAAGCCTCACGATACATACTGGCATGTCAGGAAAACTCCATCGCTCCGCACACGGAGCTGACAGAAAATATAACGTACTCTGTATTATTGTCTCCTTGTCGAATGTTACCGTCGGGAGCCTTCTTTACCACATGTACAGTCTAGAAGCAGAATGGAGAGGTGTATTAGTACCAAACGAGGCAAGGCGACCTGTCGTCCAGCGGGGAATCACCGAGCTGATGTATCCTTGGGTCGAGTATCCCTTTTCGAGACTGAAGGGACGGCGCGTAAGTTGCTGTGAAAGCGAGTACAAACTGTTCACGCGTTGGGTGAATAACTTCCGGTGCGGGCTTCTCCAGCATGTTCCGTTCATTATGGGACGGAGGCAGAAAGCGTCAGTTGACCAGTCCTCGAGGTGGGATGCTGATGGGGGGAAGGTACGCTGCGAAAGAAGGCAGCGAAAGGAGCAGAGGAATGCAATCTGGCACAGCGTGGCGAGTGTCATGATTGCCCTTGAGGTGTCCGCTGATCGACGCGACGTGCAGGATCGATCGTTAGTGCATGCTAAGGGCCGAAGAAGTTGGCCATTGAAATGCGGTGGGGATGAAGGCTAGGGCTGTCTGTGGCGCAATGTCGCGCAGGAGCACTTTGTCGTAAGTGGGGTGATAATGCCTCGGGGAGGAGCCGAGAGCCGAGCAAGTCGCAGGTTGGGGCAGGGAGCTCGCGTACAGAGTAAACTGGGACGCGTTATGAATAGGGAAGTCATAACGGCATTTGTGCGGAAGATACATCGCCGATTGGGTCATGGGAATACAGTAACTTGACAGCCTCCTCTGTAATGCATCGAAGCCCAATGTGGCGTTTGTGTAGAGAGTAGCTATAGTGTATGCGACCCGCGCCACAGCGGTGAACGCGTCGGGCGACGCGCTCAATTAAAACTTGGTTGGAAATACAATCAGTTCCCACGGCAATTTGGGTCTGGAACTCGGACGAAACGGGGCACCGGAGGAACACCCCCCGGTGGTGGAAAATCGAATAAAATACAACTTGCAATATGCGCAGACAGAGCCCAGGCGGGCAGGCAGAGTGACGGGCAATGCTGTTTCGCGTTGACTGAATCGCGATTGGCCGGCGCAGATAGCGTCGGCTTGCTTGGACAGGAATGGCAGGTCTGCAGGTGGGAAAAGGGTGGATATAGGGGGAAAGATACTTGCCTTTCGCGATGAGTTCGGACTAGACGTCTGTCCTGCTCGATGGCGTCAAGAACCGCCCACGACCGCCCCGGGCAGCACTCCTCCATGATTGGCACCACCACCACCTACTACGACGCAGACGCCGCCCCCCAGCCGTCCGCAGGGCCCACCTACGAGCAGTGGACACAGGCCTACCACCAGCAGCACCCGCAACAGCCCATCTACCCGCAGCACGACTCCTACCAGGCCCAGCAGCAGTATCCCGGCTACTCCTACTACGACTATCCCGACCAGCGCCAGCCGTACCAGCAGCAGCAGCAGCAGCAGCAGCCACAGCAGCAGCACCAGCAACAGGCGCACCAGCCACAGCGCTCGCCGCCTGTGCAGCCGACCGTCTATGCGCCTCCGACGACGCCTGCATCCAAGAAGTCTCCGCAGAACAAACGCAAGCGACCGCAGGTCCGCGACAGCGATTCAGAGAGCGATGATGATGGTGGCATCATGATTGGCGGTATCGGCGGTGGAAAATCCGGTCGACTGTACGTCGATCTGCGCTGTCCCCACTCCTATCATTCCTGACGGGTTCTAGCAGTCCAGGTGCATGCACACACTGCAAAAAGCTAAAAATGAAGTGCGATTTCCCGCCCAACGACAACACCTGCAAGCGCTGCAAGGGCGGCGGCCATGTCTGCATCGTCGAGGGCCGCAAGCCGCGCACTGCACCCAAGTACGCATTTCACTGCCTGCTTTGCTTTGCTTTATGCTTATTCTGCCAGTAAACGCGAATATCTACTCGCTCAGATCCGCCAGAAGGACGCCATCATAGAAAGCCTTCTCAAGCAGCTGCACAACCCCTACTTGGCTACGCCGTTGTCTATTGCTTCGTACCGCATGGCCACATCAGCCGGTGATACGAACAACAGCAGTGTCATACAATGGCTTGACAAGCTGCAGGCGAGCGTCCAGCCCTCGTTCAACCAGGTACGAGACGGCGTGGAGGATTCGGACTCGGACGACAACCCGCGAGACAATGCATCGGACGATTCTGGCAACGAAGATGGCGACCCCCAGTCTGCACTCCCTGACTCCCAGTTCCCCCTCGGCTTGATCGCCAATCTCAGTCTGACGACTCACGCCAACGGGAAGAAGGCCAGGAAGAACAAGGCCGTCAAGCCCTCTGACGAGGAGGGCGAGGCCGACGACGATAACGTTGGCGTTGCAAATGAGACATACTTCATGCCCGGTTAGCCAAGCGTCTATTACTCATCTATACATTCCACTCATATTACCATTCTCGTAGGTCCCGCGACGAATCTCGATAAACGGGCGCTCTTGATTGAACAACACAGTCCACCAGAAATCCTCGTGCACGGCCTTGTAGCCCCATCCGACGTTGATGATCTATTCAAAGTCTTCTATGAGCGCGTCAACCCCTTCATCTCCATTCTCGATCCCGCTATACATACTCCCCAAACGACATTCACCCGTTGCCCATTCCTCTTTACAGTGATATGTGCCATCAGCTCTCGATACCACCCCCAAAATCTTCAATCTATCCGATCGCGATGCATTTTGCCAAGCACAGCGCCGCGAATGCCCTCATTGACGGCTGGAAGAGCGTCGAGTTGTGTCAGGCATACATTCTCATGTCCACCTGGGCTGTCCCAGCCCGTCGGTGGGAGGAAGACCGTTCATGGCTGTATACCGGTTTGGCCATCCGTATTGCGACGGATCTGAATCTCCACCAGGCGCCTACGACCAAGCCAAAGACGCCTGAGCAGGAGCGGGAACAGCTCAACCGCCATAGGGTGTGGCAGATCTGCTTCAACCTGGATCGCAGCACCGCGACGCAGTTCGGGAAACCAACGACGATTCGAGAGGACGTCGTTATTCGGGAGTGCGCCGAGTGGTACCACAAGAGCAAGTACAATCTGCAGTACGACGTGCATATGTGTGCGTATACCATGCTGCTCAGGATTGTCGCGCGATTCCATGAGGACGTTTTCAACATGGCTGGAAGCAAGGGCACAGGGGCGATGAACATGAAGAGGATCGATTTCCGTGCTTTGACTTTGCCGTACGATAAAGAGCTCGGCGACTTCAAGGAGGAGTGGGAGAGGCGTTTTAGCGATGTGGGTGGAGATTCTGGTGGGATGATGCGATGCAAACTGTTGCCGTTCTTGGTCGCCTATCTGCGCCTTGTCATGTTCTCTTTCGGCTTCCAGCAGGCCTACTCGAGGGGCATCCAGAAATCGGACGATCTCTTCTTCAACAAGGTATGCATCTATCTCTCATAACTCCAACCTCGGCGTCTGATTATTCGACAGTGCCTCGAATACGCCAAGACCGTCATCCGGTGTATGATAGACGGGCTCATCCCCACGGGCTTCATGCGCTTCGCTCCCGATGGCCACTTTGTCTTTTCTTCCTTTGCCTCCGCCTTCCTCCTCAAGCTTCTTCGACCCGAGTTCCAGAACTTCCGCACCAAGGCAGATGACGATGAGATCTTTGATCTGATTGGGACGCTCATCCAGAAGCTCAGCTCGTCAAGCGTCGCTCTCGATGAGCGGCATACTCCGAAGCTCTATGCGCGGTTCTTGGCGGGGTTGCTGAGCAAGTACAAGCGGGATGGGTGGGTGACGGTTGGTCGGTTGCAGACCGTGCCACCTCCACCGCCGTCGAGCAATCATCAGCAGGTTGGGGGCAACTCGTCGTATCAGGCGTACCCCGACCAGGTCCACCACTTTTCCAACGGTTATCAGCCTCAGGTCTCACAGAGCCAGAGCCAGACGCCCGTCTATCGACCGGACGCGAGCTATCCCAGCGGGAGCGGGACCGACGGCGGTGCGATCGCCTTTGGGAATGACATCGAGCTGGACTGGCATTTCGACTACAACAACGGCAATGTGGCGGTGAATGGTGTGAACGGGGGGAGTCCTGGGATGGGCGGGGGAGAGGAGGTGGCAGCGATGCAGGCGCTGAAGAATCCGGCGTGGTGGAACAACATGATGATGCCTGGGTTCCAGTGGGAGGCGGGGTCGCCGGGGAGCGAGACGACGCAGACGAGTGGGAGTGCGGTGACACCGCCGACGACGTATCCTGGTGGGACGGGCTATACCCATGCGCATTATCAGTCGCAGCCACAACAACAACAACAGCAGTCGATGCACCATATGCCGTCTATGATGCCAGCCATGCGATAGGAGGGATCAATACTGACTGTTTGCTTGGCCTTGAAGGTTATCTTTTTTTGTTAACGGGTTTCTTCTTTTTTTTGCTTACTCCTACGCTATCTGTAATATGTACGTGTATTGTTGTTTTGAATAGTCTCAACTTGCTATCACCGTTCCGTTTCTATCTGTTTTCTCAATCTGTGACGGAGTTGTTCGAAGTGACATTCTGGTGGCGTAGTCATTGATTCCGTACGAAGGTATTCAAGATATAACTGGTTATTGATGTTCTGCTAGGTGTTGCGGGACACCTTCCATCCATCCAAAATGTGCAGATCTTTTGCAGACACTGGTATTGGGACGACATGGACGAGTGTAAATATATGTAATGAAGATACCCGATGTTATTTCTTGTCTACTGTATCATATTCAAACACCCCACCCAAAACGACATCAACAACGACTGACCCGGCACCCCCTCCGCCCGCACCCAACCCCAGCCGCCCCCGTTCTCCGCCCCGCCTCCCCACCCCATACACCCCGTTTCCCCCGAGACACGCCGGAAGGAGGGCGCGGGCGCGCGCACCCACACCCCGGCGGGTGAGGAAGGGGTGAGGAGGGCAGGGGGGCGTGGGGTGAGGGGGGCAAGGGGGCGTGGGGTGAGGAGGGCGCGGAGGGCGCGGGGGGCGAGGGGGCGTTGGGTGAGGAGGGCGCGGAGGGCGCGGAGGGCGCGGGGGCGTTGGGTGAGGAGGGCGCGGAGGGCGCGGGGGCGTTGGGTGAGGAGGGCGCGGAGGGCGCGGAGGGCGCGGGGGCGTTGGGTGAGGAGGGCGCGGAGGGCGCGGGGGGCGCGGGGGGCGAGAGGGAGAACACTGGAGGGCGGATGAGGAGGTGGATGGGGTGTGCAGGAGGAGGAGGGACTGGCGGGCGGGGGGATGGCAGGGCACGCACCTTCACGTTTTTCGGCTGAGGGCTCGTGGCTGACTGGTCGTTGTCAATGCGAGATTTCATTTTCTTCGGACATGTCAGTTGATAGATCAATTGAAGAGGCGGGGCGCTTACCAGCTAAACTGGATAACAGCCGATAGAGCTGCTGTGAATGTAAACCTGCGGATGGGGAACGGTTAGCGAGTTCGAGGCAAAGAAGCTGTGAGGGTGCGGACGTACTACAAAGTCCGTAGTGCTTGATCCGTGGCTCAGCGCGTACTGTCGACGCCGGCAGTGTAGCGCTGTGTATGAATGACTGATATCGGGAACAGTGAACTTGGCTCACCAGTGCGAAGAAAAGGAGGGCGGACACCGAGTCCGTTGTGTTGGGGGACATGAAGTCGTCCAATATGAAGTCAAAGTAGTCGTTCGAGGAGTATTGAATTGTTAGAATGAGTAGGAATTGGTAAGCACGAAGTGAATAAACACACCTTGAAGGAATGGAAAGGGTGGTACGGCGAGGCTAGGTGGGGCAGAACGTGTAAGTACACGAGACAAATAATGAAAGAACGACCAGCGTACCTGCAGTCCGTTATTCGCCATATCCTGTCACCCTCGACTGGTATCCAGACGGCTTGGGTACGATGAGAGCGAAGAAATTCTGAACAGCAACGTTGAGTAATGATACGAAGCAAAGAGGGAACCGGGCGCTTACCTTTATATTCAAGTCCGACGCGCAAAGCTAATTCGCAACAGTGTAGTAGTCATGGCGTTGCTTAAACTACTGCTACGTTCCGATTCGATGTATGCATCTGGCCTTGAACAGGACAAGTAAATGTTAAGATAAAGCAAGTACCACGGCAGCTAATCATACAAGTGTAAAGATAACGAAATGGAATCGATGCGTGCCCCCTCGTCCAAAATGACAGCCTACTCGCCAGAGCAAAAGGTTCGACGTGGGTTTGACAATGGTCTCTCCCTCCATGATAATAACTGGGAGTCCGACGCGTGGACGACATGGGTAACGCGAGCATTACGACGGCGTCCAAGCACGTCGCGATGATCCATAGTCGAGGATCCCTGTAGCGTACCGGCGACCGTGAAGACAGCCTAGTCATTACAGAGAATGTTGCTCCTGAAAGATTGGAAGAATCTGTGAGTACACAACGTTAGGGTAAACCAAAAACCAGAATGAAAGTAAAACAGCGTACCTTGACCATTACTAAAGTTTGAGTCAGTATTCAGACAGCGCGCCCTGGGATGTTCGAATGAGCGAGCGCTGTTCCAACCAGGTAAGTCAGTACAGCGCAAATGATAACAGAAACGGAAGGCCTACCTTAAGCGTGTACGGCTCACAAACTCAGTCGCGAGAGCCTGATCCTCCATCTGGGACACAGCAAAGCGAACACGGCTACGCCGTGCTGGCAGTCATCCGTCAGCTCCATATCGGAATACAGAGGGTTTACGGGAATGGTAACAGCGTTGCAAAGGGAGCGCATGGGCGACGACTACATCGTGTAGTCCACAGATATGCTCATCCTGGTGATTGAAGAACCTGTTCATGTATATCAGTCAATTTGTAGTAAACAATGAATAAATCAGCTTACCGTTTGCCTTGCAATGCGACGAGCTGTCCGGTAGTTGACGTGCAGGTTTCGATATGTACCAGCTATATGGCTATGGCGGTGTTGGACGGGTGACGCGACTCCGCGCCGACAAGAGTGCTTGCGCCGTAATGACCATACCGTAGAACAGCGGCGACAGTTGGTGGTCGCCAGACAGTATCAGGTATAGCTGTGTATCGCGTTAGCCATGGTGCAAAAAACACGGAGCGAGAAACTGGGCGCACCACTGGCTAGCGCGAGATGAGTGGGTGCGTGTCAGCGTGGCCGTGATTGTCGAACACTACCTAAGAGAAGTCAAGTAACGATTCGTTAGCAGTGGTAACAGAGCCATGGAACGACTACGTACCTCTGCGAGGAGTGATCCTGAGGGAACTGGGGAGGGGAAAAGCAAAGTCCGGCGTGGTCCATGGTCCGTGATGTTTACTGGACATCAACTATGAATTCATTAGCAAGCTCGAAGGGCCACTGAGAAGGTAACCAACCTTGCTCGGGGTGTACATCATGACAGTATTTCCGGTCAACGTCCTGGAGGTTCGATACTCATTAGAGGTTGGCGAATTCGATGTCCGGGAGGGCGGGATGTCTCGAAGTCGGGGCCAAATGATAAGATATAGTTGTTGAGGGAGTCAATGCGCATTGCGGTGTGTGTCGTTCGTGCCGGTATCGACGTCGCTGAGTGCGGCCGGTCTGTGATGGTCGTGGTCAGAGGTAAGCCAGCAATTGCGGGAAGTAAAGCCACGCACCTTGAACCAGAGCTTGACCGTTCAAGAGACACTTCAGTGCGAGTCTTGTGGGGTTGTTGGAGACATGGGCGCGAGTGTTTGACGCCTGCGAGGCCTTCAGGTAAGAATAACGACTCGGTATCACCATCATGAAGTAGCTCACCATTAGGGTCAGTTGGTGGTATGAGACCATGGCGCAGGCAATGTTAAGCATCGGTTCTCCGTCTGTGCGAAAGGGCTCGGGGAAATATTGAGTCCACCGTGGTATGTAGGCTGGAGAAGGTATGACGAATGTTGGGGTCTAGCCAGAATGAGGAGGCGTTGGGCGGCCATGGCGGCGTATGTCGTCGACGAATTAAGTCGTGTATCCATCGTGAACGTCGCTGTTGACGTGCTTGAGGTGTTTGTGAGCGTCTACGACGTGGTGCACGCCGGGTCAGTACGAACAGTGCAAGAAAAGGTAATAACGACGCACTGAGAGGTAAACGCAACTTGTATCCGCCGCGAAGAGCGTCGAAAGACGGCTCAACTGTCTTGCTGTGTGAACGACGACGGCAGGAGTCGGTTCTGACAAAGTGTCCAGCGTGAGGACGGGAAGGAAAGAAGAACAAAAACGCACCAGGTCCGATCAACGTCGGTAAGACGCATCTAGTCGTCCGACGGTCCTGGAGAGAAAGCCATAGTAGAAGATTGTTCAAGAGACAACAGCTACAAAAGAATCAGCGTAGTTTTAGGCGAACGAAAAAAGACCACTTACGACTCATCAACGTCCGGCGCGGCGTGAGAGAACGTCGCCAGTGACGGTGGGAGACAACGAGAGACTGTGTGAGAGAGTGATGAGTGGTGGTGTTGGTGGTGGAAGGGAAGGAAGGAACTGATGTAAACAACCAAATTTCGCGTGACTTATATACAAGTCGCGCCCTCCGGCCGCTCCGAAAAAGAAACATTCCAAAAATAAAGGAAAAGTAACGCGCATGTCACGAAGAAAGAAAAGATGGCAGAGGAAGAGCGAGAAAGGAAGAAAGAAAGTAGAGAAAGAGGCGGGTTGACCCCCATGTTCTCTCCCCGACCTCCGTTGTCCAAGATATATCGCCCGGAATTTGTTTTCAAGCTCCGCAGAGTCTGGAGCGGAGCGTTTAGCAAGGTCAGGGTGGGTGAAAAGAAGGAGCATTTTGAAAACAGGAACTTACGTTGGAAGATCGAGCAAATATACGCCACTTAGCCGGCGTTGCTACGCGCGATAGTCCGCGCCCTGAGTGATTGAGACGTGGGCGAATATAACACACTGAGTGATTTTGTCTAGGTCTCAACGTCAGCCTGCAGTCAACTCGAATGATATCTTGACCAACTTACCTTGCCATCCAAAGTGCTCATGCGCACTTTCTATCGTTCTTGGGTGAATCCTCCAAGGCCCAAACTGCTGGATTGGCTTCAGGGTAGTCCATCAGGCTGAACCCTGACCGTCTGATGCGAATGAGCGGCGGTCAGGAGAAGCAATAAACCAAGTCGCCGTTGATATGCAAACAGCGCAATGCATTCGGGCGCGTATCGCAGGCGCTCTGGACGCGGGCCGCGGAGCTTGGCGCGCTGTTTATTGGCTGATCAATCTGGAGCAAGAGTCAGATAGATGCAGAGCCGACGGAGAGGACAGAGAGGTACGTACCTTTCATATGGCAGGTAACGAAAGCCGTGCAGCGGAATGAGAGACCGTGGTCGTACAAGGCGACGAGTGAGATTGCACTGCAAAATGGGCAGCTCAGATTCAAAGAAATAGTAATCTGTAAGCAAGACCAAGTCAGCTAACTGCGCCAGACAAGAACTAGCAAGCAGCGCGAGACGGAGGAGAAGGTCGCCAGCAGCGCTGGCGTCATTGACGGCCCGTATCAGCGATGAGATAAGATTGAGGACCCCTACAACGCGTCATATCTGGCAATAATCCAGATCTTGACCGTTCGCAGGGTCCAGTCACCGCGCCAGAACAAGACGACGCGAAAACTCCAAGTTGGAGCGCGTTCTCCGGTCCAAATTTTGCTGGAATTCAACTTACGTATCAGCCGTAGTGTATTCCGAATGTAATTAAATTGATTCAATGAGTGAGGCGGCCGGAATCGTCGAAAGGAAGTGAGAGCGCGAAAACGACCGTGCGGAGGTCGTGGTACAAGTCAGAGTTACGTTGATGGCCGGCAAGTCCCGATATGGACCTTGGCCATCAACAACGACCATTCCCGCTCATTTCCGAACATCTACGCCTCCTTCACGCTACACCCCAGTCGTCTCACTGCTAGGACGAGCCAGTACAATATCCGGAAACACACGACGTCCAGCGGTCTGGAAACACCGCGAACGTAAAGGTAAGGGTCCGAACTTTTGATTCCAGGATAATTCGATTGAACCCTGGTGACATCTGGAAGTTTTTTCTCGCTTGGTATGTTTGGGAATTTTCTAATTCCATAACACGAGATCCTCGTGTACTGGTAAGTTCAGATCTATTGCCGGCATTGGGGGTTCACTGACATGTTCGTATGGTATGTAGTAGCACCCTTGCCGACTTTCTAGGGTTCTCCTGCCCGCGCGGACGTTGATTCACATTCCTTGAGTGGGTGA
This sequence comes from Strobilurus orientalis, assembly GCA_019915145.1. Classification (NCBI taxonomy): domain Eukaryota; kingdom Fungi; phylum Basidiomycota; class Agaricomycetes; order Agaricales; family Physalacriaceae; genus Strobilurus; species Strobilurus orientalis. The sequence goes on along the minus strand of JAHLML010000017.1, from coordinate 441,296 downwards.
ATCACTCATTGGCAACCCCCAAGTTCGAGTTTGACAAGGCAAGTCGTTCATTTGCTCACATTCACGAAAACTTGGATTGACGAAGATTCGTTCTATTGCAGCCTGTGACTACTGTAAGTCTACCTAATTTACTTTGTATCTAGGTTATATAGCGTATCCTACTACGCTTGAGGCGCCTACGGCGCCGCCTGTCTCGATACCCCTGGTTTGCCGGCCCCATCCAACTTTTGGCTCTGCGATCTCTTCCGCGGCCTGGGCGACTCAAATCAGCTTCCATGCGACCGAACGGGTTCCAACCAGGATTTCAGGTCCGCAAACAACGAGAAGAAACGAAAGGTACGTACAGTTCACGGGGATATGTGGCGTAGCGGTTTGCTGACTTACGGGAACGTTCAGGGATGTATCTGGGGTCGCTGGCGTTTCTATCGCGCTTAATTTATTCGTCTGGGCTCTTGGTAAGTGTTTTCGAACGCTGTCAGAATGAGATTCAGGCTCAAATTATCTGAAAGTCCCCGCCACCTAAGTTGACGGTTCGCGGCCCTCTCGCCAGTCCCATCGTCTTGTTGTCGTCGCTCCAGTTGCGGCGACTTTGCACCAGCTAAATGCCTGCGTTGTCAGCTTAGGAGTGCAGGGATGCGAGGAAGGTAAGTAACGTACCTCGATCTGAAGTTCCGGCTAACCGAAACCGCTCAGATCCAGATCGGTGTTTCCTTCGATTCCGCAACTCTGGAGCTCGTTGCAACGTCAAAACGGAGGCCTGGGCGTGCCGAGAGTTCTGGGAGCTGGCGTGTCCGTGGGGAGGGCGGCAAAGCCGCCACGAAAGACTGCGTAGACCGGGACCGACATCGAGGACGATATGCGTAAGGCGGTTCTGACGCTGTAGAATTGTCATTAAGCTAACATAAACTGGTCATAGGATGGACGCACCGACTTTACGCTCTCAAGAACGTGGTGGAGCCGGTACCGAAATGAGGTCCTCCGAGACATGTTTTGAGGGACTTTGCCTGCGAAGCAGAGACGGTTGAGGCGCCGAAGGCGCCGCTCCCCTGCACGCAGGTTGAGAGTCTGTAATTGAGTGGAATTCAACTTGACTCACCAAGTTGAAGTCAATGTACCGTCGTTCTCCGCGAGCCTACCAGCGTCGTTTGGGAGCGTGTTCGTACTGACAGGCGAAGGGGAAACTAGGTCGAGCGTCTGGAAGTGCTGCCTTCGCAGTCAGCTCAGCATCTTCCGAACGAATGAGGATACGCACCTGTAACCCAGTGGGCCGTGTTCGCTCCTCCTCCCGCTATCCAACGCGCACCATAACGCATCGACCCTGACTGTTTTTCGAACGAGGGGCGAATCGACGTCCAGACTGTGAAAAGTGAGTCCAAATTGACCTCCAAAACACGCTGAAGAACTCACTTTTTGCCCAGGAAAAAAAAGCCCTGCGGCGAGCGATCTCACGCTTCACGGTCCTAGCTGACAATCAACGCTGTTCGGTGCTTGTTTTGGGCTGGGTGTGGTGGTGGGGAGGAGTGGACCGAGGCGGCGAAGCCGCCGATATGTGAATGGGAAGCTCAGCAGCGCCTACAGGCTACGGCGCTGTACGGTAAGCTCTCCATCTGCCAAACGGATGACAATACTCACCTTTAACCTAGCCCACTGTCTTCGCCCCGCTTCCCGCTCTCCAACGCGCACCATACCGTCTCGACCCTGACTGTTTCTCGACGACGTTCAAAACACTGCAAATCGTGAGTCGAAAATCGCTTTCAAATCATGGTCGAAAACTCACCTTTTGCCCAGAAAAAAAGGCCCTGCGGCGAGCGATCACACGCTCCACAGTCTTAGCTGACGAGTTCGTGCGTGCCTTGGGTTGGGTTTGGTTGCAAAGAGGACGGGGCAGAGGCGGCAAAGCCGCATGGTATGGGAAGGTCTTCATCTTCCGAGGGCCTGTAGCGCTGATATTGTCAGCTGTCCTCCTCTTGAATGAATGCACATATGTTGCAGCAAGTTCGAGTAGAGGTGCCATGTTGGCTGTTGTTTAATGGAGGAGGGAGCTCTACACCTCATTGCTAGCTCTCTGTTTTTCATACCAAAGCGCACACACACCTTGGACGATATTCTGTCATTGTCCAGCCTGTGAGATGACCGTCGGAGCAAAGCAACATTGCAGGGGGCATCAACAGTGCTGGTATTGTTTGTTTGTTTGTTCTTTGCCTCATTCTTGCCTTACGTCTGTTTGCTGCCTCATGCATCTGGTTACGTCTGAGCTGAGACCCTGTCTGAGCTCTGAGTTATTATTCCGTGAATTTCGCCTCTCATTAAGCTTGAGATCTTGAGATTTCATTCCATCTCAGCACACATCGAGGTAAGTGATTCTCATGATACAAGTTTGACCATGAACCTCGCTATCTTGGCACTAGAGTGAACTCACTCCAGGGCCTAGAATAGCGAGGTACGTGAGGGTCGAGGGTCGCACAGTGATTCGTAATGCTGATATTGTGAGCGTGGCGTGGCGTGGGGAAAGTTGTAGATATACAGTTTTGTAGTCGACGGAATGGAGGCATTTTCGAGCTACGGTAATGGTACGGAATAGAGAACGCATGGGGAAGAAGAAGAAGAAGAACGGCGCAAAAAGCTTGAGTGCACGTGGGGTTTCGCGCCACACCAGATAATATAATAACATCCCTGAGCGCTTGTTTATTCCTCGATCGCGCAAACAGAGCTGGTCACTCTATGTGACACCTCCTCACAGTGTCCCTTCCACCTACCACCACTATGCCCATATTTCCTTCTGTCCGCAACTGTTCTTGGTCAGACAACGTCGGTGAGTTGTGTCACTCTATTCTAGTATTCTTATTCGGGCTCCAGAGTGCGCTGTTGAGCTTGTCGTGGCTGGGACTGTGCTCAGCATTGTGGGGGTCCTGGTAAGTTCTTCAGTGATTCCTTTTTCTTCTTCTTTCTTATTGAACTCACCGACAGGACCGACACGCGTCCTCCGTCGTCGTTTTTGCGCTCAGTTCGCCGTCCACCCCACCACACGGATGTACCTCTTCGCGGTTCTCAGTTCCGTGCAGCCTCAACCCGATGGCATTGAGTCGTCACCCATCAACCCGGTAAGCATCATTCACCCATTATCCGCACCCCGCTTCCACACGTCCCAACTCCGAGACTGGCCACCTCTGAGCTGGGAAGTGTGTGTGCGGGATGCCTCACTAACCAGTATCTGTCAGGTATGGGTACGCGACGCGTCGCGACTCGGATTCGCGTCCCCATCAATCCGGTATCTCAAGTTCCGCTGCCGGTATTCCTACTGATCATTCTTTTGCTCTAGATGCCTCGTTATGCAGGCCGAATCCAGGCTCGTACCCCTAGTGTTTGTATTGTCTTGCTGTTCGTCCTCTCAGTCACCGTTGCCACTTTGCCAGGTACCACGAACCCAGGGTTGTATTCTGAACATTATCCGCGCACTGTCACTCGAGCTCCCGTCGACTTGCTCGAGCGCAGTGAAGTGGCGATCGTAAGGAGCAATCACGCACGGTGAGTCCGTTCTTTTGATTTGCCGTTCGAATCTGACGCGTACTGCGTTAGATATCAATCCGTTTGCCGTGCTGCTGCATTCGATTCTTGATCGTGCGTATTCCTTGTCATCCGCACGCGCTGTCACTAATATTTCCAAAGAACGTGTCCTTTCCTTCTTTGGCACAGGGAAATGGGATATTGGTAAGTTTGCCAATTGATTCCGACGTGTACCTTTAGATTTTGCTTCGTCAAAGAGGGCGATCGCGTCGTCGAAGTGAGGCGCAACTCTGAGTCCGAGGGCGTGTAAGTCCCATTTTCTTGTTGCAATGGCACCCATACTCACGCATTATTTGCAGTTAGAACTCAAAACAGCATATATTCCATGTGGGTACAAGTTCCCGCCACACCAAAGTCAAGCTAACACAAAAACACGCACAGACTTAGACTTGACCACATGTACCCTAGTAAATGTAAGTCCGCGCCCTCGATCCCTTGCCCAATCTAACCTTTGTCACCCAGAAAATGCAATATTTGATTTGACTTGATTTGACAGCCCCCCTTCACGAATGCTCCAACGGGGCCGGGAGAGCGGAACCATGTCAGTCGGGGTGCGCTAACCCTAACCCTACGTTGGGGGGGAGGACGCCGATATCCCCGAAAATGGCGATTTGGCGGGCAATCGCCGCCAGAATCGAAACCGCAACCCATGCACACATGTGCGGGGCCGCGGCCGGGGGTGCGCAAACACCCCGCGCGCAGGGGGGGGGTGCATTCACCCCCCCTCCCCCCGGTGTCACCCCCCCCCACACACTAGCACGTTACATAGATGTTGTGTGTACGTGAAAAATAAAACGATTGAGCCAGGCGCAATGAGGGAGTGAAATGGGGAAAGCGCGGGGGAGCGGGGTAAGGGCGTGGCCGGCATCAACCCCGTCCCTCCTGCTCTCTCCCAACACCCACCACCCAACCACGACCATGCCCGCGCCGACCCCACCCAGCACCCCCCCCCAACGGACACCCACCCAACGACACGGCACCTGCCTGGGTGGACATAGGGGGAAAGATACTTGCCTTTCGCGATGAGTTCGGACTAGACGTCTGTCCTGCTCGATGGCGTCAAGAACCGCCCACGACCGCCCCGGGCAGCACTCCTCCATGATTGGCACCACCACCACCTACTACGACGCAGACGCCGCCCCCCAGCCGTCCGCAGGGCCCACCTACGAGCAGTGGACACAGGCCTACCACCAGCAGCACCCGCAACAGCCCATCTACCCGCAGCACGACTCCTACCAGGCCCAGCAGCAGTATCCCGGCTACTCCTACTACGACTATCCCGACCAGCGCCAGCCGTACCAGCAGCAGCAGCAGCAGCAGCAGCCACAGCAGCAGCACCAGCAACAGGCGCACCAGCCACAGCGCTCGCCGCCTGTGCAGCCGACCGTCTATGCGCCTCCGACGACGCCTGCATCCAAGAAGTCTCCGCAGAACAAACGCAAGCGACCGCAGGTCCGCGACAGCGATTCAGAGAGCGATGATGATGGTGGCATCATGATTGGCGGTATCGGCGGTGGAAAATCCGGTCGACTGTACGTCGATCTGCGCTGTCCCCACTCCTATCATTCCTGACGGGTTCTAGCAGTCCAGGTGCATGCACACACTGCAAAAAGCTAAAAATGAAGTGCGATTTCCCGCCCAACGACAACACCTGCAAGCGCTGCAAGGGCGGCGGCCATGTCTGCATCGTCGAGGGCCGCAAGCCGCGCACTGCACCCAAGTACGCATTTCACTGCCTGCTTTGCTTTGCTTTATGCTTATTCTGCCAGTAAACGCGAATATCTACTCGCTCAGATCCGCCAGAAGGACGCCATCATAGAAAGCCTTCTCAAGCAGCTGCACAACCCCTACTTGGCTACGCCGTTGTCTATTGCTTCGTACCGCATGGCCACATCAGCCGGTGATACGAACAACAGCAGTGTCATACAATGGCTTGACAAGCTGCAGGCGAGCGTCCAGCCCTCGTTCAACCAGGTACGAGACGGCGTGGAGGATTCGGACTCGGACGACAACCCGCGAGACAATGCATCGGACGATTCTGGCAACGAAGATGGCGACCCCCAGTCTGCACTCCCTGACTCCCAGTTCCCCCTCGGCTTGATCGCCAATCTCAGTCTGACGACTCACGCCAACGGGAAGAAGGCCAGGAAGAACAAGGCCGTCAAGCCCTCTGACGAGGAGGGCGAGGCCGACGACGATAACGTTGGCGTTGCAAATGAGACATACTTCATGCCCGGTTAGCCAAGCGTCTATTACTCATCTATACATTCCACTCATATTACCATTCTCGTAGGTCCCGCGACGAATCTCGATAAACGGGCGCTCTTGATTGAACAACACAGTCCACCAGAAATCCTCGTGCACGGCCTTGTAGCCCCATCCGACGTTGATGATCTATTCAAAGTCTTCTATGAGCGCGTCAACCCCTTCATCTCCATTCTCGATCCCGCTATACATACTCCCCAAACGACATTCACCCGTTGCCCATTCCTCTTTACAGTGATATGTGCCATCAGCTCTCGATACCACCCCCCAAAATCTTCAATCTATCCGATCGCGATGCATTTTGCCAAGCACAGCGCCGCGAATGCCCTCATTGACGGCTGGAAGAGCGTCGAGTTGTGTCAGGCATACATTCTCATGTCCACCTGGGCTGTCCCAGCCCGTCGGTGGGAGGAAGACCGTTCATGGCTGTATACCGGTTTGGCCATCCGTATTGCGACGGATCTGAATCTCCACCAGGCGCCTACGACCAAGCCAAAGACGCCTGAGCAGGAGCGGGAACAGCTCAACCGCCATAGGGTGTGGCAGATCTGCTTCAACCTGGATCGCAGCACCGCGACGCAGTTCGGGAAACCAACGACGATTCGAGAGGACGTCGTTATTCGGGAGTGCGCCGAGTGGTACCACAAGAGCAAGTACAATCTGCAGTACGACGTGCATATGTGTGCGTATACCATGCTGCTCAGGATTGTCGCGCGATTCCATGAGGACGTTTTCAACATGGCTGGAAGCAAGGGCACAGGGGCGATGAACATGAAGAGGATCGATTTCCGTGCTTTGACTTTGCCGTACGATAAAGAGCTCGGCGACTTCAAGGAGGAGTGGGAGAGGCGTTTTAGCGATGTGGGTGGAGATTCTGGTGGGATGATGCGATGCAAACTGTTGCCGTTCTTGGTCGCCTATCTGCGCCTTGTCATGTTCTCTTTCGGCTTCCAGCAGGCCTACTCGAGGGGCATCCAGAAATCGGACGATCTCTTCTTCAACAAGGTATGCATCTATCTCTCATAACTCCAACCTCGGCGTCTGATTATTCGACAGTGCCTCGAATACGCCAAGACCGTCATCCGGTGTATGATAGACGGGCTCATCCCCACGGGCTTCATGCGCTTCGCTCCCGATGGCCACTTTGTCTTTTCTTCCTTTGCCTCCGCCTTCCTCCTCAAGCTTCTTCGACCCGAGTTCCAGAACTTCCGCACCAAGGCAGATGACGATGAGATCTTTGATCTGATTGGGACGCTCATCCAGAAGCTCAGCTCGTCAAGCGTCGCTCTCGATGAGCGGCATACTCCGAAGCTCTATGCGCGGTTCTTGGCGGGGTTGCTGAGCAAGTACAAGCGGGATGGGTGGGTGACGGTTGGTCGGTTGCAGACCGTGCCACCTCCACCGCCGTCGAGCAATCATCAGCAGGTTGGGGGCAACTCGTCGTATCAGGCGTACCCCGACCAGGTCCACCACTTTTCCAACGGTTATCAGCCTCAGGTCTCACAGAGCCAGAGCCAGACGCCCGTCTATCGACCGGACGCGAGCTATCCCAGCGGGAGCGGGACCGACGGCGGTGCGATCGCCTTTGGGAATGACATCGAGCTGGACTGGCATTTCGACTACAACAACGGCAATGTGGCGGTGAATGGTGTGAACGGGGGGAGTCCTGGGATGGGCGGGGGAGAGGAGGTGGCAGCGATGCAGGCGCTGAAGAATCCGGCGTGGTGGAACAACATGATGATGCCTGGGTTCCAGTGGGAGGCGGGGTCGCCGGGGAGCGAGACGACGCAGACGAGTGGGAGTGCGGTGACACCGCCGACGACGTATCCTGGTGGGACGGGCTATACCCATGCGCATTATCAGTCGCAGCCACAACAACAACAACAGCAGTCGATGCACCATATGCCGTCTATGATGCCAGCCATGCGATAGGAGGGATCAATACTGACTGTTTGCTTGGCCTTGAAGGTTATCTTTTTTTGTTAACGGGTTTCTTCTTTTTTTTGCTTACTCCTACGCTATCTGTAATATGTACGTGTATTGTTGTTTTGAATAGTCTCAACTTGCTATCACCGTTCCGTTTCTATCTGTTTTCTCAATCTGTGACGGAGTTGTTCGAAGTGACATTCTGGTGGCGTAGTCATTGATTCCGTACGAAGGTATTCAAGATATAACTGGTTATTGATGTTCTGCTAGGTGTTGCGGGACACCTTCCATCCATCCAAAATGTGCAGATCTTTTGCAGACACTGGTATTGGGACGACATGGACGAGTGTAAATATATGTAATGAAGATACCCGATGTTATTTCTTGTCTACTGTATCATATTCAAACACCCCACCCAAAACGACATCAACAACGACTGACCCGGCACCCCCTCCGCCCGCACCCAACCCCAGCCGCCCCCGTTCTCCGCCCCGCCTCCCCACCCCATACACCCCGTTTCCCCCGAGACACGCCGGAAGGAGGGCGCGGGCGCGCGCACCCACACCCCGGCGGGTGAGGAAGGGGTGAGGAGGGCAGGGGGGCGTGGGGTGAGGGGGGCAAGGGGGCGTGGGGTGAGGAGGGCGCGGAGGGCGCGGGGGGCGAGGGGGCGTTGGGTGAGGAGGGCGCGGAGGGCGCGGAGGGCGAGGGGGCGTTGGGTGAGGAGGGCGCGGAGGGCGCGGGGGCGTTGGGTGAGGAGGGCGCGGAGGGCGCGGAGGGCGCGGGGGCGTTGGGTGAGGAGGGCGCGGAGGGCGCGGGGGGCGCGGGGGGCGAGAGGGAGAACACTGGAGGGCGGATGAGGAGGTGGATGGGGTGTGCAGGAGGAGGAGGGACTGGCGGGCGGGGGGATGGCAGGGCACGCACCTTCACGTTTTTCGGCTGAGGGCTCGTGGCTGACTGGTCGTTGTCAATGCGAGATTTCATTTTCTTCGGACATGTCAGTTGATAGATCAATTGAAGAGGCGGGGCGCTTACCAGCTAAACTGGATAACAGCCGATAGAGCTGCTGTGAATGTAAACCTGCGGATGGGGAACGGTTAGCGAGTTCGAGGCAAAGAAGCTGTGAGGGTGCGGACGTACTACAAAGTCCGTAGTGCTTGATCCGTGGCTCAGCGCGTACTGTCGACGCCGGCAGTGTAGCGCTGTGTATGAATGACTGATATCGGGAACAGTGAACTTGGCTCACCAGTGCGAAGAAAAGGAGGGCGGACACCGAGTCCGTTGTGTTGGGGGACATGAAGTCGTCCAATATGAAGTCAAAGTAGTCGTTCGAGGAGTATTGAATTGTTAGAATGAGTAGGAATTGGTAAGCACGAAGTGAATAAACACACCTTGAAGGAATGGAAAGGGTGGTACGGCGAGGCTAGGTGGGGCAGAACGTGTAAGTACACGAGACAAATAATGAAAGAACGACCAGCGTACCTGCAGTCCGTTATTCGCCATATCCTGTCACCCTCGACTGGTATCCAGACGGCTTGGGTACGATGAGAGCGAAGAAATTCTGAACAGCAACGTTGAGTAATGATACGAAGCAAAGAGGGAACCGGGCGCTTACCTTTATATTCAAGTCCGACGCGCAAAGCTAATTCGCAACAGTGTAGTAGTCATGGCGTTGCTTAAACTACTGCTACGTTCCGATTCGATGTATGCATCTGGCCTTGAACAGGACAAGTAAATGTTAAGATAAAGCAAGTACCACGGCAGCTAATCATACAAGTGTAAAGATAACGAAATGGAATCGATGCGTGCCCCCTCGTCCAAAATGACAGCCTACTCGCCAGAGCAAAAGGTTCGACGTGGGTTTGACAATGGTCTCTCCCTCCATGATAATAACTGGGAGTCCGACGCGTGGACGACATGGGTAACGCGAGCATTACGACGGCGTCCAAGCACGTCGCGATGATCCATAGTCGAGGATCCCTGTAGCGTACCGGCGACCGTGAAGACAGCCTAGTCATTACAGAGAATGTTGCTCCTGAAAGATTGGAAGAATCTGTGAGTACACAACGTTAGGGTAAACCAAAAACCAGAATGAAAGTAAAACAGCGTACCTTGACCATTACTAAAGTTTGAGTCAGTATTCAGACAGCGCGCCCTGGGATGTTCGAATGAGCGAGCGCTGTTCCAACCAGGTAAGTCAGTACAGCGCAAATGATAACAGAAACGGAAGGCCTACCTTAAGCGTGTACGGCTCACAAACTCAGTCGCGAGAGCCTGATCCTCCATCTGGGACACAGCAAAGCGAACACGGCTACGCCGTGCTGGCAGTCATCCGTCAGCTCCATATCGGAATACAGAGGGTTTACGGGAATGGTAACAGCGTTGCAAAGGGAGCGCATGGGCGACGACTACATCGTGTAGTCCACAGATATGCTCATCCTGGTGATTGAAGAACCTGTTCATGTATATCAGTCAATTTGTAGTAAACAATGAATAAATCAGCTTACCGTTTGCCTTGCAATGCGACGAGCTGTCCGGTAGTTGACGTGCAGGTTTCGATATGTACCAGCTATATGGCTATGGCGGTGTTGGACGGGTGACGCGACTCCGCGCCGACAAGAGTGCTTGCGCCGTAATGACCATACCGTAGAACAGCGGCGACAGTTGGTGGTCGCCAGACAGTATCAGGTATAGCTGTGTATCGCGTTAGCCATGGTGCAAAAAACACGGAGCGAGAAACTGGGCGCACCACTGGCTAGCGCGAGATGAGTGGGTGCGTGTCAGCGTGGCCGTGATTGTCGAACACTACCTAAGAGAAGTCAAGTAACGATTCGTTAGCAGTGGTAACAGAGCCATGGAACGACTACGTACCTCTGCGAGGAGTGATCCTGAGGGAACTGGGGAGGGGAAAAGCAAAGTCCGGCGTGGTCCATGGTCCGTGATGTTTACTGGACATCAACTATGAATTCATTAGCAAGCTCGAAGGGCCACTGAGAAGGTAACCAACCTTGCTCGGGGTGTACATCATGACAGTATTTCCGGTCAACGTCCTGGAGGTTCGATACTCATTAGAGGTTGGCGAATTCGATGTCCGGGAGGGCGGGATGTCTCGAAGTCGGGGCCAAATGATAAGATATAGTTGTTGAGGGAGTCAATGCGCATTGCGGTGTGTGTCGTTCGTGCCGGTATCGACGTCGCTGAGTGCGGCCGGTCTGTGATGGTCGTGGTCAGAGGTAAGCCAGCAATTGCGGGAAGTAAAGCCACGCACCTTGAACCAGAGCTTGACCGTTCAAGAGACACTTCAGTGCGAGTCTTGTGGGGTTGTTGGAGACATGGGCGCGAGTGTTTGACGCCTGCGAGGCCTTCAGGTAAGAATAACGACTCGGTATCACCATCATGAAGTAGCTCACCATTAGGGTCAGTTGGTGGTATGAGACCATGGCGCAGGCAATGTTAAGCATCGGTTCTCCGTCTGTGCGAAAGGGCTCGGGGAAATATTGAGTCCACCGTGGTATGTAGGCTGGAGAAGGTATGACGAATGTTGGGGTCTAGCCAGAATGAGGAGGCGTTGGGCGGCCATGGCGGCGTATGTCGTCGACGAATTAAGTCGTGTATCCATCGTGAACGTCGCTGTTGACGTGCTTGAGGTGTTTGTGAGCGTCTACGACGTGGTGCACGCCGGGTCAGTACGAACAGTGCAAGAAAAGGTAATAACGACGCACTGAGAGGTAAACGCAACTTGTATCCGCCGCGAAGAGCGTCGAAAGACGGCTCAACTGTCTTGCTGTGTGAACGACGACGGCAGGAGTCGGTTCTGACAAAGTGTCCAGCGTGAGGACGGGAAGGAAAGAAGAACAAAAACGCACCAGGTCCGATCAACGTCGGTAAGACGCATCTAGTCGTCCGACGGTCCTGGAGAGAAAGCCATAGTAGAAGATTGTTCAAGAGACAACAGCTACAAAAGAATCAGCGTAGTTTTAGGCGAACGAAAAAAGACCACTTACGACTCATCAACGTCCGGCGCGGCGTGAGAGAACGTCGCCAGTGACGGTGGGAGACAACGAGAGACTGTGTGAGAGAGTGATGAGTGGTGGTGTTGGTGGTGGAAGGGAAGGAAGGAACTGATGTAAACAACCAAATTTCGCGTGACTTATATACAAGTCGCGCCCTCCGGCCGCTCCGAAAAAGAAACATTCCAAAAATAAAGGAAAAGTAACGCGCATGTCACGAAGAAAGAAAAGATGGCAGAGGAAGAGCGAGAAAGGAAGAAAGAAAGTAGAGAAAGAGGCGGGTTGACCCCCATGTTCTCTCCCCGACCTCCGTTGTCCAAGATATATCGCCCGGAATTTGTTTTCAAGCTCCGCAGAGTCTGGAGCGGAGCGTTTAGCAAGGTCAGGGTGGGTGAAAAGAAGGAGCATTTTGAAAACAGGAACTTACGTTGGAAGATCGAGCAAATATACGCCACTTAGCCGGCGTTGCTACGCGCGATAGTCCGCGCCCTGAGTGATTGAGACGTGGGCGAATATAACACACTGAGTGATTTTGTCTAGGTCTCAACGTCAGCCTGCAGTCAACTCGAATGATATCTTGACCAACTTACCTTGCCATCCAAAGTGCTCATGCGCACTTTCTATCGTTCTTGGGTGAATCCTCCAAGGCCCAAACTGCTGGATTGGCTTCAGGGTAGTCCATCAGGCTGAACCCTGACCGTCTGATGCGAATGAGCGGCGGTCAGGAGAAGCAATAAACCAAGTCGCCGTTGATATGCAAACAGCGCAATGCATTCGGGCGCGTATCGCAGGCGCTCTGGACGCGGGCCGCGGAGCTTGGCGCGCTGTTTATTGGCTGATCAATCTGGAGCAAGAGTCAGATAGATGCAGAGCCGACGGAGAGGACAGAGAGGTACGTACCTTTCATATGGCAGGTAACGAAAGCCGTGCAGCGGAATGAGAGACCGTGGTCGTACAAGGCGACGAGTGAGATTGCACTGCAAAATGGGCAGCTCAGATTCAAAGAAATAGTAATCTGTAAGCAAGACCAAGTCAGCTAACTGCGCCAGACAAGAACTAGCAAGCAGCGCGAGACGGAGGAGAAGGTCGCCAGCAGCGCTGGCGTCATTGACGGCCCGTATCAGCGATGAGATAAGATTGAGGACCCCTACAACGCGTCATATCTGGCAATAATCCAGATCTTGACCGTTCGCAGGGTCCAGTCACCGCGCCAGAACAAGACGACGCGAAAACTCCAAGTTGGAGCGCGTTCTCCGGTCCAAATTTTGCTGGAATTCAACTTACGTATCAGCCGTAGTGTATTCCGAATGTAATTAAATTGATTCAATGAGTGAGGCGGCCGGAATCGTCGAAAGGAAGTGAGAGCGCGAAAACGACCGTGCGGAGGTCGTGGTACAAGTCAGAGTTACGTTGATGGCCGGCAAGTCCCGATATGGACCTTGGCCATCAACAACGACCATTCCCGCTCATTTCCGAACATCTACGCCTCCTTCACGCTACACCCCAGTCGTCTCACTGCTAGGACGAGCCAGTACAATATCCGGAAACACACGACGTCCAGCGGTCTGGAAACACCGCGAACGTAAAGGTAAGGGTCCGAACTTTTGATTCCAGGATAATTCGATTGAACCCTGGTGACATCTGGAAGTTTTTTCTCGCTTGGTATGTTTGGGAATTTTCTAATTCCATAACACGAGATCCTCGTGTACTGGTAAGTTCAGATCTATTGCCGGCATTGGGGGTTCACTGACATGTTCGTATGGTATGTAGTAGCACCCTTGCCGACTTTCTAGGGTTCTCCTGCCCGCGCGGACGTTGATTCACATTCCTTGAGTGGGTGAATCACTCATTGGCAACCCCCAAGTTCGAGTTTGACAAGGCAAGTCGTTCATTTGCTCACATTCACGAAAACTTGGATTGACGAAGATTCGTTCTATTGCAGCCTGTGACTACTGTAAGTCTACCTAATTTACTTTGTATCTAGGTTATATAGCGTATCCTACTACGCTTGAGGCGCCTACGGCGCCGCCTGTCTCGATACCCCTGGTTTGCCGGCCCCATCCAACTTTTGGCTCTGCGATCTCTTCCGCGGCCTGGGCGACTCAAATCAGCTTCCATGCGACCGAACGGGTTCCAACCAGGATTTCAGGTCCGCAAACAACGAGAAGAAACGAAAGGTACGTACAGTTCACGGGGATATGTGGCGTAGCGGTTTGCTGACTTACGGGAACGTTCAGGGATGTATCTGGGGTCGCTGGCGTTTCTATCGCGCTTAATTTATTCGTCTGGGCTCTTGGTAAGTGTTTTCGAACGCTGTCAGAATGAGATTCAGGCTCAAATTATCTGAAAGTCCCCGCCACCTAAGTTGACGGTTCGCGGCCCTCTCGCCAGTCCCATCGTCTTGTTGTCGTCGCTCCAGTTGCGGCGACTTTGCACCAGCTAAATGCCTGCGTTGTCAGCTTAGGAGTGCAGGGATGCGAGGAAGGTAAGTAACGTACCTCGATCTGAAGTTCCGGCTAACCGAAACCGCTCAGATCCAGATCGGTGTTTCCTTCGATTCCGCAACTCTGGAGCTCGTTGCAACGTCAAAACGGAGGCCTGGGCGTGCCGAGAGTTCTGGGAGCTGGCGTGTCCGTGGGGAGGGCGGCAAAGCCGCCACGAAAGACTGCGTAGACCGGGACCGACATCGAGGACGATATGCGTAAGGCGGTTCTGACGCTGTAGAATTGTCATTAAGCTAACATAAACTGGTCATAGGATGGACGCACCGACTTTACGCTCTCAAGAACGTGGTGGAGCCGGTACCGAAATGAGGTCCTCCGAGACATGTTTTGAGGGACTTTGCCTGCGAAGCAGAGACGGTTGAGGCGCCGAAGGCGCCGCTCCCCTGCACGCAGGTTGAGAGTCTGTAATTGAGTGGAATTCAACTTGACTCACCAAGTTGAAGTCAATGTACCGTCGTTCTCCGCGAGCCTACCAGCGTCGTTTGGGAGCGTGTTCGTACTGACAGGCGAAGGGGAAACTAGGTCGAGCGTCTGGAAGTGCTGCCTTCGCAGTCAGCTCAGCATCTTCCGAACGAATGAGGATACGCACCTGTAACCCAGTGGGCCGTGTTCGCTCCTCCTCCCGCTATCCAACGCGCACCATAACGCATCGACCCTGACTGTTTTTCGAACGAGGGGCGAATCGACGTCCAGACTGTGAAAAGTGAGTCCAAATTGACCTCCAAAACACGCTGAAGAACTCACTTTTTGCCCAGGAAAAAAAAGCCCTGCGGCGAGCGATCTCACGCTTCACGGTCCTAGCTGACAATCAACGCTGTTCGGTGCTTGTTTTGGGCTGGGTGTGGTGGTGGGGAGGAGTGGACCGAGGCGGCGAAGCCGCCGATATGTGAATGGGAAGCTCAGCAGCGCCTACAGGCTACGGCGCTGTACGGTAAGCTCTCCATCTGCCAAACGGATGACAATACTCACCTTTAACCTAGCCCACTGTCTTCGCCCCGCTTCCCGCTCTCCAACGCGCACCATACCGTCTCGACCCTGACTGTTTCTCGACGACGTTCAAAACACTGCAAATCGTGAGTCGAAAATCGCTTTCAAATCATGGTCGAAAACTCACCTTTTGCCCAGAAAAAAAGGCCCTGCGGCGAGCGATCACACGCTCCACAGTCTTAGCTGACGAGTTCGTGCGTGCCTTGGGTTGGGTTTGGTTGCAAAGAGGACGGGGCAGAGGCGGCAAAGCCGCATGGTATGGGAAGGTCTTCATCTTCCGAGGGCCTGTAGCGCTGATATTGTCAGCTGTCCTCCTCTTGAATGAATGCACATATGTTGCAGCAAGTTCGAGTAGAGGTGCCATGTTGGCTGTTGTTTAATGGAGGAGGGAGCTCTACACCTCATTGCTAGCTCTCTGTTTTTCATACCAAAGCGCACACACACCTTGGACGATATTCTGTCATTGTCCAGCCTGTGAGATGACCGTCGGAGCAAAGCAACATTGCAGGGGGCATCAACAGTGCTGGTATTGTTTGTTTGTTTGTTCTTTGCCTCATTCTTGCCTTACGTCTGTTTGCTGCCTCATGCATCTGGTTACGTCTGAGCTGAGACCCTGTCTGAGCTCTGAGTTATTATTCCGTGAATTTCGCCTCTCATTAAGCTTGAGATCTTGAGATTTCATTCCATCTCAGCACACATCGAGGTAAGTGATTCTCATGATACAAGTTTGACCATGAACCTCGCTATCTTGGCACTAGAGTGAACTCACTCCAGGGCCTAGAATAGCGAGGTACGTGAGGGTCGAGGGTCGCACAGTGATTCGTAATGCTGATATTGTGAGCGTGGCGTGGCGTGGGGAAAGTTGTAGATATACAGTTTTGTAGTCGACGGAATGGAGGCATTTTCGAGCTACGGTAATGGTACGGAATAGAGAACGCATGGGGAAGAAGAAGAAGAAGAACGGCGCAAAAAGCTTGAGTGCACGTGGGGTTTCGCGCCACACCAGATAATATAATAACATCCCTGAGCGCTTGTTTATTCCTCGATCGCGCAAACAGAGCTGGTCACTCTATGTGACACCTCCTCACAGTGTCCCTTCCACCTACCACCACTATGCCCATATTTCCTTCTGTCCGCAACTGTTCTTGGTCAGACAACGTCGGTGAGTTGTGTCACTCTATTCTAGTATTCTTATTCGGGCTCCAGAGTGCGCTGTTGAGCTTGTCGTGGCTGGGACTGTGCTCAGCATTGTGGGGGTCCTGGTAAGTTCTTCAGTGATTCCTTTTTCTTCTTCTTTCTTATTGAACTCACCGACAGGACCGACACGCGTCCTCCGTCGTCGTTTTTGCGCTCAGTTCGCCGTCCACCCCACCACACGGATGTACCTCTTCGCGGTTCTCAGTTCCGTGCAGCCTCAACCCGATGGCATTGAGTCGTCACCCATCAACCCGGTAAGCATCATTCACCCATTATCCGCACCCCGCTTCCACACGTCCCAACTCCGAGACTGGCCACCTCTGAGCTGGGAAGTGTGTGTGCGGGATGCCTCACTAACCAGTATCTGTCAGGTATGGGTACGCGACGCGTCGCGACTCGGATTCGCGTCCCCATCAATCCGGTATCTCAAGTTCCGCTGCCGGTATTCCTACTGATCATTCTTTTGCTCTAGATGCCTCGTTATGCAGGCCGAATCCAGGCTCGTACCCCTAGTGTTTGTATTGTCTTGCTGTTCGTCCTCTCAGTCACCGTTGCCACTTTGCCAGGTACCACGAACCCAGGGTTGTATTCTGAACATTATCCGCGCACTGTCAC
Source organism: Strobilurus orientalis (assembly GCA_019915145.1). NCBI lineage: Eukaryota > Fungi > Basidiomycota > Agaricomycetes > Agaricales > Physalacriaceae > Strobilurus > Strobilurus orientalis. The sequence continues at coordinate 424,231 of JAHLML010000017.1, read as the reverse complement.
TCGAGCTCCCGTCGACTTGCTCGAGCGCAGTGAAGTGGCGATCGTAAGGAGCAATCACGCACGGTGAGTCCGTTCTTTTGATTTGCCGTTCGAATCTGACGCGTACTGCGTTAGATATCAATCCGTTTGCCGTGCTGCTGCATTCGATTCTTGATCGTGCGTATTCCTTGTCATCCGCACGCGCTGTCACTAATATTTCCAAAGAACGTGTCCTTTCCTTCTTTGGCACAGGGAAATGGGATATTGGTAAGTTTGCCAATTGATTCCGACGTGTACCTTTAGATTTTGCTTCGTCAAAGAGGGCGATCGCGTCGTCGAAGTGAGGCGCAACTCTGAGTCCGAGGGCGTGTAAGTCCCATTTTCTTGTTGCAATGGCACCCATACTCACGCATTATTTGCAGTTAGAACTCAAAACAGCATATATTCCATGTGGGTACAAGTTCCCGCCACACCAAAGTCAAGCTAACACAAAAACACGCACAGACTTAGACTTGACCACATGTACCCTAGTAAATGTAAGTCCGCGCCCTCGATCCCTTGCCCAATCTAACCTTTGTCACCCAGAAAATGCAATATTTGATTTGACTTGATTTGACAGCCCCCCTTCACGAATGCTCCAACGGGGCCGGGAGAGCGGAACCATGTCAGTCGGGGTGCGCTAACCCTAACCCTACGTTGGGGGGGAGGACGCCGATATCCCCGAAAATGGCGATTTGGCGGGCAATCGCCGCCAGAATCGAAACCGCAACCCATGCACACATGTGCGGGGCCGCGGCCGGGGGTGCGCAAACACCCCGCGCGCAGGGGGGGGGTGCATTCACCCCCCCTCCCCCCGGTGTCACCCCCCCCCACACACTAGCACGTTACATAGATGTTGTGTGTACGTGAAAAATAAAACGATTGAGCCAGGCGCAATGAGGGAGTGAAATGGGGAAAGCGCGGGGGAGCGGGGTAAGGGCGTGGCCGGCATCAACCCCGTCCCTCCTGCTCTCTCCCAACACCCACCACCCAACCACGACCATGCCCGCGCCGACCCCACCCAGCACCCCCCCCCAACGGACACCCACCCAACGACACGGCACCTGCCTGGGTGGACATAGGGGGAAAGATACTTGCCTTTCGCGATGAGTTCGGACTAGACGTCTGTCCTGCTCGATGGCGTCAAGAACCGCCCACGACCGCCCCGGGCAGCACTCCTCCATGATTGGCACCACCACCACCTACTACGACGCAGACGCCGCCCCCCAGCCGTCCGCAGGGCCCACCTACGAGCAGTGGACACAGGCCTACCACCAGCAGCACCCGCAACAGCCCATCTACCCGCAGCACGACTCCTACCAGGCCCAGCAGCAGTATCCCGGCTACTCCTACTACGACTATCCCGACCAGCGCCAGCCGTACCAGCAGCAGCAGCAGCAGCAGCAGCCACAGCAGCAGCACCAGCAACAGGCGCACCAGCCACAGCGCTCGCCGCCTGTGCAGCCGACCGTCTATGCGCCTCCGACGACGCCTGCATCCAAGAAGTCTCCGCAGAACAAACGCAAGCGACCGCAGGTCCGCGACAGCGATTCAGAGAGCGATGATGATGGTGGCATCATGATTGGCGGTATCGGCGGTGGAAAATCCGGTCGACTGTACGTCGATCTGCGCTGTCCCCACTCCTATCATTCCTGACGGGTTCTAGCAGTCCAGGTGCATGCACACACTGCAAAAAGCTAAAAATGAAGTGCGATTTCCCGCCCAACGACAACACCTGCAAGCGCTGCAAGGGCGGCGGCCATGTCTGCATCGTCGAGGGCCGCAAGCCGCGCACTGCACCCAAGTACGCATTTCACTGCCTGCTTTGCTTTGCTTTATGCTTATTCTGCCAGTAAACGCGAATATCTACTCGCTCAGATCCGCCAGAAGGACGCCATCATAGAAAGCCTTCTCAAGCAGCTGCACAACCCCTACTTGGCTACGCCGTTGTCTATTGCTTCGTACCGCATGGCCACATCAGCCGGTGATACGAACAACAGCAGTGTCATACAATGGCTTGACAAGCTGCAGGCGAGCGTCCAGCCCTCGTTCAACCAGGTACGAGACGGCGTGGAGGATTCGGACTCGGACGACAACCCGCGAGAGAATGCATCGGACGATTCTGGCAACGAAGATGGTGACCCCCAGTCCGCACTCCCTGACTCCCAGTTCCCCCTCGGCTTGATCGCCAATCTCAGTCTGACGACTCACGCCAACGGGAAGAAGGCCAGGAAGAACAAGGCCGTCAAGCCCTCTGACGAGGAGGGCGAAGCCGACGACGATAACGTTGGCGTTGCAAATGAGACATACTTCATGCCCGGTTAGCCAACCGCCCATCACTCATCTATACATTCCACTCATATTACCATTCTCGTAGGTCCCGCGACGAATCTCGATAAACGGGCGCTCTTGATTGAACAACACAGTCCACCAGAAATCCTCGTGCACGGCCTTGTAGCCCCATCCGACGTTGATGATCTATTCAAAGTCTTCTATGAGCGCGTCAACCCCTTCATCTCCATTCTCGATCCCGCTATACACACTCCCCAAACGACATTCACCCGTTGCCCATTCCTCTTTACAGTGATATGTGCCATCAGCTCTCGATACCACCCCCCAAAATCTTCAATCTATCCGATCGCGATGCATTTTGCCAAGCACAGCGCCGCGAATGCCCTCATTGACGGCTGGAAGAGCGTCGAGTTGTGTCAGGCATACATTCTCATGTCCACCTGGGCTGTCCCAGCCCGTCGGTGGGAGGAAGATCGTTCATGGTTGTATACCGGTTTGGCCATCCGTATCGCGACGGATCTGAACCTGCACCAGGCGCCTACGACCAAGCCAAAGACGCCTGAGCAGGAGCGGGAACAGCTGAATCGCCATAGGGTGTGGCAGATCTGCTTCAACCTGGATCGCAGCACCGCGACGCAGTTCGGGAAACCGACGACCATTCGAGAGGACGTCGTTATTCGGGAGTGCGCCGAGTGGTACCACAAGAGCAAGTACAATTTGCAGTATGACGTGCATATGTGTGCGTATACCATGCTGCTCAGGATCGTCGCGCGATTCCATGAGGACGTTTTCAACATGGCTGGAAGCAAGGGCACAGGGGCGATGAACATGAAGAAGATTGATTTCCGTGCTTTGACTTTGCCGTACGACAAAGAACTTGGCGACTTCAAGGAAGAGTGGGAGAGGCGTTTCAACGATGTGGGTGGAGATGCCGGTGGTATGATGCGATGCAAACTGTTGCCGTTCTTGGTCGCCTATCTGCGCCTTGTCATGTTCTCTTTCGGCTTCCAGCAGGCTTACTCGAGGGGCATCCAGAAATCGGACGACCTCTTCTTCAACAAGGTATGCATCTATCTCTCATAACTCCAACCTCGGCGTCTGATTATTCGACAGTGCCTCGAATACGCCAAGACCGTCATCCGGTGTATGATAGATGGACTCATCCCCACGGGCTTCATGCGCTTCGCTCCCGATGGCCACTTTGTCTTTTCTTCCTTTGCCTCCGCCTTCCTCCTCAAGCTTCTTCGACCCGAGTTCCAGAACTTCCGCACCAAGGCAGATGACGATGAGATCTTTGATCTGATTGGGACGCTCATCCAGAAGCTCAGCTCGTCGAGCGTCGCTCTCGATGAGCGGCATACTCCGAAGCTCTATGCGCGGTTCTTGGCTGGGTTGCTGAGTAAATACAAGCGGGATGGGTGGGTGACGGTTGGTCGATTGCAGACCGTGCCACCTCCACAGCCGTCGAGCAACCATCAGCAGGTCGGGGGCAGCTCGTCGTATCAGGCGTACCCCGACCAGGTCCACCACTTTTCCAACGGATATCAGCCGCAGGTCTCACAGAGCCAGAGCCAGACGCCCGTCTATCGACCAGACGCGAGCTATCCCAGCGGGAGCGGGACCGACGGCGGTGCGATCGCCTTTGGGAATGACATCGAGCTGGACTGGCATTTCGACTACAACAACGGCAATGTGGCGGTGAATGGTGTGAATGGGGGGAGTCCTGGGATGGGCGGGGGGGAGGAGGTGGCAGCGATGCAGGCATTGAAGAATCCGGCGTGGTGGAACAACATGATGATGCCTGGGTTCCAGTGGGAGGCGGGGTCGCCGGGGAGTGAGACGACGCAGACGAGTGGGAGTGCGGTGACACCGCCGACGACGTATCCTGGTGGGACGGGCTATACCCATGCGCATTATCAGTCGCAGCCACAACAACAACAGCAGTCGATGCACCATATGCCGTCTATGATGCCAGCCATGCGATAGGAGGGATAAATATTTCTGTATGCTTGAAGGTTATCTTTTTTTGTTAACGGTTTCTTCTTCTTTTTTGCTTACTTCTACGCTATCTGTAATATGTACGTGTACTGTTGTTTTGAATAGTCTCAACTTGCTACCACCGTTCCGTTTCTATCTGTTTTCTCAATCTGTGACGGAGTTGTTCGAAGTGACATTCTGGTGGCGTAGTCATTGATTCCGTACGAAGGTATTCAAGATATAACTGGTTATTGATGTTCTGCTAGGTGTTGCGGTATGTACCTTTCGTCCAGAATCTGTAGATCTTACGCATACAGAGACTGTCTCGTTCCAGCACAGTGTCAGCTCGCCTGTACTTCTTATAGGGCCCCGGCTTATTAAGCACCTCGCTTCTACCGGGGTCTACCCATGCACTGCTCACGAGTACACTACTTCATCAATCCTCAGTCGTGGCAGACCTTCGATTCCGAAAAGATTGGCACAACTCTCACCTACGGAGAAAAGCGGATGAACGGGCTCAACTTTTAAGATGTTGATATGGAGCTGTTCAAGAGACCCCCGTCGAGCCCGACTTGACGGGTTCTTCTTACCAAGCATGGATTTAAATCATGTATTAGCGATGCAGAGCGAACTGTGAGAACATGCGGCATTGCATCATTTCACAGCGACGAGGTATAAAAGCCCAAAATCGACGCGACAGTTGCGTCAATCAGCTTCCTTCCCAAATCTCCTACATCAGCTTCTTTTCCATCCAATGCCTTCTGTACTCATCATCTTCACTTCTTGCGACACCAACCTCATCGGAGGGCAGACTGTATGTTTGGATTGAGCATACTGGCTTGGATTTATGCTGATTGGAATGCCGTTGTAGGGATACTACCTCCCCGAAGCTGCCCATCCGTACTATACTTTCGCGCCGACGTACACTGTGGACTTTGCCTCGCCCAAGGGCGCCAACCCACCTGTGGATGAGTACAGCGTGCAGGTAATATTCACGGCCGTCACTTCGTGCATGATTGCAGTACTGAACCGACGTAGACATTCAGGGACGACGAGAGCGTCAAGTTTCTGGTTGACGAGACCGTCAAGGCCAAATTGGCCAGCGCCAAGAAGCTCTCCGAAGTGAGCGCTAAGGATTACGATGTGGTCTTTTATGTCGGTGGCCACGGGCCTGTTATCGATCTGCCCAACGATCAAGACAACATCAAACTCGCGTCCGAAGTATGTTTCTTACGCGTCTCCCCGCGCCACACTGATTGCCTCCGACAGGCCTACCAGAGCGGAAAGATCACGGCAGCCGTCTGCCACGGTCCTGCGTAAGCTTGGGTTTTTGTTGTCCAATTGATGTCTGCTGAAGTTCGTCTGTAGCGCACTCCTCAACGCTGTCGACGCCGAGGGTAAATCGATCTTTGCCGGAAAGAACTTTACTGGTTTCTCCAACATCGAGGAGGAACAGGCGGACAAGGTCAACGTGAGTCTTGACGGGTCGGTTTGTGTGTCTTCGTGCTGCTCAAATGCGGGATTGTCAGACGATTCCGTTCTTGCTTGAAGACGAACTCGCTAAGAAGGGAGGCAAATACTTTAAGGGCGAGCCGTGGGGTGTAAGTCTTGGAAATCGTCGTGACGAGACACATGGCTGACAGTATTCTAGCCCAAGGTCGTGGTCGATGGTATCCTCTACACCGGACAGAACCCAGCATCTGCGAAACCTTTGGCAGAGACCATCTTGGCGGCGCTGCGAAAGTAAACACAGTATGAGAAGAAGACTTTGTACACTTGTAGGCTGTAGCATAGAATGCAAGCCGTCCGGCATCCGTCGCAGATTAGATACCTACAAAGTGTATCCTTTGTTTAATATGAAGCCACGGGTGCGAAGACCGTCCGAGGCAAGCCAGGCTGTCAATCAACGGGTGGCTTTGTCCTGGCTCAACGACGGGTTGTTATGTGTGTTTCTGGGAGAGCAGCTCAGTACAGCCGACAGTCTCGCAGATGTCGTGTATCATCTATCAAATCATCAGTAAATGAACAAGCGAAGGGTTAGATGAAGGATGTTGTGAAATTTCCCTGAAATTTCAAGCGCTGGAATTTCAATTTGGTTTGTGACGCGTCCTGCATATCACGTGAATCAACAATGTGTGACAGACGCGCTAATACTAATAGTAATAGTGCCTTGAACCCCGACCACGATGTCGATTCCGGACTTGAACGATCTCGAGACTTGCACACGCAGTATAGTGCTCAACACCGAGGAGATTAGGTGAGCGCGCGACATATTGCTGTCAAGTGAAGGGTCACTCAACGTCGCCGTTCAGCCAATTAACGCCTCGCACTGTTCGCCAGAACTTGGAAGAGCAGTTCTCGCTGGAAAAAGGAACGCTCGACTCTGGAAAATACAAGAAGGCTATCAAGCAGGCTATTCAGGGGGCCCTTGTGCGTACTTCATCCTCCCGTCCTATAGTAGAATCAACATGGACTCCACTGGCAGGAGGAGCGCCGCCAGGAGAGGGTGCGACAAGAACTTTCCTCAGATCCCACTTTTGGACGTGATGATGGAGATGACAACGAGGACGACGACGAGGAGGAGCAAGAAGACGCAACACCTTCCCCGAAGCGGAAACGGGGATCGTCCTCCAGCGAAACTAGGAAATCAAAGTCTACCGCAACCAAGAAGAAATTCAAATCTGCTGTACGCTTTGCCTTCTAATAATATGATGTGCTTATACACCCTCTGCCAGTCCGTCGTTGCTACCTCGGATATCGAACAAGACGAGCCTTTACCTCCACCGCCTTCGAAAAAGTCACAGGTCTGTGGGCCCATTACGTGGCTCTCTTGGTCCTGATTTTGCTTTAGAAACCTTTTACATCTACGGCCAAGTCTCTGCCGAAGCCCAAGCCACTACCAAAGGCCGAGAAACCAAAGCCTGTCCCAAAGAAGGAAACCACGAAACCGTCGACGTCGAAGGAGCTGCTCTGCGAAGATGAGGTGGACAACGAGGCCGAGCCAACTCATAAATCCAGCATCAAGGGCAAGGCCAAAGCTGCTGCATCGTCTGACGACGTGAGTGGCGATTCAATGCCCTGAATTTGCGCGTCGCTTGACGATGTGACATAGGATGACCTTTCAGAGCTTGATAAGGAACCGCCGAAAAAGCGTAGGAAATCCGAACCAACGAAGAAAGCTCTGAATAAGGTATGATTCGATTCTCGAGCTCTTCGATTGTGTCCTCATTGTGTACCGTATAGCCTGCTGCCAACCGAAGCAAGAAGACCGAAAGCAAGGATGAGGCGACTATCAAGAGACTCAAGGTATTTTTGTGTTCTCTTCGACTTCGTGCGTCAACTTGATTCTTTGCAGTCCTATGTGACAGCGTGCGGCGTACGAAAACCTTGGGCAAAGCTATTCGAAGGCGTTGACCATCCATCGGCTCAAATCAACATCATCAAGAAAGTCTTGACCGAACTGGGCATGGACGGTCGACCAAGTATGGAGCAGGCGAAGCGTATTCGCGAGCAGCGCGAGCTTGCAGCAGATTTGGGCAAGTTCTTCACTTACTCGCAAGCGGACTGGCTGCTTAAGCTTCCTTCTAGAGGCTGTGCAATCGTTCGAGAAATCAAGCTTGGTGCGAGGGTCCCGACGCGGACAACCAGCAGGTCAAAAGGCCAGGAATTCAGAGGATAAGTCCGACGACGAAGACGACTCCGAGGAGGTTGAGAAACCTCCGAAGCGAAAGGTAAACAGTTTGGAAATACTATCGCCAATTAATTTCTGAATATCTTGGGGTAGACTGCGAGACAGAGCATCATGGCTTTCTTGGGCAGTCAGAGCGATTCAGATTGAGGTCGGTTGCTGGTGGTCACTCCGCTCATTTGGACGCTGTATTTCTTACCAACGCTTTCTAGCGAGAGACAATATTGGTAGTCTCTCGATAACACTTTGACTAATGCTTATATCTGGCCGCAGTCTGTACACCAACTAAACTGCTGTACTGAGCAAAGCCTGACCCGGCGATTATGGCGAGCTGCGAATGCCTGTGCGCGAACCTTCTGAGCGGTGGTCGTGAAATCATCGGTCCAGTCGGAGAAGAGGCACCTTTTGCATGCCGGAGGAGAGCAGTGACCAGGCAGGCATTTCAGCAACTTCAGGGCGGGAATCGCCGAATGATTATTACTTCTTTTGACTCTGGAGTCTTTGGACGGGCTTCCGATATCTGGGACTGTAATCAGTTGCATCCCACATGCTTCGAGATGATCAAGAAAACTACAGGCCTCCTCGAACGATAGAGCGTGAACAACACTGTCAACAGTTGGTCAGCAGTGTCGGCAAACTCCAGATACTTCGAAATTCTCATCGCTTTCCCTTACTGTATTGGAGTGTATGGAAACAACCGTCACGTGCACCGTAACGCCCCCGATGTTAACAACGGGGCCAGCTTTGGGCGTTACGCACCCCAAAAGTAGAGACGGGCCGCCTTGGCGGCCGCCAAAAATGGTAATTTAAGCCAGAGTAACGCTCCCGACGCCTACAACGGAGCCTGCGTTGCGCGTTACGCAACGCAAAATTAGATACACAACGAGCCCTGTGTTACGCGTTACGTTGTTTCCATACACTCCAATACAGTATCTTTAGAATTCCAGTCTCAAAGTAAGATACGATTGTCAGATATCACATATCGTCCGTGATACGGAAGTCACTGAACCATGTCTATCATTTGTCGCCTTCGGCAAACCTGTTACTACCGCTCAGCGTTCATGTCGGAACATTCAAAGCTGACATCGACAGACCAAAAAGTTATAAATTGCACGCACGCTCATCATTCTACTCGGTAGCGAAACCTTAATGGAGCGGCCAGTTTCGCGTCTTTTCTACAGGTCATTCATTGTCTATAGCACAATCCTACCCAGGACATCGCCTCAATTCGTGCAACACCCAAAGGCGCGCTATCAATGTATTGGAGGCGAGCTTCTCGACGGTGAGACGATGGCTCAGAGGGCAACCATAGTGTGACATGTGCGGTACGGCCACTGGGTACCCGACGATCGAGGCGTCCACGGATGTCCAGGCCATGGGATTGTTGGAAAGCGCCGTTGCGAGGATCCATCCCTCCTTGGAAGCCCCGGTAAGCTCCGCGTCTCCAAGACTGGTCCGACTGACCATGTCCGCGCAAACGTATACACAGTGCTAATCGCTGGTCGCTGCGAGCCTGTGAGCTCTGATTGAACATCTATCGAACATCGACCATGCGGCTGTGAGTAAGTTCTCCTTGTTCATGACAAATTGACCATGGCGCTTGATTGTGCGCGGGGGGTATGAGACGGTGTATGCAGCGTGGCGGCCAGCCGTAAATTCTACTGCCGTGGGAGCAGTCGCGACTGGTAAGTGCAATAATTTTCAAGCCGTGTCAGTTCATACTCACCTACGGCCTCAAGCCCGCCACTGAAGGGCCTGTAGTACTCGACGTCAGGAACCGCTTGTTCTGCCAGTGCGCTGGAGAATCTGTGGCTCTATCGTGCAACCAATGGCAGTAGTTTCTCTTAGAGGTGTTAATCATCTGCCGATATCCACAAGTTCGTGAGCTCCTCATCGAGACCGCCAAGCTGTACCGTAAATTTGCGAGGTCGCTGCCGCCATCTGGAATCTCGGCATTCCTGGGAACTGCCTGGCTGGCGGACGACGTGGACTTGTCCTGAATGACGCAACAGCAAAACAGCTCTCATAGTAGACGCAAGTGAAGAGCTCGGCAAGCCATGGGTCAGCGGCAGAATGTCCTTATCAACAGAGTCTCTACTTGATGGAGCATCTGGATCCCACTGTGAGTATGCTCCGCCAAGATCACATTCAATTCATTCCAGCTCTTTGGCGGAGCGGGGACCCGCGAGTTGAAGGTCGGACATGATCCCAAGACCGCCTTGTCTGCGCATGCCGTCCTCGTCGTTCCCTCTTGAATTCATCGAAGCTGGGCTGGGAGAACATGGTGAGATTGCTTGGTAGGCGGACTCGCAACATCCGTTGGTCTTGCGCTCGATAGTGGCCAATTCAATGTCGTAAGTCGGCTGATCATTCTGTCGATATTACGGCCCTTCTCACGCGGGCCACAGATTGGATATCCCCCAAAGCCCATACCGGTCGGAGTATTGTCGCCGGCTGTCGATACGAGCGTTGTACAATTACCCATGGGGTGCAGGTAAGAGATAGTGAACGTTCGTTGTACAAGCTCGTAAAGTACATGAGAACCAATCGTCGTTGACCGGTGGCGTGGTATTCTTGTGAGAAAGCGGTAGACTGAAAGACGTTGGTGAGCCGCTTGATTTGGCTGACGAAAACGCAGAGCTGTACGACATAGAATGAAACACTGTCCGGCGTGATCAAGGTAGTGGTTCTAAACGGATGATCTCAGGCGCCTAACAATCTCCTCAGATGAAACTCTTGGGTGCGCAATATATCAGCGACAACTGGTGAGGTCTAGGAACAAGGAGATCCCCAATATCTAAAGAAACGAGCGCAGCAGTCGTGATGGTTCGATATGGCCCCACGTATGGCAGTGACTGGTGGCTCCTCGGAACTCTAGAAGTCAGCGGGGATGGCTGGTAGGTCAGCTGCTTCTTGGAGAGGTAAGGGACAGCATTCTCCAGGAGGAGAGATAAACGTTAGAACTAAAGCAAGGAATAATAATTCGCGTTCGTCGGAAGCAAGCTATCGGCCAACTTCCTCGAGTAAAGGGACCCGTCACCCCGCTGAGTAAACCTCGCTGTGGTGGCTTACTTACTAGAGCTTTCGAGTCGGACTTGAACGTGTCGCGACGCGTGAAAGTCTCCCCCGCGTTAGTGTACAGTCGTCAAAAAGCCCAAGACGGGTTAGCCTTCTCACATCAAGTTCGCGATCAATACTCTGGGCTCAACACATCCGCCACTTACCAATCCTTCTAGACATTCAGTCCTGAATGCCTCATTCATCCAAGGCACGTCGTTGATGTCGGCCAGACGCGATGGGTGAGACGAGAGGCATACATGGGGCTTGTTCGGGAGAATTCTTGTCACTGGTGGCGTATGGCTTGGAGAACACAAGACGGTTCTGATTAGGAAGAGTCTCAGTAAGAACAGACGAGTTATCTCAACTCTGGGTAAGTAGATTCGTTTCACTGTCAGTAACCGGCTGTGACAATAATCTGAGAGGTCTGCTGCTGAATAAACCTACTGTATGCACGGGGCAGTCGATTGGGAGGTCTCTGCATACCTTGACCTGCTGTCGGACATGAAGAGAGTTGAACCGCCAGAATTGTTAGCCGGAAGTGACATGTTCTGAGGATTCGGCTCACTCGTGTCTCCTATGAGTGGTGAGAACCATCACACCACACCATTCCGCTGTATCCCCACGCCGATGTTCCCGGTGCTCCCTCAAAATCCCGCCTCAGCGTAAATCGCAGAAGAGCATCGGGCGCGCCGTCAGGGTACGCAGCAGGAACACCGCAAAAATAGGGAGAGTATAAAAATAGGAGAAGGGCGGACCAAAAATAACTCAAGTTGCGCAGGCGGCTAAATATACCGCAAGCATGTATCCCCATCGGGACTGCATTCAATTTCAACACGGATGCCGTATGCGGCATCGAAGACATAAACCACGACCTTTCTCTTTCTCCTTCGTCCTCCTTCCACGTCGCCCTTGTCTACTTTACTGTTACACCGTACCAGTCGCTATGGGCCGTCGCAAGATTGAGATTCAGCCTATCACAGTAAGCCATTCCCCTCACAAAGCCATCAGTCGCTGATACCGCTACTACTAGCACGAACGCAACAGGAGCGTCACCTTTCTCAAGGTTAGCACTCGGTTGCCCGTTATGACCATGCCCAACCCTCCTGCCAAGAGCAATCTGCTCTGCTAAATTCTACTATTTCTGTCGATGATATTCCTATTATAACTGTCCTATTTATGGGCTAACGCGATCATGTCCTCAGAGGAAAAACGGGCTCTTCAAGAAGGCGTACGAACTGGGCGTTCTGTGCTCTGTTGATGTAGCAGTTATCATCTTTGGTATGTGCATTGATTAGAACCGCGATTTTTTTGTTGCGATACCCCCTTATATCGGCCACATCGGGTTGCGCATACTAATTTGCTTGCAGAGGAACGACCCGGCCACCACGTCAAATGCTACGAGTATTCGTCGTCAGGTAATGTAAGAGAGGTTGTTGGAAGGCACGTTCGAGTATGTCTTGTCCCGCGCCTCCCTTCTCCTCCCCCTCACAATCAGCAGTATGATGGCGAAAAAGATTCGCGAGGACCTGACGATTTCTCCGGCGCTACCGCCAAGACCCATGTATCCGATGACGAGGAGGAGGAAGACGAGCTTCCTGCGAGCAACCCGAAACGAAGCAGGGGAGGATCTGGGGAGGTCAGACCTCACCTTCGCCCCATTCATTCAGTCACTGATGCGCAGCAGATCGCCGCAAGGCAGCATTCGCCGTCACAAATGACCATACCTGCGCCGCCACTGAAATCAGCTTCACACCACGCGTCATCATCATCTCATCACGCACCTGGTGGCCATTCAACCCACCACCCGACTAAGAAACCCCGTGTCGTCCGGCACTCTCCTCCCCCATCGCATCATTCGCATCATCGTTCTAGTAGCGCTGGTCCTAGCATGCCTCCTTCTCCATTCTATGGCTCGCCATCTTACAATCTTGGATCTGAACATGGTGTCGGTGGGGTAGGCTTCTTCCCGCCTCCGCCTCCCCCGCCCAGCCAGTCTCACCCCTTCTCGTTCAATGGAGGTAGTAGAACCGGGATACCATATCCATCCAGTATGCATTCACGGCCCCACTCAGGCGCCGAGATATTCGGCTTCTTGGACGAACGTGGCGGCAGCGGTTTTGAATGGCCAGTCCATCCTGGCAGAAGTGCGGGCGGGCCGTCTAGCGGTGGGGGCGGAGGAGGTGGAAGCGGAAGCGGAGGCGGTGCTTGGCTCGAGTTCCTCAGTCAAACCGGTGGCGGGTCAGGCGGCCCGCCTGGTGGGATGGAACGTACAAGTTGGGAAAGAAAAGTGGAATTGGACGAATGACTCCCACCTTCCCCACCTTGGGGGCCATGAACTTCAAGAGATGGGGAAGGTGCTCACTGGCCAGTTAACGTGACTGCGAAATAAAATGCGCGAGGAAGTTGTGATACATGGACACTTTTAGTTTTTTTACCTTGTACTAACACCGTTATGATCTGCTGTCTGCCTAAAATCCAAGAACTGGTCTTCTTTGAAGTGCATATGGGCACTCCCAGCCATCGCTCGCGCATGGCTGATCCTCGGTCGTCTTCGTGCAATTCTCGCCAAACGATTTGTGCCCACCTCAGGTTCCTGCTTCGACGGTGAGGCGTGCGATGACTCTCCGTGAATAGACCTCTTTCATCTTCCTTCAAGTTGTCGACTTTCGCAGCTGCAGAGGTGATTGTATGGGTTGAGGGATACGAGTGAGTGTTGAAACTCCAATCTGCATGGATACTTCAGAAATAGTACACCTCCGAGTCGACATAGACATCCCTCCAACCGATGAGGTAGATAGGAAGGAACCAAGTTCCGACGAAACCTATTTGAGTATGATACTGTTACATACACTTCCTTCCCTCCTTCCTTCCTTCTTTCAGTTCGCTTGGTGACCGGTGACTAGCTACGGAGTGTCTGAAAGAAACTCGGCGGAGCACGCTATATCAAGACGTCGACACGGCTTGAACCACAGCCGGCTAAGTATAGCTCTAGAGTAATAATGATGGTCTTCCGCGAAGACGACGTGTCTTGGGTCAATGAAAGGGCGTTCTGCGTGCGAAAGGGACTTCGTTGACTGCGATCATCTTTTTTTACCTATGCCTATGGACGGCGGCCTGTGAACTGGATGACTGGATGCACTGGAGACCTTTCGTAATCTCACTGAAGCAACCCAGAGTCACCTGTCAGATCTTCAAACAGCTCACCAACTTCGCTCGTTGACGGTCGATCCTCACCGACATCATACACTGATCATCAATTGAAGTCCCAAAGCGCGCTCGATGGAAAAGCTTCTTTCGACGGTTGTAACGCTTGCTTCTTCATCAACAGCATCTCCTTCATGGCCGACGCATCCATCCGTATGTGAGCGTATGGTGTCATTCGGGTGTACAGCTGCCCCGAGCGTCAGCAGACTCCCGAGCGGTAGCGAAGTTTGATGCTCGTTACACGCCTTGATGATGGTAAACCCTAATGGATAGAAATCTTCGCCAAAATGGTTCCCAAGTACAACAAGGAATAATCCAGCAATTCCGGCTGAAGCCAGCGCATGAACACCTCATAGTGTAATATACGAATTAGAGCTCGTGGGCGCGTGCGATGCCACCACTTGACCCAAAGTCGGCTAAGCAGAAGCGACAATATTCGGTGATAAAGTTGTTGGCCTACGACCAGTGACGCAACAGACTTTGAGTAATTTAGAACGCGTGTAAGAACCAGTAAAGGACTGAGACTCCATGAGCGAGACGTGTGGCATGAAGTAGTGCACTGTGTGTACCGTCACACTCTCCACTACCGTTCCCTTATTCGCCGGAAGGTGTAGGAGATAGTCAGATTTTCTTTTGAATGGATACATCGACCCGGTAGCTAGTCTCGTTTCAGACTTTGTTGTAGGAAGATAATCGTTCCTACTGTTACAAACCCGGTAGCCGGCGTACGAGTTGTCAATGTTGTCAATGACATCCCCTAGTACAGGCCCGGGAATGTGCGGGCCGGTCTCTGAAAAAGCCTCGCGGTGCAGAATGGCCATTGGCGAGGATTGTGGACCACAGGGATATCGATCCATTGGGGTTGCACTCAAGGGCCCACCGATTTATGTAGAGGTCGAGGACGCGTAGCGAAACCGCCTTGGCGCGATGATGACGGGAAGGAAGAAATGATGGATCTATCATCTATCATCTCCGATTGCATTTCAACTCAGTTTGCCCTCACTTCCCGACAGCTTGCTCGAAATCTCACCCAGTCCAAACCCACTAGATGTCTGATCCTTTTCTAATCTGCTAATAGGCGCCATGTCAGTGTATAGAAATACGGAGCGATGCTACACCAGTATAAGTCTAGTATACTATGCCAATGATACGCTCCTCAAGCTCCATCTAGCTAGGCTCGACTCCAAAGTTCCATGATACTTAGGCCTTCTGCTAGTGATCTGTCAATGCTCAAGGCATAAAACCGATTTCTTACTATTGAGTATCATGTACTGCCGATTATCTTATAGGACAACCAGCTTGGGCCTTGCTCTTCGGTAAGTTACTCAGGTGACAGATGAGACCCGCGTTTCTTATCAACACCTCCACATGTTATCATCTTGGCCTATCTTGGCTCATCCGCGTCGTTCATGGACAGCATGTCACTTTCTTACAGATGTTGCTTCAGCCTTTCTGACCGCCCGTCTCTGTCAGTCACCTAGACTCCGGCAAGTCTGATTCAATGCAGTTCTCACTCGTCACTGAATCGGCGGAGATGTGAACCCTCTTGATGGTCCACTCAAGAAACCGCGCATGCATATCACGTTGATTTCAGTAACACTAAGCTCCATACCTCATTATCCCTACCCAGTGATAAACAAGGAGTTGAATTGGGCGCGTACCCACACACCATACGCTCGAAAGGTACACAGCATCGGCAGCGATCAGGCAGCAATCCAGCGTTTGGCCAGCACAGGATTTGCATCAGGGACAACCCTCCCTTGATCGCGCCCATGAATAAATACGAACCTTGGAAACCACGTTACGTCCGTTTCCTTCAGTCTTCGTTCCTTCCGTACCACCATGTCGAACTCAACAACATCGTCGACACCGATGAGTGCCGATGATACCTACTACATGGACCTCTTTGGCCTCGCCTTGGTCCAGTACAGCGTATCGGTCCTGTGCGAATCCATTTTCTGGACAATGTATCTCGTTTTGTTCTGTTTTGCCATGCGCATACAGTTGTACGTTGCCTTTCCGCCATGCTTCTCTCCCCCAAAGCCCGAATTGACCGAACCTGGCTATACAGGCGACGAGGACTACGCACTGTCCCGACCATTAGCATGTTCGTAGTGACCTGGATCCTATTCCTATCATCGACTAGCTTGTGGATTACAAACGTCACGTCGTTCTTCGGTCGCATGAACAGATTCTTCCGTACCCATCCCGAGCTAGGGCTTCTGGATAGAATCCTCGTGAGCAACGATTTTGTCGAACCATTCGGGCTACCGGAGGAGGCGCTCTTCCTGGTCAATGTCAGTATACTACGCGGTTTCATTCGGCGAGGCACGTCCCTGATCTAATCGATTTTAAATTTTGTAGATGATCATCGGGGACGCGGTGGTGATCTGGCGAGCCTGGATCCTCTGGAAAGACTCGCGCCTTCAAAAACTAGTGTTCCTCCCGATGATTATGCTTTTGACATCGTTTGGTGAGTTACAAGCGGCATCATCATCATCAGACTGCTAATTGTTGATGTTTGTATGGACGTAGTGTTCATGGTCATTGCTCTCCAGTGTCTCGCAGAGGATAGCTTTGGGGCCAAGAGTACGATACCGAGTGGTTCGCGGATGTGTAGATGGGGCGAGCCATTAGCCTGGGCGTTATCATTAGTGACAAACGTAACATCCACTACTTTGATTGCAGTCAAGGCCTGGTAGGTCCTCCCGCCGTACGTCTTGATGTTTCTCACTCCCACCTTGCTCTTTTCTTCCAGGCAACACCGCCAATTTCTCAGGTCTGGCCTTGGCCGTGCTCACCGTCGCTCGACTAGTGAGAGAGTTCTCATACTCCTCGTTGAATCCGGATTCATATACTGCCTCTTCTGGGTGCGTGTTTCTTCCGTCCTGCATTCGGCTGTCGGGCGCTCAACGATATATAGCTATCACAAGTTATCCTATTTCTTGACTTCGACTTTCATTCAAACGCCACCTATCTTTACATGGTACTTGGCTCAATGGGCGACCAAATATCAGTACGTCCAGACCCAATCAGTCGCATACTTCACGGCTGAGCTCGGACCGTCACATAGGGCATCTACCCAACGGCCATCATCGTTCTCGTCAACATACAACGCAACATTACACTCGAAGGCTCCAAAATGCGCTCTCTTCACGTCGACTCTGGCAGGGCCAACCACTCTCCAGAACTGACAACGATACAATTCAATGTCGGAGCAAAGCCCGAGGGTCTCTCCTCGACCTCGCCGCCAACTACTTTCTCTACTATCACCACTGGCCAGCACTCTAATACGACCTCATGGGGGCGGGAAGCGGTCTAATCATTGTAATTATTATTATATGTACTTGAGATGTCAAGGAGTATGCCTGGGACAATAACGTTAACCGCACAAAAGTGCGATGTGGCGCTATGGTGTAGTGGAAGCACTTGGGATTTTGAGCACTCTTCTTCCCACAACCCAGGTTCGAACCCTGGTAGTGCCTATGTATCCTTGGTTGTGACAGTCAAGTTTTGGGTTTCTGGAATACGGAATAATGGACACTGGACAGTAAATTTTGAAGTTTGACTGTTTGAGATTTTGCGCCACCGCCGCGGCGCCGGCACGAGTCTGAAGTTTTGATAATGAGGACGACAACCCCTACTAGTGGACTGAATCCTGATAGACAACGCTAACCATCAAGAAGGTCTGGTTCGACTGGCCTTCCATACCCGCTGGCGCGGATTTATCGGGTAGTGTAAGTACAATACACGCCAGCTGAGAGCTCCAATGCATTCTGCACACACGCGCTTCATCTCCACCTTCCATCAGCCTATGCAAGCTACTGACGCTACTCGACGCCGTACCAGTGTAAGATGCGCGTCTGCTTCAGTGCCTTCTAGCCGGTGCTGACAGCCTCTAACCAAGCTCGCCCGCTATGTATGGGTCATAAATCATTGAGATACATACTACTTAAGTAGAGAGTACTTTTGTCGGGGGGGGTAACGGTATGAGAACAGGGGCGGGATGAGTGTCATGTTTTACAATGCTAACAGCGGGGATGATAGTCGTAAGAAGATCAGTAGGATGTTACGGAAATAGTCCAGTCTACCCGGGAGCCTGATTATAGTCTATAAAGTACAATTGGCAAAGAATGGAAGCATGAATGAATGAATGGATGGCGTGGACGACGGATGAGGAAGAAGGGGGGGAAGTCAATTAATGCATGGGTGCTTTACTCTCTTCGGGAAAATTCTTGGCCTTGTTGGCCAGAGCCGCCAGGAAGAAGGCTGTCGTACGTAGGAGGGATCTCCTGCGGGCCAGCGTCCTGGTGCACGATAACCGGACTGGACGAAGGTCCATCAGGGTTTGCAACGCTGAAATGTGATTGTCTGCAATAGAAGGAAAAATTAGTACATACGCAAGACAATTCACACTAGAAATCTTACCTCTCCCGCTCTTTAGCACTCACTCCGCCTCCTGCCGAGCTGCTGCGACCACTCATGCTGTGAGCA
This sequence comes from Strobilurus orientalis, assembly GCA_019915145.1. Classification (NCBI taxonomy): domain Eukaryota; kingdom Fungi; phylum Basidiomycota; class Agaricomycetes; order Agaricales; family Physalacriaceae; genus Strobilurus; species Strobilurus orientalis. Next base: position 405,498 of record JAHLML010000017.1, on the reverse strand, counting down.
GGTTGAGGGCCTGCCATGCCCGCAGGGACCGGCATAGAAGCGTATTGGCTGTAGATAGACGGATACTGAGACTCGTGAGAGTATTGTGACATTGGAGGAGGACTAGGAGGGGGTCCACCAGCGTAGACATTGGGATTATTATAGGTCGAGTGGGTCTGATGTGAAGAGCCGGACAACGGGTAGGGGGAAACAACACCAGCACCAATGTCGGCGCCGGCTAATCTACCACCCATGCCATCCGCGCCCTCATCTTCGAGGTTGATACCCATATCTGGTGGACGACCACCGACCGCGGCGGGGTCAAAGTTCCCGTCGAAGAGTTTGGACAGACGGCGCGATTGGCGGCGCTTCATGAGCCACCAGACGAGCAAACCAACAATGGCGAGACCACCGATGCCGCCAACGACTCCACCGACGATGGCACCCGTGTTGCTTGAGCTGCCGCCACCACTGGAATTGTTGACTGCCCCCGAACTCGAAGTTGGGGTGATCGTGGAGGAGAATTCGAAGACAGAGGTCATTTGCTGGCCATTGGAGGTGACTACAACAGTTGTCTCGTAGACAGTCGTCTGGGGCTGCTGGGTCGTGGTCTGGGATGTAGAGGTGTTTTCGGCAGAGGTGGAACTTCCAGAGGTGGAAGTTTGTGACGCGGTGGTACCCGCGTCCGTTGTAGGTGGAGCGGATGTCGTCGGTGATGTCTGCTGGGTCGACGGTGACTCGGAAGTCGTCTGTTGTTCCGACGTGGTTGGAGGGGAAGTTGACGGAGGGTTGGACGACTCGGGAGCTGAGGAGGTCGGCGCGGAAGTGGACGGGGGAGCCGATGTGGTTACATCTGAGCTCGAAGACGCCGGGGGTTCATCAGAGGATAGCGAGGAAGATTGTGAGGGCGCCGAGGACATGGAAGAAGACGGCGACGACGACGACGACGACGAGAGCGATGAGGAGGACAGTGGCAAAGACGACGATGCGACGGATGATAATAATGCCGACAAGGACATGAAGGGGGGAGCGCAAGGGGAGACGGGTATTGAGTAAAATGTTTACGTAACCGGGAATAATCTCACCACTGGACGACATCTTGTTATGACGCGGCTTATCGGGAAATGCTTATTGCCAAGCAGGGCCGCAAATCTTATGATGGGAAAAGAGTGGTGCAAGGGAGCGAAGAGACGCTGGGCACTGAGATGCAGCAAATAGGCTGCAGTGTGGCGTGGTCGTGGGGGGGAAGCAAGAGCCGTTTTACGGTCGCTGCTCGCCTAGGCCCGTTCCCACGCGGCCGCACCTAAAATTGCACCTGATGTACCTGGGAGCATCAAACGTCCTCCCGCATGTGCCCAGTGCTTCCGACATACATCCGAGCAGACAAGCGTGGACTGCATGCATTGCTAAGTATGCATAGCTACTCCATGACGGCGACGTTCCACCGTACAATATTCCACAGACAGCCCTGAAAAATACTCCAGAAATACTGCCACAATCTGACGCTGTATCCCGCCTTGTGTTACTCTGAACTCCACCAAGTAACTTTACAAACGCATGGTTGCCAAGTCGACCAGTCTAGATTCCGCAAATTTGGTTTTCGTAAAATTCAGAACTGCGCCACAGCGTGTCACGTCGCATCCGGAGCATGCTTCATCCTTTGCGACGATCGCGTCTTACAACCAACAGTAACACGAGCGAGCTAATAGGCTTTTCAGAAGACGCTAGTTCTGCTCAACTGCAGCAAGCTGCCTGACGAGTGACACAAATGCTGGACTCAAAATCTGGCACAGTTCGAACTGTCGCTCATAGGTGACCGGCCCAACGCGTCTCAGGATTCGAATGACCGGGCTCCGGATTCAAGTCAACGTCGGTCCTCGGCCATATCCTCGGGTCGACGCCGGTGAGTTACTGCGCCACGCTGCGTTGCCGCCGCCCTAGTCACAGTCTCGGAGCTGAACTCCGAGTCTCGACTTGAGACTCAAGGTAATCGTTAACGTGCGTCGAGCGTCGATGTTTCCTGGGACCAGATTCCTGATTGCTCAAGAGTAGGACCTCAGTCGATATTAAAGATTCAAAAAACCATCCGCGGTCCATGATACAAAAATTAAAGCGTGGACATCCTGCAAGGCACTACCAGGGTTCGAACCTGGGTTGTGGGAAGGAGAAGGCTCAAAATCCCAAGTGCTTCCACTACACCATAGCGCCGCAGAAAAGGCACAGTATCGACCAACTAAGAAATTTTGAGCTAGAAATTAACGAAGAAACTTGCCTGTTTGTACTTGACAGCAAGTGGAAACCAGAGCACAATAACCACCATGAGTGATGAGAGGAGAGAATTGTCTGGCTCAGCCGAAACTTGTCCAGTCCATTTCGAGCCCGTATTAAGATTAGAAGTGCTTTGAATACAATGTTAGAGGCGCTAAGTCATGCGCTACAGATACGATGCCGATGATGTTGGTGATAGTGGGAGTCGATGTGAGGCGTAGATAAGTAGATCGTCATGTCATGATTGGGCCATAGATTTTGCATCAGCGGTGACTGAAAGAGTGCTGAAATGAGCGCCATTGTGAGCCGAAAGCAGCGAAAACGCACCCCAAGATCGTCTATCCATGGGACATTGCTGCTTCGACGATTCGGTGCTGATCCAGCGCAGGAGACAGTGCATATGGAAGACGTGTGTGCATTCGCCCCAGACTGGACGTCGATTTGGATCAAGATGCGACACAAATGGCAGGTATCACTCACTCAGTGGACAATCATCCCCCGGAACCTTGCACGCAGGACAGCAGCCCTCGTACGGGACCCGACATATTCCACACGGATCCTCCCCCTCTCCGTGGTTGTCGTCGTTATGACCCAAGTCCCACTGCCATTGAGCGACGGCGTGCCAGTGTTTTACGGTCACTCTCATGAGTTGATTGTAGGGTAAAGCAAAGGAGTGGGGCAGGACCCAAGGAAGGGCGGAGGTTTGAGATGGCGGTAAGACGAAAAGCTGTTGATCTGTTTGGTCGTATGTACGTGACGCGTCTGATTTGCGATCAAATGCCAATGCCATTTCAAATTTGTTCTCTCACCTCATCATGGGCGTTGATCCGAGCTCGGTTCTTGTGTACAATAAATCTGCGATGTACTGAGCCGACCTCTCATGTACGCGGTGAGTGACGTTGGTCGATGGTTTCTTTCCAAGGCCGATGCAATCACAAGCAGGTTCGTACTGTCGGTGAAACAGCTCAATTGGAATCGTGCGGACTTCTTTGGTCTGTTGACTATGCACAGAAGCTCCCACAACTGCTTGATCACCTTCTTCGACGGCGTGCTGCGTAGTTGTCTGCCAAGAATATCATTATGACGCTCCTTCACTTCTCAAACTGGTCGAAAAGTATGATGCGTTGCCCCGCATGCTTCTCGCTTTCGCTGCTAAGTGGCCCACAAAAAGTCTGTAACCGGTGTAGCAGTGCGACTCGGACCGCACGTCGCCGCACAAGTTCACGCCATGTTCACGTTTACCCCGATCCACGTTCACGCCCGCATTCCGTTCACGGTTCACACTCTATTCACATCCACTTTGAACTCCGTACCGCTATTCATTCTGTACAACACTTTCTCCTTCTGTTTTCTTTTACCATTCTATCCGACTCGTATTACTCCTTCCGTACGTATCCCGTTACAACACGGGAGATCTCACATATAGTTACTTCAACTGTACTATTGTACATCACTACCCCCCTCAATCTTACCCTCACATTTCGATTCCAGAGCAAACAATTCGATTACAAGAGCTACAGCAAGATCTACAGAGCCTACGACGTCCCAGAGCTACACGCGTACCCGCTATCACTACCTTCATTGCACTCGATCCCCGCTTCTGCGCTAGCCTCCGTGCTTACGACAACCCTCGCAAACAAATCGTCGACCTCAGGATTAACGTCCGCTTCGACAGTGGAGCCCACCGCGAGGGAGCTGTCGAGCCAGAAGCCATCAAAAGTTGAGTGTATCCACTAAGGAAGTGCATCATATCATTCCGAGAGCCAAAGCCCACCGCTACACAGAGATTATTCGAGCATAATGGCACCACCACCACCACCAGGAGGTGGATCAAGTGGATCATCGCAGAATCCACCACAGAATCAGCCGCAGAACCCACCAAACCCCACGAGCCAACAGCAGGGTCAACAACAGAACCCACCGACTACGCAGTCACAGCCACAGACACAGCCGTCTCAGATGCAGGCATCACAGTTCACATACTCTCGCCTACTCGTTCCCATGCCCATTGCTGGTGCTGTGGGGAGTCCGCACTACAACGGATACTTCACCAACGACTTCCTCGATGCTATCATAGGCCATGGAGTCAATGCAGGCATCACCAACAAGGACGAACTAGTTGACTACATCGTTCGCTACTCCTCTGATGAGGTCAAAGAGTACATCCGCTACCTTCCCGAGTTCGATCGTGATGTGCTCAACCGTACATGGGATCAAGCCACATTTACGTTGAAGAAGCTATACGGTGCTCGAGATGAGCCCAAGGAGTACACACTGGAGGAATTTCAGGTGTTCATTCACACCAGTGCAGCTAAGTCAGCCTTCACTTCACGAGAGGAGGTACTGGAATATTACCGCAGCTTCATGAAGAATGCCGCTCCTCTTCGGAAATCAGGCATGATTGGTGACAACCGTTACCATAACTACTTCATTGAAGGCTTGCCTACGTCCATGAAAGACTGGTTCTTCGGTCTGCTTCCAGATACCAATCGCAAGAAGGCCAATCCGCCAACAATCCTAGATGCACTTGCTATACTCGAGTCGCGTTACGACAAGGACAGCATTCTGTACGAGCCTTGGAAGCAGAGCAGCTCTTCTTCAGAACGCAGAGTTCACTTTGATGACAAAGGAAGTCGAATTGACAACCCAGAGGCTAGAGCGTCACGGCCGCCTACACCGAGCTCCTCAGCTAAGTCCAAACAGACCAATCAGATCGATGAGTTGACAGAGCAGCTTCGTCAGATGAAGATCAGCCTTGCAGAGATGCAACAGAGCAACCGCCAAGGAGAATCCCGCTTCACACCTTCCAACACCAATGCTGTCGGTGCTTTGCCCTATGTCCGCTGCTGGGTGTGCGGGAAGTACCAGAACACACATCCTGCTAGTCCGCATCGCTGCCCAGTCACCCCAGAGCTGATTGCGGAAGGCCGTATCAAGCTGAACGGCAACAAATACTCCCTGCCTGATGGCTCCGATCTGCCATATGTGCCAAAGTCATTCCAAACTGGTGATGGTGGTCTCGCAGACTACCTTCGAGCACAGTCCGCTCCACCACCTACGACACGTACCACCGCTACCGCGAGCCCCGTTGGAGCTTTTGTTAACAACGGCGGTAACCTCGTTGAACTTGGCCGTGGTCTATTTGGCGTTGCAAGTCTGGCTCCGTTCGAGTCACATCCGGCCACACGGTCACAGAAGGAAGACAACCGCTACAACCCTGCAAAGCGCGGAGATACTATTCCTCAGCCAAGAGTCATCCGTCCTGGTCCAAATGTGCCAAAGCCTGAACAGCCAGCACCACAGCCAGCCTCGACAAAGCCGCCTGGCAAGCCTATCTATGTTCAGCCACCCACAAACCCTATCAATCGTGAGGATGGATGGAAGGCTTCTCAGCCATCGAGAGACAAGGATACAGAGATGAAGGATGGGACCAAAGGAGCTAAAGATAAGTCAACCGAACCTCGAACTTGGCATTATACTTCCGATGTGCAGACTGGTGTCGATGTCAAGAGGGTCTACGAAAAGATGATGGATGGCGCAATTACTGTCTCAGTCAAGGAGCTGATTGGGATGAGTCCAGCCTTGCGTCAGACTGTCAGTGATGCAACCAAGTCGCGTCGGGAGTACTATACTTCCGCTAAACCAGCTGAGTTCTCAGACTACCAGAGTCCAGTCGAGGTCATTCATGGATTCCACGCTACAGAAGGATCACGCTACGCAGGAGCTCAGCTTGAGTTCGATGCAGATCACATCGACGAGGCTACAGAGTTTCTACAGTTTCACACCAATGCAATTCAGGTCATCGATAAGCCACTTTTTGCAATGGTCACTGGTGTTGTTACACTGAAGATCAACGGGACTACCTTCCGCGCTATGATTGACACAGGATCAGAGCTCAACATCACTGGTAGCAAGGTTGCTGGACGTTGCGGTCTTGCGCTTGACTTTGCGGGAGCAAACTGGCAGCTGAAGGGTATTCACGGCAACCCCGAGCGTCTTCTTGGATGCTGCTTGGATGCGCCAATGACAATTGGAGCACACGAGTTTCCACATCATGTGTTTGTTTCAAAGATGGAGTCTATTGGTTCAAACTGCGATATCATACTTGGTCAGCCTTTCCTTCACTGGTACACTGCACGGATTGACTACGCCCGTACGGGAGAGGTTCAGCTCATTCTCTGGAAGCGCGGAGACAAAGACCAGCACTATGCGCCTACAGTCTCTATTATGATTGCTGCTCCCGATGATCCTCGCAACCAGACGGAGATCAAGACAAGTCACGCTCATCCTACCTCGCGCATTGAGGAGGTTGAGGACATCGAGGCTATGGGTTTTTGAGTGTGGAGTGTGAAGAGAAGGTCTTCCACTCCAGTGCAACAACACTCGGAAGATCCTTCGAATGCCTCATGGGCAACCCTGCTTTTTCAGATCACGATTTTCTTATGGGCACTCACCCGCCCGACACCTATGATGCCCTGATACATGACTACCTCATTTCCTCGGGTACAAACCCAACCACCATTCCTTCTACGCCTTGGACGGATCGAGCATTGAGCTCATACACTGCCTACACTACCAAACTGGAGACATCAGAGAGACCAAAGAAGACGGGACGGAAATGGAAGCCGGAACACCGCAGATACAGACCTGTTCCTTCTTTCATGCCCGACCCCGCAGCGCAGGTCTTCAAAGACATCCCAGAACTTCCACCATTAGACATTCCACTCAACCCTCCACCAATCCACAAGCTTCCATTCACAGATCGAATCACCCCAGAGCGCTTGGACATTCTGCTATCCAAGATTCCCAAGGGTACACTATCCCCTAAAGCCACGCGAGCAATCGCATATGTGGTAACACACCGCGCCAAAGCCTTCGCGTTCGAGTACAGCGAGAAAGGAGAATTCAGCCGAGAGTACTATCCTGACTACGAAATCCCCGTCATTGAACACACACCTTGGCAGAGACCACCAATTCCTATTCCATTTGCCATCAGACATCTGGTACGAGAAGAGATACGCCGTCTAGAGGATGCAGGCAAATTCGAACCCTCTGTTGCGAGCTATCGCTCTGCTATGTTTCCCGTGGCCAAGAAACCTGGATCTGATCCGCCTGTACGACTTGTTCTGAGCGTCGAGGAGCTCAATGCTGTCACAGTGCGCGATGCTTCAGTTCCACCGAACATCAACGAGTTTGCAGAGTCATTTGTAGGGCATTCAATCTATGGGATCGGAGACATGTTCTCTGGTTTCGACGCATGCTGGCTTGACAAGCACTCGAGACCTCTCACTACATGCCACGCAATCGACCATCCTATCCAATCTTGCACACTTGTGCAAGGCTACACCAATTCCATCCAAGAGTTCACACGTCGAACAGATCACGCACTCAAACGGCTGAAAGCGCGCGGCTGGGTTGACAACTTCATTGATGACTGCGGAATCCGAGGACCACTGTCAACCTACAACAACGAGACAGTCGACGAGGACGGCGAGATTCCACGCTACGTGTGGGAGTACATTCTTCGACTAGATGCATTCCTTGCTGCACTCGAAGCGGCCGGCATCACAATCTCCGGCTGGAAAACCACGCTCGCCACGCTCATGATGACTATAGTCGGGTCAATTGTGTCGCATAAAGGATGGATTATTGGTCCTGACCTTGTGCAGAAAGTGCTGCGCTGGCCCGTACCCATCAGCGTTCCCGAAGTACGCATGTTCCTAGGCCTAGCTGGAGGAGCGAGACGGTGGATCAAAAACTACGCGTTGATTGCAAAACCACTCACCGTACTGCTCATCAAAACGGACGATGACTTCCAGATGACAGGACAAGCAGAGGACGCAGTTGAAGAGCTGAAGAAACGGATCACAACAGCGCCAGTGTTAGCGCGCATGGACTACAATCTAGCTAAGTCAGTCAGCTTACCTCCTCGAGCATCGGATAATGGCCTCATAGTACTCGGTGTGGACTCATCGTGGATGGGTGCGGGCTGGGTGCTGTATCAGATCACAGAGAACGAGAAACACCCTACCTTGTTCGGATCGTGCACTTTCAATCGAGCTCAACAGAACTACGGACAGCCAAAAACTGAAGTGTTCGGAGTCTTCATGGCTCTGAAAGCACTTCGGCACCGTGTCTGGGGAGTTCACTTCTGCCTAGAGCATGATGCAGTGTCCTTGGCTGCTATGCTGAAGCGTCCGGACGATGTTCCGAACGCTCCCATGCTCCGATGGATATCCTGGATACAGTTATTCGACTTCGAAACAAAGCACGTACCTGCAACGGCTTTCAAAATGGAAGACGCGCTGTCCAGAGCCCCAGAGATCGATACCGGGCACCAGAACCCAGCTGACGACGTTGACGCGTTCCTGGATGCGTATGACATGGCCTATGGAGTTGCCCGGGGTCGAGAACGGGTTCCAGAGCAGGTGACAGAGCAGAGAAACTACGCGGACAGGCAGCGGCGCGAATGCGGACGTGAACGATCGGAAATCACCGAGGTCACGTGCACGCCCGGATCCGGCATGACAACGGTTGTCCGGTTCACGCTGGCAGCATTGGCAGTGCGGGCATCTAACCCGTTTGCCTCCGGACTTCAATATAGTTTTTCTCCACCCATTTTTCACACCTCTACAGCTCTGCAGATTGACCATCGCGACCGATTCGGCGAGCACGCCGACTCTTTCTTCAAAAATGATGCATACTCACTATTCCATGTTGCTGCCTTATCCAACACCCATCCCAACTCTACCAGACTGCTCCCAGAGTTCTACTCACGCAAAATCTACTTGGAATTCACGGACTCAGTGCTACTCGGTGACGAACGCGTCGACGCGACGTTCATCAGCGCGACGACGGACTTAACGGACTTAACGCCGCTTGAGCCGTCCGAGCTCGTTGCTTTTGCTGGACACAGACACGGCACTCGCGACCGGGACGACGGTGTTTTCTGGCACGAATTACGACTGTTTCTTCGAGATGGTGTTTACCCAGTCAGCTGCTCGACGGATCGAGCCAAACTCGCGTTTCTAAAGAGATCCCGCCGGTTCATACTGAAGGACGACAAACTCTGGCTTGTGCCTAAGCGTACAGATAGCCGAATGCCCCGACTCGTTATTGAGGACATTCTGAGACGCCGGACGCTCATCTCCGATGCGCACATCACTACAGGACACCGTGGACGCGATGCTACATACAAGATACTTGCGGACCGCTTCTACTGGCCGAACATGTATGACGATGTGTCGTACTTTGTGCGTTCGTGCATAGAGTGTCAGAGATCGATTCAAGCTAAGCCCGTTCATCCTTATAATGAATCGTGGCTTGCTCCCTTACTCAGGCACTGGGATCTCGATACAATTCATATGCCAACTGGACTCGGCGGATTCGAATATGTGATTCAAGCAATCGAACGGACTATTCTATGGCCTGAAGCGCGTGCCATCAAGAAAGCTAACGCACGCACCGTGGCGAAATTCATATACGAGGAGATCATATGCCGCTACAGCTGTGTACCAGTAATCACAACTGATCAAGGATCAGAGTTCATGGCAGAGGTGCAGTTTCTGCTCAACTCACTGTACCGGTGTACTGTCATCATGTCCACAGCGTATCATCCAGAGGGCAATGCGCCAGTTGAACGGCATCATCAGATGATAGTTGGACCCATCTTCAAGTTAACGGGCGATGCAAAAGGATCCTGGCCAAAGTTCATTGCCGCAGTACTCTTTGCGCTACGTGTTACAGTTTCGCGTGCAACAGGTTTCTCACCGATGTACCTGCTCTATGGACAGCATCCAGTCTTCTCTTTCGACGCAGAGGAGGTTACTTGGCAGACACTTGATTGGCATACTGTGCGTTCGCACGAGGATCTCATTGTCATCAGAGCGAAACAGATAGCACGACGTGATGAGAAGCTGGCAGAGGCAAACGAGAACCTCAGACGGTCAAGACGGCGTGCAATTGAAGACCTAGCTAAGCGAGCACACTTCCATTTTGACTTCTCTGACTTCGAGGAAGGCATGTACGTCTGGCTGCGTGAATCGAGACTCGACGAGATCAAAGGCGGAAAGGGCGAATGGACTTATGCGGGACCGTACATCATACACAAAAAGCGGGACCACGATAGCTTCACTCTACGCGAGCTCTCAGGTGCTGTACTCAAAGGGCATGTCAACATTCGACGGCTACGCTTGTTTTACTACAGGCCGGACAACCAGACGCTCAAAACGGCACTCAAAGTACCTCCTGCACACGATTCTACGCGTTCCAACCCCGCATCAACTCTGCGGGACGTGTACTCGTATCGAGCACGCTATGGACAGTGCTAAAGCTTACCCGGCAAGCATATCATTCGGTTATAATCACAGTCAACTGGTCACTCGTATAGGACACCCGCGAACCGTGTCATAAAGATCGACACGGCAATAGAATAGTGCTCACGGCTATCCCAAGGACTAGAGTATGGATACAGGTACCCGCAGGACCAGGTACCGCAAATAAACACGGATGCAGAACACGGATGCAGACACGGATGCAGAGGATCGACCCCGGATACGAGCTCAGAGCATATAGAGCGAATATCCCCTTCACAGATCGATACTACCCTTGCAGACGTCGACACAGCAGCGCAGAACACCCTCTATTGACTACTTTATCATTCCATCCGATTCAGAACATCTCAGAATGAGTTCCTCCATTGTCCGCTTTATGCCCACCATCCCCGCACCTTCCGTGAAGCCTCAGACTTTCACTACTGGCGTTCCACGTGGCTTCCAGCTGCCAGGATCAGTGACGCGCGATCGGGATGTTGTCATGGAAGACAGAGACGCGTCCCGCGAGGCTCAAGAGGCTGTGAGAGAGATGAGCAGAGTTGCAGAGGATGATGAAGAAGAGGACTCGGACGATGAGATACTGTCCGGACCAGATGCGTACGGACTCCTACCTCCTGAACTCATCATTGAAAAGACAGGTGTACCGCTTCCTGGTTTTGTCGTGGCGGGAAGAGAGTTTCAGCTCACGAGACACTACCCCCGGACGATCCGTCACTTTGCTCGCTATGGCCAAGGCATCTATGACCCGGATCCGAAGGCGTGCAAGCTCTACGAGTTCGTTCACTCGAACTACCTCACCGCCGATGGTTTCCAGGCTATGCCACCCGGTTGCACCTCTCGATTCCCTTCATACTCCCTTCCTCCCATGCGCGATCCCGGTGCGCTGATGTTCGACAGCCAGCAGCCCTACAGTTTCTTCCCAAACGTCCTGAACAACGACGCAGCTCTAGGCTCTCGCAAGCTCAAGTACGAGAATTCTAACTGCATTCGTTATGTTCGGGATGTCAACATCACCATCAACGAACTGAAGGCTGGGTGTCGTTGGCTCAACTGGCTTCCTCTCCGCTATCGCACAAACTCCCATCTTGTCTATCCCTACAATCCTTCATACTGGAACGAATTCGTCGGCAATTTTGTCAACGTCGGTGACTTCGACGATGGTATCTATCCCGCTCCTCGTTTTGGCAGTGTCTACAGCCAGGATCATCGTGACTTCCCACTCATCGAGCGAAAATCGGGCTTGCGAGTCGCACTCAACTCCTCTCTGTTCGAGTTCACGGTCTACAAGGAGATGGCGCTTGAGCGCAACCCATTTCTTCCTGTCAGACTAGGTGCAGTCGGGTTGCATGCTCTTGTGCAAGAGCGCACGAAGGCCTACCACATCGACGGACTGCTTAGGGCTGAGGCAATGGTGAAGGATCTGTGGGACTCTCATGTTGGAGGTCGTCACTCCTGCGCCTAGTTGGATACTGCGTCGGTGAGACGTCGGGGGCGACGTCTATTGTGTTTACCCCACTGTAGCAGTGCGACTCGGACCGCACGTCGCCGCACAAGTTCACGCCATGTTCACGTTTACCCCGATCCACGTTCACGCCCGCATTCCGTTCACGGTTCACACTCTATTCACATCCACTTTGAACTCCGTACCGCTATTCATTCTGTACAACACTTTCTCCTTCTGTTTTCTTTTACCATTCTATCCGACTCGTATTACTCCTTCCGTACGTATCCCGTTACAACACGGGAGATCTCACATATAGTTACTTCAACTGTACTATTGTACATCACTACCCCCCTCAATCTTACCCTCACATTTCGATTCCAGAGCAAACAATTCGATTACAAGAGCTACAGCAAGATCTACAGAGCCTACGACGTCCCAGAGCTACACGCGTACCCGCTATCACTACCTTCATTGCACTCGATCCCCGCTTCTGCGCTAGCCTCCGTGCTTACGACAACCCTCGCAAACAAATCGTCGACCTCAGGATTAACGTCCGCTTCGACACCGGAGACTCGTCGCACTCGCAGTCTTCCTCAGAATCGGAGACTCCGGGCTCTAGGCTTTCGATCTTAGGGTACCATGGGTGCGCGGTCGACAATGCAGTGTCGATGTCGTTAGCTTCGGTGACGTGTCGTACTGTTCAAGAAGTTCATTCACGCAGTCCTGCGCCACTCGCCGTGACTCAAGAAGCTTTGAGAAATGGTCAAAAAGGCAACGGACTGACGTGGAGAAATCCGTCGGGACGCTTCTACGTCTTTATATACGCGGCCTTCGGTGTGTCTGAATTCCATTTCTGAGTGCTCTGGCTGACCATCCTTCGAATTGTTCTGCGTGACAGATTCATGATTCTCACAGGCACTGCAAATCTCAGCGCTTAGTTTCCGTCTTCGGAACTCATGTTTCATCGTTCGAGCTGCAATGATGACTTCGACGTCTACGTCCGCTGTGTAACCTGTATGCGTCTTCCGTGAAGCCGCCATTCAGTAAGCAGTAGCAAGTCTTCAATCTCTATTGACTATGTCACTTGAAGTTGACTGTTTGCTGATGAAATAGACGCTTCTTTAGCTCAGAATGAATAGACCTTCAGTCTGCCTCTCACGCCAGGAGAATGTCATGGCTACACGTGAGAATGGTGAGGTCGATCGCTTGCCATCGTTCCTATGAGCACCCTTCGAAATGCTTCCACAACCGCTGATTGGCCGACTCGTGAGTAGACTCCCAGAGATTTCACAGACTAAGCGCTGACATTGACATAGGTCTACTCGAGTAGACGCTCTCTTTTTTGACTTGAAGTGACCGCTGGCGTCGCTCGTCGAGGTTGGACAAGATTTAAGTACTACAACGATTTTCGGTGCTCAACTCTTTTAACTGGAGCTCAAGGAGACAGCTTGAAGGCCGCCTGCAGAACTTCCGTAGCTGTCTAAGGTGAAAGGGTGACAGCTGTGAAGACTGATGAAAGCATCGCCACATGTCACACAGCAGTGTTCAAGCACGTTTAAGAGCTGACCTGCAGGATGTCACTCGGATACAGCTCGTCTTTCCTTTCCTCAGCATGTCTACCAACACGTCGAAGGTTGTAACTCAGTCACTGAGCTTGCATTTTCTAACCTTGCACCTATGTAACAGGGCGACGATGTTATTACTGAGCCTCTGCTCTTCCGCAAACCTGACGACGATGCTCCTCGAAAATGCATGGACATTGCAAGGAATGAACGAGAGGCAAACTCTCGTGGATGGAGAGAAGAGATCGACACCCTACTTGTCTTTGTATGCTGCTCCCTTACTATCTCGATTATATGCTGAAATCGTGATAGTCTGGTTTATTCTCTGCTGTCCTAACAGCGTTTGTCGTTGTCTCCCTTGGCTGGCTCTTGCCGCAACCCGTTGACAACACCTCGGCTATTCTCTATCAAATCGCGCTCTCACCCATGATTCAAGCAAATCTTACTACCGTCGGTCTTGCACCCGCCGCCAACAACCCCTTCGGCTCAAACAATCTTGCCACGCGCATCAATTCGTACTGGTTCTGCAGCCTGGTTCTCTCCCTTTCCGCCTCACTTGTTGCCATTCTATGCAAACAGTGGGTGCGAGAGTACTCCCGAGAAACGGGTAGCACCAGCCTGGAACAGCTTAGTGTCCATGAGATACGCCATGCATCCATTCTTTCGTCGTGGTACATGGTGCCGGCTATGATCGCCTCCATTTCCCTGACTCTGGTCATCTCACTCATCATGTTCTTCATTGGTGTCCTCGAAATCTTGTGGACTATCAACCGTACGGTCGCGATTCCCGTCACTGTCATATGTGGCTCGGTCACTTCAATCTTCTTGGTGACAACCATCACTCCTAGTCTCCAATACTCCTATGTCATCGCGCGCCGAACTCTCCGTCGCCTGCCTACCCAGTGCCCGTGGAAATCTCCCCAGTCTTGGCTATTCGTTTTGATAGCGGACAGTGTGTTACGCTTGATAAGCTGTGGGCGAAGGTTCAAACGTCACTCGAGACTAACATCGCGGATCGACATAGAGGGCAGCAGTCTTCGCCATTCACTTTCATCCTGGTCACAGTACGATGTGGCATGGGTGTATGATAACGATGAAAGCGAAGAAGCAGTCTGTGCAGCCGCTGATGTTGCCCAGGGTGTGGGGCGATCCATTGCCCGAATCTACAGAGCATCGAATCCAAATCCAACGATTGTATACGACACTTTTCTTCTGTCCACAGAACACAGTGCACGAAAAAAAAGAGCATCTACTGGCGTATACAATTCTCTCGACGAAACATTACAACCACTCGTTGCCGATGAGGCGCTCCGCATCTCAAATATGGAGACTGCCGAAAATTATGTCCTCATCCAATCGTTCTACGACATATTTCGGGCAGTGCTGAAATTCAAGTATGCCGTAGACACGGGCATAACGTTGCAGATAAGCAACGAGGTCGTCATTTCCCTTCGAGGTGCATTCCTCGAATGGGTTCACTGCGCATGTCATGGGAGTGACTGCACACGAGAGTATACGGCGTCACTGCTACTCTTACTCGTCTCCCTTCGTCCTCACGTCGACACAGCTATGCTTCATTTGAGTGGCATAGAGCACCTCACTCGCCTCATCAGCCATCACCTTGGACACGATTCTCGCGGTTATTGTTCCCCGCGTGGCAATACCGTGGCATCCCGAGTTGAACTACTGATGAAGGTATCCCCTCAGGCTCAAGCTCTTTTGGCTGGAAAGCGAGAGTCAATAAAGCAGATATCTGAGGCCGTTGAGAACAAACTTGCGTCGAAGAGCTCCCGCGCCCTCAAACTATTTTACCTGCCAAGCGCGATTCATGTGCTGTTATCAGAACACACAAGGGCACTTAACTTGTCGCTGCTTTCCTCCGAAAGTCTGGATACGTTGGACTCTCTCCTACGGGGATGCATGAACATGCTACTTGCACATCTATCCTGTCTGGTCAACACCAATGTTTGGGACCAATCTGCAGACCCTCGTCTAGAGGGGTTTGCGAAGCATTTCGGAGAGACTGGCGAGGATATATCCCACCTTGCTGCTTCGTATAAGATTCCCGACCTTCCGTTGCATACGCTCTCTTACATCCCGGCCATGCTTCACTACTTCTGCCTTCGGGCATCCGTCACATCGTCCTGGAGTTATGTCCACCAGGTCTTCGTCGCTCTGACGGAAAGGCTCGAGGAGATTTTGGCACTATCAATTCATACGGCAGATACCCATCGCTATTTCACCGAAGTCATCCTGGATGAATTTCTGGGCCGCGACATGGCGTGCAAAACCTTCCAGTGTCTCATGGTTCTTGCTTTCCGGAACCTCGTTATCGACGAGCTCTACCCAATCATCGTCGCAGACCCTCCCATCAGTGGCTTCCGGCTCGAACTTGTGGTGCCTTTGGTGTCTCGGATCGAACAAGGAATCCACTCGTGTGTCGACACACCTCTTACTGGGAAAATTGACGAATGGGTCCGTATACTGAACTCATTGAATATCCCCATCAATCCAATATACATCCCGGATGATCCCACAGACATCCCGGACAATCACACAGACATTCCCCTTCATGATGATGATGAAGACCTGGGAGCACTTCAAGCAGACGACGATCTAGTGACATCTGCCAATACAAGCACGACCGTCGGCCCTGACGATAACACGACTCCCATCACCATCCACGATGATCACACTGAGGTTCGCACTCCTCAGTCACCGTGGTGGCGTCTTCGGTCACGAAGCACCCACCGCAATGTGGCGCCCCGAGTTTCTCATTCCCCTGATGTCGACCTAGAACGCGGTATCCCCGCGCTTTAAATTTACCTTCTACTACTAGCAGTTGTTTTGATACAATGTATTCGCTACTGTAGAAACACAACCTCGAATATACTCTACTACGATTTTGTACTGAACTCATCAAGGACCGTTGTTTTCCACTTCTCCGCCATTGTTCAAAATTGCTCCAAACGCGTAGTGCTTTCGCCGCTAGTATGCCCGTGATGCCTATGCTTGTACTATGACGCCAGTTCGTCCATGTCGCGACATGAAAGGTCTCTGGATAAGGCGTTGAAACTGCAAAGGCGTGGAGAACATTGCCGAGTCCCGAGTCACAGCTGCTCTAGACTACAATGCTTGTCCAATGGAGGGCGTGTCACTGTCCGAAGAAGGATTCAGATACGTCGCCGCCAGTGTGAGAGCTCGTCAGAATTTCATCGGCATGGCAGACACAGTGGAAGACATTCAATAATTACATCCTAAGCAAGCGAAAAACAATCACGGTGTGGCTTGGATACATGCAAGATTCTCGGGACACCAGACACCAATCTGCTGCTTGGATGATTTAGCGCTAATCCAGCGCAGGAGACAGTGCATACTATGGAAGACGTGTGTGCATTCGCCCTGGACTGGACGTCGGTTTGGATTGATATGAGACACAAACGGCGGGTACCATCCAATCAGCGGACAATCATCTCCCGGGACCTTGCACGCAGGACAGCAGCCCTCGTACGGGACCCGACATGATCCTCCTCTCCGTGGTCGTCATCGGTATGGCCCAAGTCCCACTGCCATTGGGCGACGGCGTGCCAGTGATTCACAGTCACTCTCATGATTCAGTTGTAGAGTAAAGCGAAAAGGTGGGACAGGACCCAGGGAGGGACGGAGGTTTGAGATGGCGGGTAAGACGAGAAGGCTGTCGATCTGTTTGGTCGTACGTACGTGACGCGTCTGATTTGCGATCAAATGCCAGCCATCTCAAATTTGTCATGGGCGCTCATGGGCGTTGATCCGAGCTCGGTTCTTGGGCAGACACTGGACACAGTGGAGGATTGGTGGAGGACATGCATCACATCTTCGGTAAGCGAATACAAATACGGTGTGGTTTGGCGCACGTCAAGCAGTTACTGCAAAATGCGCATGATGACTTCGACGGCTCGGGACACTGGACACCCATGCTTCTGAATCGACGGTCAAGACATTGGGTACGACATGCACAGTCCCGGCTCCTTGTCTCTCTGTGTTTCCGGGGAAGCAAGCGACGCCACTCGCATTCTAATTTCTGGGTTTTGCAAGCAGATGGTTGGCGTGATCGCGTCGCTCCGCTTTCATCTCCTGTCTTCAACTGCTCTCCGATTTTGCTGTTCCATGCCCACCACCGGGAATTTCTGGAGCAGTTTGGATTCATAGAGCCCCACCAGTTGGTGATCATGGCTTGCATCTTTGTTGAGCCTTTTCGTGGCGGTGTCTGCAGAACTTGGAGGCTTCCTCTTGCATTGGTCGCGGCGCCGCCGATCGCGCCCCAAAATTCATGATCTGGCATCGGGGTTTCCCCTGTTTTCCCGTGGCCGACAAAAGCGTTCCTTCAAATCGAACCCGCCTGAGCGATCTCGCGATCTATTCCCAGCACAGTGACATTCCCAGTCATGCATCCCTCGTTTGCGGATTCAGATCCCCTCTTGGCTGGCATTTACGGTGTTCTCTCTTCGCGGTGGCTTGTCCTCGACGCTCGCACACCTCACAGCAGAATCTCCCCGGCACACAGTACGGTATACGCACATAACATTCATGTCACCTTCGTTCGATTTCTCCCGCCATGGAGCCACTGACATAACTCTGACATAGAAGATGAAATTGCCGAAAATTTTGGCCCCACTCTGTGTACTGTCTGTATATAAGCTGGACACCGCGTCCTCGATAACTTATCCGCTCATCGCCCGAGATGTTTTTGGTCGCCTTACTGTTGCTGGTCACCCCCCTCGTGCAAGGTTTCCCGACCCAAGATATCCCTCAAAAGCGTAGCGTTTCGCAGGGTATGTTCTTCTCCCGTGTGTCGCTTTCAATCTAACAGAAATGCAGCTGTCTACGACAACCTAGTTTTCTATTTCCAGTATGCGTCCACGGCCTATGACATTGCTCCGTGCGGCTCTCCCAACGGAGCCAGCCTCGTCTCCGTCATCAACGAGCCAGTTACCGACACTCAAGGCTTCATAGCGGTTGATCATTCTCGGAAGGAGATCGTAACCGTTCTCCGGGGGAGGTGAAAGGGTTTCTTGCTCACCCTCACCAAACACTAACTAGTTCTATAGCTCTTCGATTCAAGACGCTCTCACTGATTTCAACATAATCTTAACCGACTTCAAAACGCCGGGTGTCGGTGCTCCAGCTGGGACATTGGTCCACACAGGATTTTTGACGGCGTGGAATTCTGTGGCTAGCGGTGTTCTTAAAACTGTCAAAAAGGAGCTGGCGTCTCATCCCGATTACACTGTCATCGCAACGGGCCACTCCTTGGGAGGCGCTCTCGCGAGCCTTGCGGGCATTTCGTTGCAGGAGAACTTCCCAGATCAGTAAGTCGGAACACTCTGTTCTTCTGATAACGATGCTGATACGCTTCCCCGCTTTAGGGACGTACGCATGTATACCTACGGGCAACCACGTACGGGCAACGCAGAGTATGCTGGACTTGTCAATGACAAATTGGGCTCGCGCGTCTTCCGTGGTACGTGCTGCTGCGCCTTTTGATTATGACATCGGTGCTTATCAGCCGACCAGTCGTTCACACCACGGACGGCATTCCCACCATCATTGCCAAGAACCCATACACCCATCATGGAGTAGAGTACTGGCAGATACCTGACCCTCCCTCGCCTCAAACTGTCAGGCAGTGTGAGCCCTCTGGCGAGGATCCGACCTGCTCTGATTCAGTCCCAAGTCAAGGACTCAACGGTCCGCATCTTGCTGTGAGTGGCGATGTTTTTTGCTTTGATCATTACTCACAATTTGCACAGTACTTCGATATCCCCATTTTCACCCCGTTCTGCGCTTAAACATGGTGAACATAATGTAGGCGAACGGCACCTCTATCGGGAGGAACGTTAATATCATTATAATATAATATATATCTTCCAATCATAGAATAGGCCACTGTGCACCAATTTTTCAATTAATGCGCCGAGCTTTCAATGAGTGGACCGTCAAAAAGCACGTCGTTCCCTTTGCTTTTGAGCGTACATACGTCGTCATCTATACTACATCGCTTGCGAATCCGATCGTCAGTATCATACGTCTGTTTGTAAGAGACTATCCGCCACCCCAATCTCTAGGTAGCGTAGAAGTGAACAATCGCTCGAGGTCGTGAGACATGTGATGGAGTCAAGCTTAGATCCTCGAGGCTTCATGGTTGTATCCATCTGTGAGTCTACGATACGGATGTGGCGCAGGGAGAGAATTCGCCAACTTGAGATACCTGTTGGCGTGTATCAGCGTGGGTTGTGTACCATTTCTGTGAGGAGTCCTTCAGAAGGCCTTCTATCATCATATGCACGGTATATGTCTTGAAGACGCATATCACCGCACGGGTGACTTCAGCATCACCATGCGCAACGTTCCCAGTTTCCTGTCATCCATCGGTCTTCTCTTGACAAAGAAGCTCAACACCTGTACGCTAAGCATACAGTAGAATGCAAAGGTTTTGAGTACGCGTAAATTGATGAGAAGGGATATGAGACACGTATCCCTTGCTCAATTCGTTCGAACCGCACGCGCGAAGACCGGTATATGCATGATGCCGTCCAGCAAGGTGTATCGAAACGTTCACAACACATACTTATCCATCTCTGCGATAGCCTCGGCCTGTCTACGAGGACGGATGGCGTAGCGAAAATCGCGGGGCGTTCAGACAATTTGATGGTTGTGGACGCGATACCGGTGGCAGCGATAAGGTATACAAGGTGGCTCTCTCACATCGCGACGCTTGGTAACAGTCCATTCACTTGACGACTGTCAAAGGAGTCCAGATACTGAGCTCCATACTCTCTACATAGAGATCTACGACAATGCGGTCGCAAACTGTCGATAATACGGAGAATAACTTCAATAAGAGGAAGTGGGTACTCACCAACAGGATTGTGAAGGGGAGGGCGTCGATCCCTCCAGTTGTCTTTGACTCTCGCGTTCTTCTCAACCAATAGCGAAGAGACGCCCAGGCAACTTCAGCGTGTAACAGCGACCATGCCGCCTACAAGCAAGACACTGGGATCTCCGTCTGCAAACGCGACCTCAGGCGGAGAGTTGGACCTGCGCGTTGGGTTCGTTAACGCGTCAACGAAGAGGTGTGGTCGCTCGGTAAATGCAAGAAGGATGGGAACAATTGAGAGTTTATTCGCGGAGCAATGAAGACGTGTAAGTGTATATCCCTTCCATACGGGCCGCCAATGACACGGAAAAGAAGCAAGACGATCTTGGTGAAAGGTGTCGCTCTCCCTTCGCTGAATGGGTTCAAAATGCGCCCGTGAAATAGAGGGACGCACTCCAAATATCAACCCGCGAGGTGACTTTCGATAAAGAGAAAAAAATCACTCCCCGGGCAGCTTATATACCCACCGACACGTGGGGCGCGCACGGACCATCCGAAAATCGTTATAAGGCGACCGGAGTTTGAATTGTTTTCTTCTTTACAGTCAACTCGTTTCTCTCTATCTGCTGCGTTGTTCGTTTACTGAATGTGTGGCTGGCGGAGAGGCGAGAAGAATGGATTAAGCCCGGAACTGGGCATGTCATATGTGCTTTTCAGTGCACGTTCTTGGCTAATCAGCTCCGGGCACATATTTTCTATCAACATGATATATCTTCCGAATACAACACTCTTCGCATAACGCCTGAACTCAACCAGCCTCGCTTATCACTGATTCAGACGCTACATAGCCGTTCGGAAGTGCAATCAACTAAGAACCGGAATGAAAGAGAACCTACTGTAACTAAGACTTAGTACGCTGAAATTCACGCTACGCCACAAGCGAGGTGTGAGGCTTGATTTCTTATCAGTGAGTCTCTGCCAACTTGAAGGACGACTTTTGAGACTCGCACGCGTCTTCTATGCGTCATCGAGATTGATCGTAACATGCTTTGCTTCCTTCCATGACCATCACTTTCAGAGTCGACTGGAGTTATGCCGTGTTCTCCCTCGTTCTCGCCTATGTTCTCTGGAAAACCGTCTCGTTCTTCATCTTCATTCGTCCTCGCGATGAGCACTCTCTCCGTTCCGTCGCCATCCTCGTTCTGGGAGACATTGGACGCAGTCCAAGAATGATGTACCACGCAGAAAGCTTCGCGGAGAACAATTTCATTACAGACGTCGTTGGTTATGGAGGTACGCATCGTCCATTCGACTCATATGCTCTACTTCATTGTTATGAGCAGGCTCAAAACCTATACCCGCCTTGACACGTCTACCACTGGTCCAGCTACGCATACTACCTCAGTTGCCGTCGTTTCTCGGAAAGTTACCGTTCATACTCCTGGCGCCCATCAAAATTGTACACCAAATTCTGTCAATCTTATTCGTTCTTCTCGTACAAATCCCACAACCACCGGAATTCATTCTTGTACAAAATCCGCCAAGCATACCGACTCTCGCCATTGTTGCATTCGTTGGGCGAATTCGCGGATGCAAGGTCATCATCGACTGGCACAATCTTGGGTACAGCATCCTAACGCTCAAGCTGGGACCGAAGCACGTCCTTGTCCGTATAGCGAAATGGTATATACCTCCTCATCTCAACATACGCCCTCTTGACCCGCTATAGGATAGAATCTACCTCTGGGAAGAACGCTTACGCGCACTTGTTTGTGACCGACGCCATGCGCGACTTTCTCGTGAAGGAATGGGATCTGCAAGGGCACAAAGTCGTTCTTCACGATCGGCCTCCTCGACACTTTCATCATTCCTCTCCCCAGGAAGCACACGACGTATGGTGCTTCTTTCATGCATGAAACCCATTCTGACTGGCTCTTATGCAGCTTTTCGTCAAACTCACACCTTTTTGGAGGCAACCCAAGGTGCTTGACAGATGGCTACCCGAATCCTCCATCCCGTACTCGACGCCATTCACGCATACGACAGATAGAACTCCTTCTGTGGAAGCCACAGCACAGGTTTACAGGCAAAACCCATATCGTGCAACGATCGTCACTCCATCCGAAATCTTACCGGAGGCGCCTCTGCAGACCAAGATCCATGCACCGCACATGCGCTCGGACCGGCCGGCGCTGGTTGTCTCCAGTACATCCTGGACGCCCGACGAGGACTTTGCACTCCTCAAAGACGCGTTGATCTTGTACGAAGATCTCGCTAAATCCGCTGAAGGGAGGCTACCAAAGTTGTTGATGGTGGTGACTGGGAAAGGCCCAATGCGAGACGCATATATGAAGGAGGTGAATGAGCTGCAAGAGAAATGGGACTGGGTGAGATTTGTAGCGGCTTGGTTGGAGCCAGAGGATTATCCTGTCTTGCTGGGATCATGCGATCTGGGCGTCTCGCTGCACTCAAGTTCGTCGGCGTTGGACCTGCCTATGAAGGTCGTGGACATGTTTGGCTGTGGGCTTCCGGTTTGTGCGTTGAACTTTGAATGGTGAGAAGCTTTCGTACTTCCATACTCTCAGCTGACCATATTCAGTCTACACGAACTCGTCAAAGATGGCGTCAACGGCCTAACTTTCAACAATGCTGCTCAGCTTGCTCAGCAACTTGAGGTAATATCATATTGTTCTTCTTTCTCTTCGAACTGACGATGACGATACTTCCCAGACTCTTCTGACCGATTTTCCGACATCGCCTAGTCTTGCCTTGTTGAAGAAGCAATTGGAGCCACGTACAGGACCGGGAGTGCACCTTCATTCACCGCGGCAACACGGGGAAGCTGTATGGGAGTGGACAACATGGGACGAAAATTGGGCACAGGTGATGAGACCATTGATTCTACGGGATCTTCGACGGTAGTCGCTGTGTCATGCATCTCTGAAGTCAAATGTGCCATTCATATTAACAATAACGAATATTGCGGATTGACTCTAATCATGGACTCTAGGAGAAGGGAGGAGCCCCCCTTCAATGAACTTCTTGCCCAACTTCCAAGCATTCCTCAACGCGCTTGACCTTGTCTTCCCCCCTATTCGAGACGAAGGCATACAGTGTGACCGCGTAAGATTCTCCAACGATGGCAAGACATTCTCCAAGACACATGTATGTAAAGACGCTCGGAGGCGTCTATACATGTCGTGTTCAGTTGATAGTCCTCCTCTGACGGGGAGGAATAGATGGAGGGAGGTCTCGAGCTCGGAACGCAAAGACGCGACGCTGTGATGGAACTTCATTGAAAAGCGGCGTTCCTTTGGTCTTTCAGGTGTCCCAGGATCCTCGAAAGCGAGCTCCGAGGGGATGATGCGTACAAAGAAGGACATTGGGAAATATGAAAGGAGGAGATATCGCGGTGTCCGAAAGCTGCATACATAATGATATTTCCATGTCCTTTTCTAACCAATGCATACAATACAATTGCCTACACCGCCAAAGTGGTCTCAGGCAGGGTTCGGCTGGTCTGATCACACTGATGTCGGCAATCGTCGGACCTGGAACTCGCCTTGCGATCATGCTGTCACCACCTGGACCGGCAACCACCCGGTTCCCAGGT
This sequence comes from Strobilurus orientalis, assembly GCA_019915145.1. Classification (NCBI taxonomy): domain Eukaryota; kingdom Fungi; phylum Basidiomycota; class Agaricomycetes; order Agaricales; family Physalacriaceae; genus Strobilurus; species Strobilurus orientalis. The sequence continues at coordinate 381,443 of JAHLML010000017.1, read as the reverse complement.
GGCAAGCGGGGTGTCCCACACGCCTCAGCTCCAGCTGGATAATGTACTGACTGATGTATTACAAAAATGCATATTTATGCTGGTATTTACTTGTATTTTGCCAGAGGCTTTTTTTATTATTATGGGAGGTTGAACTTTTGACCTCAAGTATTGTGATGCAATTTTTTCTTCCAAAGAGTGAGGTGGACTTAGCAGAAATTCAGAGTCGCTGCTCGGCCATGTCACTGTGCCGAGTGAGTCCCACAGTCAGGTGATGTTGGCATCAAAAAGTCACAAAAACCCCTTCAACGGCTTGTCCTCTTCCCACATCAGGCCTCAGGTGTTGCCCTCTTCGCCTGCTTTCTCATCCCCACAGACGATGGTCTTTTCTGAGTACGTGCACCTCACAGCTCCGGGTTCACTGGCTGACCTATTTGAAGTATTGGCGACCGCTCAACAACCAAGTGACTTGGCCCGCAACGATACTGCAATACTCTCGGGCAACGGACGCAACGACCTAAGGGGAGACAGCATGAGTCGAGAAGTAAGGCGCCCCATTGTACGTTTGCCCGCTTTCCCTTCTCATCGTTGCTTGATATTTGCCAACAGGTTCGCGTGAATGCACATTCAGGACGGCTTTTTGGTGCGTGTTTCTTTTGATGTGCCCATCTTTCCCCCCCAACTTATTTGATTGACAGCTCCCCTGTTGCGTCCCCAACCGTTTCCCGTCCCCGACCGTTTCCTCCACTGCCCAATGCCTCTGAACACCCTCGAATTTCCGCAATGGACCTTCTGCAAGCGGGACATCTCAGCGGTATTTGTGGCTTACCTACCATAGCTAGTTAGCTACATACTCGTGTCACCAGTATTTACGCCACAAATAAAAACTTTATATGCTCTTCTCTTGACGTCGGATATTAATATGGTGCATACATGAAAATCACCTGGTAATTAGCCATGAATCGGTACTTGAGGCATCACTTAGGAGGTGGGTACAACATGACTATTAGCTCGCACGCACGCCGACCGCCAGCTGGACGCCAGCCAAGCTGGAAATTGCGTGTCTAATATTCCGATGATACGTGGCTGCCAGGTGGACAGTCGGCAGCTGCTCGGCCCCGGCAGCCATCAGGAATCCCGATCGGTTCCACGCCTGTCACGCCTGGACATGAACTCACGGTGTACATTCCCTAAAAGTACAGGTCGTGATGTGGGTCATTAGTCTGAATCCGAACTGGATGATGATTCTTCGCTGTCGCTGATTGATTCGTGGTTGATGGTAGGCGTCGGTGCCCACCGACGAGGAGGTAGCGCGTTTGAGGTAGCGAGGGGTGGACGGGGGAAAGCGTACTTGTTGGTAGGTCTGGCCGGCAGAGCCCGTGTTAGACGAGGATGAGGGGAGTTGGGGAGTTCTGGGGAGTTGGAACGGGTACTGGAGTTGGAGCGCGATAGCCTCAGACGCTTCACACCAATGGTAGCCGGAGGGGACGGGGCGGACGCTCTGTGCATAGCGTCAGGGCAGAGTGCGAAGCGACGAGACAGTTGCATACCTCGCATCTTCCCGATGTGCCTGCTTGAGTTTGTCGTATTTCTCCTGCACGGCATCAAGCTGTGCCTTGAGTTCGTCGGACTTGTCTCTCTCGTCGTTTAACAGGACCTTGAGCTTCTGGAGATCGAGCGTGACGCGCTGCTCGCCGGCAGCATGGGCGGCGGACGTCTTCATGTAGCGTTCACACGCGGACATGAGGTGCTTCCTGTCCTTTTCCAGGACAGCATTACGCGTCTCGGACGCGTCGAGGCGTTCCTTAAGCTCTTCGGTGTCGGTGTTTTCGATGAAGAGGCGTCGAATGGACGGGGAGAAAAAGGTATGGAACTTCTTGGGCAGTCCGCGCATCTGTTGACAATTCAATACGCACGGAAACGGGTGGAAGGTGATGGCGTACGTCAGGGAGTACTGGGGGGCAGCATCAGACGACTGGCAGCGGATATGGGCAAGATGACAAACCTATGGGGAACGTCGCGCGACACGACGGGCAGCCCGCCGTGAATGCATCGTCGCTGGATGATCCTGCATAGTCCCAGAGGCAATCCGAGCAATACACATGTCCTGCTCGTCGTCAGATCGCGCTGGGCGGCGTCGGTGGAAGTATGTGGCGCACCGCAGGGTATACAGACAGGCTCCTTGAATTCACCAAGACATATGTTGCACTGTCCAGACATTGACAAGGGGAGAAGGGGTATATGCCGGCGAGTGGCGGGATGGTGGTCGTTCAGTGTCAAGATCAACACGTGCAAATTGAAATACTTCTCTCCTCCTGCCTCCATCACGCCGCGGCATGCCAGCTCGATGCTGAAGGCACATACACGATGCACGCGTAACCTCATCCAGCGACGGGCATTGCATGCGAAAATCGCCGCCATATCCGCCAAAAATGCCAGCATAAATGCTTTCACGGCTTTCACGGACGCACCAGCGCCCAGCACCCAGGATCTGCCTCTGAGCGATGTCGCGGTCGGCATCAAAAACAACATTTGCACGTCGAGAATGCCCACGACGTGCTCTTCAAGTCTGCTGCAAGGTCCATTCGTTAACCTTGGGCGTTGAATGGTTCTCTCAAGCTGCTCTCATCAGACTTCAAGTCGCCATACAACGCGACGGTTGTCGATCTCCTCGAGTCCTCCGGCGCCCACATACTCGGAAAGACCAACTGTGATGAGTTCGGCATGGGCTCGCTGAATCTCAACTCTATTCACGGCCCGGTCGTGAATCCCTTCCAGCATCCATCCTCGGTCGCGCCCTGGGAAGAAAGGGATCGTCATTCGGCTGGAGGCAGCTCTGGAGGTAGTGCTGCAGCTGTAGCCGCTGGATTGTGTGACGCGTAAGTCTCATCTAGCGTGCAGAAACACGAAGTTTCTGATTGCTCCATCTCTAGGGCTTTAGGTACAGACACCGGCGGTTCGGTCAGGTTGCCCGCCGCTTACTGCGGTGTCGTCGGTCTCAAGCCATCGTACGGTCTTCTGAGTCGATGGGGCGTCGTATCCTACGCGGATAGCCTGGACTGTGTTGGCATCTTAGCAAAAGATGTCGCACTCACTCGCAGGATCTTTCGTAAGCACACAAGTATATGGCTTTCCCACATACTCTCAATAGTCACGCTGCTAGACGTGCTCAATCAGTATGATGCCCAAGACCCTACATCTGTCCCTCCTGCGGCCAGAACCAAGTGCACTATCAAAGACAGGGACAACATTCGAATCGGCATTCCTCAGGTGAGAGGACGCCATAATCCCCCGATATCGCGAAATATTAACTTTTCCACTAGGAGTACTTCCCAGCTGAACTGTCATCCTCTGTTATTGACGCCACGAGACGGACTATTAACAGTCTGAAGAGCCATGGAAAGGAAATTACCGTCATACCTGTCTCGCTAAAGTCGACCTCGTACGCCCTCAGCTCATACTACGTGATAGCGAGTGCGGAGGCCAGCAGTAATATGGCTCGGTACGACGGCGTTCAGTATGGATCGCGCGTGTCCCCTCCTGCAGACTCCGATCTTACAAAGATAGCAAACGTGTATGCGCACACACGAACGGAGCACTTTGGGTCGGAAGTGAAGAAACGCATGCTGTTGGGCACCTATTCGCTATCTGCCGAGTAAGAAAATTATGTGTATTGGAATAGCGCGATGCTGATCTTTGTTTCTGTACAGCGCATTTGACAACTACTTCCTCCAGGCCCAAAGGGTCCGACAGCTCGTCAAAGAAGACTTCCATACGGTTTTCCAAAGCGTGGATGTATTGATACACCCATCCGCTATCCGGACTGCGCCCCTTCTCGTAAACCCCAGTGATGGCCTGGACTCTTACGTTCAGGACGTGCTCACAGTGCCTGCGTCTCTGGCTGGTCTACCTGCGCTATCTGTCCCGGTTCACAACACTGATTCCGGGTGGCCGATAGGCGTCAGCGTCGTAGGACCATGGGGCCACGACCAAGACGTTCTGCATGTTGGAGAGCTTATCGAGGCCATCCACAATCAGTGACTATTCACTTCCAATATAGCTCCCATAGCCAAACCTGAGCCAAACCCACCTGGTGACCGGACGTGCACAGGCGTCGGGCCCGCATTCAGATGCTGAAAACATGCTCCACCAAATCACAATACAGGCGAACGCCGTTGGATCACAAACTCTGTATAGTGTTTTCGTTCGTTCGATCATCCTCCCACACTGCTGGCAATGCTATGTTTGATACTATCTAGTATCTGTGACCTGTTCCAACGGATCTCGAATAGATTTACCATCAAAATAGGAACTTCAGATGATTGCGCTGTTAGTCCGCATCTGAGTACCCATTGGTGCTCCCTTAAGTAAAGCGAGCTCTCTGAGTCGCCTCGTTCCTCCCCACCATCACCAGTGACCATGAGCGACATCGAAAAGCAGGACAAGCGCGACTCGGACGACGTTGAAGTGAAGTCGATTGGGAATGCAGGCTTGCACTCCGACAAGTTCCATTTCGACGAACACGACTTGGATCGCGTACAGCGTCGCCTTAAGCAGCGACATGTACAAATGTACGTCCCCAGCATCGGCCCCCACACGTGTTTCGTTACCCATCCTCTTCTTTTGTAGGATCGCAGTACGTCCTAAAACCCCTCAGACTCCTCTAGGATTAAGGACCTTGCCTCGCAGATTGCTGGGACAATCGGAACTGGTCTTTTCTTAGGTTCCGGTAGCGCATTGCGCGAAGCTGGTCCCCTGGGCGCCCTCATCGCCTACGCACTGGTGGGAACGGTGGCGTACTCGTGAGTGTCGCTTTCCCAACACACCCGCGTGGTCTCTCAATGCTATCTATTTAGCTCCTTGTGCGCCATAGGCGAAATGACGACATGGGCACCCATCTCTGGAACGTTCCCCCATTTTGGTGCTTGCTTTCGCGATACGTGACCACCCTATAGTCTAACTATACCGTTCTTCAGCCGCGAGATGGGTCGACCCAGCAATGGGTTTCGCCGTCGGCTGGGTCAGTTTTCGTTCTCTTCGTGTCGTTGATTCAAGTTGTGGCCTCTGACATGACATTTCGCCTGCATAGAACTACTTTTACGGGAATGCGTGAGTGGTGGCTTGACAGGTAGCGTTTCCGGGTCGGATCTGATGGTTCTAGTATCACTGTGCCAGTCGAAGTTAGTGCGGCTACCATCTTGTTGACGTTCTGGGATAGCGATGTAACAATCGGCTTTCATTCTCGCGTCATTTGGACTCATCGTGTTCTGCGTAGACTGGACATACCGCTATTTACACTACGGCCATCGTTGTGTTGATGTGTCTCATCAACATATTTGGTGTAAGGTGTGTAAAATCGCTGCTCTGGAAACAGGCATACCTTACGTTTTCGATAGATGGTTTGGAGAATGTATGTAGACGTCGACACTATCATCCGAGACATGCTTTGGCTAATTAAGACTCTAGCTGAATTCGTGTTCTCCATAATTAAACGTAGGCTGAGCACCTTCAACTATTGCATATCGAGATCTCACTTTTCATTCTAGTGTGCACCATCGTTGGACTGCTCCTTACTGGACTGGTCATTGACCTCGGAGGAGGTCCTGATCACGAACGCGTTGGATTCCGTGTAGGTATCAGTCACTTCTGGAAAGGATATCGCCGTACTTAACCTATACAGTATTGGAGGAACCCCGGAGCCATCGCGCGCGCCGGCTTGGTATCCAACATACACACTGATCGATTCCTCGCCATCCTTTCCACCATCGTTCAAGCCGCCTTTTCTTTCCAAGGGATGGAATTGGTTGCCATGTAAGGAGAGGCACCTCGACGTTTATCCGATTCTCATTGTTTCCCTGCAGAGCTGCCTCAGAGACTGAAAGCCCTCGCCGGAATATCAAGAAGGCCATTGGGCGGGTATTCTACCGTATCCTTGTCTTCTACGTGAGTTGACCGACCGGCTTTTCTTCCAATGATGCTTAACACGTCCTGAAGATCCTTGGCATCTTGATGATCGGCATGCTTGTTTCTTATAACGACCCCGCGTTGTTGAACGGTGGGCTCATCGCATCTCAGTTGTTAGACCGAAGTTGACATGATTGTCAGATTCTGGTAACGCCGCGGAATCTCCGTTCGTCGTCGCGATCAACCGTGCTGGGATCAAAGGTGCGCCTGTGCACATCTGACCGCGACTCGGACTGAAGAAAGAACGTCGGTAGTCTTGCCTCACATCATCAACGGGGCCGTTTTCACAAGTGCCTTCTCGGCTGGCAATAGCTACTTGTTCTGCGGCTCGCGTATCCTTTACGGTCTTGCCCTCCGAGGACAAGCACCTCGCTTCTTCACTAGGTGTACCAAAAACGGCTTGCCGCTCCCTGCTGTTCTTGTAACGGTAAAACAGGCAATGTGGTTGACAACGCAATTCTCACCCATGTACAGTCGCTGTTTACCCTTCTGTCTTTCATGACGGTCAACAGTGGCGCCGAAACGGTCTTCTAGTCAGTCAATCAAACCATCACTTATGGCGCGCTAAACACATCATCGACAGCTGGTTCGTCAATCTCACCACCACCGGAGGATTCATTGGATGGTTTTCTATCAACCTGACATACATCTTCTTCCGTGAGTTCAGCCCACCTTCTGCAGCATCAACGACGACCTCATACATCACCAAGGTCGAGGGATGATAGCGCAAGGCTTCGATTTGAAGAGCAATGCCTACAACAATCGTTGGCAGCCTTGGGTATCGTACTGGGGCATCTTTTGGACGATATTCTTCATTCTGGTCAACGGATACGCCGTGTTCTTCGATTTCAATGCGTCAGACTTCCTAGTTGCATGTACGTCTTTCCTTGCCAGCTTGCCCATTCGCGATCTCATTCTCTGAAAGATATCAATATTCCGATTTTTGCTGTCTTTTACTTTGGATACAAGATCTGGAAAAAGACGTCCATTTGGAAGCCAATGGAGATGGACATGGTGTCTGTCAGTGCATTCTCCGTCATCTACTTGCAATATACTCATTTAGACTTGATAGGGTGTTCCCTCCCTTGAAGAGACCGAAACGCCAGAAACACCACCAAATACGTTCCTCGAGAAAGTTGCTTCTGTTCTTTTCTAGGATGGTTATCACACAGAGGCTCCAGGTCATGAGTGATGTATAATGATATGCATGCTGTACACTACAGTGCGATGGGTATGGAATCATGTGGGTATCCAGTGGGCTATGTACAACGCGTGGTGAACGGTAACAAATCACGACCGATGTAAAGCGTTTCTAACCCTCCGGCGAGCACGGTAAGCGCTGACGCTGAGGGACAGCGACACCGATTGTAATTGTCGCTTCATGGAGTGGTGGTGGTGTTTTTTCTCGTGCTCCTCCCTCGAATCATCCTCTTCATCTTCCTCCTCTGACTCTGAGTGATATTCATCGGAGTAGTCATCGTCGTCTTCCGACTCCTCAGCATGGGAATCCAGTGATGAACGTCTGCAAGCCTTTTTCCAGGCGGATTTGCGTGTTTTTGGTTCGGGTAACGAAGAGACCGAATACGACGGGGAGGCGTAGTAGGAGGAGGTTGATGACGACGATGAGGATGTGGATTGACGCGTATACCGCCTCGCTTGCGCGAATGGTGAAAAGGGATCAACGTATGTCTCTTCCCCGCCGGTGTCACACGACGATTGAGGGGAGTAGGAAGAGACCGTTGGGAAATGACGGTAGTCCGGATCGTGTAGGTGGCCCTGGGGATCTTTGAAGACGCGTGCTGGGGCGTTCAGAGTGTGTTTGGTGTAGTAGCTGGGATCCAGGATGGTCTGCATTGTGATGGCGCGGAACTGTGGGGAGTCATCCTGATCAAATCCACGTCTTTATACGAGACCACACACTGCGGGAAGGGCGGAATAAATCGGTGTCATCTTGTGCTCATTTCTCAGCCGACCCGGCTGTATCTATTTGTGTTCCTCTTTTAGTCATGTCCTCGGAACGGGTAGGGATCTGTAGGGATATCGTTCAGCAAATTCACCGAGGAACACCGCGAGAGCCTATGTATGCTGCTCTAATGCTCTACAATCGTCAAAGTCGCGAGTCTTCCAGAAGGAATGGGAGACAAGCGACCGCGAGAGGGATGTGCGAACTCGAGCTGAGGAAATAGCGTCGATCAATTCGCGATCGGCAACAGAGTTGAGTCAGCTGCCCTTACTGACTCTAACTTGCAGCCGCCTCCCAGTTAATCCTCCGACTCCGATTGGCCGTACCGCGCAGCGCTTGCGTCTTATACGCGGGTAGTACGGAATTACAAAGATCCAGCACTGTTGCGTGTTGGTTGCGTGTACCATGGGATCACAGCAGCGAGGCAACTATAGCGTCTCAGTCAGGTGGGCAGAGGTGGTGCTCTGGTGCTGGTGGTGCTATCTTGCGAAGCATTGCAGGAGCCAGTACAATAGAAACGCAGCGCATCCATAGGAATTCGAAGACATCGGGAGGACTAAGCTCAAGCACTTTTCGGAAGGAAGGAGTCGATGGAGGACATGACCTAAATGAAGATATGTGGCGTCAATGACCGTGATTTGCATGTCTAGATCGTCTCGGACTTCCGACGGTGTTGATCAGATGGACGCCACACTTTATCCGGCGTTCTATCGTCTTGCCGGTTTCCCGCGAAAAGCGAACTTACGGGTCTGGCGCGACTACATTCAAAAGAACTACAAAACACGCTCTCGTAGACAAGTCATTACAAACAACGAGAGAAAGTGTACAGCAAATAATAGATGTGAGTAAAAATGCAGATGACATGTGGGTGATATGGTGGACAGATGAGATGGACAACAGAACGAAATAATCAAACCTACAAATAAACAAGATATGGAATAAACAGCCAATGGACAAAGGAAGATAGATGTGCACGTCTAGGACGTTGCTATCGGCGGAGGACTGGTGACCTTCGGTAACTGCGACCGTGTTGCCCAATTAAATATGTGACGCATATCTCCTGTCGGAGGAGCATCTGCAGGCTGCTTAGGCTCCACAAGCAGACTACGATTGCTATTAGCCAAGGTAGAAGGAGACGTAAAAAGGGAGACTCGCCTCCTGCGGTAGAGGTCCTGTAAGTCACCGTGGTGTTGCGAGTTTTGGAAGATATAATTAAGATATATCTGAACCTCAGGGATAGCCTTGAGGTTATACGGTACTTGAAATCGCTGCATATCTACAAAAGCAATTAGCGAAAGAGCGACTTGTTGTCCCAGTTACTCACCTTGCACGATCCTTGCAAGCTTGTGATACTTGTTGAAATTTAGGAGCTTCTTGTTGGGATTCACCGGCGAGACCCTATGTGAAGGGTTTCCTTCGCGACAGAAAGTGACATCAGTCAGGTAAAGGCCTGTGAGCGCGCATCAACATAAAATAGATCGCCAGACCGTGGAATCTCTTACCGAGGAAAGGAACCGCCGGGGGCGCTGTGTTGCGAAGCTTGCTCCGGTATTCGTGGTAATTTCGACTATGGTCGGACAGGCGACGCATAACCTCCAACTGAAGTCTACTCTTCTGAGGTAATCCCTGAGTCCAACTTGAGTCCACAATTCAAAGGATCGTTCGGTGGAAAACGTACCAGCCACGTCTGATGGAGTCTTGATATGGTAGACGAATCTAACGCCGCAAGGATTGATCTTGGTGTACTGTAGTTGTGAAGAGAGGTACACCGCTAAGCGAATCAATGAGCAAAGGGTTGGTTGAATGGTAACAAGGGCACTCACATCTGCAACCTTGATAAAGAACTTAATCAACGCAGCACGCTTCTTGATGTCGGGTTCGTTGAGAATGCTCTCCATCACCCATCCAGTGATCACCGTGCTCAATGAGCTAAGCGCTCTAACGTTGACCGGAGGTTTAACGCCGTCCTGCCCGCTCTCCAAGATTTCCTCGGGCTGTATAGCACAATAGAGATTGCACTCCATGATGGTAAGCTGGCGCGCAAGTTCCAGAGCATCGAAATCGGTGATAGCGATACTCGAAAAGTTCTTGCCCCGTAATGCCGCCAGTAGAGTCTTCGTCATACTCGGTCGTGGAATCTCAGAAGCAACGATTGTGGGAGGATTGATAGACATGCCCGGATCGCGAGACCTGTCGCCCTTGGGACTGATCGTGTAGTCTTTCGACTCTGACCGTATCTTGAAGAGCTCCGAGATCCGCTGTGCAGGCGCCGCAAAGACAGCGCGTAACTCCAAGTCGACGAAGTCCTTCAGCTGATCAGCCGCCGGACCATCGACCTCTGAATGCCAATACATCTCGACCCAAGTCTTCAAGAAGTTCGAAACTCGAAGACGGACAGGAAGAACCTTGCGCTGATGCCAAAGAGCAAGATCCTGATCCGAAATGCCTTCTGGGCGAGCCATGTTCCATCGCTGGATTAGAGCCTCCGTGAGTTGCTGGGGTGTGCAGAAGAGTCGGAACGTAAGGAAGAAGACGGCGGAGAATGCAGGATCGACGATGCTGTCGTGAGGTGTAAGCTTTTCAACGAGCACCTCTATGGTGGCTCCAACGAGGAGGCCCTCGCTGTTATACGCGACATCGTCCAACGCGTAGTCGTGAGAGTGTAGCCATCCCATAGGATTTGGAAGAACCTCTGGGATAGCCTCCAAAGTCTCGCGCGGGATACCCGGCAACTCCTTGTCACCCAATGACATCGATTGGCGGTTACCAGGCAGCAAGCTGTCTTCCCATGTCGTACCATCCTCCGTGCGGCCATAGGAAGTAGTAGGCGACGGAAGATCTCCTTCGATGGGAGTCTGCGGAATGACCAAAGGCGACAAACTCTGCGGCTCATCTGGTGAGGTGAGGTCCGTACCCCTTGAGCCTAAGGACGACGATTTGGATATTGCACAGCTGCTGTCCGAACCCGAAGAGTCGTGTTGCATGACATGATCCTCCACTGACCGCCGTGGGCGCAGAAGATTATCCGAGCTGACGGATCGCGACAACTGGTGTCCACCTAGACGGCCACTGCCAGACTGTTCAAACACCTGCGGTATGGGAGTCGCGATGTTGGGAACCTGCAAGACGAACGGCCGCTCTCCCAAAGACCAACTGAGACATAGTTTCACCGCGCTGACGCAATCTGCGCCAGCCTTCAACGCACTCGTCGCAGACCTCAGCAAACTCAGCTTTTCATCCTCTTCCGACGCCGCGTACGGCAAAGGGACCGTTAGCAGCCGAACAGACTCTGCCAGCCCACTAGTGACATTATAGAGACCCTCCTTGGCATTCTTCAGATTGCCAATCCTGTTATTCGGGACGTCAGGGTGGGTTAAAACCGCCTCGACGATAGTCAGGAGTTTGCAGACCATCTCGACGATCTCCCGTACAAGGTCGTACATGTGGCCCGTACTCGAAGCATGGGAGGTCCGCGAGTATGAATGTACATGCCCAATGAACGCGGCGATAGTAGACAGGTAATGATCGTGTGTTGAGCGAAGCGCTTCTAGAACCTGTAGATTTGAACAAGGTCCAGAGGGAAAAGGTGGCCGAGGCGGCGTTGATCCAGAGTCCAGGGAAGAAAAAGATGATACTGATGATATGCTGCTGACGGAAGGAAGCTGTCGGTGGCGGCGGAGGATACGGTCAGGGACTGATAGTGGAAGAGTATCCTCCTGCATGCCCGCTCCACCCAACGACCGACTCGGCCCCCCGGGCATGGGATAATCGGTGGAAGGAAGCCGTGCACGACCTCGAAGATCCACCATGCTTTTTGCGCGAAATGAATGCACCGGAGATATTGGCGGATCGCGTATGCTTGACTGACGGGAATCCGCGCGCTTACCCTCACCGTCGCAGTTGTCGACTCCACTCGACCACGCCGGGTCATGGTGCACTTCGGTCGCGGCAGACAGCGAACCAGACGATTGCCTCTGCTCCGGTAGTTCTATGCCGCATTGCACCGCGACGGCGAGAAAGCGCCGCATATGCGAAAAGACCTGCCCGCCCAATCGAAGCATCGCGTCGACTTCCAGATCGTGGCCTTCATCGTCATCGTCATCAACATAACCCTCCGACGCTCTTTTGGCCTGGGCCACAAGATTTGCGAGAACTGCAAGGATTCCTCGGCGTTCGTGGGCCAATGGTGGAAACTGAGTCAATGTAGGCGCGTCCCGCGAAAGGGTATCGGTGGAGCTCAGTATGGAGCGTACACATGATATTATGCAGGCCGTGGATGGTTGGAAATGGTGGACACGATTGCTGCGAACCGCGTTCTGGAGTAGAGACAATCCATGGAGAAGTGGAACCATGATGGGCGGACAGTATGAATCGGATTCCGCCTCTGGCATGGAGGGTCGGCGCACTCGCCGAGACATAGAGGAGTTGCTTTTCCATGATTCGGCAGACGACGTTGAGGGAGAGTGCACATGTCCTTTTGATCGCTGATGGGGCTGTCAGCGGAAGCAAAAACGTGAAAGAGACAAGAAGACTGACCGTTGGGATCTGCGTGACATCTTCCTCCTCTCCCGGGTGAATATTCACGTAGTTGCTGGGGAACCAGCCGCGTCTGCCTTCGAGCTCGCCGTCCCACCAACCGCTGTCGTCCTTGTTGAGGACATGTATGACCTGGCCGGCGCGAAAGGAGAGACAGGTCGCGCTGTGCTGCTGAGGGGTGTAGTCGTGCATGGCCAATACATAGTCGGACAAGGGCCCCAGTGTTTCTTCGAGATCGAGGCTGGTCTTGGGACTGGGACTGGACGAGCGCACGGGAGAGGACAAGGCCGATTTGCCGCCAGCGACAGAGAGGGAGGATGAGGAGGCGCTGGACGGCATCGGCGAGACGATCGACATGCTGGACGCATTGGACGAGCTTCGCAGCCTGTTTCCGGTGGGGATGCTCGACGGCGAGAGCAGGCGGGACGCGGAGGACGGGCCGGCGACTGGCGCGGGCGTGGTATCGATGTGCAGTTTCGCTCGCTGGAGGGAGGACGACATGGCGTGGTGTGCGGCTCCAAACTATGCTCGGCAGCTGCGGATGTAAGTGGGATGCTGAGCAGAGCCAGGCAGACGCGACATACCAGCTGGGCGTAACGGTCGTGTGGGCGGGCGTGGGCGAATGCGACGCGGTATAGGAAAGCGATGTAGCGAGGAGTAGGCGGTGCGGGCGTGGGGGACACTGGCTGGGCTCGCCCACGGCAAAAGAGCGGCAGCGAGGGTGTAAAGACTGAATGGGCAGCGTGTGGTGCAGACACCCGGAATAAACGTTGAGCGAGACGTGCGAAATGGAGCAGAGCTAGGAATACAGAAAATCCACAGAATCCCAGGAAAGAAAGAGGAAAGGAGCACAGCGCGGGCCAGAGACGGGGCACGCAGGAGGACGGGGCTGCCAGGGCGGCGGCGACGAGGAGGGAGGATGCAGCTGCCCGAGGGTTGGTCGCAGGAATTAAAGCACCTTCAAGCAAGTCAACATTCCCATATCCGACAAATTTATTTAATTTCATATTATTGCCTATGTTCGGCCGTAAGCACTTCTTCTCCGTCCCCGTACTGTATCGCGTGCACACTGGGATGCATCTTGAAGGAAATTAACCCTATATTTAACCGGCGACCGCTCATTCGGTGCGGAACCCCGCTGTTACTGGTTTTCAGAGCGGTGCTCAGGCCGCCACTGTGGAAACGAACATGGTAATATCCAGTAGAGTCTAGACAGGATTATCGCTAGCGTGGTGGGAGCATGATCTCACTTCTGTGACTTTACCTCTTTTGACAGCGTAACTATATCGATATCAGAATTCCTCTCACATTGGCCTCTCACCGGCCTGCGGTGAGGCTGGACTCCACTCAATATACTTCCCACAAGGATTTTTTAGCATCACTGATTGCAGGTTTACCATTCGCCAGTATCTCGTGTTCGCAGATCAGAACGCTCCGATCGCAAGTGGCGATGAATGTCCCGACAGGGGGTTCCCAGCCGATAAGTCCGTGAAATCCACTGGTCGTGGGGGGTACCCTTAGTCAGCAACCTCGGTCCACGCGCCAGAGCCTGAGCGCGCCTCTGAGCGCTTGCTTCAGCGCCGCGAAGTTCCCCGCCGTGAATGCAAACGTCAACTTGAGGTGCAGGGAAAATACTACCAGTGTCACCTTACGCTGCCGATTGCGCTATGCTTCTGAGAGAGGTTCAATCTCTGGTCTAGGGGGTGATACGTTGATGACAAGGCTGTTAGCCTGTTTTAGGCTGGGAGCTCGGTTGCACTTCAATGTATGAGATTCTTCAATTGTATAGACTAGTATGTACCTCTAAGGAGGAGCCAGAACAGCAAACACTTGCACGAATATGCAGACACGGCCAAAGGACCCCCAGCGTAACCCTAGTTTCACGGACTTACCGGCCGGAAGCCCCCCGTGTCCCGACACTTTGACGCCGAGTGAGAATGAGAGACATGGATGACAGCGTTTTCGTTGCCAGACAGAAATTTAAGGGTCCGAGTCCACATTTGCTCTCTACCTTCGCGCGAGAAATTTGTCCTGTCAGGCCTCAATTCGTCTTCCAATTCAGTCCGCGAAGTTCATTCAACATAGCGTATGGTGCCCTGACCCCTACTCGGACTTGTAGCTTGAGAAACCAACTCCTCAATGGCGCAAGAAGCGTCTCTTTGGAACCGCTGCCTGCAGATTAAAGTTCAAAGTTATGTCCCATTGCCGAGTACATTATACACCCCGAATGGTTCTTCTGCACGTCTTCCGTCCGACGGCAGAGAAGTGCACTAGAAATCCCTACTCCGAGACTGACAAGACACAGAACTCTTACAACTTGCGAAACTTGCCCTGCATCCATACGCGGTACATTTTAATCTGCCTCTTCCGATTGACGATGAGACGGCGGTCCACTCCAAGTTGGTCCGTTGTGAAAAGAGGCGGATCCTCAGGGAAAGGTAGACTGTGGTGGATTGCGCCTTGTGGCGCCTCAGTGATGACCTGCTCGCTTGTCGGCGCATCACTAGGACCCACCCTCGCCTCGGAATCCTCGTCCTCCACGATAGTATTCGTGGTCACGCGATGTCCCCCGTGGGGCACCCGTGAACCGGTAAAAAGCAGCGAAAGCTCGTCTGTCAATCAAAACAATTCATCCACACATCAGAAAAAAATTGAAAGATACGCCGAGAGAAACTCAAAAGACACACCCAGTTCAAAGAAATACACACGTGTTTTGTCACCGCGTATGTAGAAGTTGTCGTCGAGCAGGCGCCCGCCCTTGAACCTCAGCTGCGTGAGGTCGTGCCGCCCGTAGTCTCGAAACATCACGCGCCCACCCGGCTTGAGCATACTGTGAACGTTGGAGATTGCCTGACGCCATTCGTCGGGGTGAAGAGCACTAAAGACAAAGACCATGATGACGATGTCGACCGTTCCGGGCTCGACTCCTGGCGGTAGACTAGCGGAGGATAGATCCCAAGGCTCCGAATGGATCTTGCCCATGGGCGGTGACAGGTAGAGCGGACTGTGCTGTACGAGCTTGACTGCATGATGAGCGTAATCATAGGCGAGAAGGGTGAGATCGGGATTTTGATTTGAAGCGAGGAGGGGGAAGACGGAGTTTCCTGCGCCACATCCGATCTCTGCGACAGTGACAGATCCAGCGTCAGGCTGAGTAGCCGCTACGAGTTCAGGGAATTCATTGTGCAGCCTAGCCTCCGCCTCAGCTGATCATTTGACCAGAACTTGGATCACGAATGACATACCACTTCCTGTCCTTGAAGAAGTTGGTCGCATTGTTCTTGTAGAAGTTATCCCAGAACTTTGCAGGCTTTTCGTTGTACTTGAGTTTATCGTCGTCGGGGACCGGAGCTGCGCGCTGTTTCGTCAAGGATGCGGCGATGATGTCGTCCTGGTCGTCCGGGGGCGGTACGTGATCCCATGCGTTTTGAGTCCATACCTGAGACTCATCCGTCAGAAATCTGCCAGGGCGGTGAGCGGTGTCGGTCAATCAAATGAGAATTCCTGGTACCGAGAACCGAATGCAGGTTTGTCGTCCAGGATATCGTGCACAGACGATGTGCGTTTGGCGTCTGAATCCACTTCCGCCATTTGGATTACAGCCCCAGATCTAGCCGATAACGAAGGTGGGGTGATGAGAATGGATGATGAACGCTTGCGGGATGGTGGTCATGGCCAGAAAGAGAATTTCCTTTTTCGTGTTTGTCGGTGCGGCGCTGCGTCCCGCTTTCTTTCCACGCTTCGTTCTCTCTCCGTTCCATTATTATGACACAGTTCCCAGGCATTATTCGGTATTAATGTTATTGGTGTCTGTCCAACACAGAGATATACGTATGTAGTAGCCGGTATCAAGGAACTGAGACTTCTGTCTGGGATCGCTCTGTCTAGATTCTGTCCAGTGTCTCGCACGCACAAGTCATTGATTGACAATTTGACACCTTCTGCTCTACTTTGCCACTTCGGCGTACTTACTGGTAGCGACCTGGGTAGTGACGAGGGTGCTTGATGTGGCCCGGTATTCTGGTTGTAAGTAGGGGATGCTATTGGGAATTGGTGAACTCATATCCGACTCCTGAAGCCTGTCTTCGCGAAGTGAGTCGCGGTTCAAGTTGCCTCCTTTGGCTTATATTAAGTGTGTCGCTTCTCTACGATGTTTATGTCTCTTACCATGACTCGGAGCGAAGGCATAAGTTATCGACTTGGAAACAGACGAGTCGTTTCAAAATTTAAAGTCCAAAATAACTCAACTCAACTCATCCCATCGTGGGGTGTGTAGGCTACTGTGTATGGCGTGTATGGCGTGATGACCGCAAGATGACTGCCAGTGCCTTCTACAAACCTGTTACTTAGTA
The DNA here is from genome assembly GCA_019915145.1 of Strobilurus orientalis. Lineage (NCBI taxonomy): Eukaryota > Fungi > Basidiomycota > Agaricomycetes > Agaricales > Physalacriaceae > Strobilurus > Strobilurus orientalis. The sequence continues at coordinate 364,649 of JAHLML010000017.1, read as the reverse complement.
TTGATTAGCACGACAGTCATTCTGGGTGGGGACCATCTGGCTACCTTAGTTCGTCGCGACCATTGCTCTGCGTCATTGTAGCCATGGTGCACTGGCTGTACTGACATGCAAATGCTATGCTCAAGGTTGTTCCACCATCTTGATCAAAGAGGTCATGGCCAAAAGAGAACGATTTCTAAATTTGTCGTGCGTCCTGTGCTTTCGACCCCGACGACCGCGACAACAGTAGTGTGATTGTGCAGTGCATCCAGGCGACAAGGCCGTGTACCAAGTGGGCGCCGTCCTCATCAGCATCACGCGCCCGGGCTCATAAGCGTGGGCCGTCCAGACACGCTGACCGCTGCTCTCATGTCCAATGCTGCACCGATGAACGACATCGCGCCCTCCGAGGCCGATCTCAGCGCGCTCTTCGACAACGTCTGGGCGGGCTACACGCGAACAGCATCCCAGCCAGGAACTGCCCAATCAGATGCCAGACAGCCACAGTGGACCCCACCCGCATTCAGTGCGGTTGACATCTGTATGTTTTCGGCCATTATCACATCTTGCTCTGTCCGCTCATTGGTATGGATCACTCAGATGAGCCGCCTCCCTCTCCGCATGCGCCTCCGCGCCCACCGCCCGCCAAGCCAGCGCGCCGACCGCTGCCGCCGACGCCAGGCTCCGCGTCCTCCTCCGCTACTCCGCCCCCACCGGCGTTCACCCCGAGCCCACGCTCCAGCCTCCGCGCCTTCAGTTCCGATTCCCACACCGCTGAGTCTGCCTCTCCCAGTCGAGTGCTGCCAGCCACGCCAGGGTCTTCCAATGGCTACTACAACTCCTCCCTCTCCGACTCGCCCTCCCTCCTTGCCTCGACGTTCAGCCTCGAGAGATCATCGTCATTCGCGACCAGCGTCAACTCTATGAGCCGCGCGCCGTCACTGAGACCCCCAGGCGCTGGCGCGCCTTTTGTCCCCGGCCAACAGCTTGGCTCATCGGAGGAATCTCTGGGCTCAAGGGAACGCAAAATACTGGACGACACGCCCGAGTACACCCCTCCTTCCTCCTCCTACGTACAGCGGCAGCACAGCGCTCGGACTACTGAATCGTCCCCCTGGATATCCTCCCCTACCTCCATAAAGTCTCCCGCCAATGCTACCGCCGAATGTAGGTTTATTGCGTTTGGGCGGCTAACAGATTCAAATCTAAATTCATTACTACTTCATAGACAATGTTGCCTCTGGCTCCTCGACCTACCCGCGACGTGCCAATCTTCCTGAACCACCGAACAACTATCCCGGCCCTTCCAACACGTCTCTTGACCGTGTCAACTCCACCAGTTCCTTCATATCTGGACGTGCAGACTCTGACCAGTACTATCCCTACGGTGGCGCGTCCTCCTCTGCCGGTCCCAGCAACACACGCCGAAACACCGAAATTCTTCACGAGCTCAGTTCCGGCCTCGATGAGCGCGGGCCTCTCGGGCTGCATTCCGAAGAAGACGAGGATTTTATGTTCTGGGACGAGGAAGAGGAGGATGACGAGACTCGGTTTGTCAATTTCTCGTTGTTGTCGCATATTGGTGTGCAGCTGCGTGATAAAGTGCCGAGAGGGACACATGTGAAGGGGAGCATACCGTACCCACGGGCGTTCACCGGGAAGGATATCGTGGTAAGTTATCACGCACGGGCCGCTACGTTTGATCATCGCTTATATGCCCTCATAGTCGACGATACAATCGCAGATACAGAGAGAGCTTGCTATCAACCATGGAGTATCGACTAGCGACCGACGCGCGGCATTGCAAGTGGCCAGAAGTCTGCAGAGTCAGCTATTCTTCTACGAAGTGGAGTGGGGCGGTCAGGTTCTGCAAGACGGCGTTGAGGATGTGTACATGTTTTTGGATGATCTGCCAGGCGCATCTGACGGACCGCCGGAGAGAGCAGAGCTTCCAACGGGTGTCGTCACTATCTTGACCAAGTGTTACTCTCCAGGATGTGATGATGGCGTAACCTGCTACGCACCTCGATGTCCTCGAAAGGTGATGGACATCTGCTTATGAGCTTATACTAGACACTCATTTTCTGCAGGGTGAAACCCTTGCCGGTTCCTCTACTGCCCCAGCAACGACGGTTTCTGGAACGCGCCGAGAGTGGATCAACGTGGTTCCCCAGGAAGTGATAGTAACCCTTCCGGAATCCGAAATTAAAAGGCAGACGTACGCACACTCTTTATTTTAATATCCTTCCATTCTAACGTCCACAGTATCATCCACAAGCTCATTGACAAGGAAGAGCAATATATTCAAGACCTCGACACCGTCGAGTCAGTGTTCATACGTCCTCTACGAGCAGCAATTCCTCCCATCATTGCTACCGATGTCGACGATTTCATCGACGACGTCTTTGGCAACATCATGGATCTGCGGGAGTGTAATCGGCGCCTTCTTGAAGTTCTTTACGTCCGGCAACGTGAGCAGGCGCCTGTGATTCAGCGAATCGGGGACGTCTTTCTGGATGCAGCGACCGAGTTCAGATACGCGTACCCAACGTACATTGGCCATCACCCGCTTGCTGAAAAGAGGCTCAAGGAGGAAATGGAGAACAATCCGGATTTCCGCTTGTTCATCGAGGTACGGCCTTCTTGCTATGAGGTTTGGACTATATTGCTGAGGTTGGGCTTAGCAATGCTCACGAGAAACTGCAAGAGCGGGCGAGTCGATGCGTTTGGAGCTTAAGCATTTTCTCGAACGCCCATCCGAGCACTTGCAAAAGTATCCAGTCTTGTTGCAGGCGATCTGTCGGGAGACAGTAGAAGGCAATCCAGATGTTGACTTCTTGATGGAAGCAATCGAGGCTATCAAGAATCTACAGATGGTGGCGCAGATCCGGACGTTCCAGTCGGCGATGGGGAGAGGTCCACCTGGTAAATGGGAATGGCACGATATAGTTTCGCAGGAGACAAGACAGGGCATGACGAAGGAGGAGGCTAAGCGGCAATCGTGAGTAACTACTTTTGCCTTAAGCTCTGAATCTCTGATAAAAGATGTTAGAATCATTTTTGAGTTGATTAAGGGTGAGATGGGATATGTGAAAGACCTGGAAAACATCGATTTCGTATGTGGCGTTCATCTGGCAACTTGTTTTGCTGCGATGTTAATTCGATGCCCAATTAGATATACATCCGCCCACTCCGTGCTGCCAATCCGCCTATCGTCCCTCCAGATCGTCTGGAACAGTTCTTACAAGATGTCTTCCATAATTTCGCAGAACTTCATGCTCATCATCGAAAACTCGTCGATAAGCTTCATGAAATACAACGAGAGGAACATCCGCGCATCAGGTCTGTGACTGCGCCTGTCATGGACGCCGCTCTCAATTTCCGAGAGTCCTATCTCGAGTATATCCCCAATTACCCCATGGCATCATACCGTATAGATGATGAGCTGGCGAACAATCCGGATTTCAAGGCATTTGTTGACGTATGTCGCTGTCATCGCTGGTCACTTTCGGCGCACATTGACCGTGCTTCATGTATAGAATTGTATACGACATCCGGATGCACACCGACTCGACATGAAGAATTTCATCAATCGGCCGATACCGCGATTGTTGCGGTATGAGTTGCTTCTGAGAGGCATCATGGACGAGTCACCGCCGGGGCATGAGGACAAATATGAGATACCACAGGTTTTGGAGGTCATCAAGGCTTTGGGTAAGGATACGGAACCTGGGGTAGTTTCAGCCAAACAAAAAGTCGAATTGTGGAGGTACAATTCGAATATTGTTTTCAAGCCTGGAGAGTCGGTCGTAAGCTTATCCTTCTTCAGCGGTTCCAAAACTTAGCTAATTGTGTTCTAGGATATGGACCTACTGGACGCCAATCGATCACTGATACATACCGGCAAACTGCTTCGGCAACCTGACGGTGGCTTAGAACAATTCAATGGATGGTCCGAGTTGTATGTCCTTCTGTTCGACAACTATCGTAAGTTTGGACGTGATGATCCGCCTGGCTTGCTCAATCTATTTCAGTGGTCATGACAAAACCTCGAGAACGGGATGGAGTCACCAGGTATCACGTCAATCGCAGAGTACGCCGCTAATTGTGCCTTCATTTGCTGCGACTAATGTCCTGTTAGCCTATTCCTCTCGATCTGCTTACCCTCGTCAACTTCACCGATGCACCTGCCCAACGCGGAACAGGCCTGCTTCGCAATTTGAGAGGAGGCGAACGCCACAATACCGCTACCAGCGAGTCGACACCTACAGCTGTACGTTCACCAGAGTCCGGGCCCGGATCCGGATCTGCCGCGGACGCCAGAGCTGTCTTTCCCTGTACCATCCACTGCAATGGGCGATTAGGGGGCAATTTCATCCTCTATGCCGAGTCTGCCAATGTTCGGGCGGAATGGAAACAGAAGCTGGAGGAAGCGGTTGGGCTGCGCAAGGTTGTGCAGGAATCGAACAAGGTGTTCGAGATTGAGACTCTTAGCTCTGATACTTTCTTGGTGCCCTCAATGCTGGGAGGGGCGTCTTACAACTTGGAAAATTCGTTCACTGGCAGGGTGACATGCTCGGTACCATTCAGTGAGTTAGGACATCGCTTTCTCGCCGCATTGCTGATCGTTTTCTATCTAGACACCGCCGATGGGCGCGCGTTGGTAGCTATTGGATGTGCCGAGGGTGTATGGATCGGGTTCCGCCATGATTCGAGATGTGAGTATTTCTATGAGCTATAATCGCTACATTTATTAATCAGTGGCATAGCCATGCGTCGCGTCCTTCATCTGAAGATGGTGTCACAATGTACTATGCTCGAGGACTTCGGCATCTTTCTCGTGTTAGCGGATAAATCGCTGTTCGCGTATCACATTGAAGCGCTTGTGCCCTCGTCACCACAAAGCTCACACAACAATCAAACTCCCCAAAAGCTGAATGGCAACAAGGACGTTCAGTTCTTCTCGGTAGGCTCGTTGGGTGGGCGCACACTTGTCATCTGGATGAGGAAGAAGGGTGTAAGTTCACGGAATATCAAGTTGATGATGCTACTCACGAATATTTACTTCAGCTGGAAAGCACTTTCTACGTCCTTGAGCCCGTGATCGAGAAGATTAACGAAAAGACGAAAACCACTCCAGCCATCTCTCGGTTCGGATTCCGCTCCACCAAGTCGGACTGGTTCCGAGAGTATCGCGAGTTTTTTATCCCTTCCGAAGCCCACGACCTGGTTTTCTTGCGTACGAAGTTGGCTGTACTTCACACTAAAGGCTTCGAAATCATGGACCTTATGGAGTAAGTGTCTTTCCTCCCTTTCGAATAGACGGCTTATTGATTGATTTAACTTGTGCAGCTTCAAGAGCAGAACGATCCCGAACCGAGGGAATCGGGAGGACGCGATGCATATACAGTTGACGAAGCGCTGTGATGCATGTAAGCCCATTGGCATGTTCCGGACTACTGTCGACGAGTTCCTGTTGGTGTATGATGGTAAGAGGACCTTCACACCAAGCGTATGCATCAACGCTTATCTACCTCTTCCAGAATTTGGCGTCTACGTTGACAAGAAAGGGGAGCCCTGCCGCGGGACCGGTCCCATCGAATGGGAAGGAACAGCCAACCGCGTCGCGCTTCACAATCCCTACATCCTTCTCTTCGACACCCGCTTCATCGAAATCCGACATTTGCAAACAGGCCGGCTCGCACAGATCATTCCTGGGAACAACATCCATTGCATATGGGATGGTCGAGGGCTCAACCAGCCCATTCCCGACGACGAAAACGGGGAGAGCAGCAATGAACGTATCGTACAGGAAGCGCGCATACACGTTGTGTCGTCTGCAAACGACAGTGTGGTCGGAGGGCGGCACGCCCGCGCTATCGCGCAGCACGTCTTTGAGTTGATTCCCACCATCCCTCTCTACTTACCGGGCTCCCTCGCATCGCCCACCAACGCCACCTACTTCCCCACGACATACTCACCCCCACACTCACCCGTCTATCGCCCCACTATCATGCATCAAGACTCATACAACGCCTACTCGGAATACTCCCTCGCATAGCATTTCCATTTCAAATTTTATATATCATGCATCTGCTACTCGTATACCGCAAAACTGTATATTACCGCAAAAAGATAGAGATGAAAATGGCAGCATTACCCACGACGTTTTCTCGTTCATGGTGGTGGCGGGGGAGGGGGCTGATCTGGCTGGGCAGGAGGTGCAGCACCGGCATCGGCACCTGCGTATCCTTGTGCGTAATATGTGCTGTAGGTCTGCTGTTGGGACGCCATCCATTCCTTGAACTGGTCAGAGTTGACATCGTAGCCATATGCAGCCCTAGAGAGACAACGCGTCAGACACATTGTTGTCATATTGAAGAAGACAGAACGAACCAGTATTGCGCGAAAGCCTCTGGATTCGAAGGATCGGGTCCGGTTGGTTGTTGTTGCCCACCTGGTGGAGGAGGTGGTTGATCACCTGGAGGTGGCGGAGGCGCACCAGAAGGCGGGGGCGGAGCTCCGTATCCCTAGAGGTTAGAAGTCAGATCAACAGGAATACATCACCGCAAATTTGAATGTGAGCTGCGAGACACCACCCAACATGAGTCGCAAGACAGAATAAGGATGACCTACCGGCGTAGCGTACGATGCATACTGCATTTGTGCTTGATGCAGTTCCATCTGCTGATACTGCACGACGGCGGCCGTCTTTGCGTGCTCGGCGCGAACAACAAGGAGGAGGTCTTCGGTTAGTACTTTTGCGCGGGCTACTTGGCCCTCTTCTGGACCGCTGGGACTGTGTTAGATGTAAAGCGTAATCGTAAAGGTCGAGGCGTACGTGATATGGATGTACAAAGGTTCGTCGCTCTCTCGTCCGGTTTCTGGCTCTAGGAAGGCGGAGCCGATACCCTTGACTTGTACACGAGTGCCAGTTTCCTGCTGGATATATTTGACGAATTGGCCCTGCGAAACGCGTTAGTCAGAGAGACATAGGAGAGCAAGGTGCGCACCTGTGGTCCGACGACCTTTGCGCGTATGTGAAAGTTCCTTATCGACTCGAGACCGACTGGGAGTTTCTCTTCAGGCCATTTCCGCTGCAACAAGGTAAGATTCATGAGCTGTATCATATGAAGAGAGTGTGAACCTTTTCTCTGAGCCGGTCCTTCTTGTCTTCGACCAAGGAGCCAAGGTCAGTGTTGATGTGCTCATTAATCATGTCGAGGGCCTTGTTGAGGACCTCCTGACTCGGAGCGGTGACATGAAGATAGAGAGGGGGATCCTTTTCGGTTGCCCTGCTTCGGTCGGGGTACCAAGTGCCCTTGGTGCTAATCGACGCCCCAGTCGCATCGTGAATCTAAAGGAGCCATTTGGGTCTTCAATACAGCGTTGCTTGTTGATAAACACACCTCTTGCTGAGTAGACCCTTTGGTAAGGACATATCGATTCCGGACGTCGTTGATGTCAATGTCTTTCTGGAAGTCGGCTTCGTGTCCGTCCTTGAGTCCACCAGCAGCGAACTGTGCGGCAATTTTGGCGGCAATGGCGGCGGCAGCGGCGGCGGCGTCGTTGGCCGACTTGGCTTCGTCGGCAGGAGGCGCGCTAGTCGATGGCGCAGCGCCCTCGGGGGCAGCCTGGTCCCATTTACGCTTTGCCGACATGGTGGATCGAGAAAAGCTACAGGCGTCACAGATCAGTCACACACACTCTTGCTCAAGCCGCCATGTCTTCCTGATAGTTTGCTCTATTCAATGTCCTCTAAACGCGCTAGGGTAGCATCCCCGTCTCCGCGCACGTCGTCGCCCACGCCGTCGTCGTCGCCCGAGCCGACGCCAAAGGCCCTGCGGACATCGCGTCCGACATCTGGGACGGGCCACCCGCTGCTGTGCACGCTGCCACCGACATGCAACCGCCAGCCGACACCTATCGCCAACTCTAAGGATCTCGAGATCCACTATGCCACCTATCACGCTCACGTCTGTGCCGAGCCCGGCTGCTCGTGTGTCTTTCCCGAGGCGAGACTGCTGGAACTGGTGCGCGCTCCCGGATCTCCCATCTGCCCACTGCTGACCTCTGCAGCACCAAACAGAATGCCACGATCCCCTCGCTGCCATCCGCCGAGAGCGCGGAGATAAAATAGTCAGTCACATCCCATCGATTGCGCACGCCACATCTCACCACGTTGTCCATCCAGTTTGCCTGCCACCTCGCAACATGCGGCAAAGTCTTCAACACGCCAAAGACACGACGACTCCATCTGATACACGGCCACGGATACCCCAAAGAATATTTCTTTGCTGTTACGAACAAGGGTGTGGGTGGGCTGCTTAAAAGGTGGGGAGAGGGCGCGAGTATGATCAGAGGAGAGTGGAAGAAGAGGGACGATCCGCACGAGGACAACTCGGAGGAGGAAGAGGAAGAGATGGATTCAGACAAGAGCGAACCCCGCCATGTGGTGCACGAAGAGAACGAAGACAGCGAGGAGGACGAAGACGACACAAAGACGGCGGACGATCTCGACGCTTTGGCTGACTCGATGACAACTCTGTCTCTTGTCCCCAAATCAGTGCGATTCGGTCGTGGTGGTCGCGGCGGTTTCATCGCCAACGAAGCCAACATCAGAGGACGGGGACGAGCACAGAAGCAAGTGCGGCAGCCCGCCGCCGATGATTCTGTGATGGATGTGGAAGTGACGCCTGCTAGAGGTCGTGGGAGGGGTGCCTTCTTCCCTAGAGGAGGTCGGGCGTTGAGAGGAGGATTTAGGGGACTACCCAGAGGGCCCATTCGCGGGAGGGGGCGGGGCCAAGGCGCGCCAGTTGCCCAACGCGACCCATAATCGTGGATATGTTCGATCGATCGATTTTGAATACAATATATGTAGGTGTAAGGATGTGTTTGTACAGGTACCATGTATGTCGTTCATGTCAGGAGGATATCTGGAAATTTTCCGAAACAGAAAGTGTTCAAGCACAACTTATGTGGCGTACTTGCGGAACTGCTGAATAGTGGAGTGACAAACTGGTAGTGCCTGTGTTGAACCCTGTGCAAGTGAGGAATACTACCTACAGATACACCGTCCTGTTCGTGGCGCAGTACCGCGTACACTGGCAGCGCGGTGGCGCATTCACGTTACAAATAAACTCAAAGGCGCGCATTAACCCAATGTGTGGTACTCCGACTGTATCATGATGTATTTTTTTCAGAGGTTTACAACAAAGAAATGTGCCCGGAGCTGATTAGCCAAGAACGTGCACTGAAAAGCACATATGACATGCCCAGTTCCGGGCTTTATCCACTCTTCTCGCCTCTCCGCCAGCCACACATCCAGTAAACGAACGACGCAGCAGATATGTAGAGAGAAACGAGTTGACTGTAAAGAAGAAAACAATTCAAACTCCGGTCGGTTTATATCGATTCTCGGATGGTCCGTGCGCGCCCCACGTGCCAGCAGGTATATAAGCTGCCCGGGAGTGATTTTTTTCTCTTTATCGAAAGTCACCTCGCGGGTTGATATTTGGAGTACGTCCCTCTTCCACGGACGCATTTTGAACCCATTCAGCGAAGGGAGAGCGACACCTTTCACCAAGATCGTCTTGCTTCTTTTCTATGTCTTTGGCGGCCCGTATGGAAGGGATATCTACTTACACATTCATATGTCTTCGCGAATACACTCTCGATTGCTCCCATCCTTCTTGCATTCACCAGGCGGCCGTGTGTTTCCCCTTCACCTTGACGCGTCAACGCCAACACCAACCCATCTCTTCGCCTGAGGTCGCGTTCCAACTTCTCAAGCGTGTCTCTCTCTGATTCAGAGGGAGGGCCCTTAGCATCACGACGTTTGCCCCGCGGTGTGGGAGCCTTGGGCGGCTTTCTGACAGTCCACTCATCGGAAGCGAGTCGGCGCGTTCTTCGAGAAATTGGCACTGAACTAGTACAAAGTTGATGCTGTTGAACCTCACGTAGACCTGTAATTGAACGATATGTAGTAGTATGTTCCTCCCTCATCCCTCCTAGGCCTCATCATAATTGTTTCTGCCTACTGACACTCAGCAGAACGCGGTGCCAATGGGAATACCGAAGTACTATCTGATGTGTAAGTCCTGATCAAACCCACCAACTTCACCACTCACAGCAAGATGTGCAGCGTTAAGTCCTGTGCTCGGAACTGAATCTGAGCAAGTCGGATCCTCGCCAGAGGGCTCACACTCCCTGACAGTGCTAGGCGTGGGAGGGTCCGGTGTCTGCCAGTACTCCACTCCATGATGGGCGTATGGACGCCCGTGAGGGTCTACTTTGAGGATGGTGGGAATACCGTCCGTGGTATGAACAACTAGTGGTCTGATATGCACTCTGAATATTGCGAAAAGTTGCAGCACCACGTACCTCGGAAGACACGCGAGCCCATTTTGGCGTTGACAAGTGCAGCATACTTTACATTGCCCGTTCTTGGTTGTCCATAGGTATACATGCGAACGGGCCTAAGACGGAGCAGTGTATCAGCATTGTTATCATGGGAGCAGATCATTCCAGCTTACAGAGCGGGGAGGTTCTCCTGCAGTGAAATGCCCGCCAAGCTCGCGAGAGCGCCTCCCAAGGAGTGTCCAGTTACGACAAGATTATACCCGGGATGATACTTCAACTCCTCTCTTACGGATGCAATGACCCTGGTAGCCACAGAATTCCAGGCCCTCAAGAATCCTTCGTGGACCAATGTACCAGATGGAGGAATGAAACCCGGAGTGGTAAAGCTGGTCAATTCTGTAGTTTCGATTGTAACGTCCGTTTTAGCGTCGGTCAGCGAAGAGCTATGAAAGAGTTCAGTACAGGGTGAAGATAAGGAAGAAACCCATTCACCTTCCTCGGAAAACGACTACGATTTCCTTCCTGGTTACATCAACCGCTATAAAGCCTTGCGTATCGGTACTGGACTCGTCGATGACGGCTACGAGGTTGGCTCCGTTTGGAGAGCTGCACGGAGTCTTGTCATAGGCCGTGGACGCATACTGGAAGTAGAAAACGAGGTCGTCGTAGACAGCTATACTCCGTCAGATCAAGAGCGACAGGCAGGAGAGGACATACCCTGCGAAACGCCGGCTTTCGTGTCGAACTTCTGCACTGGCAGCACCTCACTATAATTGATCTTGTTCGTCACGCCTAGTGGCAAAGAGTAGTTAGCAAAAGGCGATGTGGAGAAACAGCCATTGGATGACTACCGTTGACTATACTGTCCGGGGCGTGCTCAGAAACAGTCGCAGAGACTGCGACGAGAAGGGCGAAAAAGGCGATGGCCTTCATGTTTGGATCTCGTGGAACAGAGGAAGAAAGAATGTCGGGGCCGGGAATAGAGAGAGACCTAGAGAAGGAACGCGCCGAGGTAGCAATGTGTGCCACTTGGGAGAGGTTAGGGTGGGGTTGGGATGAGCGTTGTTGCAGTACTAGAGGCTTTTATACGAGCCAGCCCAAGATCGGATTGCTAATCGTTCTCTGACGGCGTAGGCCCCGAATTCTCGTCATCGCACGGTACTTAGGTTGGTAGGCGAGTAGATGACGGCACATGGTGATGGTCTCAGTTAGACACGCCGTTTGTGGAAGCCCTTCGATCATGCGAGCTCACCTCAACTTGAAGAAGTCAGTACAGTGGCCAGAGGATATCTCCGAAACTGCATTCAAGCAGAAGGTCCGCCAGTCTCTTGAGTTGCCAGGTCAAGGGTGCGAGGCCTGGAGACGTACTTATAGCTGGCTGCCGGTCGCACATATGACTAGTCTTCATAGTTGAGAGGTAAATTGAACAGAAATCCCGGTTGACGTCCAACGAGTAGAGGCGAGAAGCAGTGACCGGAGGGCCGTGCAGCACGTTCAGCAATTCGATGGACCGTTTCAACGTGCAGAATACCGACGAGAGAAACTGTCATGATGAGTAACCGACCGAGTGAGATTGAGGAGAGAGCGCGCACTGCTGGGGCAAGTAAGTCGCAGAAGACTGGTAGTACTTGGTGTAGTAGAGCCGGTGACGATGTCCGGTGAAAGCACGAGGCTTTTATACGATTGTACGATCCAATGCACAGAGTTGCAAGGCTCGGGAATGCTTCACTTTGATCATGAAACTTTCCGAGTACTTACTGGAGGGCTGACATATATGATACGCTGGGGTCTCCCAAGCCAATGCCCAAGCTGAAGTTGCGCGCGTTGAGTGAGTCAAGAATAGGTCCCATCGTTGAATTCGCATTGTATTATTTGCATGGAGTCGACCTTGAGGGCGCATATCTTGTGAATCGGAATGTCGACCATGACAGATAGGACGTATCTTTTACGATCGCGTACTTCGTAGTCATTGTCAACACTGTCAGTGATGAGTGTCCGACGGCCCACTTGCGATATCCAGCTCCACAGGAACGGTATGAACGACTGCATGCCAAGTCACCCATAGTAAGAGGAGGCCGTCCGCTGAGATCGCTCGCTTCTTGCATCCTGGCTGGAGAGGACAACACACGTTCAAAAGCGCCCTGGTGAACCCTGAATTATCGGTCAGTTGGTCCGGCAAAAGTCTTGGCCACATACCAATTACGCCCGTTCCGGCCGGAGTTCTTGATTGAATGAGCGTGCTATCATCATCTCAAGGCCGTCTCGGGATGAAGAGCTGATGTCCCAGTGGGTTTGAAAGCCAATGAGATAAGATAGAGACAGCGAGTTACCAAAACCATAGTACCGTTTCCAGCCTGCCAATTTCGCGCCACAATTCAGACTCCTCCGTCCTCACGCTTCCATGAACATGTCATAGCCGTATATTCGTCAAAAGTCCGTGCGATATCCAAAGCGTCAACTAAGAAATACATTTTTTTCAACATGATAGCAGGGAGCAAGCAAGCAAGAAAGAAAGTCAAGTCTTACGCGTAGGTAAGGAGATATCCAAATCGAAAGAAATAAGTTACACTTAAACATTCAAACAGATCGTCAAGTCCTTGTTTGAGATGGAGAGCGCATGTACCCAGCCGCCCGCACCGGTCCAGAGAACAGCATCCGCGGATCAGTTCGCCCTGGACTGACCTCCCTTGACACGTTCCGCGAGTGCCGCCGAGGAGACTGAGGCGGTGGCGGTATCATGGGAGGCGGGGGAGTCAAACGACCACCCCCGGGCCGCATGGGGGAGAGGATGCGTTCGTCTGGGAGAGGCGAGTGATTGTACGGTGGCGAAGAGATCACAGGAATCTCCAGGTCAGTGCTATACCCCGACACGCGCTCGGTCGCGTAGGTAGGCTGGGGTATGCGGAATGTCGAAGTGCTGGGCTGGTTGCGTAGAGCATCTGTGGAAGGCCGACGGGTGTAGAGAGGGGAGGGCGTGTCTATGGGTAGATTCGGCATCGACGCTGTGGGTGCCGTTGTGAGGGTGTTACTGCTGGTAGACGCTTCGGTATGGTATTGACGGTGGATGCCACTGAGTCCTAGCATGTTGTCATCGGAGGGTTGCCGCTGGCGCTGACGACCTGGGGAGGAAGACATTCTTCTACGGTAGCTACCCATGGTGTCATCGGATGCTTGATGTAATCGTGTTGTATCATGAGAAGGCGAAGGGGGTAATGGCGCGGTATATTGAGGTGCCGGCGGCGCACGAGGAAGCTATATAATCAATGATTAGGGCTAGATGGCAGAAGACAATTTAGCTTACAGTTGGAGGCTTATGGTTAGGTGGTTGAAGCGTCTTGGACTGGGGCACTGGCAGGGGAGGCTCCGAATTTGTATCTCCAGATTCCATAGTGAAGTTGTTCCCGGAACGAGATATGAGCATCACATCGGCCGTAGAATTTCGAGATGGATAGACGTTGTTGATGAGTCGGTCAGTCTCGTTTCCAGCACCGTAAGAAACGCGTCGGGCGTGTTCATATTCTGAATCACTATCACTCTGCAAGTCTTCTTCGATGACCGGCTCCGACCGTGTTCGATTCGAAGCAGCGACAACAGGTGCATAGTTGATTTTGAAAGGATTCCGATAATTCTGTAGCGTGGATGCACTTGTGTACCGCGGACTAGTTTCACTTCTGTGCCGCTGATTGCCTCCGTCAATGTCAAAGAGGGTGTTTACACTCAACGCTTTGACCGGTACAGGCCGATTGCTCCAAGGACGGGGGATTTTGCGCACTAGTCCCTGTATGGTTGGTAGCACGGAGTGGAGTACAGAAGGCTTAGAAGGCGATTTCGCGTATGGCGAAGGAGATGAGGGAAGGCGGATATGACCACTGCGAGAGCGGGTAGAGTTGACTGAGCCAACGAACTCGTAGTCCGCATCGAGCTCCTCGACGTCCCGGTCGATGACAAAGTCGTCATCGTCGCTGACCTGGATCTTTCTCCGCGATTTGCGGGAGAAAGACCAGGTACCGCTTGGCATGCGAGGGAGTTTCCATTTGCTGGGAGTCAGACCATGCTGACGGATCCAGATTCGCCTCCAGCGATAGAGAAGAACGAGGATGGCGACGACACCAACGAGAGAACATATGATTGCCACGACCGTGATGACCTGGTACTTGGACCAGCCGGTGCTGTCGGAGTCTGCTTCTGTTGAGCGTTGTATCAGTAGACCGGGACGAGGGCATGGGCGCCTGTGATACCCACTGCTGATAGCATGGTCGACGTTGAAAGTGGTGTTTCCGGCGGGCATGGACATGTAGGCCCAAGCTGGGATGTTGTATCCTGCAAACTGAGCGGAAGTAATCTGCAACCCTGCGGCATTGCATTCATCGGTCCACTGATCGGCGGAAACAGTGCTTTTGCTCTCGGATATCAGGCAAGCACTCCAAACGTTGAAGTAGACGTTGGTGCTGTCACAGCTTTAGGGCGCGACACTGGGCATTTATTCGTTGACGCACCATGTACAGGTTGATGGATCTGGACTGTCGGAATCTCTCTGGTGTACACGGCCTCGCAATCGATTCGGATACCGCGACACCAGCGCTGGAACAGGCGGTATTCAGCAGACAGCCTGAAATCGGCGGGGATGCGCCATTCACCTCGCGCCCGTCGCGAAGCCGGGCATTCCTCGAGCTCGTCGGTCAGGTCGCACGGAGTTTTGCCATCCACGTTGTTCAAGCTGTCCAGCTGAAGGACATTGTCAATGTCCACCGAAATGGAGGCTGAAAAGAGGCCCGACGCACCCCTCGACGGTTGTCCTGGCTCTGCTCAGGCAATGTCGGGTCAGACGGCTATACCGGCGTCGAGGAACAGGCACTCACCGAAGCGGCGACGAGGTGGTGGGCGAGCATGGCCAACAGGCCCAGGGGGAGAAGGGGTCGCACGAGCATCACATACGCCAGCGAAATGGTGGGACAGCCAGAGGAACAGCCAAGCTCGCGGTCAGGACGAATGATGGCTTCTCTGCCGACACCGGCACAGCATCACTGTACTGAATTCCATCTATCAGCTTGAGCAGCCGCCACACAGCCTGTGCATCTCTCCGTTTCATTCTAGTGCGCATAATCTCTTCATTTCAGTCCTCTGTGTGTGCATTCCCATGCCATCTTTTCAGAGTGAAAATTTCATGCATGGGAACTTGTCCACCTTTGCGGAGGTATCACAGGAACTCGGAGACCAGCGGTGACGGGATTACGACACCAGGCTTTTCGACATTTTACACACGAGGCTCATCTTTGATAACTGATCAAGTACACAATACACATACGAAATACAAGGTGGGTCCACGACTATCACTCTCAGTGAGGCACGTACTCCCCCAGCTCAGCTGAAGGCGAGCATCTCATAGTCGCCTCACAGCCAATCCACTGCTGTATCCACAACCTCCGATCTGCGAGGCGGCGTGGCACGGGTGTAAGATCGTAACCCAGACAATACGCGGTCAACTGCTCCCCGCTGAGCTTGCCTATATCGTCCATGTACCACAGTAGCGGCATGCCATGCTGCGAGGCCACAAGTCAAAGTTCATCCTCTGTTGAGTCAAACTGAATTACGCACAGCAGGATCATTCGGCTGGAGGCCATCCTGGAAGGGGAGGATCCTGTACTTTCCATCACCGCGTCGGCGGTTCTGTTCCTATCGCCAGCCATGTACATGATTAGCGTCGACGTTTCAAGGGACTAGCCATAGTGCGCACCCTGTACGCGCTTCCAATCACCGCCACGATGTACTCTCTCGCGGTGTCGAGATCTTTGTCCTGGACGATGTCCATGACGTCGTGCATCCTCACCCATGTCGGGGCGATCTTTGCGATATCGGGATGCAGCGGGCGCTTGAGTCGAGCCAGACCAGCACGTGTGATCTTATCAATGGCCGCGAGAGCTGGATCTTCGTCTTCGTCCTCGACATCCATAGCTTCGGACTCTTCTCCGATGGTAGGCAGTGGCTCTGAGGGATCCGAGTCCTCGTCGTCCTCTGAATCTGATCCTAAGCGAAGTTGTAAAGGAACGGCATCGGGGATACGCGTCTGATGCTAACCACTGCTGCTGCTGTCA
Source organism: Strobilurus orientalis (assembly GCA_019915145.1). Lineage (NCBI taxonomy): Eukaryota > Fungi > Basidiomycota > Agaricomycetes > Agaricales > Physalacriaceae > Strobilurus > Strobilurus orientalis. The sequence continues at coordinate 348,216 of JAHLML010000017.1, read as the reverse complement.
CTATCACAGTCCATAGAATCATCCGAAGTGAGCGAAGGGGTGTTTAATCTGCTTGGGTCTTGTCCCATCTCGCGAAGTCTGGCCTCCAGCTTGGCTATGAGAACCTTGTCGGCGGCGTCTTGCTCGGGACCTGGTTGTCTAGACATTGTCGTGCAAGTAGATGAGAGAGGGTAGGTAGTAAGTGCGCGAGTGGCGTAATAAAGCCCATCGCGCTCCCGTTAAAAAGCAAGCAGCATTGATCGAGGAACCGTTGCGCTATGGCCTTCGAGTGGCATCTGATTGTCCAGAAATGGGCGAACAAAGACACTAGACAAGAGCTGAAAGCGGATGGACAGCAGACAACAGACAAGGCCACTGGTGTCGAACAATTGACATTGCCTGGGTTTGGAAGTCAAAGGAGAAAGCCAAGCTGTGTGCTCAAAATCTCAGGAACGAATCCGGTACTTCCGTATTTGGACTGTATCACGTGTAATCGTTCGGACGTTCGCATCTTGTTCGCGTCTGTAGTTTAGAGGTGGTTTAGAGTTCCTTCCTTCCCTTTCCTTCCATGACTAATGATGTGAACAGGTTTCCAAACAGTGATAGTCAATTACTCAACCGGAACCATCATGCTTGTCGACTTCATACACGGTCTGCTCGAAAGGCTTATAAAGATGTTCTCGTTCTGGCGGCGTGATTTCAAAGTGCGCTGTTACAACGCTGATTACAACATTTCCGACAGAATCTGACTTGCTCTGACAGTGGCCTCATACCATCTACCAGTGGCATAGGAGCATTGAAACAACAAAACTGCTATGGTCAAAGCTGGGCCCCGTGCTTCGCAAACACGGGCTGGAATCCTGGGATGACGGCGACATGCTGAGCCTCGTCAGACCAGACAGTGTGCTGGACAATGGATACATGCGCAGTGGCAGCTTGTACTCTACAACAGCCCGCGAACTTGGTGAGATAAAGAATTGGCAGTGCATGGTATGTACATGATATTCTTTCCCCGGCGTTGAATGTTCATTTACTCACTGTAGACTCCGCGTTTACGCGCCGTACGCAGTAAGGACGGCGTAGACTTTGTGTGCAAAGTCCTTGTCATAGGGTCCGACGGGAAAACAGGATTGTTTGCACTGCACCAGGCTCTATCGGGACAGTCCATATTTTACGCAGAAAACCACATCCTGCCGCTTCTCAAGGAAATTTCTTTCGACAATATCATCATTGGAGTCTTTCCCATGGGGAGTCAAGCTACTATCAGCGACGCCCTTCATAATCCTTTCCTCAGAAAGGACTGCTCTCTGGGTGATCTACTACAAATGGTGATGCAAGGCCTCGAGGTGTGCAGCGTCCACCAAGCTAGCGCTGCAATTACTGATGTCTATCAAGGCGCTGGTGTTTTTGCACAATAAAAGAGTTGCTCATCGCGTGCGTCGTTCGACTTTCCACTTCTTGTCTACTGACGTTGACTGCAGGACGCGTTTGTGAACAATTTCATGGTGGAGTGGATGCCCTGGTCCCTTTCGGAAACTAGACGTTCTACGGCAGCACATCCCAGAGTGTGGATCTTCGATTTTGAGACAGCACTTGCGTTCCCTCCCATGACTCCTTTGACAGAGTGCATATGCTATGGATCGCCATTTCCGAATATTTCTCCGGATGATTACTCGCGACCGGTGGTCAGTGAAGTGATTGAGGGACAAGAGTATAACGCTGTCGACCTGGACGTCTGGCAATTTACTGTTTATTTGCGACAAATCAAGGTGTGTACACAACAATAAATGCCGTCTACGCTGACATCAAGGGGCAGTACCCTCACCCGAGAGTCCAAGAGCTGCTGGCGTCTTTGGGGGGAGAGTTGGACGCAGCAGCGGCGCTTTTGCAGGTTCAGACTGTGGTGGGCGAAATCCCACCGAATGATTTGAGAATTCCGTACGATGTAGTAGAATTGTGAGCGTCAGCAGATCTAGGAAAAGGCGATGTTGGTTATAGACAGTGATCCATTGGAGACCGGTAATTACATGGCATTAGCGAACGATGATGGTATGCAAGATAACTGAAAACTTGGGGTATGCATGGTGTGTAGTATGTTATCAAAAAAGAAAGTATCCACCAAAACTATGAATCCGCTGCGCACAAAAAAGTCACGTAACTTCCGTCATGAATGTGAGGGTGGAGGAGTCGTCGCACTGCTACCAGCATCCTGCATCAACCGTCTTAGCCGCGCAAGTTCCGATGCGAGTTGCCTGCAAATGGATTAGATGTGGCGAAAAATGAAAAAAGGGCCATACCTGGCTGTTGCGCTGTCCGCCTGCCCCTGCTTCTCGCTGTCCTCCACTTCCTTCTTCAACTGGTCTAGCTCATCCGTCCACCTCTTCTCTATCGCGTCAGACTTCTCCCTGTCCGCCTCCCGTAGCTTGCGAACATCCTCCTTCAAGGTCTCGTACCCCTTCACCTCTTCTAACAGCTTCCCGTACTTCTTCGCAGTCATCTCGGCCTCTGCCTTGATTCTGTCCTCCCGTTTACGCATCTCCTCCTTGAGCCTCTCTGTGTCCATCTTCCACCCCTCTACAAGACCCTTAATGCTGTCCCGCAGGGTTATATACTCCCGTTCGGACTTTTGAGATAACGCCGTCGACTCTGTAAGGCTGCTCTCCATCTCCCGTAAGGCCTTCTTTGTCGTGGAAGTCTCCGACTTGAACTGGCTTTTTAGTTGAGCAGCCTCCGCCTCCGCCTTACGCGCCCGCTCTAGAACCTGAAACTAATGAGACGGATCACCAGGTGGGAAGGGTGAGGCCCACGCACCTCTTGTAACAGACGCTCTTTCCGCGCAACCACGTTGTTGAGTCCCTCGTTCTCCAGGCGCAACCGCTCCCGCCCCTCCTTCAGATCCTCCGTCTGCCGAGTCAGCTGAGCGACGCTCCGTTGGGACAGTCTGAGTTGTGCCTTTGTGTTCTCCAGCGCGTTACGCGCGTTGACGACCCCAGTCTGTAAATCCGCCAGAACCTTGGTCGTTCCTCCCGGTGTAAGGCTGAGACGCTTATTGGCATTGGGAGACGGAGGTGATAGTTGCGAAGATGAGGCTTCTCCGTCTAGGGCGGTGGGGGGTGACAGGTTGTTCGGCCGCGATCTTGATGGTTGACCTTCGTCCGCTAATGCGCGGGCGTTTCCTATGAGCACAGGTGTATTTTAATAACAGGATGAAGCAAAATACGTTGACAGCCGGGGCAAGAATGAACACGGTAAGGAAAACCACGAACCTACAGATGCGACGGGAATACCTATTCAATGAAAGGGAAGTTTCAATGACCCTGGCTGAAGGAAACGGAAAGAAATGGCATGGCGTACGACTGAGGGTTCTTGTTGGGCTTGATGAGCGTTTATAGGCATTGAGAGGGTTTTGGGATCCTACTCCAAATGACATAGGTATGCCCTCCCGTATGCCGCCGTCGTCGTCCACGCGTCGGGGCAGCGGGATGTTGGAGTCGGGACCTGCGATGCCCTGGAGAACCTCAAAGCTCGACCGCCGAGACATCTTGGTGGAAGTTGTGGAATAGGAGGACGGCGGTGGCGATGTCGTAGCGGCCATCATGGGTGGATCCGTGGATAAATCTGCGTACGGCCTTGGTCCACGGAGGATGACGTTTTCGAGGTCGTGAACCTGTGCTTGCTGATGCCGGATGGTGTGCTTCAGGGTAGATATGTGGTTGCGGACGGATACTGCGCGACTATTTTAGTATCCGTGCGGCTGGGAGGTGACCGCGCTTACCTGGATCGTCGAGGGAGAGTGCGGGACTGGGCGCGCGCCCGGAGCGCACAGAGGCTCGGGAGGACGGCCTGGAGCGCGACGGGGACAGCGACGGTTTTGGCAAGGAAAGTGAAAGAGTGGAGGAATGAGTGTGTTGGACGGGGCTCGAAGACATTCACCGGGACGGTGGTGGTGGCGCCAGAGGATCGGGTGGTGCAGCGTGCGCAGTCGCCGGTCGTCGCACAGGCGTCGTCGTCGTCGTCGTCGCCGGCGGGGTCAAGGTTGAAAGGAAGGGCGAGTGTTTGACATGTCATGTCTGTTATTACGTCTTGGGTCCTGGGCGATCCAGTCGCCGGATCCGCTTCGACCCTTCTTTCATAAGTTAATGTCTTGACATGACTTACTTACTGTATAAGTAGTATATTTATCGCGCTGTCGGAAATGACAGTCGTCGAACATTACCGCCTTCAGCTTCAACACAACACTCTCTTCAATATCTTATTGGCGGCCTTGCATTTCACATCCTTTGCCCGACCTCCCCGCAGTACTATCCGCGTCGAAGGTTTCGGATATTCTCTGTATCGGACGACTCGGGCCGGCCTGTTTGTGGACTATGCCGCCTGTCGCAACGAAGTTAGTCTCGAAAGTCTGGTTACAGTGATGGTGATCCGGAGAAAAACCAACGCTTTGCCGCTGTCCAAAGCTCCCTAAACCTCCAGGTTGGATCTCCTGTCAGAGAGTTCCCCGAAATGTGAGTACCGAAAGCTTTCCAAAACGAATCACAGTAGATGACCAGTGCCTTTACATCATTCGCAGATGGCATCTACACCCAGCGCTCCCTGTCAATGTATTCCCCACTTCGTCTCACCAGCGTCTCCAGCTGCCCATTGATTGCATATCACCCACGTCGCCGACAAGTGCGTGTTCAAAAAACTAAGGATACAGTGGCGAATATAACTTCAACGATGGCGACGCGACGCAGAGACAGGCGAGCGAAGACCCCAAGGGGGACTGCGAGAGCGGATTGATGTCTTCCTTGCATACCTCACGTCTTCATCGTCCTCGTCATCATCCCTCCGCCGCTTCAATATCGACTTGGGCGTAAAGACAATTGGACGCGAAGAGATGGCATCTCGGTCCTGCGCGCCCTCCTCCCCCGCCTGGGACTTCAGTTTATCGTTTTGCGCTTTCAGAAACGCCACGCTCATCTCGGCCTTGGTCTTCGCTGTTCGGAGCTCGTTCATTTCCCCAAGGAGACGCTTGAGCTCTTCGATCTTCCTGTTCGCGTCGGCGGCATCCTTCTCCCTTTTCTGTATGTCTGCGTTGAGCATGTCGATCTTCGAGGACGCGGCGCCGAGAGCTGCTTGGGCTTTTGCGAGTTCCGAGGTGTCGACGCGGACGTCGATATACAGCTTTCGGATGCTCGGGTGGATATGTTGCTGGAGGTTCTTCATGATTAGGTGAGGCTGGATCACAGACGATCAGTAGTGGTCAAATTAAGCGACGTTCAGACTCACATCAGGCGTTACTGTAGACATGAAAGGAATTATCAGGGCGATGATGCGAATACGATGAAAGGAAACATACCACAGGGAAATCCTATACGGCACGTTGGGCAAGCTGCGCTCATGTTCTTTGAAGACTGGGCGATGTATGTTTGTAGGCATGGCAGACAGAATATATGGCCTATAATCGTTTCCTCGTCGATGTCACGGCGAAGAGATGTAAAGGGGAACGGCTTACCACAGGGAACAGAGACTGCATCTTTGTACGGAGACACGCAGATGGCGCACTCCGTGGATGGTGTTGTCCTAGATGAAGTAGTCATTGAAGTGGGGAGGAGGAGGTAAAAGGTCAAAGACGACTCGGAGAGGAAGGATGCAGATCCTTCCATGCACGGAGCCTATTTAACTGATACGCAGAGTCAGACGCAGACATGTGTACTCTTTGTTCTGATTCCTCCCATGAGGCCAACATGAGGCGAGGACTGGCTCAAATCGATATATCACCCAAGGATGTAGGGCGAGTTCAGGCTAACGACTCCCGAGATGTTCTTGCGAAGTGGTTGAGGAACTGATAGAGCTGTATAAACAAGAGTTCAGATTCATGAAGACCGTGGTCCGTTTTGGAGCCGGCTCGCTGCGTGAGGTCCCGGGAGGGTGTGCCAGTGGTTGTTCCGGAGATAGCTTGCTTGGATCTGATTTGAATTTGAAGAGACGACCTCGATAGTCGGTCCGGTGGCGCCGTGTCTCTTCGAAGTTCGCGCTTTGCTCATACTGTACTCTAAAAGCAGGCCCGTTCTGCAACTCTGACTCGATATAATTTTATCTACCTCCTGAATCAGGCATTGGTGCGGCTGGCATTTCTTTCGCCATTCAAGCATGTTAATGTTTCCGGATTATCCCAGTCCATTCGACCGACTCATGCCTTCAGAGTTCCGGCAAGATATCTTCGCATGTTCAGCTTGGTAGCGGTGTGTCAATACTTGAGGCCCGCTGTAGCATCACTCCAACACTGTGAATACTGCTCTTCCTTCGCTCCTAAATTGCAACTTCAAGTAATCGGTGACGAATGTACATGCCAGCGATATGAGGTACATACTCAGTCAGACTCGAGATCTCCATTGGCATTTTCAGTCCATGATTTACTAGTGGCCAGTGGATTTGGCTTTGCACGTTTGGGCAAGTTTTGCCAGACATATGTCGGAGCGGTGTGCCAGTGGCGCTTCCGCGCAAAGCCTTGGGATGGTCCAGCAGCTGCATCGCCCTCCTTGGCCTGGTGGGACCGAGATATCTCCAAATCGCGCTTGTATTTGTTGATGACCGTCTTGTTGGAATCCAGCATTTTCTCCAGTTGCGCGACCTGCTTCCTTTCGAGAAAGAGTTCCTCGTTCAACTTGGCGGCTTGGGTTTTAGCGGCCACGGAAGCCGCCTTGGTAGCGGCGACTGATTCTGCGAGAGAGGCCTTGGTTTTCGCGAGTTCAGCCTTGAGTGAGTCGATCTCCTTGGTGTCAAGGTCGATGTAGACTTTGCGGATGGAAGAGTGGAGATGCTTTCGGAGGGGCTTCATGACCAGATTGTGCTACGAGGAGAGCAGGTCAAGAAAGAGTCCCGCCGCCCTCGAACAGGATAAGGACGTACATCAGGAGCAGCTGTTCGGCATTTGACGTTCAACTCTCAGTCAATCGGATAATGTAGAGCTCTACGCACAGAAAGGGAACTCCGTCTGGCAATTAGGGCATTTCGCGTTGCAGCCATCTTCACTCGTCCGAGAGATATGGGCCTGTAGACACGGGAAGCAGAAGATATGACCTGTTCGTGTCAAAGGGCGGATGTGCAAGCATTGAAGCAATGAGACGGCGTTCGTTCATACAATAGCAGTGATTACTCACCGCAAGGAATGGATGCGGGCTCTTTGTAGGCACCGAGACAGATGCAGCATTCCGTCGACATGGTTGTTCCAAATGAAAGGATATGAAAGGAGTGTTCGGCGTGGCGGCATCACTTCGAATCCGGCCGGCAATCTTCTCGGTGGAAGTAAGTTCGCGTCGTTATCAACTAAGACAGACATAGCCTATAGATGAGAAGTGTAGGTGTTCCAAGAGATGTATTTCGATATATCTATCAACTAATTCAAACGGCATAGCTCCTTCATGTTGCGCCACATTATTTGTACCTGTCCACTTCGAAGGTACGCGTGGAAACGGATAAGAAACGGAATGAGTATCAGAATGATGTTGAAGGTTGCCCATAAAGTCACCGCCGCCAAGATCATGTACAGCAAAAAGCATGTCAACCGCACGAACAAAAAGAAAACTGTCTTGACGAAACTCCACGCTGCTTTAAGCCTGCGGACAATAGAACGATATCTCTCCATCACGGGACACTGTCGTCGATCGACTTCTTTTTGGAGGTGCCACACCTTCGTGTTCGCAGTAGTCAACTCTGCGCGCAACCTCGTGACCTCCTTGGTGGGATCCAAATCGACAAAGATTCGACGAACATCTGGAGGAATATGATGGCCAACTTGGAGCCTCGTCTGATCATCTGCGGGCTAGGGTGTATATCTGTCAACAAGACGGTGGAGATGGACAGCGGAGGATTCACTTTAGGCATCACTAACTGGATATCAAGTTCTATTCAACGATAAGAGCGACGAGAACGTACCAGCGAGGAAGGCCAGACGACAATTCGGGCATCGAGCTTGAGCACCTTGTGTGCCGCTGTAGCTTATATTCTCATCGAGACATCGGAAACAGAACACATGTCCTGGAACAGCCTGAGTGAGGACTTCAACGATGGTCAAGCATGGGACGACTCACCACAGCGTATCGCCACGGGGTCTTCGTACGCGTCGAGACAAATAGAGCACTGAGAATGATCATCAGAGAGTGATTGAGTGGCGACAGTCATGTCGTTGAGTGGCTCGAGATGAAAGACTTGTGAAAGAGAAAGATACCCATCAATCAGATGGGACCGTGGTTTGGGCACGAGCTAACCACGCGACAAGTCTCGCTGAGGTAAAGAGAGGTAAATGGATAGTGCTGATGTTGGACTAAGTGCTGAGCAAGACTGCGAACGACATCGCCAAGACGGTCACTATAATTGATGCCACAAAATGAGCGAGTGTCTTGGACGACACAAGAGTTACACACAATTCAGGGAACATTCTTTTGTTTCATGGGGGGGCGTCAAGGTGAAGATATCGGATTGGGAGGGCCGGACCAGGTTCTCTTGGAAGAATAGTTTGTGGTCATAAATGCGAAAGAAAGTTAGGAGCAGCAATAGTAGGCGCCACAATGTCAACTCGGCGCTTTGACGAAGCAAGAGCAGCCGCAGGTTCGCGAGCTTGTTGCCGCAGCGCCTCTTCCATGACCTGGATCCGTTCCTGCGCTGCTACCAAATCGGTCTTCAGTTGTGAGTTCTCCCTCTGATCCTCGGCGTCGACGTATAGTGGCCTTGAACTGAGTTAATGTGCTTGCGCAAATAGCTCTCGAACAAGACAGGCTGGGGGCAATCATCCGTAGCCACGATTATACATTGGCACGCCACATTGAGAGAAAGTCGCTACAGGTGAACGGTCAGCGATACACCAAGTTTGGTGAGTAGGGATACGCACCAAACGGAAAATCCTGACGACATGTGGACACGCTGCTTACGTCGTGTTTGTTGCCAATGAGCACGGGAGACATGATTAAAGACATTCCGAGTCCGAACAAGTGCCTTCGAAGGTTTGGCGCTCAGCGACCCGGCGGCCTAGATCAGGGAGACCAGAGAGACTGCATGGAATCGGGACAGGGACCTTATCCGATTTATTGCAGAGTGTGCATTGAGTGGCCATCATGGTGATGGGAGTTCGAAGACAAGTGTGTTGACTGGCCACTGGCCACTGACTCAGGGCCATGGACAGGGTCCTTTCGGAAATGCCCGCAGATCCGGCCCTACTGAGTCTGCGATGATTGCTCACGACTCAGTATGATAATCAAACGTGCATGTAAGTAAGTACATTAAATATGGTCTAAATATATACAAGTATAGATAAAATCTGCCCAGCAAGCATCAGCACAAGTAACAAAAAAACCGACTGTAATGGCTTACCACTCAGAATCTTCAGAATCGCCCGTTTCGATGAGTTCGCGGTGAGGATCTGACCCATATCCAGGATCAACATCTTCATCGGAGTCCTCAGAGTGATCCTTTTCGAGTCTCATCTTCTTGGCCATGAGCAAGGCGTGGATATCCGAGTCATCGTGCCCGAATTCTCGCTTCACCGATGCACGGCCCTTGTACTCGGCAAGCTTCGCCTCCAAGGCAGCGTTCCTCCTGTACTGTATCAACAGCTTCTGGTTCGCGACTGACAGTTCCGCTTCCAGATCCGTAGCTTTGTCTGCAGCTTCTTTGCGCTGCGCTTGTGTTTCCGCCAGCTCCTCCTCCACTTCCTGGACTTTCTGCTCCAGGTCCTCAACTTCCTCCCTGTTCACGTCGACGAAAACCCGTCGGATTCCGGGGAGGATAAAGTTCTGGAGGTGCTTCGCGAACATGTTGCGCTGTGCGGAAAAAAAGGTCAGATCGCATATTCCGAATCGCTGTCGCCTGAGGGTGGAATCACCTCAGGTGCCACTAGAAAACGATCAGCAACACAGCCGTACAGATACAAAGAGCTGAACGGTTCGTACAGAAAAAGAACGGGGTTTTGCAAGTTGGGCACAGTGCCTTGGCCCCATCTTGTGTCGTTGCTACGTGAATCTGGATGCATTGCGCACAGAAGATGTGTCCTTAGTCACGATGAACTTAAGTAATTTGCAGCGTAGTAGACAAAGGCGGACCACATGGCACAGATACTGCGTCTGTGTACGGTTGGAGGCAGACGCCGCACTGAGTTGACATGATCGTTAACAAGATAAACAGATTCAGACTCCGATGCAACACGATCGCTTGGCCGTGGCGTAGTAGTCTCAGTTGGAATCGCGTCGAAGACGCGTCAGGTCAGATGGAAGATGTGCGCGTTCAGAGTTTGATACACCAGTATTACACCAAGATAAAATTATTACACGTCTGGCAGCGATATCATATTAAGGACTGCTGCTTCGACTGTACATACGTATCTAACCTTTCCTGAAACAACAAACGACCCTTCGGTTCTCCAGAGACAGTGCTTTACATGGTATAAATCAGAAATAAATATTCATCATCCCTTCGACTTAGACCCAGTCCCAGGTGACACCGTAGATGCGAGTGTCGACCGACGCGCCGGGGATAAGGACGGACAGGGCGCTGCTGGTGAAGTCGAGATCGTACATTGCGCAGGCACCACAGCGGTCAGTAACCGCGACGGTAACAGAGTTGCCATTATCTACATGACTGGTCAGACTGGATGTAACGCCAGGAGAGGGATGGGCTTACAGTTGGCAGTCAATTGCTTGTTGCAGATGGGGTTCAAGTTGGGATTGGCGGTAGCGCCACTGAAAATCATGAGCAATCAACTCGTGTCACAAGAATTATGAACATACGGCCAGGTATCATACAGAGTGGTGGACACGGCGACGATCATGTCGGTGGCGACGTTGTTGATACCGCATGCGCCAAGAGCGGGGTCATAGTACGTGCCTGCAAAGACCCGCTCATTAATCAAGTATCTAGACCCGGAAAGAGCAAAAGTCACCTTCACCGGTGTAGGCACGAGCCTCCAGCGAGTTGGTATGGTTGGCAGGAAGAGCCAATGCGGAGAGGGCGCCGAGCGAGAGGCAAGTGATGATGGCGGTAGAGACTTTGCTGAACATCGTAGTAGTGACTTTGGAAAGGCCCGGGGGAGATGACAAGAATATAGGTAGCAGAGCTTGTTGGGATGCCATTCGTCTTTCCTTCGCATTTTGAAGGCTTGTCAGAGTCTCGTGTTATTTTCGCCCACAAGGTGTATCTGTTTCAGAGGAGAGATATTCGAATTACAAGAAACAGAGGACGAAAGAACGTGATGCAAGCGTTGCAAATGCGAGTGAGTCGCGATCAATTGTTCTTGTTACAACTTCTTACAAGATCCCCACCATCATGCGGTGGCAATTGTTTGCAACGCCTGTTTTCGCGTTTTGACTTTTTCCAATATTGTTGCCGACGCGTTGCCGATGATGGTGACCGATAGCTCTGGCTGCTCTGCCCATATAGCCCTGGAAGAGAACTTAGAGAAGCAGCTTTTAGCAGCAAACCATCAGAAACCATCTCAGTATCGTCTCAGATGGCCTGAAATTGGTCTGGAAAGTCAAATGAGCTGGACTTGAAAGCTTGATGTCCCTGTCGACTCTGTTTACGAGACCCGCGTAAACATGCGCATCTTTCCTTCCCGCCGCGAGCTAGAATATACGGCATATACCTCGTCGTTGTGAGAGTTCGCGTAGATCAACGTAGATGGTTGTTGGAAGGTCACCGGTGGCGGTGAGAGTCAATCGGCTTCTGCCGAGTCGCGTGCTCATTCGGGCCTGGGTCTTGCCGAATCGCTGCCAGTGACGCCAAACTCGCATTTCTGGTCGTGCCACCACGTTCCCCACTTGTTTCGCACTCTCATTCTCTGTCTCGACTTTTCCCTATATTATTTGCGCCGTGCAAGACACGGGACGACCAGCGGCCAAAAGGCGCTCAGTGACGAATCTAACGAAACAGTAAACGAACAGCAGAGCCCAAGACAGGGCGCGCAGACGCGGAATCGGGTCTCCGCGCAAGCCTGATGTCCAGCGCCATCCCACCACGCCCAGACTTGAATTTACGGCGGCGCATGCACGTCCTGGAACGGGCGCACAGCAACATGTCGGGCTATTCGTCGGCCAAGGACAAGGAGAGGGACGAGGGAGAGACAGAGGAGGAGGAGGACCACAGTCTGAGCGTGGAATACGAGACTCCATCAGACAGCAGCGAAAGCGGCAGCGCACCTCCCTCGCCTATCACCTTCAGCGACCCCCTCCCATCTCAGCGCAGGAGCTCAAACGCGACGCCCCCATCATCAAAACAATTTCCATCTACTCCGCGCTCTACCCCTCCCCCCTCCACCTCTCTACCTTCGCGCCGCGCCTGGTACCAGTTTGATCTCGCCGTGGTCGCTGCGTTGGTGTCACCAGTCGGAAATCTGCTGACAGGAGGCGATGTGATCCAAAATGTTATCTATGTCGGGCTGCTAATCTGGTACCTGCATCAAGTCGTCGAAGGTTAGTCTACAGTATATTCGGTCTCTGTATGTACGCGACACTGATTGCCGTTGACAGCCCCGTGGCATCTCTACCTTAAATCTCGGGCCAGAATTTCACCGCCATCCACCGCCGCGACATCACCCACGGAGGACTTGTACAGGGACAAGGCCGCCACCGAGCTTCGCCGCATCGAGTTGCTCTTCTTGTCAATATCCGCTCTATCACCATTCATCGGCGCGTCTATATTACGACACACGCTCGAGGCGATGGCAGGCCGCGACGTTTTGACTTGGTTCAGCACTGGCCTGTTCGTGCTCGCCACAGGCGTCCGCCCATGGACACACATTCTCGACCGCCTGGCGCAGCGTGTTGACGGATTACATGATGTCGTCCACTGCTCTACCCAAACACAAGGCAGCGAAGATCTACGCGCACTGCAGGACCGGCTGGCGGCCCTGGAGCGCAAGGTACGAGAAGCGCAGGACGACGTCTTTGAGTATGTTGATGAGGCGGTGGATGGCGTTGAAGGCGCCCTCCGCAGGCATGAAAGGCGATGCGAGAAGTGGGAAGGGCGGGTTCGAGACGTGGAAAGTAATGTGGAGGGGTTGAAGGGGAGGGTCAAACGATTGTCTGTCTCCCAGCTACAGACAGATGCGAAGACACAGACACAGGGAACAGGCATGTGGGCGTGGCTGAGGGGAGGGTCAGGTGAAGCCAGGAGGGGTGGGCGCTACCCACCCAGTGCTTCTCCCCGATATTCGATCTACAGTCTCGCATCCAGTCCGGTTTCGGTCGGTCTGGAGTCTATCCCAGAGGAAATAGCTTCACCGCCTGCGCCGACCATGGTGGAGAGAGCAGAGAAGCTCCCAGTTGTCGGACGAATTGTATCGCTCACTGTGTTGCCGTATCGCGCAACAGCCTATCTTTATTCGGTTCTTTGGTGAGGTATGATGATCTCGAATCTGATTGTATCGGTACATTGTTTCGTTATTTATTCGACTCTGTATACCATCGCCTTTCCTCTCTAGCTTACTATCTCGTCAATGGTTTACTTTCGAATCTTCTTAGTATGTAACGTGTAACGTTCCTCATGACAGTTCAATTGCAATGCTATACTGTTGAAACATACGTGGCGTATTCGGGGATCCGAATACGCTCATGAGGCAGACCAGTTGGCCTGTGTCAAAGAGGATTATCACGCATACATAGATACCGTCTAAACTTGAAATACCAAGGTTCAGCGTCGGGTCAGGCTTTGCATTGTTGAGATTTGAGCATCAGTTCAAATTTATTGGACACTCCCTCCCACTTACTAAGTATACGCGTAGATGCAACTTTCTCGAATCACTGCTCCGCGTAGTACTTTTATTCAGCTCGTTACGGTTCAGGGGCACCACCACTGCCGCCGGCATCGCGACAATGCATATGCAGGGACGTGCAAACAAGTTGAAACAACCTTATTCGACACCACAACGTCGCAATATTCAAGTTTGTCGGCTCACAAGATTGCATGCATGCGGGTTGTACCAGCTTCCGACCCCTCGGACGACAGACCACATCCAACTTCAGCGGGGCGTGAAGCGCCAAGGCCGTCACACCAAGCACGTAGTCGGCCAGCGGCCCACAGCCCTCTTCCAGCGGAGGAGAAAGACGCGAGGCTACCTACAGCGTGTGGCAAGTGTGGCCCATCTCGCCCTGTCTTCGCAGATGACTACGAAGAGCGCTTTCCTGAGGACCCGTATTGCGCAGAGACCGCGCCCAACGCCAGAGTCTGGCGAACCTATGTCGAGGAAGCGGCTGCGTTTGATGGAACTATGGTCAGGCAGTATCGCGATGGTCTCGATGTAATGCTGGTTTTTGTCAGTCGATTCCATTCCGGCACTCAGGATTGAACTAAACGACACTAGGCTGGTCTGTTCTCGGCGGTGGTTACAACGTTTCTGGTGCAGGTTTCCGAGAACCTCCAAGCAGACTTCACGGAGATATCTGCAGTCCTGCTTCATGACCTTATCCTTATCCAACTCGCCGCCTCCAATCTTTCCGCCCTCCCTAACATCACTCTCCCCTCGGTTGACCCTACCGCAAACTTCGTGCCAGATAACATCGACATCTGGGTCAATGGCTTGTGGGTGGTTAGCCTCACCCTTAGCCTCGCCGTTGCGTTGTTCGCAGTCCTCGTGAAGCAATGGCTCCATCATTATACCAGCCTCCCTTCTGGAACCCCGGGAATGCACAGTCACATTCGCCAGTACCGATACATGGGACTTGAACGCTGGCGCGTTAGTGTCATCATTGGCGTACTTCCCATCATCATGCATACCTCGCTCGGGCTCTTCCTTTCGGGCTTGATCCTGTTCTATATCCCATTGCGTGCCTCCCTTGCATGGACGGTCGGGGTCATCGCCGTGATCATTTGCGTGCTCTACCTCGGCAGCAACATTATACCATTGTTCTTCATCCATTGCCCCTACCAGACTCCCCTCAGCGATTTCATCCACTCCAGCCATCAATTCATCATGCGGTCGATGGGGTCGTTAAAGGCCAACGAGTCGACGTCTGGCGATTACCTCGAGATGGCCGCGGGGAAATCACTAACCGAGCTGGAGGCTGAAGTTGTTCATCTCGAGTACGACCGACTGTCTGTTGATGCCCTGCACTGGCTATTCAGTATGTCTTCCAACCCGAGTGTTCGCAGCGTCGTTGTGCAAGCGATCGGAGGGCTGCCTGTCGAGTGCAAAGAACGCGCAGACGAGGTTCTTTGGTCCCCGGACAGCAAGATCCGGTATGCATGGCAGCAGTTGATATCACAAAACACGACGTTCGAGGGATCCACGTCAGCTCTCAAATGTGTGGCTGGTGGCGAGACGACCGTGGAACGAGTGTATCGCTCTCTGATATTCCATCGTTCTTCTGTCCGCCCTTGGTCCTTCCGCTTCTCAGAGGAAAACCAGAGTTTTCGATTGCGCACGGTGTCGTGGCTCGGGCGACCTACCATGTCGAGAGACTTCGATTTCCAGGAGTTCATCTGTACTCATCATGACGACAGCCTTCACCCGCTGGTGTGGATCGAGCTGTTCAAGGGCGCAGGCGCTGTTGGTGTATTCCATCTAGACGTTCATCCTCCCTCTTTGAATGCTCAATTCATCGGCGTGTTGCTTCCTTGCATTTTGAATCGGCAGTCGATTACCACAGCTCGACAGGACCCGTTGCAAGTGAAGGACCTGTCCGTCAAGCTAGGACGATCAACGGACTCGGAACTCCAGTCGTACATCGCCGACCGTCTTTTAGGCATGTTATCTGAGTTCGATCGCCATCATCATCTGCGAGGGTCTCTACCCGCGAGCCATCGCGTGGTGTTGGCGGCGGGTCGATTCACGCTCGATCATATGCAGAAGGCTTTCTCGGAATCATCCCCAGAATCCCCCCAGTTTGCCGTAGATGAGCAATGGCGCCACTTGGAGCTCCTTCAGGACGTTCTGGATCGTATCTCCCGCAATATTCTTGCCCATCCTACTCGCTACAAACTCGGAACATCAATCCTACCCGAACACGCGACTTTGTTGAATGATATTCGCGACTTCATGATGGAACTCATAGACGGGCCGTTCTTCTCTGGATACCAGCTGCTCCCAGAAGACACAGATGACCATGTTCGAGATCTCTACACGAAAGGCCTCTCAAAGACCTTGGTTCTCTACAAGTGGTTCTCACAGAACGCACGGTCCCATTTCGGCTTTCCTTCGTTCGGTCGTGCAATTCAGGTGCCGGTGCGCCATCTGTCTGACGACCTCAACACTTTACCGACGGGCATGGTACCTCTATTCTACGATGCGCTTATCATGATGGCTCGGGCTCTCATGGAGGGCTGCGAGGAAGCTTTCCATGGTTTCATCGCTGACGAATGGCTGCAGACTCTCTTCGCCCGACAGCTTTCCCAGTGGCCTACATTCTTGGCAGACTACACAATCGTCAAGGCCTATGTCCGTGGTCTATCTCGCATCCAGGACACCGAGCTCCGTCAGAATCTTATCGACCATATCTCCCATCCTCCCAATCTGCTTGCTGCCGTTCTCTCCATCAACACTACAAGTGAATCGGAGTTGCAGTCTTTGATCGATCTTTGTCCTGACCACACGTTCTGGACGGAGTGCAGCGGATATTTGAAGGATATTGTTGATTGCATAGACTCGGAGGATAACGATGGGGAGCCTGCCAGGTTGAAGGACGTACCCGACGGAAGATTCAGTCAATTCGATGGTCTGTCTATCCTCAGAGATGCTTTTCGGACGTACATCTTGAATGGCCCTCCCGAAGGACATCAGTCAGTGCGGATACGTTCAAAGATGTTGGACGAGTTTCTAGATCGACAGTGTAAACGATAAACCCTGTATATTGTACACTTCATAGAACTTCAGACGGGATCCGATATATACGCCTAGTCGACGTGTAGATACTACTCTACTGTACTTATGAGAGCACTGCGATGTCGGTACGTAGACGTATGGAGCCAAGGGATGAGATACACTCGTAATGTAAGCTAATGGTAAGTAGAACGGTAGGAATTGCCACGACGCCGACAGCCTGAGGACAATCACTGGGGCTTTGGCTGTAAGAGGCTGAAAAGAATCTCCAATGACACAGCATGCGAAGCGTCACATTTGCGCAAAGCCTCCTCCCTCGATTGCCGCGACTCAGGCTCGTCCCAGTGGCGGATTATGAACTTGGCTTGCATGGTGCGAATCTCCTCGTAAGCCGCGCTAGATAAGTAGATCTCATAGTACCGTACATACGACGGAAGAAGAAAATGGGAACACGCACAATGAAGAGAACTGCGAGAACAGTTCAGCGTACATGTTCGTCGTTGTAAGCTGTGCTTCAATCTCTCTTTTTGACAAGCTTTTCAGCTCCTCGAGACCGACTTGTCGAGTAGCAGTCCGTGAAAGGGTTCTTAAAACAGTAGGAGATAATGGGAGTTACCATATCTGCGAGGCGGTACATAGATTTGGGAGAGACAGTTGTTCTTGACAGGCAAGCGGCTGCCCTGCTTCCCGGTAGACTTCATCCATGCGAAACAAATGTCTTGCGTATAGAGATAACCAAGCAGAGCCTTGAAGCTGAGGAGATGTCAGCTCTCACTGACCATGACAATCTAGAAGAGTGTCTCCGACGTTTTATGGGCTATGTTCTTGGGGAAGAAGATTTGTCCACGGCGACCGCTTGTCAACAAGAACTCGGTCAGTCTGTTGAGATTGTGACGAAGAAAGATTCTCACCTTGCAGAAGTCGTACTTTGGGGCCTCGACGAGGTGGACACTGCCGGAAGACTATCGTCTAGATCCTCGAGATCACTGTCGTCCTCGTAGTCGTACTCGGTTGTAGATTGCTCTAAATTTGGTGGAATTTCATCGAGATAGATCAACTCGGACTCAGCAAAGCCTTGGTGAGGGAACACTACACAGTATGAGTCAGTCGCGCCAAGAAGTCAAACTGTACAGACTGACAATCGCCGAGTAGATCACCAAGAAACGCCTTCGAGCTTTGAAGGACCTTTGGGCGAAAAACCACGCCCTGTGACGTGCGTGCGGAGAAGAGGTAGAATTTGAGATCCAACAAAAAGTCCTCTTCATTGGCAATCGATTGCATTACAGCTCTCGTTATTCGGCTAGTATCAGAATCGCTTCGGAAGGGCGAGGGCGAAAGAGAGACCTCAAATACAACAGTATGAGGGTATTCATTAGGACCAGGAATCGATGTCAAATATGTTGTTCCAAGGCCAACCCGTAGAGGTTCGGAAGTACAGTGCAGCTCGGTGCCCCAACTGTCAACGACACGGAACTCCAATTTTGGTAGCGGCAATGCTCGGATGCGGTACCCAACGTCTCCCAAAGGCGGCTCATATGATACTGATAAGCTGTATGGATTTCCGGACCGCGAGACCAAGGTCTCTATGGAGTACTGCCAGCCAAGGATACTGCGAGGAGGAAGACCTGCTGTCAGCCCTTTCCGCTCATAGTTGACTGCGTAGACACTTCGTATATGAAGTGGCTCTAGAGATATCCATTCATCGTGGCCACTTTGGGTGAGGGTTAATACCATCCTGTGAGTAGAAAGGCAAGATGAATCGCCATGGGTCAATCGATGAAGTCCCACGAACAAGCCACATGTCAAGTCATATGCCGATGCCGTCGTGAGAGCAAGCGCTTAACAATGAGCAAAGATACAGACCAGAGACATGTTAAGAAGGATTAAACTATTGAGCAACCCCCGTTTCAGGCGAAGAAAGCCGTTGCGTAATTGGCAACCCCCGTTTCCCCGATGTGACTCAATGTGACCGTGGCGCAAATAATCCGTGCACTACCTTTGTCTGAAAGATTCACAACGGAAACAGTAAATAAGGCTGAGTGGGAAAAGTACTATTTAGATCTAATGATACTTGTTGTAACTTGCGAATGGGCCCGACCTGAGCACTACTTATGACACTGTCGTGGACTAGTAGATTGTGCACGTTGGGTACATGTCGCGCAGTCCCGTGTACGCGTCTCACCGCGACACCCCGTAGATGTTTAAGACACCAAATACTTATGGTGTCATCGGGATGTAGCTTGGTCAAGAAGCTCGCTGTTAGCAGACACCTACTGCAGTTTCGTGCCTTGTGGTCTTTGAGGTACTTGCCGGTGGTGGCTGATATCATGTACATGGCAAGAAAACATGGCCCTCGTCGTGCGCTAGACTCGGAGTCACGCCGGTGATCATCATTTATTGCGTCGCGTCGCGTCGCGTTGAGTACATCGTCGTGCTTGCTGCCATAGATGTTGCAGTTATCACTTCCTCCGAACTAGGACGGAATTTGTCGCCATTGTGCTTGGAATGCTCAGTATCGTCTTCGCAATCGCTGGTAAGTTTGGTCATTGCCTGACGGTGCCTATGCGTTAGTGCCAGTCGCTGGTTTGGCGTCGACCGCCACTCGGCATTATGCTTATCATCAGTCATGTTAGCTGGTGGGACACAAGAGGGTACAAGGCTGGTCGAGGTCAAAACATCGGTGTCACGCCGTGATGATAGCTTATCTTATTCGGCAACAGGGTTCTCGGAAAACCCCCGGGTTTCTGGCCGCAACGGGGGTTGCCCAATAGTTTAATCCTGTTAAGAGTGTTTCAGAAAGTTGTTCATGAGCTTTGGGTGAGAAGTCACTGCCATTACTAATTAGTCCAGATTTTGCAAGACTCGTCTATCATGATGCGCACGTTGCCAGTGTAATAGCCCGAGTCCCGTTGACCAAACCGGAGTGAGTACCAAGTCCAAAAGTGAGACATTCCGGAGTAAGATAGCACATGCTCGTGAGGAGGGGAAGGAGGATGAACACCGGTTTAGAATGTAGATGCAACAAACGGATCATTCATCGGGTGGACTAGCGCTAAATTATAGAGATGCCGGGGTTTATCAAGAGCAATTTGTTGTGTAGATAGTGTCCAGATGAATTCCAGAGTGCACCAAGTGTGAGAGGCGGAGAGTTACCATCACAGAGAGCTCAACTCGCTCGGTTGAGTGATTTATTGACGTTCGATCCTGGTTCGAAGGCACGAACACGCGGAGTTAGCGCGCAAGGGGCCGTGAGAAACCCTAACCATGTAGCGCAGTCGCGGCCCATCGAGATTCAATATAAGCACTTGCATCTTGCCTCCTACCATCATCCCCACCACGTTTCCTGGGCATTCCTCACGATACCAACTATATCATTCACTCCTTTCTGGTTGTATTTGCTGCCCCACCACCGACGATGACCGCCGCAGAACAGGTCGTGCAAGAGGTCAGCGACCCTCCGCCGCCATATCCCACACCACGCCGTCCTCGGCGAGCGAGACGCTCGTATATTCAACCAGCGCAGGCCTCTGGCTCTACGCAACAGCAGAATGGGCACCAGCAGCAGGACTCCGACGATTACCTGCAGCCCGAGCCGAGGCATACACGGACGCGGTCAGATAGCAGCGGAAGCATGTGGTCCACAATGTCGGGCTCCCCGTCACTCGCGCAGACCGTGTTCACCTTCTTTGAGGATGTGGATGTTGATACCGACGACGACGGCTGCACCGACGTTCATCTAGCGAGAAGGCGCAATGTTGACGGCAGTAGTCCGGCAAATGAAGAGCCTACTGCTGGGATGAAAATACGGCGATACTTCCGACCACTAAGGAAGAAGGTGTACTACATGAGCTTGGTACATCTGCTGTTGATAAACTTCCCGGTCGCGCTAGTGGCCTGGGTCAGTTTGTTCGTGTTCACATTGGTGCGCCCTCTTCTCTTAACCGTTATCTAATCTCATTCTCATTCTGTTGTAGCTGGGCACAACGCTGCTCATGGTCCTGCCTCTGGGCCTCCTCCTCTGTTTCATCGATCTCTTGTGTGCTAGGCTGTTAGCTCGATTCGAGGTATGTGTGATATGTCTGGCATATGTCATCCAGAAATCAAGTGCTAATTCGGATCATCAAGTTGTACCTTCAAACCACCTTCCACTTCCCATCTGCGTCTCTGCGCCGGAAACCACCCATCTTCACGCGAGAGCGCCCACAAATTGTCGACGAAGAGACGCCGCTCATCGTGCCAGCGCCACCGACTGTCACATCACCTTCCCCGCAGCTTCCTGCGCCCAATTCATCACCGCATCCTACTCCGCATCCATCGCCGCACCCTCATTACGCCTTCCCGACGTCCTCTCACGCCGCAGCCCAACTCGAGACCTCCTTCTACAAAAATACCTATGCCATGTTCGCCGATCCGACGTCCTTCCACGCCCTCTTCTACTTTCTTGTTATCAAACCGCTTATCACGATCCTGTTTACGCTCTTCACCCTGTGCGTCATCTTGCCCCTTTTGGCGGGTGTTGTAACTGCGCCTGCGGGACTCCGGTTGGTGAGGCGGATGGGTGTTTGGCAGGCTGCCGTGGCTGTCGAAGGCCTAGCGGGAGAGGCGTGAGGATTGGCGACATGGTGGTATGATATCATATAGAGGCTTTCCAATGGGATTGAGGCAAAAGTGACAGGTTGCTGTCGAGAAGGAGACCCCCCCCCTGCCTTCGTGTATTTGTATTGTACGTTTTACTTGCTTATCTTCTCTTGAATAGACCGGTTGAATCCAAACTTCGTGCGACATTTAAGTTTAAGAGCTGGGTATGCCATATAGCATACATAGCTTAGAGTCTCCATTCGCTTGTAAAGTCGGTCACGGTGGACACGTTCAAGAGAAGAATTGTGGTCAGGTCTTGTCTACATGTACACTGGTAGTCTAGCGGACTCAAAGTCGTCTAGATGACTGTAATGCCTAGGAGACCTATCATCTTGGGTGGCTGAATGCCTGAACTCGAAACTCCCCGTGATTCTACACAGTGCATCCCATCGTACTACGCCACAGCTCCCATCGATTGTCTTGTTCATGTCAAAGTGCAATGTCAATACAATGGCTTTTGACGCGGTCTGTTGGATCGTTGCTGTTCATTTATCATATGATACGAAGGACCACTGCTGTCTCTGGGACTCAAGTTCGCGAAGGTATCAAGTTGGAGTGTCAATGGGGGTCTGGGCTTGGTTTGACAGGTCCTCTTCGTTCATTGTTTCAGCTTCACAGCGTGCGTTTACCTGTGATCTTCAATCCTTCTCTGCAAGAATCCTGACCTGTGTCCTGTCACTGTGCAATACTGGAGTTCGCGCACATATCATCAAAGCATTGGACATGGAAGAATTGGTAGGCTCAAAACAGTGATACTGTACACAGGGAGTTGATTTTACACGCAGATTCCAATGATTGATCTGCAGAAATCGGAAGTCAAGATCGTTGTCGTTTCTGTCAACCGGCATTGTTAGTTGTTGAGACTGCGATAACGTATATTGCCATTGAGTACTCACGCTAACAGGGTTCACTCCCGTCGGGGAAAAGCCGATGGATGAAGCAAGTCCATCAGTGACTTGGCGCGAGGTGCAATGTCGGCCGCTGTCCTGGGGCGATTGGGCGGTACGTCGACGTATGCACGAAGTCGCTTGGCGGCATGAGAACTAGCGGATAGATTGGAGCTCGAATGGCGTTTCCCCAAACTGCTTCCAACGTAAACAACATCCTCTTTGCTCCTGCTGCCCATATAGACGACGTCCTCGTTGTTCTTCGCAGGGACACTGCCGGTGGATTTGGAGAGTTCTCGGGAGCCCGAGCCCGAGGCGCGTTTCTCCCCTGCCTCCGTCTTCGAGAGATCTCGCTGGTGGTGCCTTTTCGTAATTTCTCTCTTCAGTGCGGCTTCCGCGTCCATGAACCTCCTCTCGGCATCCTTGAGCCTTTTCTCTGTGGCCAGCAGCGACGCATCCTTATGCTTGAGCTTCGCCTTGAGCGCGTCGATCTCGGAGTTGTTCACGTCGATGTAGACCTTGCGAATGCTCGAGTGAATGTGCTTGTGCAGTGGCTTCATGACTAGGGTGAGCTGTGCGAGCTATCAGCATTGAAATCGTGACGCAGGCGTAAATGAGGATTCACATCAGGCGTCACTGTAGGCGGGTCAGAGATGGTGAAGATGAAAACAACGGGGACGTACCAAAGGCGAACTCTGCCTGACACGTTGGGCACTGCGCGCTCACGCCATTTTTGACAGCGATGGTTCGCGAAATGTGTGCTTGTAGGCAGCCAGAGCAGAATATGTGGCCTGATATCATCAGGTACTCGGGCGATACAGGCAGGGATGAAGCAGACTGACCGCACGGGATGGAGATGGGCTCCTTGTAGGGTTCGAGGCAGATTGTGCACTCCGTGGTCATGGTTTGCTAATGGTGAGAGGGAAAGTATAATTGCAGCTCCGAATGGCCGACGCGCGCGATCGAGCGGACTTTGAAATACCGCTTTCCTTCGCGCTATCTCAATCTCGCCGATATCTGGCAATTTTACGACGACGCAACATCACAAGGCCATAGCTGTCAGGCTCCACACATCTTACTGTCCCCAGGATTGCCTTTGGGACTTGCCCTTTGATCTATCCCACACATCCAGCCTTTGCCGTTAATTGAGCGGCCACATAAGTTGGCTGCCCTGGGCGTTCAAGCAAAGCGAAAGAAATCTTTGGCGCGCTTGGCGAACAACCCGAGTTCGGCAGGTCGAAAAAACAGTAAGCCCGTCTGGACTCTCATGTGTCGCGCCGCGCGTCAAATAATAACGGCATAATGCAGACGCGTTCAGGATCTCTCATTCAACAGCTCTGTCCGTCATTCGAGGACATTTGGCGAATTGGTAATCAGTGAATGTGGGTGACTGACTACAACATCAGACCAGTTTGACGCCGATGCGCGTCGATGCGCGATCTTGGGAGCTTCGAAGCCGCCTTTTCCTTTGGCTGCCATGTACCAACAATTTCACTGATATCTGTCAACCTTGTGAGGCTCGACATTCTAGGGCTGTCTCACACAAGTCCCCAGGATCTCCGACGCAACCTTCAACTTGATCTTTTCCCTTCTCTCTCCTTGTCTTGTCACCGAAGACTCTGAAACCCTTCTTTCCTGGCGCTCACTCGAAATCCCTAACAGCTGACGAGCTGGCATTCAAGCCGCACTATCAGGTTCATCCCCGACTCGGATGACCCCCCCTCCCGTGGCAGTCATCTTGAAATACAGCCACGGTCCACGGATAATCGGCGAGTATGTGTACAGCCTGAGCCTTAACAGGGTTGGCCGAGATAACTGACTCCCCATACAGCACTTTGCAATTCATACCCTTGGTCCTTGGATCGTACACGATCGTACAGCCATGCTCGCAGCTCGGAAGTTGGGAAGCAATTCAATTGATAGGCGGCACCGCACGGCTCTCTTGGCACGCAACGGACCTATCACTCAGAAGATGGTCAAGAACTCCGAACCTCCCGAAGAAAATCACCTTCGTTCACTGGCAGTTGACGAGAGTTGAACTTTATCTCGTACATATAAAGTGCGTGCGTTTGTTATGGTATCCTTATCCTCCCCATCGCCTTGAAGTCTCTATTCCAAACATTCGGGATGCCCTCTCTCTTCCAGGATCTTGCCGCGCAGCGCCTTGTCAGCCATGTCGCGAAGGATCCACAGCCTCTCGCGTTCCTCTACTTCGTGTCTTGTTCGCACCTTGTATCTCGAACGCTCCACAAGAACATCCAGGACACAAGGGCATGGTTGGACGAAGAATACAAGGCCAGACCAGATACGAGAATGGATAGGATTCATGCTCAAGCATGTGTTGCATTGCTCGAGTACGCCCACTCTCTTTCAATCAGGTGTTTTCTTGACAGGTTGTCATCATCAAGGATTGAGGCTCTGCTGATGAACAGTTGCGATCAATGGGACCGACGGAGTCGGAAGCCTCATGCACAGATGTACAATCTTTTCCAACGGTACCGTGGGAGCCTCTTGGATCTTGATGCCTTGCACTTTGAACTGGAGGCAAGGGTGGGCACCGTATCTCTATTTGTGACATACTGCTTATCATTCGCCGGCCGCGGGATCGCAGCTGAACAAGCTTGACAACTACGCGTCCTCACTCGACAATGGCCAGAGCGCTTCCGAGATGTTGACGCGAGGCTTGGGCGTTCCCCAGTCGGTGGTCTTTCGATCTCGCTTTCACCGGGGTCTGTGATGTTTTATCGCTTGGTTTGTGGATCCATCTGACGTCGGTCTTTAGCCATCTCAGAAGGTCTTCTCCCCGCTTGATGCAGACGTATCTTGCTTCATTTCTCAGTCTAGGAAGTCCCGCTTGTTCTGGCTTCCGTCTTACTCTTTCTGTTGCCGGGGAGCTTGCTCTCCCCTGTTCGACTTACTTTTCTGATATGATAATGTATCTACGCTATTTGGATGTCTGACTCTACATATCTGCCAATAATGAAAATCTACTCATACTCAAGTAACACTACAGCGTATATCTGTGACGAGTCATCTCAACCTCAAGAGTCGAGACTCGGCAGTACCGAGTGAATCCAAAGATTCCAAACCGGTATCAAACTTGGCGGGGCGTCGGGGTGGGTACCAAACCAGTCTGGTACCGCTTCGGGAGGTTTACCCCACAGCCCTGAGCCCTACTAAAGAGTCAAGACTCAAAACGATACTTTGTCAAGTGTGGCGCAGCATATCATCGCCAGCAAAAGGCACTACCAGGGATCGAACCTGGGTTGTGGGAAACTTTCGAAGTCAGAATCCCATGTGCTACCGCTACACCATAGCGCCATGCGCCACTGTCTAAGCAGGCCGTTACTACGTGCCACGCTGGGAACCTACCCGAAACGCTTTGCCGAGCCAACATCTCTTCTTCTTACCACCAAGAAGCCTCTCGCTTTCCGACTCCCTTGGGGGCATTGGTCGAACGGCTTTGCACGTCGACATCATGCCTATGGGCTAGCCAGATGCGCGTGGTCAAAAGGGTTGTTGCGGCCCTGGGCAAGTGGCGGGCCGCATATGACACGCCCACGTGAGTCCACAAACCGTTTTGAAATTCGAATTTCTTCCTTCACAACGACCGTCATCATCTCGACATCCGGCCATGCCTCCGCGAGCAGCAAAGCGACAGAAATCAGCCGTCGATGGCGGCGCCGAAAAGGAAAATGTGGCTGCCGTCACGTCTGCATCTCGACGGCGGTCAAAGCGAGGCGCGGGAGATATGACGCTTGCCGACCTGCCATTCGATGTTCTTCTAGAGGTGCGCTCTCATCGCAGCCGTCCGCACTACCAGCAGAGCATTGATTCCAGCTCAAAGATTGCTGCAGGCCTTCAACCGCTGGATGTCTTCAATCTGACGCGTGTCGACAAGGAGCTCCGCAGTGTCTTCCTCAGCAAGGCGTCCATTGGATCCTGGAGATCTGCAAGAGCGAATCTGCCGGATTTTCCGGCACCTGCTGAGGGCCTGTCGGAGCCAGTGTGGGTGCACTTGGTGTATGTCAAAATCTGCCATGTACGTTGTCGTGCCGCCAAGCGGCGCCCTGATTGACGCGTCGTAGTTCTGCTGGGAAAAGACCGTGATGGTCCCCGACTTTCAACTGCAGTGCAGGATATGCCCATCCTGTTCCGAGACCCAGTGCGTGTCTGCTTTCTTCTGCCTTGACCCGATCTCATCAACGCAACAGCCTCATTGGGTACGACCAAACTGTAGACGAACTCTACGAGGAGGCAGATTTACTCCGGATAAGCAAGATATTCCAGACCATTCCTTTCCATTACGCAGGTTCGTTGCTTTGTTGCCGGGTCATCTCCCGTAGAGTTGACCGGCAATCTAGCCTACCAGAAGCGCAAGGAGAAGACGCGCTATGCATTGCTATCGGACTATAAAGACGCGGAAGCGCATTTCAACGTGGATTGGGATACCTATGCTGCGGGACGGCGTCTCGTTGTGAGCGAACGATTGAAGGTAATTTCTTCTTCTACTTGACGGATTGTCTACAACGTATCATCACAGCATGCACAACTTTGCGATCGCTGGAGGAGCCAGTGTGTCGATAAACGATCAAGCGAACTGAGCGACCTGAAGAAAAAGCGCCAGAAAGCGTAAGTACTCTGTTACAATATCACATAAAGTGTCTGAGATACGGAATCAGCGTCTGGGACAAACTCGTCGAATTGGGCTTCGGGGAAGAGCTGAACTACATGAAGAATTTCGATCCGTCGCAGAATTCTGCCTTCTACTCTCATAAGCGCGTCAAAGGGACAAACGCCTTGACAACTCGAGGTGAGTGTTTCTTTATGATACCATCGTGGCATACTTATGATATAATCAAACTTTCGCAGGATGGAATGCTATGGCTGGTGACATGATGGAACTCATGGCCTCTCTTCGCGAGAAGCGCCTCAAGCGCGAACACGCAGTCGTATACAATTCGCGCAAGGCTCATGCTGCCGCTGCCTTGAGGGAATGGAAGAACCAGCCGAACCGTACTCCACCAGTGAAGCTGTACCCTTCAGTCGCCGACTTTTGCACTATGGAGCAGGTACAAGCGATCCTGGATCAACCAGACACGGTCGTAGTCACGAAGGATAGCTTCGACATCGTCCAGCCTCATCTCTCGGAACTCTCGGAGACCTGGCGGCAAGGGATATTCAAGAAATTGGGCAAGATCCTGACAGAGAAGGACCTTAACGTGGTGGATTCAATTGCTCACGCCGAGCTGGCGTCTAGCGTCCTGGTCTGCGTACACTGCGCCGTCAGCTATACGCAAGTGACGCCTCTCTTCTATCCCGACTCACTGGTGCACAAGTGCTGCATGATTGGCCATGTGTCGTCTTGGGGAGTTCGCGGAGAGAAGAATCCAGAAGATAAGGCCATGGCTGTGCCCACACCCAATGGACAGAGGGGGTGGTGGGGAGCGTCTTCCTACTCTCGAAAGCCGTGGTGTGGCGAGACGGCTCTGCAGAAGAACGAGATCATGACCGATATTGTGAGGAGAGTCGTGCGAATGGTGGGACTGAACCCAAAGACAGCGACGGTCAACGACATGGACAGGCATATGCAACTCCTTGAGTGCAAGCAGTGTCCCTTGCCGCGGCGCAGGTCAGGGTCGGTCTACAGTGAAGACGACGACGACGAGTTCTTCAGCGAGGAGGACGAGGAAGATATGCTTCAGGACCGCCTGTTCTTGAATTGGAGAGCATTCGTGAGTCTTCTCTTTCTGATTCCATCCTCCCCTCGTGCAGACTGTTGATGTGCTACAGGTTACGCATCTCTATCGAAGACACTACTTCGATTACTTGGATATGCCGCCCGTCAAGATGCCCGCTGAGGTCATGAGTGGTCGGCAGGAGGATGAACTACCGGATGGTTACCAAGTCTGGAAGACGGAAGATACGCCCATTGTCTATGAATGTCTGCATTGTCGAGATCTTCCGGGCGAAGATCTGGATGGATGGATCGGAGAGGAGATCGAGGACCACATCACTATCCGGTGCGTTTTTAGTCTCTTCTGTGATCTCGGAGAGCGCTGACTGTACTGCACATCTAGTCATGGGATAGAAAACCCAGTGACCGATGTGGATTACTGCTCGAAGTTTGGACAACCCAGCGAGCAGCGGCAAGAAAAGGTCTATCTCACGGATGGAGACAGGTTACCCTGTTGTGTAATATGCTAAAGGTTCTCGGACGCGGATGGTGGTACGAATTACTCAAATCATTTCATTGCTTTTCACTATCAAAAACCCACTACTAATTCTTCTTATTGTTCGACACTCCTTAGTACGTTAGTACAGTCCTAATAATCTCGGACTTTATCGTGTCTGCACTCTACTTTATATCCAGATTCCTCAACGCGCCTATTTTATGCCGTCTCATACTTATGTTCCCTGGCTAGAATGTTCCCTCTGCGGCCCCATCAATGCCGGTACAGTTCATGGATGTCTCCCTCATCGCTTTTCCTTTGACTTTGATTAAGACGATGTCGGCACTGAAGTCAAAATTTAGACTGAGTCTTCAATGAATGAATGATTTCGAGGAGCTTACTGCCTTGGGATAACATCCTCTTCATCCTCCTCGTCGTCACTGTCCTCATCTTCGTCGTCCGGTAATTCCAGATCAAGATTTTCGAGGAGGTCGTCAATCAGAGCTCCGTCCTATTAGAGATCAGCACTGAACACTGGGTCTTTCTTACTCGAATGCAGACGCACCCAGACAATGAGGATCGGTGCCGCACTGGTCTTCGAGAACTTGAGGAGCAGATCGTGTAAGCAATCGTCGTCCGCCTCCTCGCCTGTGCCGCTGAACAACGTCGAGCTATGTAAGACATTTGGGACTCGGACAACCCCTGCCAGTGCGCTTACCAGGAAGTATCGATGGGCTTTCCAAGTGAAGCTGCAAGTGGGCCAGCGGTTTGATATGCCGAGAGGCAAGTGCCTGTAATATTGCTGGGAGTACAGGTGGTGATGATACCGAAACCGTAGTCGGCGAAGACCTAGAACACGGGCTTAATACTCGTCCTCTTCACTAGTTGTGAGTAGTGCTGTACCTCTGGGATGCAGCTATCGACCCTCCATTTTCCGATGGGGGTGAGACCTCGACGATGTAGAGATGGCGTCTCTGCATTGTTGATAATCACGATCGTGTTATTGATTGCCGCCGCCACAGTTACGATCAAGAGCAGGAGGTAGAGGAGGCTGGTGGTCATATTGAGTGCTGAGTAGTTCAGGAGATGGGCGGAACGACTTTTTCGATGCATTCACGTCTCTACTAAATACGCCTGAACGCCCCCTCGTGGCTCGCATACGAAGAGGACTTTGAGCGGCGAAGCATAGCAGGTAGTATGACCAGGAACAAAGTGGTAGATTCTGTTGGCCATTGGGCGCTAGGAAGAGATACTGGGTGCGGAGATAAGATGCATAGAAGGTAGAGCGACCTGGTGGCAGGTGGAGAAGATATTTCTCGAAGCTTTGAGCTTAAGGTTGATGAATTGATTGGAGTTAGGCGCCATCAGTAACTTTCAAGTTCAGCTTCACGGCTTGAAACCAACCATATACTCTCCGTCGCCCTGATACCATGAACCAGAACACGCGAATTGTCTTCGGGAGTCCAGAGATTCACATTCGCACCTCTTCCAAGACCTCTGATAGAGCCAAAATCGCCATTTGTGACGCGATTTTTGACCTTGTCAAGGCCCAGAAAACCTCAGGCCAAAATCCTGAGAGTGAGAGGTTCAAAAAGTCCCTCTTTAATGCACAGGTGCGTTGTCCGTTCTGGTCCAGTATCTAGTATTCGTCGCTGAAAAGAGATACCAGAACGCGTTTAAGACGTCCTTGGACCAGTGCTACCAAAAAAAATGGGAGATAGTGAAGGGTCTACATTTCCTTGACCCCGTGAACGTCACGGCAGATGCTCCAAGGACAAGGAAGGACGTCGTCGCGTCCACCGGTCGCGGCCAGCAGTCAGGACAGAATGAACGTAGCAAGGGAACCAACGCGACAAACAGACTCTTGACGCCTGTCGAGGACTCTCTCCAAACAGTATGTGCACCTTTCGTTTTTGCACTAGAGTAATACATAATGAAGTGTGATTGCCAATCCAGTATCTAGACATGGTTGAACGATATAAGGTCCAACCAACCGACCGCCGCCTCAGCGGCCTCATCGCGCACCTTGAAGGACACAAAGACGATCACGATGAGGCGAAGCGCGTGACGCCGAAGGTCATTTGGTGTAAAATGGTCTTCACAGGCGTCCGCCAAACGCCCACTGGCCGTAAGCTGAACGGGACCTCGATCGGTCAAACGAAGTTGGAGAAGTGGGACGTGATTCCCACTCGCTTGCCAGAACCGGTCAGTAACAACGCAGTCAACGATGTACCTATGGGTATCTGACGCGACACACCTCCAGTGCGCCCATTGTTCTCATGTAAATGTGATATGCGAAGCAACAGGAAACTCGGACAGCATCGGGCGTTGCAGGGAGTGCATTCTATTGAGACGTACATGCTCTCATGCTCAGATTTCGGCTAAACAAGCGTCTAAAAGTAGCAGCGTACCTCGCCCCAGGACGATTCAGAAGAAAGGCCTCCCCCTGCCTAAGAAGAACGAGAAATCACAGCGAAAAAGAGGTGCCAGCGACTACGACTACGATCCCGAAGTCATCATCCTCGATTCAGACGACGCGCCACCTCCACCAGCCAAGCGCACACGCCCTAACTCCAGCAGCGCCTCGTCCAACTCACGCTCAAAGCAAAATAGTGCCCGCTCTACTGGCGGCAGTGCCTCTTCTTCTACAAGCGGTCGGGCTAGGAGTGCATCCCGTCGAGGCGGAAATGATGACGAGGATGGTGCTATCGCAGAAATGCGCCACGCACTGTCCGGCCTACAAGATCAGGTTCAGGACCTTCGTGCAGTCCAGAAGAGCTGGAAAGCAGTCAGGGCGGAGGCAGTCGACAAGGTCGCTAGTTTCCGCGACGAAATCATGGACATTTTGAGCAGGCTTCCTTAACTATTTCCCTCCGAACAAAAGCGTCGTCGTTTGTATTATACATATACTATTGAATCCATTGTCAGAACTATCTTCGCGACACAATCTTGATAACACCACTCACAAGATATTTGAGTAATAATCACCACCGATTTCGAGATTCCCTCAACTCGACATAAAACCATAATCCGGACTCCATCCCTGCCCATCCCCCACCGGCTGCATTCCCTCAAAGCCTTCGAAGCCTTTCCAATCCAAGTTCGTGCCGAACAGGTTCAGATCGATATTCCAGGACCCATCACCTTTAACGGGCCCAGTACTTTGCTGCAGAGCATTCGCATACTCGCCTCGAAGAGCCTTGACGACATGCCCATACCCGCCCACGCTCTCTGGATCCTCCCCTTCGATGAGATTCCCCAGAACGCGTGCGACGTTGTCTGCCCGCGCCAGCGCAGCATCGGCAAGATCCCACTGGTAATTATCGCGCGCCCGCTGGAGAGTCTGCCGGAGACGCGCCAGTAGGAATATAGGATTTAGCCCTGGTGTTAAACGCACATAGCTCGGACGCGCGGTGGGTGAAGTCGTACCGGAAGAGAACGATGGAGATGGGGCAGGGGAGTCGGGGCTCGAAGCTGTGGTGGCAAGACTCAGGCGGATGAGACTGCTCATGACGCTACTCAGAATGTGCCCCACATGGACGAGCCACCATTCATCGAAGGCTGCGGCTGGTAGAGACATGATGTAGTCCACGGCTTGCGAATATCGCGAAAGAGTATCGGGGTCAGGTGTGAACGGCGCTCCAAGTCCGATGGAGAGCTCGATAGCGATGCGGCGGATCATACAGCGGAAGCCAAAGAGGGTGGTCATGAAGGAATCTGTCGAATCAAAAAGACTCAGTACGGCGTCCACATTGAAGATGTAGAATTCCCTTACATATTCCGTGGATCTTCGCAGGATCTCGACCATTGCCTGGTTTGAAACCTTCTCGTACCTCATCCAATAGACGCTCAACATCCTGTTCAATCTCCACGACGCGTCCAACTCGCTCCTCTCGCTGTTCCCGTCGAGCCATGACTGTACATATCTCTCGTTGGAGCCGGGATACCAGAACACCAAGGCGACACAATAAGTGGAATGCCAGACCCTCGTTTTCAGATGGTTGCAAGGAGGGCATATGTGATAGCGTCGTGGTACGTATACTGGAGAGTTCCGGCACATCGACATCGTGGTTATTCGCCTGGATATGCGATGGACGCGAGTTCAAGAAAGATGACCATCCTGAGGACCCAAAAGCAGTCAGTCGATGACAGCGGGATGGCGAAGGAATAGATTACCGTCATGAACTCTCAAACCCCACCAGAGGACCCTTCGAAAATCCTTCTCCCAGGACGGAATGCCCCAGTCAGTGGGATCAATATGCAGCCCCATAAGCTGGGCCTGTGCGATCGCTCTGGCTAGCACCAGATAATTGTCCTCAGCATCCCCCTCAGGCCTTGCACTGACATCCAACAACGCGTCCGATATGCCTGCCAAGCTCGATCGATGGATATTGGTCGCCACTGGGGCTAGGAGCTCACGAACCCCTGGCACGAACGGCCGACAATGTCCGATCGGGAGGTGGTTAAGGGCAGCGACATATACCTTTGCTAGGATTGGTGCAGCGTATGTGTTACCCAATGGCGGAGGGAGGATCGGGAATGCTCGGTTGCTCTTCTCGATGTAAACCTGGAGTAGGGTGGTGGCTGAAGGGGGTGGCGGCTGAAGGAGAGATAATGCGGTGTGTACGGGGTTGAGAAATTGCGAGGAGTGTGCTCTGGGTTTAGAACCGGCTGTAGGAACTCGTCAGCATTAGAACGAATGGCAGTAAAAGGGCTCACCTTCCACCTTCTTGCTGAAAATGACGTATTGCGGTTTGGCGCAATCGACAGAAATTTGGCGAATATGCTCATCGCCTTGTGCTATATAAGATGTCAGTGGTTGGGTGTGAAGCAATCGAAGGGGGGAGCTTACATCCCGCCCGTCTTGCCCCGACCGGGAGCAGGTCGTCCGTGAGAACAGAAGTGATCATATGGTATCCAAGCGTCTCCTCCAAGGAAACGCCTTCAGAATCATCGTTCTCAGTCCGCCGGCGTTTGGGGGGAGCAGGGTATGAATCGTTGGTGACCTCTTCGCCTTCGTGGGTGAATTCGCTGTCGCCTCGAGCTGGTGGAGGTGGCGATTCCGACTGTTGTTGAGGCTGGGAAGCGGAGGGGGCGGGAGGGGACAGCTCGCGTTTCTTGGCGGGCTTCTTGCGCTCGCGAGGCTTCTCGTCAAAAGTACATTTCTTGCGCGTGTGTCTAGCGATGAGTTGAGTCAAATGTTAGCTCCTAGTGAGTCATAGGCACTTACTGGCATTCAACACAAGGCGTCCCTACTTGGACAATTGCACAGCGCGTCTTGGCACGCCGACAACCATCGCAGGGCCGGTTTTTGCGACTTCTGAAGGGGCGCGCGAGTGTGACCGGAGGGGGCGAGTCTGCCCTGGTCGGGGGAGGGTCTCGTGAGGAAGGGGTAGTCAAATGCGAGTCATTTTGTTGAGTCGACGAGGGCAGGGAGCTGGACGGATGGTGGCCGTTGTGGTTGAGAATGGAGTCGAACCGATTGAACACATTTGTTGAAGTCGACGCCGCGGCGTTTTGCTGCATGCTCGTCGTTGCGATTCAGGATGATCGGAAAATCCAATCTCGCCGCCAACAAGATCGGCCGCGGCCGGCGCACAAATACGGTCGTCAACATCTCCAGTTCAACAAACATGGGAAGCTACACCAGCTCGTAGAACGAGACGGTGGGTGTCCGGGAACAAGAGGTATCAATGATGATTTGATGGCATGACAGCGGCGTTTAGCGGTGGATAACAAAATGACCGACGGCCCGTTGACTTCATCTAAGCAAAAGCATGCTGCATCCAACTTGCCCGTTTTTCCGTACCCTGGAAGGCTTATCTTGGGCTCGTGGATCCAGCAAGAAACGCGTCGCGTCAGTACTGATAAGAGCTGCCTTCAAGCAAAGGTACAGAATGCGAGGCACATATTAACTGTATTGGCCACCAGCGGCCACTTTGTGTGCAAAACGCGTCAACGCGTACTTATGTTTTGTCTTGTGCACCAATACAAGTTACTAATGGCGACAAATATACGCTTCAGGGGGTCTCCTGTGGTGTGGAGAGTCTGCGTGGCGTCGTCACCACAGAGGATAACGCCTTACGAGACTATCCTAGCGCGATGCTGGGACTATGCACCTAAGAACAAAATAACAAGGATCAATTCAAAACCTGCAGTTACTCAAAGCCTGCGAGCTCAACGTTCGCTTTTCAAATTTGTTGGACTTGCCTCGTGTTCTTTCCCTTCTGTGGCGCCAGTTGCACTCTGACATGAGCTGCTGTACCGGGGCGGTCCAGAAGATGGCACTCTGAGACTAGACTCAATTTCCGGGCCTCTATGGTCGGATGAAGATATCTTTCAGTAAGATTCGGCTGTAGATAGAGAAAGGTGTACGGAGACCGGCTACGAAGGTGAGGGGATGTACTACGCTGGTGCTCCGATCCAGTGCTCGCAACCAACTGAGAAGAGCAGATCTGAGAATCACAGCACATAATAGTTACCGGCAGTTCAAGAGCTGGAGGGAGCATAGTATTCAGAGTCATTCAAGTTGCACAAAACTGACTTGACAAAACAAAGGGTGCAAAGAAGAACAGCGCGTCAACCGGGGCGATCCAGTCAGCAGGCAGCGAGCCACGGTTACAGATCAAGCACAGATAGAGACCATAGGCAGAATACTGACCGAGTTATCGAGGCATCCGTGACGCGTCGGCGTTGCTGATCGTGGGGCGTGGCGAAAGTATAGATTGATGGCATCAAACTACTGCTTTCGACCCGACCACCACCTCGGCCGGACCTTGTTGGCATCTGGCCTCAGTCTCGCTTTCAAACCCGAGCCA
This sequence comes from Strobilurus orientalis, assembly GCA_019915145.1. Classification (NCBI taxonomy): domain Eukaryota; kingdom Fungi; phylum Basidiomycota; class Agaricomycetes; order Agaricales; family Physalacriaceae; genus Strobilurus; species Strobilurus orientalis. The sequence goes on along the minus strand of JAHLML010000017.1, from coordinate 312,935 downwards.
CAATCTTGTCTGCGCTCTTTTCGCCTTCCAACACGTACGACTGCCTTCTGCCGAAAATTCTACACCAGGTGGCCGGGTTTTTTCAAGGATTCCAGGACTATCATGTTTGCTTTTCGTGAACTCACAAGGAATAAACGGCTCGAAAATACCAATAGGCTCGTTCTACTTTGAAAACGGCGCTTTGCCTCTGTAAATTGTGGTCATCCCAGAGCGATCTGTCAATGCACACCCCTTCAACTGTCTCATACACACTTCTGGTCTATCTCCGAAAATGTAATTGTGATGCCACCGTATTGTCACCACTTGGAAGCTGAAAAGATCAACCAGCTCACGATTCGCTTGAGTGGGCACTTACTTGGAACCTACTCGCATTTGTCTGAAGATCAGATGTATGACTACATACCTCGCACCTCTCTCTTGCAGCGCATCCGGCTTTCCTGACGTGGCGCCCAGATATACTTCCCATTTCTATACTAAACTCCCTATCTCAAACGCGTCTCTTCCTAAAACAGACCCTCAGAGTGTTCACAATGTCATCCTACCAAATATACAGCACGAATTGCTGTTTCTGGATGTTCGGATTCTGCGATTGCTTTGGTGTTCACCGAGCACGACCGACTCGAGGAGGAGAAGGCTCGGATTAGGGCCATGGCGGCTCACTGCCGCGGAGTGCTGTGTCCTCCTCGGGGTTGCCATCGTCGGATTGTGACTTGTCTGACGGAAATTCTAGGCCTGAGCTGACACCCCTAGAGCGAGACTAAGTAAGTCCGTACACGGACGGTACAGCAGTTCGCGAAGCCTCCCTACCTCTCCACTTTTCGAATTATTGACGTTAACTACGGCATATCCCAGAAACAATCACTGACTCACTCCCCATTCGAGCACTTTGACAATATCCCATCAATTATCTCCCCAAATCTCCGTTTTCTTTCCCCGCCTAGTGGAGGAGTCACCGCTCCTCGCGCATCATCAGTTAGAGGAACCGGAGCATTCGCGCTCAGCCGGTTGAGCCGACTGGAGATTTGTCTTCACCAGTCTTCCAGCCTTTCACCTATGTGTCGTTCGACAGCACCTCTCAATTATCCCCAGCGCTACGGCATCTATTCCTTTTCATCGAAGAAGAAAAGTGGCGAATTTGCAGTCGGGCTCGCATAGAAGTACGAAGGACATCCTTCTGGGTTTTATGGAAAGACTGGAAGCGTACGATCCCGCATTAATCCCGCCACACATCCGTTGCGTTGGAATTGATGCAATGGCAGTACAAAGACAATTCTGATGACAATGACACAATGTGTAGGATGTATGTGCTGGTTCGAGACAAGAGCGCCGATGTGTTCATTTCCAACCACATCTCGTCCCGCGATACACGAGACAGCGTATGTATATACGTACTGGCTTATGTTTCGGGACTGTACTCTATGGTACCGGTAGGTACATAGCTCAAGGTCACATTGAAGACCGGCCGTTCGTGAAAACTTATCAAAGAGCTCAAGGCTTCCATCTCAACGTCAACAACGGGGTTTCGCGTGTGGTCTCAGCGAGCAAAAAGACATTGCGTCCATCAATGATCAAGGGTCGCAGACGATGACGGCAGTATTTTCCCACAAACGTTTCTCTCTTCCGTTCCACCTTTCCCGCTTTTGTGTGGCCCGTCATCACCGACGCCTTCATCACCAATGCAGGATATTCAGCGGCGCAATGGTGCGCTTAGAGGTTGCTCTGCCTCCGACGTCACCGTCGCCTACTTTCTCAAGTTTCGTTGCGACAAACTACTCTAGCCTCTCAATGTCAAGTCGCGCCCAAGACGGTCAACGCGCCCCGGTTGCTCTGGGCGCACTTTCCCTCCGGCCGCGATCATGTCCTTCCAAGATTGTACCAGCCGAGCAAGCGATAGCCCTCGGAGTCCGAGGACAGGTGCCCGGTCCGAGGCTCCTCATACAGTGCTTCCTTCGAAGTGATTCTCTAACCTCCATTGCTTCCCTGCTATGTTGACCTCGAAAGTACTAAGTAGGGCTGAAGTGCACATCTGCCTACGCTACCATCGACTGATTCGACATCACGACTGTCTACAGTCGCGCTATTCCTGTGCCTTGTTATCGAGACCTGCTCCCTTTCGCGCTGACGATCTCCATCCACCAATCAATGACTCGTTCGTTACGCGTTCAATGTTGCCCTTTGTAACGTGCATTTCCGGTATGAATCTTTTTGCTTTACTTCGGTTCCGGCGAGTCGAAAAGATTTGCATTCAAATCGTTCCTAGTATCATCTCATACAACAGTGTTTGCCTGCCCTTCGCCTCGGGATTCCATATCGGGACTGTGTCGTAGAATCCTTCGTAACTTTCCCTTCGGATAACCTTCCAAACTCCATTCTGATCGTCAATATAGGACCGCGCATTGAACGCTATAGAATCAGGCAATATTTTCCCTCACCCCGACTTTGTGGCCAGAGCCTTGTAAAGCCGATGAAACGTGACCTATGACCATCGCGATTCGCTTATTGCTCAAGTTCTTGAGTGACCGGGCATCGAATATCCGAGTCTCGATGGCGCACGATGTGGTAAAATGGCATGCCTACAGTAGCGGGTGAGACTCTGGGGGTGTACTTTACTACGTATGCGTAGGGAAGTCCTCCTGGAAGTGGTATCTTGTCGAGTGGGATCAGGTGCTCAATATTTTCCCCCGCATTGGAGTCTCTCGTGAGGCAAGCTTTCCGTCCGGGATCACCGTGAAACCAGCCGAGCCTTGGTCGCCTCCTCCATCTTCCACTGTTCTCTATCTTCAGCAGACCTGACCCGACCGGGTATCCACTTTTGTCCGTCTTGACTCGTCGATGGATTTGACGACGCCTGGATTGTTCCTGGGGCTACCGGTACTCCATTTTATGTTTGTCGACTTGCCCACTTTCATAAATGACGATGCGCTGCAATCTCATTGCATCTCGAGCTCTCCAACCTCACACAGGATGACTGTCAATAATCCCTACACACAAGGAGGCTGGTTCAACCCCGACAACCAGAACTCAATCAACAACGAGGCTTGGACACCCTCCAACCCTCCGCCTCCTTCCATCTTTGGGGCTCTCCCCTTCTCCCCCAGTTCTGCTCCAGAGACCATCTTTCAATTCGTCTTCACTTACGAGTCGACCATCCTCAACTCTACGGTTGTCGGTCCTCGGAACAAAAACTATTTCTTCATCACCAACGACCAATCTCGCAATACTACGCGATTACGGGACGCTCAAGGAGCCAACGTTGCAGTCATCGAATGGGCGACTACGCCCACCGTTGAGATACACGGGCTTGTCGAGAAACAGGACGTCTCTTCTTGGCTGGCTCTAAACACCAACCGCACGTAAGTGATTCAGACCATTTTGCTCGGACGCTGCTCATAGCTCTCAGACAACGCGCTATGGAAGCTCGCGGCCGATGGTACTGTTGGGTACCTCAAGGAGACAAGATTACCGTATGGATACCTCACATGTCGTCAAGTTTTCTTCTCATTGCCTTACAGCTCTATGTGGCAACTTACGCTACTACGCCTCCTTCTCCATGTGCAGAATTGAAGCGTACTGAGAACTTAACTACCCTTGAGCTGACGTCTAATGCTGTTCAGATTGGCCTCCTGGAGTTTTGTGTCGTCGCTGCGGTACTGTTCCAGTCTGGAAGACATATAGACTAATGCACTGCTGAGTACATCTACCCGTCGCCATCACAGTAGAATGTACCTGTATATGGTTTCTCCACCCGGGCAGCTGTCTGTTAGCAGCCTTTGCATTTGATATTCAGCGTAATCTTCGTCGAGCAGTCTTTACAGTTACTCAGAAAACAAGAAATCAGAGTCTTCCTTCAATTCATAAGTATGCACTGTTGTTCGCAGAAATTCATTGGCCACAGAGATAACGAATATGGCCGACAAGCGGCAAAACCCGAAACCCAATCCTTATGTCAATGTGTTACTGTAAGAATATTAACAATATTAAACTCACCATCTATCATGCAGTTAGCGATTTGTGCGAAGGATACGTACGAGAGGCCGATGGAAGATAGCACCAGGCCCAACCCCTTTATTAATACCCCCTCGCTCAGTATCGGATTTTGTACGCGCGTATGTGCGAGCATATATATTTGGACAAATGTTCGTGTGATGCCAATATCATTTATACAAGTACTCTACGCAAGTGAAATGGATACAGTACTTGATACATATTGTAATTCCGTATTATCAATACCCACTCCAGTCCTCGCAAACGGAAAACAAATATCCTTGAATGCGTCCTCATAATGGGTAGATATTTCGTTGCCCCGAACGTTATCTGAAATGTCCGCTACTCCAATTGGAGAGATACCCGCGCACAGACAGGGCGTGTTATGGGATGCAATCCCGTAGAAAGGTGCCTAACACGACATTCTCGAATCGACGGGGATGAATGAGCCAAAGAAAGAACGATCAAAAGAAATCAATGACCGAACAGAACAAAAATGACAGAACGTAGCGAACGACCGAACAAATCAGTCACCGGCTGAAACGCTGCGTGCTCGATATCGAATAAGTATGAACTCGCATTCGTCGCCACTGATCTCATTTTGACAGAGAGCATCGCGTGGTCAAAGCGCTCTGGCACACGTACCATCTTGAAATCCGTCAGTACAAGCATAGGACGCCACAGAATATGAAGCACATTGAACTCTAACAATCTATCAAGATGCGCGGCTGACAACCACGTATAGTCGACAACAGCTGTGCTCTCGTATTGAAAGGCGGTCCACGTCTCCGGCCGAGAAACATCTCACGCAGTACCATTGAGGATTACCATGTCGAGATCGGCGCACGTGTCCGCGAACCAATCACCCCTAGCCTCGCGCTTTTCATCGCATGATTGTCGTGGCACCGACAGGGTGGAAGAAAGAGACGCCGTTCAGGACCCCGGACAACAGACCAAAATGTCAGATCTTTTTGAAGCCAATCTGGGATTTTTCTTCCGCACCCATTTGGTCTGAAAGTCTTCCGAACGCGGGATTTGACCTCCCAAAACTCAAAAATTCTTCCGCACCAAGGATCATAGATTTTCGTCGGGAGCGCCAATCCCGCCCATTTTTGGCGCTGAACCGGATCCCGACCCGCGTCGGGGCCCAGGGGCGGGATGCGGCCCAATTTTTGGCGGCTACCTGTCCAAAATGTTCAAAACTCTTCCGTATTTGGATCTAAGATATTCCACAAGTACGATTCTCTTCCGCACTTTGGATCACACATGTTCGGTCAAAAGTGCGATTTCCTTCCGGTTTTAGATGATAGTTATTCTCGAAAACTTGAATTTTCTTCCGCACAGCGGATCTGACATTTTCGTCGGTTGTCCGGGGTCCTCGCCGTTCGTGCATTGATATCACCCATCCCCAAGATCAGGGGGGGGGACATGATAGCAAGCCCTGATGGCAAGGAGCGCCTGCAATTCGTCGCGAGGGTCATCGTCCAGGGTGGCGAGCCAAGGAGAGTTGTAGGGAGTAAGATATGCACGGACAATTGTTAGATCACGAGAATGATGGCGAGATGCTGTGGGGTAATCAACAGTTGAGGAACGTCGAGGTCAATGGCGTTTCGGTACATGACGGCGAGACCGCCCATATGTCTCCTCATCAGAGCGGAAACGGGACGAGGGAATGAGAGCAGGCAAAAGCCGGCTGGTAAAAGGAGAGCGAGGTACTCATCATCCTCCATCCAGGTCTTGCTAAAGAAAACCACGTCATATTCATTCAGACAGCTTATCTCAGGATCACGCAGCAGCAAAGACAAACCACCATGTATATTCCAAGCAGCGACTGATATGACACTATCGACCATCTCGATATTTTGAACGTCTGTCCGTGCCTCACAGCCCGCTGGCAGCAAGGAATCCCTTGCCAAGAGAGGTGCTATTATCGGAGAAGGAGGTGGTTGCTGAGGGAAGGGGAGGAGAAAAACTTGATAGTGTGGTCCCATATAGTTTCCCTGGCGGCTAGGTCACCCCGCGTGTCAGCAAGACCGGCACAGACGGCGACTACGCCAGATTCGTGAGCAGAGGAACTTGAAGCCACGGCGTTGACAAACGCAGTCGCATTTCCTTGAGTTCGGAAATGCACCACAAAGTGACCGGCACCGGTAGTAGAACGAATGTGGATGATAGAACCAGACGTCAGGCCCGCCGATCTATCAGCAATAGTCCGAGCCTTAGTGGCCGCGTCGTGGTTAACGCGCGTTACGGATAATGGGACTGCTAGGGTGGGGTAGAAGATGTAGGGTGGGAACGATGGTCGTGGGTGCCGGGGAACGCGTGACGTTGAAGACACGCTGGTTATTGTTGTGTCGACCACGCTTGGGAGGAGGAGCTTGCAACCCAAAAGGGCGCTCATGGATGAGCGTGCTGCTGGGGATGGAAGCCTCAAAGGCATCGAGGCTGGCATGGAGCCATACGAGCGTTCGCGAAGATGAATTTTATCATTGAGATCCGCGTGAAACATGGGATGTCGTTGTCGCGAAGCCAAAAATAAATGAGGGCGCCAGGGTTGATAATCATATAAGGACGCGGTATGTTTAAAAGTTCGATGTGGTGACGGTTGGTGGTTGATGTCCTCGATGGAAGTTTGCAAGCGGGAGAGACGGTATGCGAGGTGCATCCGCACGCGAATAAGTTGGAAGTAGATTAGCGAACATCGTTAGTGCGCGATAGGTGATAAAACGGACGAGACTCACCAGGGCCGGCTGCCTGCTACGGCGTTACCACTATATCGACGCGCCGACTGTTGATGAGTCCTTTACTACATATGCGCGTGCACTCCTCCTCCATATTCGCTCGCCGCATACTTTTTTTTATCAAAGCATATTAGACTGGGTGGGCTGTAGGTGTAACGGCGCATTATGTCGTAGAGGAATGCGTATCCGCTATCGTCGTCATCCAATGGGTCGTCGTTGTGGTGGGATGGAGGGAGACAGGGTCGGTGCTGTCAATAAATTACAGCGCGTTGATCGACGAGAAGACCGATGTATTCTTAAGTCGGACGGCACCTGGTCGTTTCCAAACTTGCGTAGGGGCTGCCGTTTGCATCCTCAGAGGGTCGTCGCTGCTGTGGTGGTAGTCGGGAGGAAGGATCAAATGATTGGTCAGCTGTCAACGGGGCCAGGATGTCTAGGCGAGAATGATGCACGTAATGTAGACGTTAAGATAGGCACGAATGTACGCGCCATTTCGCCGCCACACATGCATTGGAAATGGGTATATCACGGAGACATTTGATGAAATGGCATCCAATAATACATAGATAGATGTAGTCGCGTAATACACAGAATCAAAGCGTGTCGAGGATGATACAGCACAGGTAACAAGATACAAAAGCGGATACAAAAATAGGAGATGCCTGATAGATACGGTACGCCACACTACGCGGCTTTCATTTACGGGACCACATTCATCTGTATATAGTATAAGCAGGGCGTAAAGTCGATAGAAGTAAATTCGCACCCTGATGGCATGCTCGTCAGGCTTGTAAAACCATTCCCGAGGTCGCTTTTCTTCCCAATCTTGCCCATACTTTTCTATTGCATTCGTAATCGCCGACCGTCTATCTCTCCAATAGTTGAAGCAGCGGGACGATGTCCAGCCCTTCCCTGCCCACTCGATTGCTCCCACGCTCCAGCCATCGTGCCCGTAGACTCGTATTGTGAGATGCCTCTTCTCCAGGCTATTTTCTTTTCCGCGGGGTGAAAAATGGTAGCCTATGGGCCTGGATAAAATGTTAGCTACACGCAAAAGAAGGAGTGTAACGTATGCTTACATCAACACAAAGCAGGCTGCATTGTCGCCAAATTCGCCCGCGTATTTGTCGACGGCGTCCCATAGAGCCGTTTCCGCGATAGTATATGGCGTGCGCGCGTAGCGCCTATTGAGGACGTTGGGCGTGGGTTGCCCGGGTATCATATACTGTCTCGTATGTGATGCCATGACTCTAATACCGAGTGGGTTGAGAGGCGACAGGATATTGCGGGCTCCCTAGGTCTGTTCTGGTCGATAACCAGATTAGGAAGCGACGGGAGTCATTGCTGGCTTACCGCATCAGACTATGCGCTATAGTGTATATGATCTATTTGGTGATTAAGTGTTAGCTTAAGCACCGTATTGGTGAGTAGTTTGTTCGTGAAATAATAACATCACAAGATAAGTTATAGTACGAATCCGTATTCATATCTATATACGGATTGGGACGGTCATGCTGGTCAGATAATGACTATCGCGCCTCGATGTTATTATTCGCAGAATTATCAGCTTTCTTACGTGTAGCTTTATGCGCTGCTCAGGCATACGATTGCCAACAAAGGAGTGTCGACAAGTAGCGTGCGGATTATCGTTAAGTAAAACTGTTGTCGCCTAAATATGTATATGAACCACTTATTCAAGAGATGTACGCTTGACGAATCACCGTATCGTCCTTATACTGTTCGTTATATAGAACACAACATATGCATTGCCTTGTGTGCAAAAATATGTATTCGTTCCGTGTATTGGCTTATGGATAGCATAGGTATTCGATGTCGCCTTGTCATCGACAGCCGGTACTCGTCATTGGGTTTCAAGTTCTTCAGTAAAATGGCGTCTGCTGAACGGAATGAGCAGCTTTTTATATATAATATGGTGCATCACACTTCAACGACCCTGTTAGAGGCAACGATAACGATAATGATTCTTTATGATATCCTATACAAGTAGGTGTTGAGACAGCGTCTACGCACAAAGATAAATACACGTACGGCCAAACTTGGTTCGTTTTTAATGACATCAACCTCGATATCATTGTAGTCGCTTAGAGGCGGTCAGCGGAGGGGAGTTTAGAGATAGAATACCGTTCAAATGATGTGTGGGGATTGTGGATTGGTATACGTTCGTGTTATTGGTTTAATACTTCCTATGGTCTTAGTATAACAATCTGGGAAGGCGAACAAATACGCACATGGAACTAACATGAGCTCAGGGTATTTCTGTTGTCGGTACGAATATATTAGATGCAAAGCATACAGTTGCGTATACCTTCACGCATAACATGGCAGGCTGGATTGGCTTTCGCGAGTCTTAACATGACTTCTGCTTCAGAGGCTTTATAGCTGGGAACAAAGTGTCAAACGCCGTCCAGTGCTATGCGAAATGCGCACCAATTCTAGTATCCTCTTGTGAGGAGAAGTAGTTGACTCGTGTTTTAAAACTCAAACAACACGATTGATAGCAGCGACGTGACGAACGGAAAATCCGCCTTTTGGTACATCCGTGATCACGATACGTTCGTCGGCTGTCTGCGTTCCTTACGCGCGTTATACGCATCAAGCGGAGTGCCACTCAAGATCAGAGGCAATCGTCCCAGTCGCGAATGCATGGATTCATTTAGTGGTTCGTAGCAGCGGGTGAACGGGTGCCTAATGAGAACGTTAGCGACTGAAATGCTAAGTCGATATTTTATTCGTACCCCCAGCATCGAAATATTACGACCATTTAATATCGTTTTGCGCTATAAGACGTGAGCTGTTGTGACGAATCGCTACTGATCGGTAGTACTTTGTGAGACTGAACTGAGAGAGAACATGCTTGTCACTTCTAGAAAAGGTGAAATCCGTAAGAACAGATAACGAAGGATATGTTGAAAAACTTGACTGAATAACACACCATGTGCGACATAGGGATGGACGGTGGTGATCGTCTCATCCGTTTCGATATCAATGAGCTCGTCTTGGTATATCACGCGAGAACAAAGAAGAAACGAACCTTTCACTGCGTGAGCCACGTTCGGTATCTATAATGACAAGCACGACAACGGCGTAGTCATACGTTGGTTTGGGTCTATTTGAACATATTAATCATAATACGCATTACTGGGACCAATGAAGCCGTCCTTGTACGAGACTAGAGAAGCATTCCTCGGTTTAGTGTTGCGATACATATGTGATTGATAAGGGTCAGCAGCAAGCGGAGATGGAACGGTTTAGTTAGTGCGTTTGTATATGTTACTCGGGGCACGTTAGAGAAGCTGTGACAGAGTGAAGGAGCCAGCCGCAAAGTCTTGAGGGGGGAAACACCTCGTAGCGTTGGTGGTTCGTTGGAAAGGTGTCGAAGTTATGTAATCGAGTAAAAGTCGGCAAGACATAGCCCGCCACGTGATGTCCAACATGTATAGATTGTGAAACCTCAATGTGTAGCGGTCACGTTTCATTATATAGATCATATAAAAATCATTGTTCGTATGTTACTTGCATGGCACGGGCACGGGTGAAATACAGGTACACGGCGAGCACGTTAACGGCACCGGTGTGGCTGTGCCGAATATATCACTTTTTTGCATAATTAGTATACGACATTATCTTTATAATCACTAACTTTATTATGCAGTTAGTGTGAAGATAACTAAAACCCCTCGGGTGTAGCGTTTTGCGAACAATGTCGTCATTTGATTCGCACTTATGAATGGCGAACATACTACGAATTAGTCGGCGCATACCATTGCTTCAAGATTGAATGCTTATCAAATGCATGCGATAACCGGGTTATTCGGCAAAGTTCCGTAGGCGACTTCATCAAGGAGGTGTCAAATCTCTGGATTTGGCGCACAGGCGATGTCGCGTGGGTGCCCCACTGATGTACCGGTCCGAAAAGACCCGTCAGCGAATTTTGACGGGAGACACTTCGCCACAGGATACCATTCTCCTTGCTGGTCATTCAGAGTGCTCAGATGTGATTGAATATGGTAGAATCCAGTTCTTCATGATTCAGACAGTGGTTGTGGACAGCCGTGCGCGAGTTGCCATACATCTGAAGATATTGAGCTCAGTAGTTATGCTGACTCATATTGCTACTTTAGGCAATGGGGTGGTCGTGCCCCGCGAGATCAACTGTGCGCCAGATCCAGAGATCAGAGACCTCTTGGTCTTCACGCCTACCTTACATTAATTTAAAGTATATGTAATAATAGACTAACGATCTCATACACATGACCGGTATTGGAACGGCATGACCTCACACAGCTGGCTGTCTCTGCGTGCGTGCCGTGTAAATGCGAGGTGCGTATGGATATTTTTTTACAGTTCTCAAAAGTTTAGACTTCGACACCGACACTTAATAGCTAATTCGCATCATCCTATACGCGATAAGCTTTAGCGAGCTTCACGCCGACTATGAATTGTTAATATACACAATAATTACTGCATAGAGTAACAAATTACTTACACCGGTGAAGCTACCATTCTGTAAGAGCTACGCAGGTGATATGACAGTGATTTTTCAGGGAACAAGTGGTTTTGTAAACCTATACATAAGAAAGGGGGGTAGACTTCAAAACATAATGTCTATAATACGCATGACACTGTGCGTGATAAGCCTTCTAATGAACGAATATCAAAAACCGCTGTGTATCATAATCGCACCAGACAAAGTACGAGTTTTTACTATCAGATAAATCTCAAGTTTATATACATGGCTGGCGTAGGATACATGGATGGCGTAGATTAGTCGGTCGTAGTATAGATATATGTCCACCTCTTCTCTCGGTCGCAGTTCGAGTCCGAGTCAGAGCCTCCAGTAGTCTCTGTACTTGCACGGATCGCGCCATTTATATTATTGGTTGATTGTCCGCCCTGGTATATTGTATACACCGTAGATCTGACACGCTGTTTAGTCACCCGACGGCTAACACTGAAACCCGCGACAAGGGGGCGTGCGGATGCTGGTAAGCACCCAATTCCAGTAAGTGATGATCACGGCAACTTGGTGCTGAGAGTATGGATTCCCTGTAAAGTAGCGGTCGCCGGGTATCAATTGTAAGATGAATAGAGCCGGCGGGAGTCTAAGAATACAAGAATCGTGTTTGCTGTCGCATTGTAAGTTTACTGAGCAGCAGTAAGAATGCAGCAGCAAGTATGTACACCTGACGGGCTTACAAGTCCTACAGACGGCGAGTGTTACACGGGGCTTGCATGGCAAGTTCGCGATCCTAGCTGTCGTTTGTAGTCAGACCACAGGAAGCCGTGAAAAAGAGATGCAATACAGACCGAACCCAAGAAGTACAATCGCGGCGAATCGTAGTCGTATAGTACGAGTCGGAAGACGAGCACGTCGAGGCGCAGCACGACGGAACACAACAAGAGCCTGTGCTTGCAGCTCATCCGCACGATGACATGCGCGTAGACCCCAACGCGCCAAAGGAGTCGCCAAAACCAAAGATTCAAATAATCACACATCCAGAAAAGCAGGATTCATCAATCAAGTTCTCTACCGCCAAGTCAGAGGCGCAGAAGAAGAATGAATGGGGATCAGGCGACGATGGCTACCTACTCTGACAGACCCCAGCGACAAGATGCGGTGAGTTTGAGCTTACACATTCCAGTACGCATACTCATAACGCTTTGCACAGTAAGGAAATGCCATACAAGGTAATGCACATCTCCTTCAATTCTATTAGGGCTCTAAGATTGACCAGGAACGAATGCAGTACAAGTTAGAGCGTAACCGGAACGACTTCTAGTTGGATGTCGTCTTAGATACCGGATTGCACATGTATATTTATTCTTCTTGGCACTATCAGGGAACCTCTGTCTGGCCTACTCTCGACTTCGGCACTCTCAAACCAGACCACGAAGACTAATACGCGCTACCCCCTGAAAGACATTAGAACCTGCAAGGACCCATCGAGTGCGTCTGCAGATTATTTTCTGATGCATGGCGTCCCCGTTGGTTGAGCAGAAACGTTTACCAAAGCTACACGGAAAACAAATAGAAGGTATCGTGAAGCACATGAAGGGCGAGGTATCAATACAGGTGTTATATGCGAATTAGTAGTGCTAATGCGTGTGGTTGTGACCGTTTACCGTCCATCAAACAAATTGTCCATGATCCCCTGCTCTGTCGCCTCCCAGTCTACATTCCCTCCGCTCGCGTACACAATCTCATATGATGCTATACTGACATTAGAGAAAAAGATGCTCAGGTCCCGGATTATCTCTATCTGGCACACGCGGTTCAGTATAGGCCGTCGCATACCACGCACGACCGATTCGTGCCCTGTTGGCGATATGCTGCCATCGTGAGATTCAGAATAGGTGGACGAAGGTGTTGTGAGAACATGACATTAGGAAAGGAACACTACACTACGCACCCTTGGGAGACTTCCCACAACCTCGGCCGGTGTCCAGTTATTCGGTGGATAAATCGCATCCACAGTATCCGTAATGAATATCCACTGCTGGCTGTATAAACATAAGTAACGTTCCGAGCACCAAGAAATCAATCCTCTTACATCTGGAATTCTTCCGTTTGTAACACAAACAGCAGGTCGAGGCATTTGCATGTTGACAGAATCAACTGCAAGTATTCGGAACCGTTTGCGTTCAGCAACTCTGCGACAGGTGCCTTCCGCGCCTTGAGGGGCGGCTGGAATACGGGACATCTCCTGTATTGTGGCCACAGTCGTCGAATCAACGTCCATCGGCCTAGCATTCGTTAGTGATACCTCTCGTTAAACCTTATGCGACATACCGTAATTTCTCTTTCATCGCCGGGTTGACAATATCTTACACGACATTACTACACGCCGTAGATACCTTGTCATTATTGACGAGGAAGCGTAGTAGATGAGGAATACTTGATGATGTGATGAACTCGTTGATCTGGAACACTTCAACATGTGTTTGAAAGGACGGGCGTAGCTTATTCACCTGGTTTATGAACTCTGATGAAGACGGTAGCCGAGCAGTCTCTGGAGGCAGAGACAATACGCTGGCATTATTTTCATCGAACTTGCCATCTGTGCAACGGCTTGCTATGAACGTCGTTGCAATCTGAACAGAGGTTTTTGTACCAATCCTCGGAACGGGAGAATCACGTCCATTCGTGCCAAGTGTGTCCATGGCCGTTCGCCGTATCCACGAGCCGGAATCGAAGGACCGTCCGACATACGTGACGCAAGAGTCAAGCAGTTTGCTGTAGGTTTCCTGAAATCTCATTAATTTCGGTCGTATGCGTGATATCAAGTGCATTCACAGGGAGGTCCTTACGGATCCGCCCGTCCTCCATCGCAGTCGTCTTGGTAATTTTTGTCAGTAAGAACAGTGAGGCATCTACATATGGCTTTCCTTGAATGACAGTGATGGTGAATGTCGAAGAGCGTACCGTGATGTAGAATAATGCTGTGGCTTGAAGTCCCTCCCGCTTCCAATAATATCTTCGGTCAACTGCAGGAATCTGGTCCAGACTTGCAAAGCTATTGGTTCTTCCAATCGTGCGATGTACATTTCAAGAAACTTGAAGAGAGCACTATCCGTTTTGTGATAGTGCCACGGTAAGTTATGTTAATAGTCAGATGAAGCGCAAACGTACAACTCGGGATTAATAGCCTGCTTCCGCGTCTTCTCTAAGCCAGAAACACGCCACGATATGCTCTCGCACATCATGTGTACCGCATGTTGAGCATTCGATATTAAAACATCGATAAAATCGAATGCACTTAAAGCTGAACCCTGGACAGAAGGTGATTATCGTCGCGGAAAGGTACAGCAATCCAACTTCATACCCCGACATTCTTGTCCCAGCACTCCACGATCGCTTCGAACGCTTCGGCAGCTCGCACACGGAACAGATGCTTCAAGACACGGCGGTACCGTAGCCGTACCCGCGTGAATATAAGGGCCAAGGACAAAAAGATGACACTCAAAACTCGAGTTTTCCCGGTCGTGACCGGGGTGAGTTGAGTCTTAACTCGAACTCGAAAACTTCATTGTGGTTGAGAGTTTAGAGTTCATATATTTAGTGTTCTGCAACAAACATCCTACTACGAGTACTGAACTGAATTCGACTCAAAACCATCCTTGAATCGAGTTCGGACTCGAGCAATCCAGCTTTTCCCAACTCGAGTTCAGACTCGAGTTGGTTCAACTCCAAATCCCACTCGAGTTCATTCACAGTCAACTCGAGTCGACTGGACCTGAATTCCAACTCGACCCGAATCAATTCAACTCCACGTCCAACTCGAGTTAGCTCCCAATCCCAACTCGAGTCGACTGGACCTGAATTGCAACTCGAGTCGTCACTAAGTCAACCTCAAGTCAAACACCATTCGAGTCGCCGAGATGAGTTCGAGCCAGATGACATTATCGGTCGAGACAGCGCGCGGTTGCCTCTGATGTCGGGTTGGGAGGCAGTGACAGGTGGTGCAAGAGTGCCGGCATGGAAAAAAACTGGTCGATTACGCTCAAGAATGGCGATAGACCCAGAGACACTGGGGAGAAATGGGGACGAGGCGTTGCTTGTAAACATGACATTGAGACACCAAAGACGACTTACCAACACCCGAGCTGTCTGCCATGCCACCCGGCGTCGTCGACACGCCGTGTGCCGAGGATGATAAGAACACGCCCGTTGCCGAAGGGGGCATTCTGTGTTGACGGCGCGTCGCCGCTGTCGTTGTGCAGTGGGTGGTTGTCTTCGCCGTCGCTGTGGGTCATGGCCGCTGCCTGTGGTCGTCATCGTCGAAACCTGCAGTGGTGAGTGAAAGAACGTGTCCGTCGCCGAAGAACGCCTGCCTTGGTCGATGGGCGTGTCCTGTCGCGTGGTCGATGGGCGCGTCGCCACTGTCGATTCCTGCGGGCACTCGTTGTTCTCGGCGCTGTACATCGCTGCGCCGGTGCTAGTGGTCAAGGGGAAAGAGTCGAATGATTAGTCATATGACAACGACTGCAACGTGTCCAGGCCCGCTTGATGTCGAAAGTGCACCAGGACAGGCGGCCCGTCACTCGGGCCGATGCACTTTGGACACCAACGAGGCCTGGATCCGTACCGTTTTCGGTGAGTCAGTCGTATCTTATCTACCACGAACACCAATCGCACCTGCTCTCATCTTATCTACTGCAAATACTATATCCATTCTCTGTCAGTCCTTCCCAGTTGAATAACATCTAGTCATTTCCCTCGGAGTGCCTCCGATATTCACTTTTTCATACAATCCCATGTCGGAGGCTCGCGGGCGGGGTCCGCATCCGTGTATCAAAGTTTGCAACTCGAAGTCGAGCACCCTTGAGTTGTAATTGTTTGAGTTGGAGTCGAGTCAAGTCGAGTTCAGGTTAGTTCGAGTGGCGTCCGAGTTCAAGCGGCGTTCGAGTTCGAGTTGAGTCCGAGTTCGAGTTCAAGTTAGTTGAGTTTTTGTTTGTGTTCAAGTTTGAGTTTGAGTCTAACTGGAACGACTCCTAGTCATATGTCGTCTTAGATACCGGATTGCACATGTATATTTATTCTTCTTCGCACTATCAGGGAACCTTTGTCTGGCCTACTCTCGACTTCGGCACTCTCAAACCAGACCACGAAGACTAATACGCGCTACCCCCTGAAAGACATTGGAACCTACAAGGACCCATCGAGTGCGTCTGCAGATTATTTTCTGATGCATGGCGTCCCCGTTGGTTGAGCAGAAACGTTTACCAAAGCTACACGGAAAACAAATAGAAGGTATCGTGAAGCACATGAAGGGCGAGGTATCAATACAGGTGTTATATGCGAATGAGTAGTGCTAATGCGTGCGGTCGTGACCGTTTACCGTCCATCAAACAAATTGTCCATGATCCCCTTCTCTATCGCCTCCCAGTCTACGTTCCCTCTGCTCGCGTACACAATCTCATATGTTGCTATACTGACATTAGAGAAAAAGATGCTCAGGTCTCGGATGCTCTCTATCTGGCGCACGCAGTTCAGTACAGGCCGTCGCATACCACGCTCGATCGATTCGTGCCCTGCTGGCGATATGCTGCCATCGTGAGATTCAGACTAGGTGGACGGAGGTGTTGTGAGAACATGACATTAGGGAAGGAACGCTACACTACGCACCCTTGGGAGACTTACCACAACCTCGGCCGGTGTCCAGTTATTCGGTGGATAAATCGCATCCACAGTATCCGTAATGAATATCCACTGCTGGCTGTATAAACATAAGTAACGTTCCGAGCACCAAGAAATCAATCCTCTTACATCTGGAATTCTTCCGTTTGTAACACAAACAGCAGGTCGAGGCATTTGCATGTTGACAGAATCAACTGCAAGTATTCGGAACCGTTTGCGTTCAGCAAATCTGCGACAGGTGCCTTCCGCGCCTTGAGGGCGGCTGGAATACGGGACATCTACTGTATTGTGGCCACAGTCGTCGAACCAACGTCCATCGGCCTAGCATTCGTTAGTGATACCTCTCGTCAAACCTTATGCGACATACCGTAATTTCCCTTTCTTCGCCGGGTTGACAATATAGTATACGACATTACTACACGCCGTAGATACCTTGTCATTATCGACGAGGAAGCGTCGTAGATGAGGAATACTTGATGATGCGATGAACTCGTTGATTTGGAACACGTCAACATGTGTTTGAAAGTACGGGCGTAGCTTATTCACCTGGTTTATCGTTCAGTAACATCACAAACTCCGCATCAAGTACCGACGACAATACGTCGTCGTCGAAGTCCGGTACCCTCGACGCCACCTGCATGATGTCGTCCAAAGCAGTCTGCAGTTGCTTGCATATACAGTCATTCAGCGGCGTGACGACAGCCTGCAGGGCAGGTTGAAATTGGGACACTGCATTAGAATTAAATACAGCCAGTGCTGCAAAACAGGTCGGTTGGTAGGAACAGAGATAGCATCGACCAACGTCTGTATCAGCGGAGGATTGATGTTGTATACTCTCTGAGGAGCGTCTGATGGAATATCCACCGTCAGCTCCCCAGGTCGTTCGCCTTGAGGTGGCCTCAGTGCGAGAACGGGCCGCCTGTTTGGATCATCCTCGGCAGTCGAAGCAGAGATCAGCGAGTGGAGGACATAAGGAAGCATGTTCTGCAAGTCGAGACGACCGAGGTGAACGCAGAAGTACAACTTGCCAATGACGATGGCTTCAATCGATTCAACGAAAATCGTACCAATCTCGCCGCGAGCCATGATTGTCTGAAAGAGCTCGACCGATGTTGTGTGTATCACAGCGTTGAGAGGTTGCATGGTTGGCATCAAGTTCTTGCTGGGTTCGGATTGAAGATACCTGCATACAAGTGAGTCACCACATAGGAGCCCAAAACATGGCTTTACCGTAGAAAAAGCTCTACAAGGACCTCCAATTAACTTGCTTCAGGATCCGGTAAACCAGTTACAACACCGATAAGGGCAGGTAAACCAGAAGAAAAGAAAACAGACCAGACTCTAATCGCTGTACAAGAACTACATGATGTGACCTCTTCATGGAAGTACTACGCGCCGTCTTGGCAAATCCCTGTCCACCAAACCAAATAATGGATAGCAGCATCTTGAGGAGGTGATGCGGGGAACGTTGATCAGAAGGTCGCTCGTACAGAAACCCTCGAATCTCCTTACCCCGCACCTTCATCATTGTCATCGTACGACGAATAGCAGGATCCAGTAATTCAAACATGATCGGATCGAGTACCCTGTTCAAGCACGTCAGAATAAAGCGAGAACCTGCAACATTCATACAATACTTCAAGTATGACTTGAGACTACATCTCACCCAATTCTCTCCTACTCATTTGAGACTAGTATCGTCATTCTTGAGTGTGTCCAACACTATCATCATTGGCTCTTTGAAACGGAGCCGGGGAAGCATGTTGTCCTCTGAGTGCATGTAAGTGACTTGAACAGTCAAGCAAATGACACAACGAACCAGTCAGCCTCCACAGCACACCGAATGCCTCTTAAGATTCCTGGATATTCCGTGATTTCGGTGAAGTCATGGATTGGGCCAATATTAATTCAACATGAGGCTTCCTCGTCGTGGTCTCCAAACTCCAGATAAGGCTCACAGCACGAGAGTGGTACGGAGAGCAATCCGGGCGAAGATACCTTAGCAGTCTCGATATAAACTTATAAATCGTCGATCGGTCGTCGATGTGGATATTTGGATGCAAGGCAGGTGCCTGGCAAAGTACAACAACGAGACTAACAGTCCTGTCCACTGTAGTGAAACTTGCACACTGAGAACAAAAAGGTGAACACGTTTACTACAACGGAACGTCGAGGACAAACCTCGAGTCCAAGACAGTCCAGCACCGTAGAGAGCCGCTTGGCCGGGTCCCACTCAACTTTCATAGCAGGTGCTCCAAGCCGGCTAGCCAACTTGCTTATGAGCAAAAGACAACGTCCAAGCGCTTCTCGTGTGCTTATCGGCGTCGACCCAGTCATCTGCTCAGAGAAAATGCTAGTCATGGAGCACAAGCTCACGAATGAAGACGCAAAGGGACTGGTGAATGAGCCACTGGGGCTCTTTGACGACTTCGCTGCGATACCATAAACGGCGCATGCAAAGGCATACGGCCCATTGGTTTCTGTTATCTCCTTTGTCTCTTCGGTGGATTGTGGTCGCTGGAGGCGCGCAACATGTGGAACCTGTTGAATGATGAGTTCCAACAGTGTCAATGCTTCTTGCACACATCGGCCGGAAATCGACTCTACAGTCTGTAATCGGACCTAACCAGTTTTGTTAAAGGAGTAAACAGAAACGAGGAGCGGCGTTTACATGTAGTGTATCGACAAGCGCCGCGAAGATCACAGGCAAGTGGACAGACTGAACATCCTCGTCTTGAGAGAAAGTCTTTAGGAGGAACTTGAAGATAGCGATTGCCTAGATCGAATGTTAGTCAGCAGGTCCAGTACGGGACACTCCTCGGCGATTCCTATAATCTCGTCGAATACGGCAGCCAAGACGTGTTTATGCAATGTCTGCAGATCCACTGCCTCGTATAGGGTACTGGCAGTCATTGTCACCTATCAAACCATTGAGAACGCGTCGATTACAGGTAGAATGGCTTACATCTCCAGAACCTTATGTGCCAGCTTTGATGAGACCTTTCAGAGCTTTGAACGCATCGAAAGCCAGTTCATCCGTCAGCGGCGCACCAATCTCCCATTTATCCGGAAGGGAGATGAATATCTTGACCGGCCTGGACTCCGAATATTATCTCGATGGCGAATATGTGTCTTCATTCGAAGTGGCACGAAGCAGGCCTAGGGAATTTGTGCGAAGACAAGTGACCTGAGTTTCCGCCTTCTCCTCTGGACCTAGAAGCCATGTGTATAAGCGTCGATTGAGGGAGATATCGCGTCTAAGGACGACGGAAACTGCTGTTCTCATGAGGATAGTACGATCATCGTCCTGAGCCTTCTTCAGAGCAGAGCCGTCTAGCCGCAAAGACTGAAGTAGGAGGTTTAGCGCGCCCCGTCGAACAAGGAGATTGTCATCCTTCAACGCGGCGGCAAAGGCGCGGATCATAAGGCCAGTATCCTGGACAACAAGAACGCTAATATCCTCATCGCCAGTAAGACGCGGGAGGTGGCGCGACAGTAGATTGAGCGAGGTCACTCTTCCCGACGGAGGGTGATCATGTTGAGCCATATGTTCTGGGAGAAGAACGACTGGGACACGGCTCTGGAGAGGCGGTCTAGCAAGCTTAAAACCTTGTGAACGTTTGAGTCGTGTGGTTGAGTAGTGCAGTTTCACAGCGCACCTTTTCGAAGAATTCACCCGTCTCTTCTTCGAGACCCGGTAATAGTGCGATGATGAATGACTTCATAACGGGTCGGAGGCCGTCTTGTAGCGGGAGGTAGTGCGTGTCACATAGATTTAGGAGGGTGGGCTGTTTCGGATGGGTTACGAGTGTGGACATAGAGATAAGATAGGGCCTACTTTGACAGACGTGGCGGCATACTCGAAGAATGGGAAGTGTTCGGATGACCACAAGGATAGGTCGCGTTTCAAACCTTCGGCCTGAGAGATGATTGCTGCGCACATTATTTCGGGTACAGTCGGCAATGCAGACTCACGCCAAGAACGGGGAGAATGTGCGCATATACATCCAGGGCTCGCTGATGGACACTGGTCGGGAGGGCCGGATTCAAACATTGCGACAGACGTTTAGCAACAATCAATTTTCGCGGGATTTCCTTGAATTGCATGTATGACTGAAATGTCTGCAGTGCAATGATGGTTAGTGGTTATGTAGACCGTTTGAGGCGATAGCGACGCAGCTTTAGCAACTGCTTCAGAAACGTAATGCAATCCGCCCATCCGTGTACGTTGGTCTCCTTTGGGTACCGACACATTTGAAGGGCGGACAAGACGCGATACGAGCTTGCTATGGAGCGTTGACGCGCCCGCCGTACGTATCGTATGGTATACACGCGACGTTTCGACGTTATAGATGACGGTGGGTATTGAATTGCACCGACCTTGTGTGGCGTAGACTTAAACTGTTTACTTTGGGGCTAGAGGATTCGAATATCGACGACGAGGCTCGCTATATATAGGTTTAGATTGTGCTTGGATTGAAAGTCAAACTTTACATACTGTCGATTATCAATTCCCATAGGATATATGTGGCGTAGATTTCGTATGGGCGGTGCTTACCCAAAGAGTGTATCCGCGATGATCTGGATTGTTTGGTGTAATCTACCACGTCATACCACCACCCTTTGAGCGCTACGAAATTTGATTCCATCGCGCCGTGGTTATCATCTGGCAAGCTGTCAGTAATCACCTTGCTATTACATCAGTAGGGTTGACAAGCGTAGATATAGATGTTATAAACTCTGCAGCTCACATGCTGAGAAGCAGGAGCGTCCGACTTATTGGCCTGAAGAAAACTTATGTAGTCTAAGTGCGCGCACATGTGTGTAGTAGATACATATGTATGTAGGTGGACGCACATGTAAGTATTGCCGGGTATGACTTCTCGAGAAGACCTGAGCAATAAGAAACCACTCGCTAGTTCTAGCGGACGTGGTTGTAGTCCTCGTCGCGCTCATTGATTCGTTGGGGCGGGCGGTTTTTTGAAATCCCAATTCTAGTCCAAGATACGCACGTTTTAGTTGGAGGGGGAGGTGCCGGGGGAGACGACTGGGTCTCGACATAGCTAGGGTGATGATAATTGATTAATCGCCGTCCACTGTTTACAAGGCAGCTTGGATCTCACCGGACTACATGCTAACGTTCCGTTTTATGTGGCACATTGACCCAGTGAAGGGGATCGTTGTTTGACAATAGGTTGACTGCAGTCCGATGGGTTTCCACCGACAAATGCAAACCATAACAGCGACTTGTTATGCAGATTAACCGCGAGGCTCGATTGGGATGTTTTGAGGTCCTGTCAAATGATTAGTTAATTTCGTCGTAAGGGAACGACAGGGTTGGATGTAATATGTGTTCTTGATATACATTACTTTGAATGGTACGCCACTCGCGCCAAATAACGACTACCATTATGAATTCAACCTGCTTGTTCCTACTGATACTGATCAATCTCCACAAACCGTTACGTATACCTAGTGATCGATATCAGGTTTCTATTTACTCGAAGTAGGTCAATGCCCCCCCCCCCCCCCCCCCCCGTTGTTATTCATTCCACCCGTCCAGCACTGTCGTCATGGGTGCGGACAACATGCAAGCAGGTTTGTATCTGTTTGGCGCCCGCTTCGAAACACTACGCATTCAACTCCCTAAAGCACCGGAAGCGAATACGACATGCAGCTTATTTTTGATATTCGCACTTCGGAGCGCTTATCACATACATTGTTATGCGAATTTAAAAATGTGTGCCAGCGTTGAATACTTTATAACAAGCTTACAAACCGCGTCTTCGTCGCAGTCGGAAGGCTCATGCCTCGCCTTTTTCTTCGCAACTACGCCTTGGGCCTCCAGCTTGTTGGGGCCTGCCCCAAACCCCGTTCGGCGCTACGCGTTGTGTATAATATCTCAGACCAGTCTGAGAATGCCCTAACCGTGATATGGTCCGGCGCCCCGGCAACCGTTGTTAGCAGGAACCGTTCAAAGGAAGAGGCATCTGATCAAGTAATTGATTCGACCCTTTACTGGTCTAAGCATTCGCCTTCTTTTACTATAGTAGATTCGTAATCTATAACCCTACGGTACTCCTACATACGGTATCTACTTATATCTTAGACTTCGGGCCTCAAGGGTCGCTTCTGGGTCATAAGGCTAATCATGTGAGTGATTTTGTTGAGGGGGGGGGGGGATGTCGGCCACGGATACAAATGTTGGCGGGAGTACGGTAAATGACGAGCGGTGGCTCGGCGCTGCGAATTTTTCATACAACGTAAAGCGTATAGCTAATTCGTATTATTCTTCCTGAGCTGGTTGGCAGGTACTAATATTGCCGATTACACACGAGTATTCGCTACACTCGGCATCGTCCTACTTGCTGTCGTTTGAGTATCGTTGCGGCCGATCATGTTTCCTATTTTTAGCGCAGCCGTTAACTCGGCGCAACGTGGGCAAGTCACAGATTGACGGTTTCTCTGTTATTATATGAAACGCGACTGTGAAATCTGTGGCGCGTTTATAGTGTGGCGTATTCCTGAACCGTGACTCTATCCTTGGGACACATTCCTTGACGCGGTCGCGGTCCCCTCGCGGGTGTTCACTACTCGTTGGGCAGGTAGATTTTCCGCAGCCTCGCTGTTGTTGCTCAGTGGCTGTTAAGATGTTTTTTTTTTAGATTCTACTTTAGCGCGGCCAATTTCGTCGGGGCATCCACATTTCCAAACACGTAAAATGTGGAGTATGGTTCACATTGTGAGTGTGTACCTTGGCTGCAGGGATGCTCTTTTAACGTTTGCGACCAGGCGCAGTTTATATTGCCTTATGACCAGGGTTTATTCATCCTGCATTTCGTGAGAGGTTGACTGCTCAAAGGTGCGCTCTAGTCGGCCTTCCTTCAATCTCTGACAATCTTCATCTTGTCATAGCTCATATAGGTAAAAGTATGCCAGGGCAACCACTTTAGAATGTATTCGATTGCAGCCGAGACTACTAAAGTGGCAGACTTTCTGTCTTGACAGACAACACCCTCCTTGCAACTTTACATCTGCCAGCAAACATCTTTTTATCCGCACTATGTACCTCTTCGATGTCGTTATGGTCCTTATCCGTTCATTCGTTTCTCTCTTTCTGTCTTGCAATCCAAGACGTTCCCGTGCTTGCCCTCCTGGTACAATCGTTTATGAGTCACCTGTCGACCAGGTGAGCCTATTATATAGTCCTATTGTTTGTCTCACCAGTTTTTCAGTGGCGAACCACGGTTATGGTCACAACTACTGCGGCTTTTGCCAATGGACCGGTTGACACCCTTAGCACACCCTTCACATTTAGTTCGCCATCGCGTTTTCCGCCAGCGACTGTTACGGCGGGGGGTCGTGTCCCATTCGAATCCAGACACCGTTGTCCTCCTCTTATGTCCTACTCGGAAAGGGGAATGTCCCCTATCTTAGGTCCATCCTTTGATGGAATTGTCGGGCCTTTCCGTGCTTTCTTAAACCCTCGGTTCGATGATCCCACCAATGAGCGGCTGAAACGATTAGCAGGCTTCTCATTCGTTCGGCCACCTTCCGTAGTGTCGCGCTTCTCGGTCAGATCATCCGCTACCTCTTCCACTGGTTCACTGTACGAGGTTACCTTGGTATCCGCGGGTGAAACTGAGGACGGTAGTTCGGTTCTGTTTGGCCCCTCCGGACTGGTGAATGTCTTTGGGCTCGCTCTCATTCCAGGCATTAATAGCGGACCTCCGGGTCAGTACGAGTTCCCCATGCACTTCGAGGCTCCGCGCATCGGATTGCATTATCGTTGTCATATGCCGCTTCGACTGGCCTTTGTTGTTGTCAGGTCTTTTGATCGCCGGCTTTCGCTATTTGGTTGGACTAGCGTCTATTGTCCAGAGCGGTTGGGCAACATTGTCATCCAGGGCCTGGAGTGTCCATATGTTGGACATTTTGTCTTTCGAATGTCGACACGTAACGACCGGGCCTATCCTCACCGAACAGAGTTTCCCAGATATCTTCTCGTTCCCCGAGAATTCGTGGCAGAGGAGGCATTGTTTCCACATCATCCTAGCGAGGACCTCCTCATACAGACGGAATGGCGAGATGTTCTCGAAGATGACTTAAAGAAGTTTGATGAGGGCATCGCCAACGGGCGCGGTACTATCTGGAGTGTGATGCCCGGCTTGGAGGAGGCGGTACTCAGTGCACAGGGGGGGGATGGCGACATGGTGTAAAAGCTATTCCGGAATTGGGTTGTAATACGGTGTGGTTACGTGTGGGTTCTCAGTGTAGACAATGACGACTGTTATGTTAGCTTTTATTTACAAAATCCAATTTCCAAATTCTAATATTGTCCCGAGTGGGTATAATTCTAATGAGAAGCCCGGGTTTTACAAAACAACCCGGGTTTCAACTCGATGATTGCGTGAACCGTACGAAAATGGGGGAGTTTCCAGCTCGACATGTAGTTCATAATCCGCTCAGCTTGATGACGGCACCTATTGTTCAATCCGCACAAACGGCGCTCGCCTTTGTTCTCGAGCTCACCGTCGTCGTCACAATCAAGGAGGAAGCCGTCTATGATATATCGACAGGTCATATTAATGTTCTACTGTGTCAATTACTAAGCTTCTGAGTATGAGACATCCCCCGTGATCGACTGGACTTGGATTTGAGTCTTGTAGGGCACAATAACACCGGAAGCTTTGGCAGTACGTATATGTGCAGTGGCTTCCTCCATAAAGTCTGTACCCTCTGCTCCTAAGCTGGATAATTGCCGGGTTTCTATTGACCTGGTGGTGGACTTTTGTAAATGTCCCATTAATGACGCTCCATGGTCTCTTTACTTCAGTAGTTAGACACTGTGTCAGTTATGTGATACTTAGCTCGATAGTCCGTGGCCAGGGTATCGATTCCAGAGAAGGAATAGACCCCAACTCACACCGCTGAAGTGAGTGTTTCCCACAGCTGGATAACCTCTGAAAAATGACAAGTCCAACTCGAAATAACCTCGGCTTTTATTTTTACAGTTATACGACAGTATAAAACACTCACTTCCGCGGTGTGATTGTGTACAAAGAAAAACTTACCGGTAAGAAACCGTCACAATCCGGAAGGGAGGGTAACACTCTGCTGCGCGGTGTGAGTGGTTTGTTTCTTCATTTGTCCTCCTTTCTCATTCGTCGTCCTCCTGTCTTGACAGCTCGTCATCGTCGTCCTTGTTCTGTCCTACTGGCCCCTAAAAGCTGGTCCGTCAGACTCCGCCTCGTCGTTATTTCCTACCCAGCCCTGTCGTCTTCCGCCGGGTCACCTAATTCGTATAAGATTATACTCGTTCATATTTCCTACATATTTCCTACCTGACCATGTAGCCTCCTGCCGTGTCGCCTGCTGCCCAGGCCAGCCTACTAGAGCAGACGACCGTCGCTTCGCTCGGTACCATCCCTGTCAATGATTGCCGTCATACCGACACAACCCGTGCTGTGGAGTCGTTAGAGCGCGAATCGCATCGCGTGGATGATCGGCGGCGAGCATGCGCCACAGTAGGAAGCAGACCATTAGTCACCTCAACTAATCTACCGAGCACCTCCCAACGATTGTCGGGAGTCTAGGGCACTCAATATAACTAACTCGGATAATGTTATACGTGTTCAAACGAATCATTCAACACTCAGGATAGCTTTTTACAGGCAACAAACGACATATTATTAGAATTGAACATACCTACACACTGCGAGCAACGATACATGCAATCAACAATTTGCATGGTCCTGATTGAAATTCATGCACGAGGCAATCATGATATTTCCACTAACCACTAATATATCATTTATATAATATATGGGAATCAACAGAAACGCCTAGTATCGTATGTACATCATCGAGCTGTCGTACAGTGTATATCATCTATTGACTTTCCACCCTGTCCATTCATATTCATCCAGACATACAAGCTGAAATCTCGTATCGCCTTCCCATATTCGAGTAGAATTGACTGATAGCCTTTTCGATTTGAAGGCCTGTCTAGGACCCAGCTGGACGTCGCGAACGATGCAGCGACTAAAAGAAGGATAACGTGCGTGTGTGCCGAGTTCTCTTCGAATGCTAGCCCACAAAGCGTAGTGATTTTCCGTCGGATAGGTTGCCATCACTACTTCCACTATCGCGAGTTCACATGCTTGCGGTAGCGATTTCAGCGTCTGTAGGAATAGCGAGGTATGTGCAGCACAATATCCAATTGAAAGGCTAACGAGATTAGTAGCGAGTGATAGATTCAGAGGCTCTTCAGCACAAATAGGGTCTAAATTTATGTACATCAGACCGAATAGACGAAAAAATATGTATCGAATTACCAATATGAAAATGAAGGAGCTTGAGGGTCGGCGCGCAACATGACACCAAAAAAAAAGCGCCCGTCAGCATGCCCATCCTGGTCGTTATATAGAGCTCTTGAACGGAACACAACGAGGGAGCCAGTCGCGTCTGTAAAGAGGGACTGTCTAGATAACTCGCCTGTCGATTGAAATTGGCAATACGCAATTCCTTCAGATGGAGTAGGGTGGGAATCAACGGTGATCCAGATGGATCAACGTCGACAATAAAAGGTTGGCGAACGGGATTCGCGACAGAAATAATAGTCAGTCTCGACGCAATAGACAGACACCCCAATGTATGGTTGACGTCTGCTTCAGAGCCAATCATGTTGATCGATGATAGCGATTTAACCTTGCCAAGATACTCCGTGCAAATCGGTCCGCAAAATATCCCGAAGTGTACGTTACGGAGCACGATATGCACGTCGATTCGCGCCGTCATCAGGAGTATAAACATGCATTGGATGAGATGACATCTGGAATTCCTGAAATTGGAAAATTCGATCGTCCTCACGTAGAGGCGAAGTTGCGGTAGCCGATGGAGACCAAGCACTCGCCGTTCACAATTCGAAGGCGTTAGCTCGACATAAGCGCACATCCGTCGCAGACACGCCACTCTGAATATGCGAGACGCGGTGTGGAGTTTAATGAGGACCGAAAGTGAATGCGGAGAGATACAGTCAACAATCATGTCGACAATCTCTGGTGGAAGACGTGGGATGAGGGAAGAACACCACTGAGGCTCTATACTCCTGTTCACCGTGATTGTCCTGTGTTCGTCAGAAGTAACTCGTATATGAATGGATAGGAACGCACCGTTGGCCATTCGAGCACATCAGCGAGTACATCATGAAAGTCAGTTGAGGATAGAAAATGGGTGACATATATATTCGACACAACAAATAATTTAATACAGCCACTGAAGTACCAGTCACGCACACGGGATCGATAGGTCCAAACATATATAAATACCACCTGACTGCTGCATATAGATAGAAACAATAAGCGAAGGTTTCAAATGTGTACAGCGTATATACGTATTACAAGATCCGCTCACATGTCAACCCACCACACAGATGCCCGTGCAGACGATTGTAAAGTCGATATCCACACACGTACCTCCGACCAAATCGGCAGACCTTGAATCATTCCGCTGAACTCTTCACCAGCCTCTCCGTCCAAGTCACAGGTTGTGTCAACCAACATACGAATATACAACCGCTTCAAGACAGGCATCGACCTGTTTACTGCCTCGGATAACAATATCCAATCGTCGCGGGACTGAGTATCACCATCATGTACGCTCAACGACAGTACGAAATACTCCAGTAGGAGCATCGTATTATGAGTTGTGATTGAAGAGGTAAGTTCTGGCACGAATATAGAATCGGTTCGAATAGCCAGATGCGTGAGCCTGGGGAAAGTTATCTGCGGAATAAGCGTAGGTCCGCCTAAATAGAGTATAAGAATTTGCTTTGTGAACTACCGAGCGTATACACACCTTTTAGGACCAGACACAATTTTTCAATGGTAGATGCGCACGCATCCACTACTTCGTATACGGAAGTAACGTCGTCATCATCAAACATGAGCCGCATGTCTTTTACGCACGACAATGCGTGGGAGAACCATTCCCTGGCTTCCTGCCCGTCCAGCAAATTTCTCACCATCTCCCTTCGCCACACAAATCTCTCGATAGACTTTCCGTTTGTGCCAATCCAACGATCGCATTCCCAGCACAAGCACACACTTCGACGTGTTCCGAACGTGATACTACGCAAATTATGCAGACTATTGACCAAACGCATCAAATCGTCCGCGCGATACGAACATCCGTCCAATACAAGACAATCCACGCGATCTGAACACATCATGCCCATCGAGATGAAGCGTTCACGGATCGTAGCATGTTCGAGAAATATCGTCAAAGGATGATCTTTGCACGACAATCTATGGATATGTTAAACAATGAAGTTAGCACAAGCAAGTAGCGCACTTGTTCGTGATGGAGAGGAATTGCATCTGCTCGTCCCAGGTGATATCTTCGTAAAAGTTTTCTATCGATATTTCGTGCACGAACAACGCCACGTGGGGGAAGATGCTGAGGAAGTAGTTCAAAGCGTGGAAACCCCTATCCGGAGAGATGGAGACACGATAGAACATATATTGACAGGCTGACCGATGGAACGCGCGGTGGGTCCGGTTCCACAACCGTGCTTCGTGTGAGCACGAAATCAATAGTTCGGCGATGTGTTGAAGGATCTCCAGCGGTAATACGGGCATCACAGCGCATATTGAACGATTGGAGCTGTTATCGGTACCAGACCCGATGGACGAATCGGAAGATGCGGCGCACTGGCGAGAATACGACACTATAACATACTCGTATTCCCAGTCCTGTCCGCCTGGTTCGTAGAATCTGTCGGCTTTGTTATTTCTTGACATGGCGAGTAATGTGAACCGTTTCGCGGTTTGATATGTTGGCTTTTATGGACGACAAGACACAAGGCACAAACGTGACGAGATACGTCTGTCAAAAGAAAATATAATAGAGCGGAGTATCAATCCGAAAAGAAAGCATATGATCGTGTCGCGCATTATATATTACACAAGAAACATGACATATCGGTACCAGGAAGCTATGGCTAATACCGCGCCACGTACTTTAAGATAGCAGAAGCGAAATCACCGGACGTAATATAACACTGATCAACCATTATATATTGATAAGCAAACAATCACTAACCACGAGGCCACATCTGAACTGCTGATGGCTGCGCACACCCGGGACGATATACAAAAATTTATATCAATCGATGGCAAGTGGAAGAGTCCGTGTTGGAGATTGACATGAGATCCATCATCTGCCCACGAAAAGCTCCAAATTCGGGTTTTAATAAGTGGATCGACGGGTCTTGTTTTAGGATAGACGTCAACAATCCAACACAATTCATTCCCAACATGCCGCAGTAGATTATTACCGTCCATCTCGAGCGTCGACTCGAATTTATATGACACGATCTTCTATCCCCTGTTTTGCTACTTTCGCAACTCACTTTCCGCTCGTTTAAACACGTTAACCATTATGCAAGTCCTCTGCGGAAACGTAGCAACAGGACAGAACGAAATGGCACGAGAATGAGTCACAACGTTCATAGGAACGGGTGAAATAATCGGTTAGGATCACCCATGAATCATACAGTACTTGAGTAAAAGTAGAAAATTGTGTCAATCGGATGATATTATGCCAAAATGATCTGGACCCGCTCTTCTCCCCGCGCGTATGTATAAACCTCCGAGACGGTTGCATTGTCGTAGGTTTGGATAGGGATAGATGTGGCTGCCGAGACCGAGTTAAGTGTAGTCTCTTCCAACTCGGGTGACGGATGGCGAAAGGTGTGAGAAATCAATGAATAGATTCTGGCTACTGAAAATATAATTATATGTGTCTTACGAGAAGGCGGGACGTATAAATCGAGAGTCGTTCGGTGTCAATGTGACCCAGGTAACGCCCAAGAAAAGCAATGCCTATGATCCAGTGTCGATACACGCATCGTCTGCATACATTAGAAATAGGTTAACCAAGTACGAAATAAGTTGCATACTGTCGTAGTTCGAATCGTATTGTAAAGTGTGGGCAACAAAGAGGAAAGGGATCATCTGTCAAGGAAAGGGATTATCTGTCCAGGTTCAACTGTGTAGTCGCAGATTAAGCGTCTATGTCTATGGAATGACTTCCAAAAAAAGGTTGGTATATGCATTTGATCGCATCCGCTATATAGCAAGGTCAGGTAACATGACAGTAAAAACAGGTACCGGGACAGTCAGCGCGCCCATTCAGGTAGTAGTACGTAAGTTATGCAGACCGTCATGTGATGGCGATGCCTCGTTAATCCAGGAACGGTCTAGTATATTTAACTGCGCAAAATAAAAATGTTTGATACATATTTAGCAACATTCTGCAATGACCCGTGGCGAGAAAATACCATGTGAGGATTTATCGATACCATCAGAGTCATAACAATTTGGGTCGTGTCACGCAGTAGGCTTCCGTGATATAGACATAAGTACCTCCGCAATCACCTCGACCGTGTCGACGTTGTGTTGTAGCATACCACCAATACTTTATTATCAACCACATGCCGACGATTCTGAATATTATATTAGCACGTGTCCATTGTTGTCGTTCAAACACAGCGGGATAACTCTTGTAGTACACATATACGGAAGTGAGATTTGCATTCTACGGTATGTCCCTTTTAGTATTGAAGCGGTAATGGAGATAGCATGGACAGTAATACGTTAAATCATAAAATGTTATCTGGTAATGTCTGATAAGCCGAATAAAACAAAGTAACAAAGGCAGATAAAAGCAGGTTGGTAAGTCGCGCTTGGACGGGAAAATGGTACGCAAGCTGTGAGCAATAACGGCGTTGTCCATGTTGAGTTATTACAGGACACACTAGCGACGTGTGACTTCAAAAAAAATGAAATCGAAAGCAAGCAACCGGACGGTTCTTGATATAGTAGCCCGTTATTGTCGGCGTGGAAACACATTTAAAACGCGTACTGACGATACCTTCAATATGTGCGCCATGTCCACTGATCTCACACCAGATCGTGTAATGGAAATCAGCAGGTCATTCGCTAAGAAGAACAAGGTAAGTACATCACATTACAACATGAGCATGTGGTCTGACATACGCAAAAGGCAACAGCCTTGTATTACGGTCAAATATGCGACCCCATGATCGTTTGCATACCTGCGACAAATCGCGGTGCTACCGCGCAAGAACTTCTTAACGATTTTCGTGAAATGTACTTTCCTGCCATCCGCGACGACAATGACACGCTAGTCGTTGACACAACCGATATACTTGTTCCGCCCAAGTCAGTTGATCGCGGTTCGGCGACTAGTATGGACATTGGAGATTTCCAGACATCAAATGACAACGCACCCCGGAACACGTATACATCCACGATGATGCACCTCGATATCGTATCCGTATTCTTCGGGAATATGGGTAGAACGGCATTCGCGTGACATAAGAATATATTCATCTCGACAATTCTTCCTGACGCGTGCTATTGGGCGGGTCCGGTCTTGGTCATTCGTCGGGAGTATGGAGAAGTTGTAGACATTGTACAAGAGGATGCACATAGCGCCGACATTGTCAATGCCTTGAATGAGTAAGCGAACGTTAATGGTGTATGAACATCTAATTAAGCTTCATAGATATTTTGCGCAAAGAACAACAGAAGACGATGATTTCGAAGGAATATTAAAAGTCAAGCAGACAGCATGGCCTACTAATTCGGTACGCGGCACGTTGGCCTTCGCACATCATATGGTCGATCGAGACAGTCGATTCACCACGATTAATAACGTTTTCGAACATTTGGACGCAGATAATTTGTAATGTACATGATAAGTAGTTTGATAGACGGCGAGGAATTCAAGTTGTCGCACTATGCGCATAAGCATGTTAAAAATCCTCCAAATTACTGCTTGGATCAGCATGAGTCCATATTTAATACATACACTTACCCAAAATCAACGCGACTACATGCATCGGATGTCGAATTTGCCTTGACATAATTGGATACACGGCGCTCGAAAAAATTGGACTTGGTATCCAGCGAAATGATCTCCATAAAGTCGAAAGGATTCTGCATATGGTATATCTTCTCGAAGCCAAGAGACTCGAGAAGCCAATTGGCAACATAACACACGTAGTTTTGCATAGAACCAACATTCATACCGAGTAAAGGAACTTGAATTGCATCTATGACCGTTGTAATAAGTAACCGTTTGGTCATAGAAATTAATAATACGTACCCTGCCAATACTCACACTCTATGGCAACTGCTGAACGAATCATATCGTCCATTGTACTATCAGCAATTGGGTCATTGACGAGCCGATACATCATACATCCGAACTGTGTATGGAGACCTATAT
This sequence comes from Strobilurus orientalis, assembly GCA_019915145.1. NCBI lineage: Eukaryota > Fungi > Basidiomycota > Agaricomycetes > Agaricales > Physalacriaceae > Strobilurus > Strobilurus orientalis. The sequence continues at coordinate 279,731 of JAHLML010000017.1, read as the reverse complement.
CGTAGATGTCAATACGTGTTCAACGGAACTGCCTGACTGACCTTCATCACGGGAAATCAACTCGTTCGCGAAGACCAGACCCGGCAGTAGATTCCTCTTTCGAAACCAAAATATCGTAGCAAATGACCCGGAAAAGAATAAGCCCTCGATAATGACGAATGCGACAATGCGAGTCGCAAAAGATGCGTCAGATGTAGTCCATTTCATCGCCCACGCAGCCTTAGCTCAAATCGAAGGAATCGTCTCCACAGCATGAAACAGGCGTCTTTTTTCGTCCACATCACGAACGTATAGGTCCAAGAGAACAGCGTACATTTCCGAGTGAATGTTTTCCATCATCGCCTGATACGTGTAGAAAAACCTGGCCTCTGGTATTTGTACTTCGACACAGAATCGCATCACGAGATTCTCGTTGACGATGGTGTCCGAGGAAGCAAAAAACGCTAACACAGACGCCAATAACGTGCGTTCCGATTCATTCAGCGCGGTCCACTGCTCGAAGTCTTCAGACAGATCGACTTCACCAACTGTCCAGAACAACGACACGGCATCTTGATACATGCGCCATATCTGTTATACGCATAAGTGAAAACCATCAAGAAGTCATATCACACACATCGGGATAACGAATGGGCAATAATACCAGGCGATCCTGTGAACGCTCGAGTAGTGGACTGACGGTGCACACCATTAGTACTTCGCCTTGAGATGCCGAAGCGCAATGTCGAAAAGGCAGACACTTGATCTACTAAAATTACATTACAGTTTAAAAGCAGTCGTGAAGTGCATAGCCACTTGTGAGATATATATGTAAACACATACATTAACACAACGGATCTCATCCGACAAAGGGTGTTCACGCTAACAGTATTTGATCAGGCGATACCAATCGGCCGAACGTAATCATACGGCACCGCTAAGGGAACGGCACCGCCTGACACAGAGAAACTCTCTTGTCCCTTTTCGAGCGAGTCACAGATATGGAGATGGTTCGGTGTATTGCAGACGGAGGCTGTCATCTTGCAACCAATGATGCCACTTAACAAGTCGAACGGGTAAGCCCGACCGACGAGTCTGCATGTTGAATACCGCAGCAAATGCATCATAACCCGGCTCGAATGCCAAAACGTGGATATTTGACGCGGACTCAGCAGCGCGCATGCGTGATTTCGTAGGGTTGTGTTATATGTGAAGAATCGTCGGATGGCGGTAGAACAGTGTGGCGTTGATTCACCAGCTAATGCCAGAGCACCACTTTGATAATACATGATGACCGTTGGCCAAGATTCCGGAGACGAAATATAGGTAACTGTCGTAACCAAGAGACACGCACACTCGAAGATGATGTCAACGGAGGGAGGAATCGACACGCAGGTCTGTTTGCAAACAAAAAGATCAATAGAATAGTTTAGGGCCGATTCATATCAGGCTCGGACATAATGAAGGAACTTGAGGTATATATCGCCCACAACAATATAAAACCCAAAGTACGGCACCTGGTTAGTGGCACGATGCTAGTATCTGCCCTTTTGGTGGCACGGAAAGGTGTCCACATAGTATAAATCCCAAAAGCAATGCGCGCTACCGACTTTGAACACGGATATCGACAAATTGCGCCTGTCGCGCCAAACGTCCGATAGGCTGTATATGCAACTCGCGACAGTAGCGTGTATCGTCATAACTATCCAGCAAGGAAGAAGCCGTTACTCTTCCGACGGTGAAAAACGTCGTGTCATCCTTATCACGGACGTCAACGATACGTCGCGACTTTCAGCTGGCATTGGTGTACAGAAAGCAGAAATTACGAGGAGATGCTGTATATATAGCTGACAGGTCATGTCCGCGCCCGTACACCGCATAGTTTAAGATACGTCTGAAGGCAGATCAGTACACGAAATAGGACGTTAAATAATCCACCTAGCAATAGTTGCCTGATTCTTAAATCTACATATCTTCGATTGATAAAAATGGTATAGGCCTTACGTCTCCCCCGGCCCGATAATCCAATCCAATCTCTTTATGACGAACCAGTAAATTTACAGTCGGGGTACGAAATAAGGCACTGTACATAGAGAAATCAGTACGCGCTACGTATCGTCTAGGCTATGACTTACGTATCATAACCTGATTATTCGTTGTCGGTTACACCATTCTACACGTAAAGGCGACGATAGAAGAAAATACCTATGTGTTGCATCGTTTACGACGACGCTGGACGTAGACGCGGGTTGCTGTGTACTGGCGGTATGTGTCGAGCTCAATGATATCATATATATATATATATATATATGCGCGCAATAATAAAAGACATACTTATCGTGATGTTCGCCTTGCGAGCCTTCTAATGTAGTATCAAACCTAAAATATGATGAAAACCAGCAGGCGGTTACACTATAGAGGACGTACGTATCTTCATTGCCGCGCGCCTTCCGAAATGTCTTATTTGGAACAGAAGACCCGCTGTCGTTGGCGCCGGAAGGCTGATCGCGCTTAGAGGCTGCTGGCATCGTTATAAAGTGGGCAATGAATACGACGTATACATCTCATTCATGCTAATTGTTTATAACTAGTGTCCAGGAACGCAAGACAAATGACAATAACAGAAGAGGACTGAAATCACACGCCATATATCGATTACAATACCGCGTCAATGCCTACATTCCACGCGATCACATGCATACTGTCTGCCGACCGAATGTCGGGTATTGTTGACTAAGGCCTGTGCAAACAAGTCAGGTCGCATTATTCAGAGCGCGATATGAACGGATTACAGGCACAATATGAATGCTCCAACAAGAAAGACAGTACGGAGCATTTCCGAAAGAAGGCGACGTGCACTGACTGGCACGATGTAAAATATGTATCAGGATCACGGTATGTGTAAAAATATAAAATGGGTGTAACGCCATCGATCGGGGCATTGTATAATCATTCGGTTTTTCGAACCCGATTTGGTCAATTTATTATAATCTATTCATGGTATCAGTCACTGTCAACGTCAGACCTGATATATTGTTTACAGTCTCTTGATTATGAACGTTACAGTACTATAATTCTATTGTTAACGGATCAAAAACGGATCTTAACACGTATACTACATATAGCAGAGCCATGTTAACTTTGACATACACTCATGGCGCTGGCCTGCATCTACGACCTCCCTCACGAACTCCTCCTCGAGATATTCAGCTACATACATTCCACAGACGACCGTCTCATTCATCTGGGTCGCGTCAACAGCCGTTTCAGAGCTTTGGCAATGAAACGGATGTCTGAATGTGTCAGTTTAAATGGTTCGTGCTCTGCGTACACGTTGTATCATTATATTGCCGACAAAGGAAGAACAAACGGACGGCTGAAGTGTCTCCATCTCTTGCAGATAGGTGGAACGCATCAGTACGGCGCGCAAAGATTGGGCCTATGGTTGTCCCATAACCTTCCAAATCTGATGCAACTTACTATAGAATGGTCGCACCTCAGCGCTATCACGGATGCCTTTTCAACATGCCCTGTGGTCCCCACGCGATCTATCTATATAACCTCGAGCTCCGTCTGCGAGTACAAACTCGCGCTATTACTGGCAAAAATGTGTTACACATATAGCCTCGATATTCGCTCGTCTGTAATCTCTCACTGGATGCGCAGTCATCCCATTCCATCTTCTATCCATTGCCCGACGTTAGCCCTAACGTCGTTATCTTTCGTCAATCGACAGGGTAAAACAGCAGCACCAAGTGTACGGTTCATATCGTGGCTTGGCAGTAAATGCCCTGAACTCGTTGAACTCAGTGTCAGCCGCATCGATGTCGAAGCCGTGGAACGATGGGTGACAGTATTCGGCCAACAATTGGAAGTGTTATCTATAGACTGCCTGCCCTCTGACGGTAAGGTTCCCGTATATGGTCGCGTTGCACGTTCTCATCATTTTCAAAGATCCCTTCAGTCTCAATTTGGATGACTGCGAGAGACTACGCGAGCTCCACGTATCGACAAACGCATCGAATATTACATCACTGGTACACACATTATCTTCATTTGTGAATGTGAAATCGCTTCGTCGCCTAACACTGGCATCACGATGTGTTTTGATAACCAACGAAGAGGGTTGGCAGGAATTATCAGAGGTCACGGATAATATGATCGGTTGTAGAACGACCGTTTTGTTTACTTCAAGGATGTACACACCCGTTCGACCATTCTCTGCAGTGACGAATAGTTTATACCATTGGCTAAAGGCCCACGGTGTCATATTTTACGATAACGTAGCATAGATTTTGTTACTAATACAAACATCAATCTTTCGAAAACCGCAACACAAACATTGTTATGTAGCAGAATATGATATTTAGCGTCAATTCACAATTTGACATCCCATTATCGACCAATAGAAAAGTAATATGTTCTATCAATGCGACCCACGATGCGTGACATTGAAGGACAGTACTGAATATGATTCGCGCGGGAGAAGAAGAACTGTCTATCATATACCACGGCGTACTAGGGACGCTAAGGTAGTAGGACTGACGCGGCCGAGTGAATGATCCCTATCATGAATAACACCAGATTGAGACGGGCCACCTGCCGCCACACTGACCTAGCAGGGAAGTCTGCATCGAGCGGGATTAGTGGCAGTTATCATATCATCAGTTACTATAGGCCCTGGATAAATTTTCCACCGTAGGACAGGCATTTTAAACGCTCGATACAGTAAATATTGCGCTCAAGAGCTGCGACAATGGGCAGGATCGGACCACATAGACGTGTCTGTCAGTGACAGAAGACGGTGCCTGTCCCACAGATGGCTCTAAGTAGCGGGTGGCTGGCCGACGCCTGGACGCGATCAAAGCGCAGGGCTGGGTACCTTGACAGCTTGTAAACTCCAGCTTGCATCATACACATCTATTATACGTGTGGCTCGTGACGCCTCATTGCCTCTTCGCTAGGGTTTGAAAGTCCGGTCCATGAGGACCGGTAAGACCGGTGGACTGGACCGGACTGGACCGATCACATGACCAGTCTAAAAAGGACCGGTCCGTGGTCCAAACCGGTCCCGGTCCTAGGTCCGAGGCTGAGCCTAGGATTTCCTGGACCGGTAAAGACCGGTTCAGGACCGGTTTGGACCGGTCCACTCAGGGTCCAGTTAAAACCAGTTTAAACTGGCCTTGAGGCACTAAATAAGTCAAATTTCTTATATTTTTTATGGTAAACTTACTCCAACTTGGTGATTTCAATGAAAATTATATAAAGATCTAGTTTGAGTGTGTATAAAATACGCTCTAAAGAGTCTATGAGTGTTAAAGTTCATTCTTATAGTTCGTATAATTTATCTGGTAAACTTACTTTATGGCAAACTTACTCAAAATTTTGCGAAAATACATATTTATACTAAAGGCAGTGTGGACCGGTCCTGGACCGGTTTTAGACCGAAGACCGGACCGATTAGGACCGATTTTGCGGTCCTAACCAGTCCAGTCCTAAGTCCGGCCAAAATTTGGATTTTTGTAGACCGGTCCGGTCCCGGTCCTGGACTTCAGAGGTCAAAAAACCGGACCGGACCGGACTTTCAAACCCTACTCTTCGCATTCTCGGTATCTGCCGATGACATGTGGAGCTATTATGACATACTGTGGTTCAGCCATTTCCTGGAGCGTTCGTTTCGATTCATACGACTTATCAAACGCTTCTTGCCAACGCCGTAATGATACTGGAAGCTATGCCCTCATTCTGTGAGGAAGTCGATACGACCTTACACTGGGTATAAATACCTTAGTATTCTAATTTGCATATTATCCTCATCGTATTGTATGTGCTGTTTCTGTATGGCCCGCAGGTCGTGTTCACACTGAAGATCTACAGATGAGTTTCGACTTGAGTGATCGAGTTTGAGTTCTCATCACAAGATACGTTCCAAATGTAAGTACGATAAACATGTCACTTCTCTCGCACTAGTTAATGCATCGCGCCACGCGCCACGACAGAGGGTACTGTCAATGCCAGCGTCAAATAAGGGCATCAAAGGTGACAGCGACTAATACCAGTACTGAAGAGTTCTCTTCGCACCGCCGCATATCGACGACTTTCTTGACGAGTAGTGTCGCATTGCCTGCAGAGGTTGGCGCGGTCTGAATCGGAAGTCTGGTGCTCTGAGATGGCCAAATAGGTGAATGTTATATCCTCTTCATACCCCACCATTCGATGCTACTCGTTGAAGGCAGCTGCTGTCGCACTGTGGTATCTCCCCTCTCGCGCTGACTGACTTGTACTCATAGGAACACGGTCTCGGATTCCGCAGACGGTCGACATCTACCCGCTTGCACCGAATGCGTTGACCTACGGCTCGCACGGACCCTTCCCTTTCACTTGCACACGCCTCTCAACAAAATGCCGAAGAGGAGCAGCTCTAATTGGACACCACAGACCAACGCTCGAGTATTCTTTGGCTCGACTCCCCGGACTCGAGTTTCTAGACTTCAGCTTGAGTTATAACCCAAGTGCCCAGGTTTGAGTTTCTGACTCGAATCTCGAGTAGCCCGTAGCTTAGGTTAACTCAGGTTGAGACTCAGGCTCAAGTCGCTTGAGTCGAGTTGCTCAGCCCAGCCCACGCTCTTCAATTGAGTTTTTATCCTAAGCTTCATGTGTAAGCAATACAACACGTTAATGTACAACAAATATATTGACTCTGTACCAAAACAGAGGGGCAAACATGAGTTAGGTCGCGACCCAAACTAATCCCTGTGATCACCGGCCAAACTTGAGTTTTGTTGTCATCTTTTTGTCAGTCAAGGCCGTGCCATATGGCCTTTACATTGTAAAGAAACACTCTTATATCACACAGAATAATACGACGTACTACGAACGGGCAGATCACCCATACTTTATGGTATCACGAATATATTTGTCATCTTGAATGGTCGAAGGAATGCGTGTATGTATGTTCAGTTCTAATAACGCGTCTTTTGTTGCCTTTAAAAAGTTAAACTGGGTCATTCGTTTGAACACGTATGATCTTATACGAGTTAGTTATTTCGAGTGCTCTAGACTGCCGACAATTTTTGGGAGGTGCTCAACGGATTCGATGAGGTAACTGATGGTCTGCCATCTACTGTGGCGCATGTTCGTTGGGCGATGGAGTATCCTCGCGGCGCATTTATGGAACAGACGAGCGATTCGATCGTGCCCTAAGGACTCCATAGCACGGGTTATGTTGGTACGACGGCATGCGTCGACAAGGATGAAACCATACGAACCGACGGCCGTCTGCCGTGGTAGGCTGGCCTGGGCAGCATGTAACGCGGCAGAAGACGATAGAAGAGCTCGAATGTGCCAAATACTTGTATCTAAACGTCTCTGTATATGCAGATATTCGAAGCAAAGTATTATTTCCTTGACAAGGATACAAACACAATAGTCAATACATCATCATATTTCCTATGACAAGTAATCCATAGCTATGCATGACTACCATATCACCTAGCCATCTTTAAAATACTACCTCACATTGTCTTCCTTCCCTCAATGTGTTCGAACAGTATAAACCGGTACATTTTGGAAGGTGACGATCGCGATGACATATAATACAAGTAAACTGACGAATAGTACTGCAAACATAAACTCATGTAACAAAAACGGTTTTCTTGGCACTACCCTGACGACTCTTCTCCCGTAAAGCTAGTACATCCTGGTCCGTGTCCTGCCAATTCGACGCGCGCTCTAGAATGATAAGATCTTCATTAAGTACCGTACACCGTGCTGGAGTGATGATATCGGCTTCCTCAGGGCCCTGGCGGTTCACTATCGCGACATTCCAAGCTGGTGCCTTCACTCCCGAGACCACTATGTCTATCAATCGAATCGGTCGAACGAAGTTCCCAATCCATTCGCCTCGAAAGACAAACCAGCAATGACCGTTGGCAGGCTTGGATCCTGGATGCTTTAGTCCGACTTGACTGGGAACCAGTGCTTGCGCCTGTCGCCTGCCGTGGACTATTCTATGTACACTGACTGTGCCGTCGTTATTGCGTATTTGCTGTATCGTTGTCAGATGTTCTTTCAACTTCTCCTTCCGCGAAGTACCATTACCCTTTTTGAGTTCGATGCCCGTCGTGGGGACAACGATCCTCAGGTTCTGGAGGTAGGGTTGCAAGCACCAGGGAAGATTATCGTTATAACGATAAGTGAATGGGGGAGGGAGGCCTAATTCTCGACGATCTCGGTTGTCGATACTCCAAGGTCCTTCTTCAAAGGGCTGTGAAGGAGGGCGATCGAGGGCACGCAACCTTAGACTTTCTTCCGATTCGATCAGCGAAAGTCGATTCGGCCTAGTATCCTCAATGAGAAGCTGTTGGTCGTGCGTGTTGTAATTCACCGAATAAGTTCGTTCGAGCTCGTCCGCGTAATATTGTTCTTTTCCTCGAAATCCGCTTTTGTGTTGCATAGTAGTCAGAGGATGGACAATGCGGAGCGGCCAATACGTTCTATGTGATCGTCAGTTCGAGTTGTATTTGTACTGAAAGAACGGTCATACTCAGTGTCGATGACCTGAGAATAACAATACCACTTCTCCAAAATACCCTCTTGAGCTCGGAGTACGTCAAAACGCACGAGGATCTTGAGACCGCTCGCCGTTTTGTTGTCCTTGATAACGTCTTCAACCGTCCCGGTTCGCCCTTTATAGGTGCCTTGTTTGATTATCACCGGACAGCGATACCAAGGAATGCGACCAGTGTGCATCATCTCCGGATAGAAAGGGACGTTGCCAGAGAAATTGCCCTTGTCGACATCGTACTCGAACGGGTTATGCTGACGGTGAACCGGATAATGTTGTTCAGGGACGAGAGATGGCGGCGTCAGAGTATACAATGGCCGCCCGGTTAAACGATTGTGAGGTTGGGTGTCACTGGTGATGTGAATACAATTGTTCTTGTGTATCCTAACGATCTGATACAACATTAGTAAATTTAGTATCAATTCACAAGAGAACTTTACCTGAGATGAAATCTCTGTAGGATTTTCGCCGCTCCAGTATATGAGAACCGTGATGTGTCGCTCTGGGCGTCGCCGTACGGAAGAATCGAAATTTCGGGAAGAATGATTCTGTATAGAATCCGCCGGTATCACCCATCCATGCAACATCTCTGTACTGCCGTTCCATATCGCCACTTCCTGTCCCACTTCAAACACACGGACCAGATGCCTTCTCTCGATCTCCACGGCTTCCACTCCATAGACGAGGGGCCGCATAGTTACGGTGTGCGTTAAAATAGTACGCCCCTCCGTATTGAGCGATGTGTGCTGAGAGGATACGACTTCTCCCTTCAAACCATCCCTAACATCCTCCACTATCTCACCAGCATCGAATAGCCCGTTTTCGGCAGGAGGAAGCAAAGAAAGGGCGGATTGAACATGACGATTTTTGCAGCGAATGAATTGATCGCGAATATGGGGAGACGAGGATATAGCGATCGATATGTGCGAACGGCGGACCTGGATCAAGGCAAGATCGTCCACGAATGCTGTACTTCCCAACCCCTCATACCGCATTATTCCCCGTTTCGATTCACTGACGGTCAGCTTGGACCGTATTTCCGAGGACAGAAGACGGGGCGGATGTCGAGTACCAGGCGCAGGTGGTATAGAACGGGGTGAAGATATCCGGTGTGGATCGGAAGGACGTTTGCCAAGGCTATAATCGCATGGTCGATCCTCGTAAGGACCATCGTTCGCCACATAATTTCGCTGCCACCCGACGGATATTCGCGGGACGACCTCGACCGCACACCAGACACTCTTCGAATCTTTTTGAACCCAACCTATATCCCCATCGTACTTTCCTCCACGAATAACAACCCAACATTTAGTATACATCTCTCGTATACCTCGACTGCTGCGCCATGCACGTAAGCGCTCAGAGGGAGATCGAAGGGGTTGCATGGTTCGAAACGAAAGTCCGTATCGCGCACGGCCATGATCGTCAACAAGAAGTTGAATCAACGAATCCATGGTCCCTCGAGTAGCGATGTAAATGGTTGGTAGTGATAGGGTCTTTGGGCAAGACCATATATCGATTATGTCGTCTTCTGGACGAGCATCGTGACGGAGTCGATCGACAATGGTCTGAGAGAGCTTAATACTCTGCTCATGCACAGCTGGCGAATCTTCTGTCGCTTCGGAATGAATATAATCATTTCGATAAGCCATAACAGCTGCAGAATGCCAATCAATATGTCGTCGTCGAGAAGGCGGGGGTCGGCGTTCATATTCCAAGTTGTTTTTGATCAGTTCGGAGACCTCGACAGCGGAGCGATACTGTGGAAATTGGCAATGCTAGTTCATTTCTGCTTGTTTATATGAAAGAACTGTAACATACGCGACATTCAATCCGCCATATTGTTACGTCTTCGTCGGCCAAGTTGTAGACACGCGAATGGACTGCGATTTCGTCCTCGTCACGTTTTTCGTCGTCGTCGAATCCAAGGACGACGCGTGCAAGTTCGATAGGCTTGTCGTATTCATTGTTTGTGACAATAGCTGGTACTAAAGAATCCAGCCATGATTGAAAAAGGTTTTCCGACAGTCGTTCCAATGAATCGATTTCCGTCGGAGCAGATTCGTAAGAGTTCGTAGAATCTCGATCAATATCATGATCTGTGTAGTTAATGGATTAGACCCTACGCACGATGTTTGTCGGCCTCCGCCACACACCTTCGAGTGCCGGATCATTTTCTTCGTCGCCCACAATGTCGACGTCGTCCGCGTCTTGTGCCTCCAAAGATACGAACTGCGCGGCCACCGTCGTGTTGGACATAACCAAAGTACCGATCAGGTCGTCGTGCCTATTTCTATGTTGACATCGCATAAGATTTATAGAATCACAAAGGGTTGGAGGATATAGAATGTTCTGTTATGCATAAGACGAAATACACGACACTTACATATAAGTAACGGGAGTCCAGCAGCGCCTGCACCGAGACCCACTTGTTGGCGAGAAGCAAAGTACAAAAGCTTACATGATAATACAGTTCGGCAAGATACGGCATCGCGTTTGACGTCCAATGTGCGTCAGACATTTGCGAAAATAATACAGCGGTTCGCAGTACAATGTAGAGATTCCACTTGTTATTCCACACAGGAATTCTCTCTCTTAGAGAGGGCGTAAAACCAGCTTGATCTCCAGAAGCCGTTCGTCTCTGTTTTAAGCATGCAAAACAGGTAGAAAACATCCGTCGAGATCGGGCAAGTGCCCACTATCACTCATCTTATATTTGTAGCGGAACCGGTGCGAAAAGGTCAACACGAGGCGAGCTCTCACGTATTGAGACACAATGGAAACCATTCACCCTTAGTGAATCACTGAGTGCAAATTTTTTGGAGCCTCTACATCTTACCGCTGTAGCACAGCCCGTATCATAAATATATTTTACTTATTTATAGTGGTGTTTATATCTATACATTAAAATAAAAGGAACTCGTGTAGGAGGTTTAATTTATATAAGCAAATTTGTACAACAGCGCGCGCGCATAGCAGAGGCAAAGCCACAGCGAGCCGGAGCTGGAGATCGAAGGCAAGTGCGAGCGTAGCGATCAATCTTACCGAAGGCCGGAAGTGTAAGCTCGTCGCAGTGTATTTCAAAACCATAACAAATGATGTAACAGTCCGTACGGTTACCTTATGTGTATTGTTTCACAGCAATATATTTGATTCGGAGATGTGTTTCGTTATCGCTGAAGTTCATAGCCCAATATTGATAATGCATATGATATATAATCGTACATTAATTTAAAAAATACTTGCGCATAGAGATACTGTAGTAATATATTCTTGATTGTTTATACCAAAATTCAATATTCACATTCGATCACTTTTCCTCTTTTTCTTCAGGAATGGTTGCTTTAAACGTCTCGATGTCTGTCCTTCTTGCTTATCATCCTCATCATCAACATCCTCCTCGTCGTCTCCGTTGTCGTCGTCATCCGTGTCATACACAGCTTTCCGTTTGTTGGTATTCGACGTTTGATTCTGTTCCAGCCTTTCGATTCTTACTTGCAAGTGCGCCAACTGCTGCTTCTGTGCTTCAAGCCGTCGGTCTCTAACGGCATTACGGGACTGAGTATAACTGAATCCTTGTACTTCGGCCAAAGTAACGACAAGTTTGCCGTTTTCAAACACAGGACGAATACAGCGGCGCTGTCGCTGCCGACAACGGTCGCATTTTGATAGTTCGCTCCTGCCTTTGCGATCGCGTGTACGAAGTGATTGGAGTTGGCAGTGATGCTGGAACCAGAAACATTCTCCACACCTTTTGAGCTCGTACGGCTCGTAAGGAGGATCGCCATTAGGTCGCTGCGTAGTGCGCGTGCCTTTATCCAACTGTGCAGACTTCTCGCTCGTCGATTCGTCCTCCTCTGTGTCATGATCATCCTCAGATGCATGAGACCTTTTATGTGAAGTACGAGGCTCAATGAGAACAGAGGCTGTCCTCCCTACTAAACTCGAGGACCCCCGTTCTCGTTCTCTGAGGGAAAGTTCGACGGTATGTGGAGGTTCGATTCGATGTGATGGTTCGACAGTAAACGGTGACGGCGTTGTAGACTCCCAAGCCACGGTTTCATCTCCCTCTAAGACCCGGGCCTCCCTCTTTCTATCGACCATGCATACCTGCTTATCTGTCCCCCTTCGGATGCCCGCCGACTCTGTATGCTCTTCAACCTCCACGTGTATGCGTTTAGACGGTATACCAGCTGGCAAAACCGGGGGATGCATAGTACACTCAGCGGCTGGAAGCGACGATGCATCGACGTCCATATATTCGGAAGGAGGTGGTCGAAGGAAGGATGATTCCGGTTCGTAAGGCGATACATCGACCTCGATGAATCCATCCACTTTCTGCACATCAGTGAACACCATGGGGAGGACATCCTCATCTACCGGGGAATCCGATTCATGCGACAACATATGCGGATTTAGAACAACGATCGACGAGTTAACCTCTTGCCGTTGTTTGGTATCTTTTACCGAATGATGTGGGTTCAACACAGTCAGCGTTCTGGACAGACCATACGGTGTGACGACGTTCATAGTAGCATTATGTTTATCACAATGAACGTCTGGATCTGGTTCGGAATGCGACGCGTGAACCTCTATTGATAACTCCGACTCTTGCAGATCTGGACACGCTGAAGAGACAGCTTCGTCGTACGTAGGGGGGCTTCGATTTCGCGACGGTGGAGGGTGCGGCAACGTGTGTGGGTCGATGGTCGATGATGCCAACGCTCGCCATCGTCCGGTCCCATTGCGTGTACGGGGATGTTTTGAAAGAGACGACATAGATCCAACGAGCACCTGTCGCGATTCAGGCTCGGGGGATGTTTCGTATAGAACTACGTCGTTCTCAATCTCCCTGTACACGTAGTGTCGGTTTTCGACGGGATGTATCGCTTCGTAGTTCGTCCTAATGCCCTCCGTCAACTCGACGCCAATGAGTCCGAATGTGGCCAACACGGTCTCATCTTGGATGAGCAGCGCACACCGCCAAAGTACATCGTCCCATATCTGTCGTGCAGAGACTTCAACGCGGCATAACGGGTGCACAACCTTGACGTTATCAAGGATGATATTCCATCTATCGTCAAAGCATCCAGACGGGGGATCCCGCTGTAGGAACTGAATAAAGCGTATGGGTCGACGTATGAAGGACAGGGCTTCCGATTCCGTGCACTCATACTGGAAGGAGGGTGGAAATCCAGGATGCTCCTTGAATCGGAATTCTTCGGGTACCCGGAACATAGTCTGCATGTATACCGCCTCCCGTTCGGCTCGCGAGAATTTGCGAATACAATTTCCTAGAAAGCTGTCCAGGATAAAAACTGGCCACCTAAGCGTGTGGATGTACTTCCGAATATCCTTCTGAACCAACTTCGTAGCCAGCTTCTCCCATAAACGGCGTACGTTCGGTGCGCGATCTGCCACACCATACGCGTTTAGAAGTTGTACGATATACACTGGCGATTCCAGCAGCTGATACCATTCGACGATGTAGAAAGGGGCTTTAGCATCATGTGCGATACGTTCGTTTAAGATGTATCCGGCGAGATCACGGTGCACACGACAATGTCTAAGATCTGGATGTCTGTACGTTCCCTGAACACCTGTGTCATCGTCGTCGAACCCGTCGGTGTCCGGGAACCAAAAGCCGTCGTCGGGACGAATAACGCGGTATGCGCCAAGATGCTGTTACACATTAATACAAATCACATATTATTTACGTATTTGGTTGACTTACTCTTTCACGCATTATACTGGACATCACTTCTGACTTCTTCATTCTTTTGGACTATACATGCGGTGTCAGTTACAACCGATATTTCTCTATTTCAAAATGCTCATCACATACCATAAGATCAGATTTATCTGGCCAAATTGAGGTGGGATCCGCCGGCGGAGGCGTCTTAACGGGTCGAACAAATTCATCGGCTAACGTCGTGCTCCGGACGGCCGACAAAGGAATAAGGTGATCCGGAGTGGGCTGTGAAGGACTGCGCGTACCGTCTGCCTTTGTCACGTCAGGCGATGGGCAAGACTGTGGTACTGGGGTGACTGTAACCGGCGCTGAGTCCGATGAAACAATAATAGGCGGTTGGAGTAATGGTTCGGGTTCAGAAATCGACAGTGGCGAATAAGGTTCGAACAGAGAAGGGGAGCGAGACGCAATAAGACGGGGGATGGAGTATTGCGGCGATGGAACGACTGGAGACGGCGCTGATACCGATGAACCAAGAACAGGAGAGTGGAATAATGGTCGGTACTCAGGAATCGACAATGGCGAATACGTCGCGAACGGAGAAGGCGGTCGAGACGCAATAAGACGTGGGGTGGAATTTTGCGATACCATTAAAGTGCTGAGGGGAGAGGGTACGAACAGCGGTGTACCAGGATCATAGATAGGCGTGAGCGACTCGTAATTCAGCGCTTCCCGTGCAGCTATGTCTCTCTCTAGTACCTTCAAATCCAACTCCTTCATTCGCGCAAACCCCTTATCGTGAAGCTTCAACACTCTTGCCGTATTCACAAATAGGTGTTCGTAGATCCAATCTGAATTCCTTGTCGCCCATTCACATCCAAAAGCCGCTCCCATAGTTGCCGCCATAAGACCGTCAATCTGATGCAGCGTCTCGCCGGAGTATTGCTTGATATCGTCGCCGTACAGTGAGGCAAACATACACGCACACTCGAAGATAACATTAGATCGGTATCCAAACCAAGACCATAGCTTCTGTATATTGTCGAGAAAACCATTTAAGAGGCGCAGGTGTTCTGGTGAAGGGAACGGCAACGAAAACTCGCCACTTTGAAACTGACCCAAGAAGTAGTAGCCTTCCGGTGTGGCATTGGTGCCAAAATACAATTTACCGGGGTCGAGAGGCATACGTCGCGATCCTGAAGGGACAAGTACGTCCGAGGGCTGATTCGCGACCATATGTGAAGGCTGAGTTGTCATGATATCTGAGACGGTGATGTTACCGCAACGTTCGAGGGATTAAGAGTGGAGGGCAGTGACGGGCGAAAGGGTTTTTTCGATCACAACTTCCATCTTTTGTAGTCTATCCAAAAGTGCATTCCGGACGCCACGGAGCAGCCTAGTAAGTCATATCCATGTATCAAAACGTGCCAAATGGCACACATGGGTGATGCATCAACAGTGCCAAATGGCACACTGGCCTGGGTATAGCTGGCTGGGGAGCGGGTGAATGGCGGGGATGCCTGGGGGCGGACGTGCTGCTCACTGTGGGGCGGGGCGGGTAGATCGACGGGCAGAGAGCTGGCGGGAGAGCTGCCTAATCGGGACAATGGGGGATGGGGGACAATTTGGGAACAGGGGGGAATGGAGGGGTTTGGGCAGTAGCTGGGTGGGGTAGGGGTGGGTTGCTGGGTGGGGTAGGGTGAGCACCTGTACTGGGATGCGGATGGGTCGGGGTGGGCTCAGCAGGGTGGCGCACCATAATTGGGGTGGGCTGAAAATTGATGGGGTTGATCGGCAGTACTAAAACAACGATCGGGGCATTTTGGGGGGGAGTGGGTGCTCAATTGTGGCGCTCCTAATGCTGGCCCAACCAGGGGGTAGGGGAGGGGGTCCTTTGCTGATATGTGGCGTATTTTTTAAAAGGCTTGCCAGCCACCCCTCAGCAGTCGTTACTCATTCTACCCCCAAAAAAAAAAAAAAAAAAAAATTATATTTTCACAATTCTCCCAAAACAAAAATGACATCGTTCACAACGTTATCCCAACCGTCCATCTGGCGCTGGTATGCTTGCTTGGCACGAACACCTGCAGTCTTAACCTTCATCACATTGATAGCTTGACGCCAAAAAAGACGGCGGTCAAGACGGTCACAAAACCGTTGATACCTTTTATCCTCAAGGCGCCCCAGTCTTCATCTTTAATCCCTTCTCGAGTCTGCAAAAAATCACCAGTGCCCGTTCCACTCCTCATCAAAACAGATACTCCCTCCCAATCGCTTCTAGCCCTCCCCTTCGGTTGTAAGAACGTCCACCACCCCAGAAAGTCCTTCTCCAGCATAACGACGTTCTGTGTAGAAGGAGTCCATGGCCATCTTCTGGCTCTTGCCACCCAATCGCTCACTACTGGGGGCCGCCGAGTCTTCTGCCGCATGTTTCCCGTATCCAGCTTGCCCTCCTTCACACCGTCGTTAACTCTCTCTTCGAACTCTAACCACTTTCTGACCAGCTTCCCCCATTGGCCCCCAAAGTCTTCACTCTTGAATGCTGTGAGACACAAATCTAGCTTTGGATCTAACCCTTTCCCCAAAACCAAGGGCTCAAGGCTGTTATCCTCGTCTTGACCCCCCTCTTCTGCCTCTGCAATAGCCCGAGCTCGTTTATTGGATCGGTCATCACAGCCCTCCTCCCCAGGCCGTTTGTGAGAAACGGATGTCCGTTCGACTTCCGTACTCTTTGCAGGCGGAGGTGGCGATGCAGCGGGGGAAGGGTGACGCGAGGTAGTCGGAGAGGTTGTGAGTTGCCTGGCAGGAGAGTTGGCAGGTGACGCGACCGTCAAAGCAGGAGGTAATGCAACAGGGGGGATAGTGGGTGAGCCCGCGACAGGTGAAGCAACAGGTGACACGGCGGGGGAAGCAAAAGGTGAAGCCAAGGGTGAAGGGGCTGGGGATACCACCGGGGAGTTGGTCGGAGACGAGCTGGGGAAGTTGGTCGGAGGCGCGCTGGGAGAGTTGGGCGCAGGCGCACTGGGAGAGTTGGGCGGAGAGTTGGGCGGAGGCGCGCTGGGAGAGTCGGGCGGAGTCGCACGGGGAGAGGCGGTGGGGGTGACAACCGGCGTGATAGGCGCTGAAGCCAACCCCTTAGAAGGCTGTGCTGACGCCGGATTACGTTGCTGCTCCGTTGAACCAGACTTGCCGTTGGAAGTAGGGGTAGTGCCGCCAATGAGGTTGTGCATACGTTCATCGTCTTGGTCAGAGAATCGGGAGACCATAATGTTCCCAACCTCCGTGTTTAGGTCCTCCGATGAAACATCTCGTTCATCAGATTTTTGCAAGGCCATTTTCCGACAGTCGTCCACAGCTATATGTGTGTAAGCATTCATTCAGCGTTCCCAATAGTATGGAAGTGTGACGTACAATAGCATTGCTTCAAAAATTTCCCCCAAGCGGCCTTAACGTTGTTACGAGTGAAGGAGGGGTCGGCCTGGACAAAGTTGAGCCCAACGGACCCTTTAGTGTGACCAGTACAGACACTAAAAACAGGTCAGTATTTCGCTCACTGTTGTTGCAGTAGATACTCACGTCAACATGGTCAAACGGCCGCCGTCAAGAGGTTCAGGACCTCCTCCCACACAGACAAAGGACCACCCTGTCTCCAATCGAAGCTCGTCGATTAGGGCCTGTACTCTTTCGGCGACGGTATCTATCGCCCTAAAAAAGCAACCTCAGTTGCCAATATCCAGAAAGCACAAGGGGACGACTTACTCTTGAACCTCCTCGGGGTCGGTACAAGGACCGGCGTCTTGTCTCGCCTCCAGCTCCTTCATCTTGAGCTTGTAGGCGGCCTGTTCTTCCTTCAGCTTGGCCTGTGACTTCTCCTCCCACCCCTTCTTCTCCCCCTCTGATAACGCGTCAAAGCGCGCTTTCTTCGCGTTAGACATTCTCCCTGCTCTCTCCTTCTTGACCTTCTCCTTCACCTCCGCACTATAGCGCTCAGCCGGCCCGAACTCGTCCTCCAACCCCTTGCGGAACTCCTTCATCACCTCCTCCTTTGAGGCTGTGAACCAAAGTTCCAGAGCCGACGTTTTTCGAGGCTTCTTCACCTTCTCCTTCTGCGCCTTGGCCTCTTCTTTCCGACTCCTCTCCCGCGCCTTGGATTTATTGGCCGTCTTTTCAATATACTCGATGCGGCGCTGTAATTTCTGTCAAATTTAATGTCAGAAACACTGCGGAGGAGGAGGTAAACAACACGCACGGGAATGAGATCCTTCTCTCTCTGACAACGCTCCTCATATGCCGCCAATTGCGTCTCAAACTTCCTCTTGTCTTCTTCCCTCCTGGCCTCCACCTCCGCGTGCCCCTCTCCCTCCACAGGATCTGAGTCGAAGTCTTCCCGTTTTGGACGGACAACCTCCTCATCCAGGGCGTTGTCGTCAATAGCATCCAGAAACACGTCGCTCGGCTCCCACGAGAGAGGGTATTGGGGGGGGAACCGCTTGAAGAAGCCTCGGATAATCTTTTTTGACGCGTCCGCGGCCTTGTCGTCCTTCACAGCCTGCTTGTAGAAGCCAGCTTGAGAGAGGAGATACGCCCCCCGCTTCCCGCGAAACGTTCCTGGATTGGGCATCTATACATTCCCCTGAGTGAAGAGCAAGAAATGAAAATATCAAAAACTTGCCGTGATGGTACAAACGGAAGTGACGCGCCGGTCAAGCACAGCCATCAAAACATCCACACACTGTCAAGATCAGGTCAATACTCACTATCACTGATACTGATACGGTAACTCAATACATTTGAACGCCTCTCACTGATTCTGAAGTAATGCATCGTTATATCTCTGCCATTGAAAAACTCATACAGAAAACGCCGAATATGAAACAGAAAACGCCGAACGAATATGAAGTACGCTACCCCCGCTATACCCCCGTCACCCAAGATACAGCCTCTTCGTCAGTCAGCCTACTGATGGTCGAAATCATATTCGCGGGGGCAATCTCAGCATCGTAAAATTCCTCCATCTCCCTTCTGAAATGTGCGTTAGCATAAGAAGTAGCGCGTATAGAAAAATGAACACACCCTTCCCTGAAGGCATAACGCATGCCGTCATGCTCGACGAGAAACACCGTCCGCCGGGCGGGTTTCACTGCAGCCGAAGCAAATGCAAGACTCCGACTGGAAGTGGCGAGGGAGCTGTGGTTAGAAGACGACAACTCCTTTTGAGGGGATGAAGAGGGCGCCCGAGGGGGTGCTTTGCCAGCACGTTGTTGAGGGACTGCCACCCGCGGGGAACGAGCATGCGTTGGAGAGGACGGTGCAACGGGCTGCGTTGACAAACGAGCGGGTGTGACAGGCGCACGGCGGAGGGTAGATGGAGGAAGGGGAGGGGACGGCGGCGGTCTGTCGTCGCCAGAATCAGAGTCTACGCTGCTAGCCGCTTGAGCATAGACCTCGTCCGCCCAGTTGCAATACAGTTCCTCTCTGGATACGGAGATCCTGTTATCGTGATGGTGGTTGGCCTTACAGAGATCGTCCCACCATTCACATGCCTCCTTCCAGCTATTCTTCCGAGGCGTGAAATAGTTGACGCGGCTGGGCTCAGGAATAATCCAACTGGATATCTAGAGTGTGAGCTGATGTCAATCATTTCTTGGTGGGAAAACGCACTAGTCTGTGTATATTCCGACATCGTCGCCACTAGGTACGACCCAAAACTTGGTGAGACTCTCGGGGCGAGTGCGTCGGTGACAGAGTGCGGCGTGGTATGGCGGTGAGCAGCGAAACCGCATCCTGCAGATGGCAGAAATAAGTAAGCAAGGAAACAGCCCACGAAGGCAAGGCGATCTCGTCATCACCGTTACTCATTAGATTCATGAGGTCGTCGATACGTGTGCCCGAGCCAATGAAGAGCGGACGGAATCTGGGCCGAATCTAGGGCAAAGGGTATGCCAGTCATCAACATTACTCAATCGCGTGAATCTAAATTATGTCAAGTCACCTTTGCTTCCGTCCATCATCATCATGCCCAAAGCGTGCGGCACCATCAACGTCGACGACGACAACGAGGAAATTGTTGCCCAAGTGCATCTTCCACTTGGGATAATACCGCCGTCTGATCTCTGGTACCTGGATGCTGCTCTGAACCACAGCCTTCACTCCCGCTTCGTGATCTACGCGACCACCATTCCTCGCCCAGCCCATTTGGAAGTAATTCGATACCTTCGACCGCACTACAAGCGAGCGGTCGCTGCGGGAGAGGGTGCAAAAATTCGGTTTTTGATGGAACTGGACAGGCATATGAGGGAGGTTTGGGGGCCCTTGAGCGGGCGAGAAATCAAGGTGCGGCATCCGCACTCATATCAGAGCGCTACCTGACCATTACTCTCTTCTACAGATGCTTGGATTCCGTCTGCAGTACGCGCGTTCTCTGTCTCGCCGCCGTCTCCCTATCACACCCCCCGAATCGGTCCTTGAGTGCACGGCCTGGGAGGACGATTCATGCGTGCCCCCCGATGACATCTCCGACGATGATTTGCTGCTCCAAGACTGCGAGTGGACAAATTGTGCCAAGACTCACACTCTGGAAGTCCTGGAACACTGGCTTGACCGCAGGTATGTTACTACCCCTCCTCAATTCCCCATTTCTTACAAGGCCACAGAGGAGGACCCGACGACGACGCACACGTTCAGAAATGGGCTCGCCATGCCCACACCTTTGTTGGCAACGTCCGAGCTGCCAACATTGGCCTATATTTGCGCTTCCGGACGTGGTCGCAGAACGTCTTTCCGTTGGAAACCACCCCCGCGTCCCCCGCTGAGAGGGAGCAGGTTGCCCTGTGGCTTGAGCAGCGGGAGGATGCTGGGGTGGTTATTGGGCCTTACGATGAGGATGCCGAGCATGAAGGGGCCGACGAAACGTACGTCCTGTACGGGCTTGCTTAGTTGTAGTTTCACGCTCCCCGCTGCCGCCTTTTATACCACATCTTGCAATATCTCTGAATGACAATTCAATTACTTTGGCTGATTTTGCTGGAACGAAAACAATTGAGCATTATACGTATTTAGAAAACTCTTTCCCCGCAGGCTCAAGGCCAGCTCCTCTGCCATAGAAGACACCAGTACCATCTCATCCATCTTTGCCCGCGCCAGCTCTAAAATCTTCGGCTCGTTCAATTGCTCCAGCTCCCCAAAAACGACCCGAACATCCAACATCCAATCCAATATGACGCGTAGTTCCGCTTTCACCTCCCCGGCGCGCTCTCTGAAAGCCCTTCCCCTCGTCTGCGATAACTCCCTCGACAGCCGGAGGAAATACTCCTGGGGCCGGTCGACTTCCCGCCAAATAACGATTTTTTCGTGGTAGCCGGTGATTTGTGCGAGCTTTTGCTGTGGATCAGAGACGGTTTGACGAGCGAGGCTTAGCGACGGGGATGAAGGGGGTCGGCTCTCAGGCAAGGTAGTTGGGACACCGTCAACTTGACGTCGGCGTACAAGCAGCCTATAGAGCGTTCAGTGAGTCGCCTCCCCATATAACGGGTCACGCACCGTTCTGAGTCCTTGCACACCTCTTCCAAGTATCTCTCTCGACGACGCTCACGGATGACCGCGCCCTTCTTGTGATATTGTTTCAGATTGTATTGTGCTCGGGCCTCCTTCCGCGTCTCGGCGTCGTTGTAGATGCGAGGACGGCCGCGCTTCTTGCGGGGCGGCATATCCGCGGCGGGAGTCGTGGTGCCAGCGATCGGTAGTGGTGGTGGAAAGGCAAGTCAATGATCGAGCCTTGATCAATCGCGACGGGTCCCATCTTCATCAAAATTTCTGTACTATCACTTCTGCCACTATCCGTACGAGTGATTGTAGGGCTGAATATACGTTAACTGTGACCGAATCATACGTCCAGAGAAGAATCCAGATACCCATGTTAATCTAGCTATTACATCTCGCGTCTCTGCGCGCCGTCAGAGCACACTTCTGTTCAGTAAATTAATCCTGTAATATTGGCTTGAGAACTTTACAGCTAGCAAGTTAAATTGTCAGAGGCTTCCACTGTCAGATCCTGGGAGTCAAGAAAAAATAAGGAATCCGCGGTGATTTGAGCAGACACATTGTCTCAGGACATGCAAGTGTTGCGCTTACCCGAGAACAACTTGATCGTACAACATCGCTGACTGAGCTCGGCGCGTCGGGTTGAAAACAGTGTACAATTGCTTATAAGGTCCTATTGTCGGCATAAGATTGCCTGTTGATGTTAAATGAGGACCTCTACGCTACAGGATTAAATGTCTGAACAAGTTTGGGCCCGCCAAACGGATTTGGCACCATGAAAGACGTTGGTAGGCCTTTCACTTATCAATTCACGCATCATTTCACCTAAGATACCCAGTGCAACCCATACTTTACTTCACGCATCTTTGTGTCGCGTGTGAGTATATGGGATTAAATGTCTGAACAGCAGGCAGGCGACCTGCGCGCTCTCATCGCTGCACGAGATCCGGTCACGTCACGGTTCGTCTGTTGTCTCTTACCCTCTTGGTCCATGGCTGCCGTAGGCAAGTTTTTATTTACCGTCTTCTTTTTTTTTTTATTCCGTAGTTTCGAACGGAGCTGCTGGGCATAAGCTAACACATTGGAGGGCCGCCGTCCAGCAGCCCCGCGCTGTACTGAGCTAAGCGCCACGCGTTGGGCCGTCTGCGCTTTTAGTTTACCGTTTTCCCCCTCTCCGTTACCTTGCCTTGAGTGTTCATGCACTAACAAACCAAACCCTTCCATGTAGCCTCCACAGAACGCCGGACGCGTTCTCATCGCGTCTTCTCGCCATTTGCTGGGCCAGCTCTCCCACCCATAGTCACCGCCGTGACGGTCGCTGCGCTGACTGAGCGTCGGCTGCAGGAGCAAGCACAACGCGACGAGCAAGCGCAACGCGACTCAGCGTCGTCCCCAGACACTGAGGACCTTTACACACGCGTAGCAACCCCGCCACCTTCCTCCCCTCTCTCCTCTGTACCGTCATCGCCTCTCTCCTCGGCTCCGTCATCGCCTGCGTCTACGCTGACGCGCCACGCAACGTTGAATACGGCGCGCCAGCCGACTTTGAAGTCGGCTCTCTCTCCCCCCCTCTCATCACTTCCGCCGGCGTCTCCACCTTGCTCTGCGCTCCCTGCCGCGCCTAATATTGCCCGGCCGGCCGCTACTATTGCCCAACCGGCCGTTCTCACCCATCCGTTAGCTCGCTCCGTCTTCGACTCTTCTGCCACGTCACCAGGCCCCAGCACTACGCTATCCGTTGAAGACGCGGAGCTCGAGCTGATCGCGTACTCGTCAACCGACGAGGAGTCGCTCCCGCCCTTGGACGCCGACCACTCTGCAGATGGCGCGCCCACTCGCCATCAATGGAGTAGCGCGCGCAAGAGGCATCGTAAACGGAAGAAACGGGCAGCCCAGCAGACTCAGCCTGCTGCGGCCCAGCCTTCGCAGACTGACAGGCTTTCTAACCGCTCTCGTAAGCGCCAAAGACGCGCTGACCTCCGAGCAGACGACCTCCACCGTCGGCTGGCCGAAACCCCGCCTCACTTGCTGTCGCGCCGCCGCCCACCCGCACAACGATCGCGTCGGCATGGTATGGAGGCGACGGTAGTGGAGACTGATTATGTACCGGAGCAGAAGGAGTGGCAAGGGCCGCGGACCGACTGGGATACGGAACGGTGGACTTACGAGCGCCTGGGGGAGTTGCAAAACATGGGTCATACCATTGTTGAATGGGAGGGCGGGTAAGCCAGTCTTATAAATGTTTGACGTATGCTGACCGGCTCTTCTTCTCACAGACGCCCGCGCGTAATTCTTGATGCAGAGCGCCGCATTATTGTGGTATTGGCGGGCCATCCCAATGAGCCTGAATGGGGTGCCCGGCTCCGGCGAATTCGGGAGCTCATCCGCCGCTACAAACTGCGTTGTAGATTTGACGAGGAGCATTCATATCACCGGCGCGGAGATTATGAGACTTTGGGCTGGGGTATTTCTTTTGGTGGTGGTAGAGTTTATCCGGGTTGGATTGACAATGCGGCCTGCAACGACGCCGCTATGTTCGAAATGCTTCAGGATGAGGACGTTAAGCGTCTTCTGGACTTTGCTGACGGTGTGTTTCTTTTCTGCTTCTTGGTTAATTATCCCTGACTAGATATGCAGCCCAATTTGCCAAATACTTTCCGGCGATCCACAACGACTTTGCGGAAACGATTGAGCGGGTTGTTGACGACAACCCTCAGCTACACACTCCAATGCCGGGCTGTGCGTGGGCCGCTGCGCACATCAACTTTCCACCAGGGAGTTGGGCCAACGCGCACACCGACCATCTAAACCATGTCGGTGGTTTGTGTGGGGTATGGGCCCTTGATGACTTTGACCCCGATAAAGGTGGCCACCTGATATTGTGGGATTTGAAGCTTATTGTTCGATTCCCTCCTGGTAACTTGATCCTACTCCCCTCTGCCCTCATCACCCATGGCAATATATCTATTCACGGCGGTGATTCGCGCTCCGCCTTGGTTCTGTTCTCCGCCGCAGGGCTTTTTCGATGGGTCCACAACGGCATGATGTCGGACAAGGAGTTCGAGGAACTGGCAGCAAAGGACGATTGGACGGCTTGGGTTGAACATAGAAAGGAGCAACCGCGTCGTAATGCGGAGCGTTTCCCTCTGTGGGATGATTTAGTACAAACGTTTCAGTCTTAGCTCTTATATCTTCATATTTTCCTTACATTGGGTAGCTGTAGCCTTTGTTGTAATTTAAGCCTGTACGCGTACCATGGTTTGACTTACAGATTTATTCCAAAGAGGCTTTGCCCAATGCAGGCCAAAGCAAGACTGGGTGTGATTACGTTATCAAGTTCCCTTCTCCTTCCACCTTTCGCGCATTTTCTTCTTGGCCCCCGCCTCTTCTCTCACTGTAATGTCTGGCATTCGTCACGGTCAGCACCTCGTATACAAAAACAGTCGCTACGTTCGCCGGAGGAGAAATCCTGGGGGAGGAGGGACTTCGACGCGAGGCGCGCAACGGGAACGCCTATTGGACGACAACTATGAGGGAGACTATGAGGTCGTACAGTCGCGTGACACCATCCAGGACTCTCGCGGAAACGTACGGGTTATGCCCGCTTCGCCTGGAAGAGGAACTCAGACCTGGGTGACGGGAAGCTCTTGGGTGGCGCCAGAGGACAGTGAGATTGGCTTGGACGATCACGGCGGGGGGTGGGTGGATGAGATTGAGGCCGACTTCGAAAATACACGCGTAGTCAGGCAAGCAGACATGAGTGCCAACTCAAAAGGCAAAAGAAGGGTGCGTAGTCAGAAGTCGGTGCGTGTTTCCTCCTTGTTTCAGATGAGTTCTTGGCTAATACGTCTACCTTATAGACCCGACCCAATATCTCATGGCTGCGGTTTCACCGCTCTGATTATCTGGACGAGCTTCTACGATACAAGGGTAGGGGCGATTGGTCGAAGTTGCTTGTCTGTCCCGACTGCGTCGCCCGGAAAAATCCAACTCCTTCCCTCCCGGAATATCGCTGTCGCCAGTGCTTTGTGAGCGACTTGTGTTGCCAGGCATGCTTCCTCAAACGGCATCGCCAGCATCCTCTTCATCAAGTCAGGGTATGCACGTCCCATTACAATATCCTCTGCTCAAGCTAATGTCTTGCAGAAATGGAACGGCCGTTATTTCAAGCGGACGTCATTGAAGAAAATTGGTCTCCGCATCCAGCTCAACCACAACTCTTCGCCCTGTCCCAATCCCGAGCCCTGCCACAAGGAGTTCAAACTTCTACACACCAATGGGATCCACGGCGTCGCTCTCGACTTTTGCAACTGCTCTCGACAGCTACCAAAAGCAACCCAGCTTCTTCGCCGCGAGTTCTACCCTGCCAGTCATGATCAGCCTCGAACGGCGGCAACATTTCGTCTTTTAGAATTCTACCACCTACACTCGTTATCTGCCAAGGGTGGCGCCCACGACTTTTACAAGACTTTGGAAAAGCTCACTTCGAACACGGGGATGCAGGTGCCAAAGTCTCGCTACCGTGCATTTATGTGTATGACTTTGCAATGGCGACATCTCAAGATGCTCATGCGAGGGGGCCGCGGGCATGAGGCAGGGGGAGTGGAGGCTACCAAACCGCGGGACCTGGTGATTATGTGTCCCACCTGTCCCTACCCCGATATCAACCTCCCCACCAATTGGGACAAGGTAGAAGAATCTCTACGGTACGTATTCCCATAAACGTTTTTAC
Source organism: Strobilurus orientalis (assembly GCA_019915145.1). Taxonomy (NCBI): domain Eukaryota; kingdom Fungi; phylum Basidiomycota; class Agaricomycetes; order Agaricales; family Physalacriaceae; genus Strobilurus; species Strobilurus orientalis. The sequence goes on along the minus strand of JAHLML010000017.1, from coordinate 253,223 downwards.
TTATGCTGACTATCCAGTTCAGCTTTCTCTACGTGGTTATGATCTGTATGGACGCAAACTTTCGCTTGAAGGAGCAGGAGGTCTCCTCCTGGTCGAGGGATCCAGGGTTTGGTTTGGATTGGGGGTATTGGTGCAAGCAGGCCGAGTTTCGGCGCTATGTCGCCAGCAAATTGAATACTGCAGACGAGGTAAGCTCACTCTCCTGAACGGGTACCGACTGGCTAATAGAAGGGTAGATCAGCACCTGCGTGGGGTTCAATGCGCTGGAGAAAGCAAAAACAAAGTTTTCCAAGGGTTTGCGCTTCACCGGAGTGGGCCAGTGTGTTTGCGCGCGATCGGAGATGGTCCTCACAGCATGGAACCTGACCAAGGGAGAGGCGTAAGCTATTATTTTTGTTGGTGTTCATTATCATTGACGTTCTCCTCAGATACGCTCCAATGGACTTTGGCTTTGCAACCGCAGCGTTGATCTATTGCAAGCTTCTATGGATTCTGTTGATTTACGATATCGCTTGCCAATACTTTATCCATCTTTGTACTCGCATGAAGGACTGGCCAGAACATCTACGGATACCCTCCTCTACTACTCTAACGCCAGGAATCGGAAAATTTCACGAACCCGGGCACCAACAAATTAATCACCAGGCGTTCTCCCTGTTGTTGATCTTGTGTGCCGGTTACACTGATGGGGAGGTGAATGAGCGCGTCTGGGGGCCTCATAATATCTTAGGCAACTCCACAAAGACTATGGGTCCGGGATCTCGCGCGCTAGTTTTGGACGACAATTGGGGGCATTGGAATCACCTGAAGTATATCTTCATGGGGTCAACGCTCGCTCGGCGGTATAAAGCGGGAGTCATGGAGCGTAATCGCCAAGTAGAGGGTCACAAGAGTTTCACTGCTCAGTTGCCGGAGGATTTGACAAAGGAATGGGAGGAGATGTGTGTGGCGTGGGAGAAAGACGATTTTCCAAAGAGCGCCTTTAATCCCTTCGAGGTACCGGAGGAGTTGATGGGGGAGAAGGAGATGGAGACAGAGCTGGAGCTTGAAGAGCAGGAGAGGCGCCGTCGCGGAGGTCCCGTGCTTCATGAACCTAGTGCTCATGCGTTCATCAAGTTAGGGCTAGAATTAGAGGAGGAGCAGTGAGTTGTTTGGCTGTCCTCTTTCTGTAAACTCACCACCGTCAGATACGAGATTAAGGCCAAGGCGTCTAAAGAAGAGTTACGACTTCCTGGACGGGGAAACCGGGGCCCTACTCGAAAACAGCTAGATTTGGAAGAGCGCCGGCGAATATTTTTCCGCAAGCTCAAGGGATGGCTAGATGTTCGGAGCGTGTATCTCCCCGGCCTTGTGCAGTACCTGAAGGACGCGGAGCAACCAGGCGCAGAGCTGGGAGATGACTGCGAATTTCCAGAGAGGGAACTTTTGTGGCTTCCTTCCTCCATTGCCCAGAGTCGCCGGGGCGGAGTTTGCACTGCTGGATTACCGGAGATCGAGGACCGCTACAGAGAGGCGCAGCTGGGGGATGCATTGAACGGCGTCCGCCACGTTCTGCGCGTCAAGTCCTGCATGATGCACTTTCAACATGGAAACATGCGGGGACAACGGGAAGGGAACCGTTCAAGGACGGTCATTGATAGGGTGCATGAGCGAGCTCTCTCTTTTGCTATCAAGTATCGGAGGGCTCGACTGGCAAGGTTAGAGTTGGTGGGGTCGGGGTCTTGGGAGGGAAGATGGAGAGAGTTGACGAACGCTGATATCCGATCCTACGTGGATGTCGAGAAGAAGAAGCCTGGTCCGGGAAGAAGAGGAACCAACGAGGAGGGGGAGGAGAGAGTGGGAGGAGAGGCAGAAGTGGAGAGCGGGGCCGGGTCTGGTGAAGGAGAGAGGTTAGAGGCTTTTGCTGGAGGAGATGAGGGTGTTGAAGCAGGAGATGGGGAGGTGGATTTGCTGGCCAAATATCGAACTCGCCACGAAGGAACAAGTCGAACGCATAACACCCTGTCCTGGATTTGGCAGACGGTGACCATCAATCTGGAAGACGGCGCTGATACCGATAATCGTGTTCTGAGATCGGAGTGGTGCAAAAGTCGAGCTCGGTCCAAGCGAAGTACAGAGGAGGTGCTTCTATTGAAAGAGGAGATGAGGCGCAATCTGGAGTTTTTGGCATGGAAAGGGGGTGTGTGGCGTAAGCGGATAAACATGAGGGCTGTTACCGATACGGGGTTGAAGGAGGGTTTGAATGCGTACGCGGAGGAGCAAGCCGACTTACAGGAGGAATTGAAGGACCATTTCAAGGATTTGTGGCAGAAACCACTGCAGGAGATGGATGAGGAGGTGGAGGGTGAGGGTGATGAGAACGTAGTGGTTGACGAGGGAGATGAAGACGATGATGAGATAGAGAGACAGGGTGAGCATGGGGAGGATGAATTAGGTGATGATGGGAATGGAGAGGAGGATGAGCATTACCGTGCAGATCTTCCAATAAATGTATGATTTTTTTTTTTTTTTTTTGTGGGAATGAGTAGCGCTGAATGAGGCGTAGCCATCTCTACTTTTTAAAAAATGCGCCACATTGTTGAGAAGAACCCCTCCCCAGCACCCAATATCAGAACGCCACAGGTGAGGAGCAATCCCTCCTCAGATTAGGTCCCCATCACTGCCCTGGTATTCCCGATCACCCCCATCAATTCCCCACCCCACCCCATTTATAGTGGGCCACACTGTTCAGCCCCTACTCACCCTACTCTCACAGCCTAGCCCCATATCACGTCACCCACCAGCCGTCCACCCCGCCCAGTCAACCCCCCACATACCCCCAGCCCGCCACATTTCAGATCACCCCCCATACCCCAGCTATCCCAATTAGGCAGTGCTCCCGCCAGCTCTCCGCTCTTCCATCTACCCACTCCGCCACACAGTGAGCAGCCTACATCATACAGTGAGCAGCCTAGGCGCTCCCAGCCATCACCCCCGCCCCCTACCACTAAATCCCCTGCCATTTTACCCCCTGCCATTTGGCACCTTTGATGCATCGCTAAAATGTGCCAAATGGCACATCTTATGCATGGGTCTGGCTGCTAAAGGTGCACGGAGCGCGCTTACTCATACGTGATTTACAGCGCTTTTGAAAAAATAAAACGGAATCGCCGAATTGTTTTCATATATAGCCATATTTACCAGTGTTTACTTCAGATGCCCATGCAATCGCCGAGACCGTGCATTCGATTACCATAATTTACTATTTTAATGTTAGGGCCGACTTCGTTCTAGTTGGATTCATGCGATGTGAGAATACCGTTAGCCATAAAACAGCTGCTTGACAATTACAAGTACCAATAGTATGACAGATAATAATGTTGATATATTCATGAATATCGCAACACTCGAATCGAATCATTTTATTCAAAATTATAACGTCGAAGTGCCGCCAAACAATGTGAGTACGAAAACATGTTCGAGCATGACATGCAACATGGTGAACCATATACGAGTTAACCATATACGAGTTCGCAATATTACTCCATTTGAATAACTACATATCTCTACTTTCCCGTATATTTACTTCGTCGCTTTCTCGAATACGGTTTCAACCGAGAGAAATTCGATACACCCAAAGTTTTTTCTTCCTCCGTCGTGTCCAATTCGTCGCACTCCTCTTGCTCCCCGTCGTCTTCACTTATTCCCGTATGTCTCTTGTGTGATGACTGTTCAAGAGTACCACGCGACGGTCCCGGTCGATATTCTTCATCCGTATCGTTGAACGCATCTACATCTGTATCTTCAACTGCATCACTGTCAATCCCATTCGCCAGCTTCGAGAGTTTCTTCTTCAAGTTCTCTATCTCCATTGCCTGACGAGCAATCTCTGGACCGAGATTGACTCTAGATTTCCGTCGGCCAGCCAAGCCTTGAGCTTCCTCGAACGATACGACAAGTTTGCCGCGAAAGAAGGCATGTTTACACTTGTGATGATGTCGGAAACACCAATCGCATTTGATAATGCCCTCTGCGTTTCTGCGAGCACGCTTCCTAGGCCGATCATGGCTGCATTCGTGGACATACCAGAAGCAACCACTACACTTGTGTGGTTCCGCACGCGTATAAGGTGGATCACCGTTTGCTCTGATCTTTGTTTTTCCATCCATGACAGTCGAGACCTCCGATTCATCGATATACACCGTATCGACGGGCAGACCCGGCCAGTCCTCGTACTCGTCGTCACTATCCGAGTACGCCCGTTTACGAGATTTTCGAGGTCTAGAGGACTTCCTATTTTTTTTCAGAACCATCGGTTCATCCGCACGTTCGTTTTCCATATCGATATCAACAGCCGAAGAGATAGGTACAGCTCGAGTCTGCACAGGCGATGGTATAAGATCCTGAATCGGTGCCTGTAACGACTGCCCCGCAAGAGGAGAGCCCGTGCTAATTCGGAGTGGTTGCGACGCTGGGTTTTCATCGTCAGATTGATCGCGAGCTATCAGCTCTCGAGAAGCGAGCAGTAGATGCGGGCTCATCTCCACATCTGTTTCAAGCAGTGGAAGATTCGTTTGCGGGTGGGATGCTTTGTCCATATTATCAGAGTCCCAGTCGGGCGTCAACTCTCGAGGGGTCAAAACTTGAACGTGACGAGGTCGATGAGTAGGTAGTCGATCGAACAGAGGTGCGGGGATGATCAATGGGGGAGTGGTGACCAGAGACGCGTTCATATCCGCGTCAAATTCGTACGGGGGAAGGGGTTCAATATCTTCCGGATTCATATTTGATGGGGGGTTAACAGGAGTCGGCGTGTCCTCTCGTGTTACTCCTCGCCGAGAATCGTAACAACCAATGTTCGCGCCAGAACGGGTTACATTCGGTATAGCTGCTTGCAAGAAAGTAGTCGTATCGGATGCTTTTGTTCGCGAAGCGGTGCCTATAAACGACTCAATGACACTGATAACACGGACAATACCAAAAAAAACATACAAAGCGGCGTCGGTTGCGGTAACGTTATCGTTCGAAATAGAGAAAGTGGAGGCAAAGGAGGACGTGGCTGAGGTCTTGTCGGTCTAGACGATGCCATGCGCGATATTAATCGGTTGTCCTCAATTGTGAAGTATAGCCTCGTCGGAGAATGGGATGGGTCCTTCGTATCTGGCATTATTTCCTCTGAACGTACGCCGGTGAGTCCAAGGCGGACCCTGTCCGTGACTCCTAAAGTCAAAGCACTACGCCACAGTACATTGTCGAATGTCTGTCGCGCTGATACCTCGACAGATACCATTGGAAGAACACGAGATATCCAAACAAACAATCTCTCCCAGATGGGATCGAAGTCTTCTCCTATCCTTCGCTCTCTTTCTCGTATCGTCCTCTCAAAGAAGCCCGGCCGTCGAATATATAATAACGCCTGTTGTTCGTTGAATGTGATACGGAGCGAAGACGGGAATAACGGATTCATCTCGAAGCGAAGATGGTCAGATATGGATACGACCTCGTTTTGTATACTGTTCAGATCAGGGTTCCGTCGAATCTCGCCCGCGATGAACGAGTCCATTCTAAACGGATTCCATCCTAAACGCTCATAAGAGTCGGCGGATTTGTTGCTTTTTTCGTGAAGCAACCGACTTCCCATATGTTCCCACCACAAGCGAACCGACGGATGTCGATCGGCAACGCAGTAGGAATTCAAGACATCGGCGATTGACATAGGATTATTCCATATGGCTTCCAAGTCCGGAAGCTTAAACGGAACGCGATACTCCGGATATATATCTGGACGTAGAAGAAAGCCTCGCAAATCGCGCCGTAAATAGTATTCTTGGTTTCGGAAGCCGTAGATCCATTGGTTAGTCGGATGTCCCAGTCGGTCATCTCCCGTTACATAGTCGTCCAGTATGATGTCCGACTTAGTAACTACAGGCTTCATCATGGGTACCTATTGATTGATATCGGTCCAATAACCTAACGACATTGATTATGATGCACGTACTTTGAGCCTTACAATCAATCTTTCTTGCTCAAGACGTGCGACCTTCGTATTTTGCACGATATTCACAGTACTGGGTGACTCGTCCTATTATTGTTTGCGTTAGGTATGTGTTACAATTTGGCCGTCGATACGCCTACCATCGTTTGGTCCGCTGCATCACAAATGATGCTCTGTGGCGTATTTATACTCGATTCGAACGGATCAGCCTGTGCCTGACTACATTAGAAGCAGTTCATGCAATGCCAACATAGACCCACCTCGGACACAATCCTTTGTATATGTTCACTAGATCGCTTATACGCAACCCCGCTCTCCCGACGCGAAGATCCTATCATCGTATCTGCATCCTCTGGTACGGGCGTGGGAGAGACAGAGAAAAATAAAGGTGGACCCGGGATGAACGGAGGAGAATCGACCTGATGAGGAACGAACGAGGGAGATTGTGGCTGAACAGGAGCTACCAGATGTGATTTCAGTTGGATTGAACCGAACGAAGATGGTTCCGGTCCCTCTGTTTCTTTATCCCATGGTATTTCCTTCAGCTCGTCATCTGTAACCCCCAATTGAGTCTAAGTGCTTCATATCAGAATAATACAACCACCACATTATAATACACACCGTGAAGTCCGCTGTTAAACCGTACGCTTTGAAATACCAGGATCTGGGTTTCCAGTCTTCGTCGTATGCTTGGTTGACAGAACCTGTCAAAACGGCGTCCAACTGTTGCATAGTATCGCCAGTCTGAGCCTTGATTTCTTCGCTATGGCACCAGGACCATTTAACGACAGTTCCGAAGAACTGATGTCGTGTATGTGCTAGCCGGCCAAACCATTTGTATAGCTTGCGAGGATTATCGAGAAAACCATCGAGGCGCCGTATGATATCACTATCTGGCGTTCTCAGTCCGATATTTGGAGCGTGTTCACCGAGATACGCGTCTATATACCAATACGTCCACCCGTCGTCTGCAGCCAAACGGGATTCATGGGAAGGTGGACGTTGGTCAGCCAGCATTTCTGTACTTGACATTTCAGCAGCAATTCGTAAATCAGAATACATGAGACGACCGACGAAATCTTTGAACTTACAGTAGATAGTCGATGGCGTAGAGCACAGCAAATGGTGGGACAAAATGAGCTTATTCGACTTGTTGATCGCGAGTCAAGTTACCCTACTACGCAAAGTCCGTTAAGACCGTCTTATTCTACGTGCCTGGACTCACCTTCTCATCACTCTCGTCAGACTGCGACACTCACATTCTCATCATTCTGCGACAGATGCGTCTTCCATTCGACAATACGGCTGTAACTTTCAATGGCAAGTACCTTTAATATTTATATACGAATCGTATAATGCTGTCTACATATACTTTTCGATCTCATAAAATCACACCATTGATTGTTATCGTAGATCGCTGTTGCATCGCTGGCATTCCAATCGAACATGCTCCTCTAGCTCGAGGCAACTATCACTACAGATTTAAGACATCCCAGTACATCTATATATGCAACAACAGACATGCGACGCTGTTTGCTTATAAATCAGAAAGAACTTACTGCGTAATACGCATGAACATGCTTGTACTGTAATACTATCTGTCAATACAACTGAGACAGAACGTCCGATCTCAGTATTTAATTCCGTTACATTGTGAAACAAACTTATAATCACCATACCACCAATACAAGGACCATATACGTAATATACTGCTACAACGAACGAAAAAACAACGCGAACGCGGTATCACCACTATCGATAATTGGAATCAATATGATGCATTCACCCTTTGGCTGCGCCATGGTACGCGCGATATCGAAGAAGACCTCCCAGGAATGCCTGAATGGACACAACAAACGTCGAATCGCGATGGTTAACTGCTGCAACTCCGCCTTTTGGCGGAAGCGTCTGCAGCACAAGGTCCACGTTAAACAGATTGTACGACGCGAACGAAAGATGCCATTCTATTATGTTAGTGAGACTGGATAAGCTGAGCTCAGTAATATCTATGCAATCGTCAGCACATCAAAGGTAGGTCGATACAATATCCTACCAGCATGCTCCACGAAATCCATAAACATAAACACAACCTGTAAACGCGTTGTGAGCAAGTCGATCCGTACTTGAATTGACGAGAGGAGAATACGCGAAAGCTCCAATCGACCGAGTCGAGACGTACGTTTACATAGCCAGTCGACATATTCGTTAACTAAGTGCGTCATATTATCAGGCCTGTTGATAAAGGCAAACTCGTGGATATCGAATATGCAGCCGCTCGCAGGTAACACGCCTTGGTCCCATTAGGTAGGATTATGGAAGATTCGATACGAATGGAAAGACAACGAACAAATCGTGTCTGAAAACCCGCAAGTTCATATTGGCGAATATGAATGAAATGGAGACAGGTTCGGAAGGGATGGTGCAATGATACATGAGGATTCATACTGTGCAGAGTGGCGAATAAAGAACAGTCAATGAGCAAGTCGACAACGCGGGTGTCATCACATACCAATCCACAGACGACGGCCCGAAGCGTGCAGATATCACACATAACAAGTCCCGATAAATGAACGCAATGGACGCGCCTGTGACGATAGGAATGGGCGAAAAGCGATAACGAATCGATGCCGGGAGACGGTCCTGTGAGATCAACACAATACTTCTGTCTGTGTCAAACAAGCGCCCGCAAATCGCGACTGGTAGACGATAAAGCAATCATACGCGAATCTCCGGAGTGAATATAAGATAGTATCTCCACGACATGTTCGACGGGAAGACAGGTGAAGCACACGCGAAGTCCAAGCGGACGAGACGAGTAGATCCATCGATTTTTAACCGAATATCTGAAACGACGATTATCGACTGTATGAGATGGGGAAAAAAATAGATAAATACGAATATGGACCGTAAGTGATTGGCTTGTGCTGGATGATGGCGTACCCGACCGTGTAAGATTGTTTGCGACTGTTACCTGTATGATTAATCTAGACTAATTTGAGAAATAACAAGATACTCACTCATACCACCATTACGACCTGACTATAGATAACACGGACAGATTCTTCGAAAGCCCCGATAAGCCCCGATTAGTCAACAATCCAGGAAGGAAGGAAGGAAATTACTCGGCACGGTCCATACAAGGAACGCCGGTCGGACTACACAAATACAATTAACATACGCCGGCCCGTATCCAACGTAAATTACCCACTTGTGTCGTCCACCACTAATACGCAGTAATCTATACGCGACGTCGCTTGACCGTACGTTTAGCGCTGTGTTTATTCTGCCGACCTGCCGTTTTTCTTTTTTTACACGCGGGTGCAAAGTCTTCGCATACCTTCGAATCGTCGTCGGAATCTCTGGATCTTTTTGAACGTAGAGCCAATGGAGCGCTATCCGTACTCCTTTCTGATACACCAATCCGATCTGATTCCACGTACGCGGAATACGGGACACGCTGCAACCGATCAATGGAGAGTTGAAGAGCTTCACAAGTCCTTGAATCAGGTCCGATATCCGTCGGACATACGCTGATCACCGGTTCCTCCCCGCGATGCAGATACTTGTCCAATACAATTTCTGCCTCTTTCTTCTCGGAGTCGGTACCGAACTGCATTGTAGTTCGCAAAGCAAGCACCCTCAATCTGGCACATTCTTTGCGATAGTCCTCCGACGGCCTCGTGGATATCCTATTAAAATCAAAATCACGCAAGATATGCAACCCGTCCAAGGTCTTAACACGAGATACCATCACATACGGCGCCTCCGTTCCTTTACAGCCTGCCAGATCAATTATAGCAGCGTCCAGTGATTGCCCCTGTGCCTTGTGAGCTGTCATAGCAAACCCCGGCATAATTGGTAGCTGATGTCTTTTAATTTGCAGACTTTGTTTGGTGAACGGATGTCGAAATTCCAAACCTTTGACATCAGGCAAAACAACTGCATCCTGCGGCCCCATATGACTGAGAGGCTTACCAGTCATGGTATCTATGTGTACGACAGCCGATAATGCAATCCGGCGACCCTCACCATCCTCTCTGTAACGAATCGACCGCAAAGTCCCAATGGATCCGTTTACAATCCCACCTTCGACATCAAAGTTGGAAGTCACAACCACGGGCATCCCCAACACTAAGGGTATTGCTCCCATTCTTTGAGACGTCTTCCCAGATGTCTGTCGCTCTAACAGATCACGAATATCACCTGTGACGATAGACTTGCGATGCATATCCTCCGCGTAATAGTAATGCAACTCTTGATTAGTGCGTACAGCATATGCGCGAGCCGCCCTATCGTTAAGTGCATCCTTGGTAGCGTTATCCGACACTATAATAGCTGATTGATTCCATACAGGTTTAGTCCAATCCGGCTTCGTGATACTAATGCGTCGGGAGCGTAACAATTCGAAGTCTTCGATATTACAAAGCCCTTGGCGTAGACGATCAAGAAGATCCTGAAACCGCTTATTTCCTTCTCCTGACTGTCGCTTATTTTCCCATAGATTGACCACTGTATCAACACTGAACCAAAGAAGTTTTCCTTCGAGCAACTTCTGCTGGGATTCCGGTCTGACATTGGACTGATACTATTTATACAGCCGCTTATCTTGCACGGGTGGCAATTGCGCAAAGTCACCCGCAAATATGATATTGATACCTCCAAAAGCGGTTGTGACCTCCTTGGCAATTGTGAGTGCGAACGATATCTTCGTTATAAAATTCGCGCCGATCATGGAAACTTCGTCTATGAACAGATAGTCGACACCTGCCCACATACGTATTAAGTCGTCAGTCGACTTAGATTGATTAGAATTGCCTTTCTTCGATTTGGCAAACTGATCCAGCATCAATGCAGAATGTAATGTCATACCCGATATGTTATTCGCTGCAACACCAGTGAATGAAGTTAGTCTAAATCGTCTGGCTTGACCCCTCGACTCAAAAAAATCCTTCAGTGCATTAATGATTCGGGATTTCCCAGTACCACCAGGCCCATTGATAAACATTCTAAGTTGAGATGAGTTACGTTCCATACTATGTTCTCCAATTATTCTGAATGCCTTATGCTGCTCTTGATTCAGAGTCCATTTATTAGAGACACTATCTATTGATACACTGCTTTTTTCCTTAGGCATCTGAAATTCGTTTCGTACAGACGAAACAATAGGTTCAGCCATATTCCAAACGTCACGGAGTCTCGACCCGTCACTGATACCTCCAACATCGTTCGCAGAACGTAGACTAGATGTATCATCTTTCGAGGACTGTGAATTTGCCGCAGATTTTCGCGAGCCTGCTCTGATCTCTGCATACTCTTTCTCCCAACGAGGTTCTCTGTCGTTATCTACTTCATACACACGTTCCGCATAAGTACCTGCACTATGTCCGACACCGGCGTTGCTATGTTGTACAGACGAATCAAACAAACCCGCGTTAGTTGCATGAGCGACACAGCTCTCAGCATTGACGTTCGCACGTAACAACGTGGTTGCTGTTGCACGTTCTATGTCGCGTAGATGTGATAATATCGCATCCACCGTGTCGGACTGCCCGTCAAAATTATCTTCGAAGAGTCCATTTGGTGTGCGACGAAAACGAGACACGCTTCGCAATCTATCACTTCGGCGCCTAGAAAAATGATCATCCCTACTATCCTTGCATTCATGTAACATCTGCATATTATCCATGACATCCTTGACGGACGAATCGACCGTAGTCATGAACCTATTGAATGCTTCCGGCCACGATTCATTACCGTCTCTGAGGTTATTAGACGACGTCCAAGGCTTGAACAAGATTAACATCAATCGACAATAACGAGGATACAACTCAGGACGGTCGCGACGGGGTATGGCAGACCCAATGGGCACAGGTGTACGCCGATCACACGGACGAACGACCACTTGCTTGTACACTTTGAACTCATCATGGTCAGAAGTGAATGCAAATGTAGGGCGTTTCCAAGAACTTTCGCTGAGTATAGAATGTAGATCTCCCCACACAGAGTCTTCTGTATCTGTATTTACATTTGCCGACAACAATTCAGTTTCCTCCGCACCAGACGGTAGACCGCGCACACGATCATTGTCACAATCACCATCGATTTGTCTGGGCTTCCGAATGTGATCCTTTCTGACGCGAGCCGTATACTCCCATATATTAATATCCTCTAGAGCTGGACCTCTACATACATAGTCTTGTACAATAGACGGTCTCGATGTCAAATTACCAACTGAATCGACATCTAAAGTAACATATTCCTCAGGGTCAGTCAACGGCTTATCTGTCAGTACAGGCGCTTCAACGGCACTTTCATCATCAAGATCTGTATCGTCATCAGATACGGACCATCCTCCTCTAAGATTGTCGAAGTTAACGTCTTGAAATTCCACAGCGTCGTGTTTGAGATCGTTGTCGTAAGGAGTAAGCACACCTGCCGTATATTGTTCATATATCTCGCTGTCAACTAACCCCCCATCGTCAGCCACAGTACTTGTACGGACATCACCAGCAATATCTTCTCGCATTGACCAATTCGAACATTCAGACGAAGGATTTTCACGCTCAACCTGTCGCTCATAACTCTGCCAGTATATATTTTGAAACTTATAATTTGTAAAATGATCCTCGAAATCCATTAAATAGGATACAACCTGTTGAGAGGACAACTCTTGATGAGACATCATAGAGTACGCACATCGCTGCAGCAATTTTTTACCTCTTATAGATACAGGATCATCAGATTCATCCACATTCTCCATCCGACGGACAGTTTCTTCAAGCGCAGCGTACGATACATGCGCCGATAATTGAGTCTTCGTAATATAGTCAGTAATGTAATACAGAACGGCTTTCGCCGACACTCCAGAACCAATGAATTTGATATCCATATTGCAGCGAATAGCCCTCAATATCGTCTCATTGAAATTATTAACGAGGCCATCTAAGCATCTCAAACATAACTCGCCCGTATCGTAGTCGAAATACGACGATGCCTGAAATTTATCTGGGTCCAAGTCGAATCTACATTCTTGCGGATCACCAGGTTTGCAATACTTGAAGCACGTCTTACTATGTTTGTGGAACTGGCAGCGTTTAGTCAAATGGTAGAAATCGCGCCTTTTCGCCTTCTCAATAAGATCCTCCGTCATTGTTTTGCTCGGTTCTCTGACAGAAGCATGCCCCCGAAGTGAAGATGGATGTAACGTATCCGAAAAAACAACAGGATCTGACTCTACTAAGTGTGGGAGACTGTTACTTATGGTATCATCAAGAAAGGTCAGCAGTCGATCACGAAAACCCCTATCGTCATCTGCTACAATGCGAAGTTTTATTTCATCTGGATTTAGGGAACCCTCAAGCCATACGAGCATATGGCAATGAAGCGTTCCTCGACCCTGCGCTTCCACACATCCGTAATACGCCTTTACTACCCCAAGAGCCCCTTCCGAATATGTATACGGACCTTCATATGCAAGTAGAGTCTTAATAAACGCTTTCATATATATATTAAAGAAACGTGCTCCCACGGATGGATTTTTGGCAAGAAGATAACTTTGCGCTCTATACTCTGGTACGTCGCATAACAGCATATCGTCGACATCGATATCGCTCCCTCCTAGAAACTTTACGACAGGATTATATACGTCGGCAGGATTAATGGTCAGATAGAAACTCGGTAAACCTTTATCCATCATGATACCCCTAATTTCATTCCTCATGACTGTTCGCGACGACGAAGAACCTTCTACATTGGACGTAACCGCACGGACCTCCTTCATGAGCGCCAATGCCTGATACTCTTCCGGTGTATTAGCCGTTATAGTATCTCCCGCAGCCAGACGTTCGGTAACTACCTTAAGAGTATCTGCACTGACGTCCGCAAACGAACGCGACACACTGTCAAACGATGCCTTTGTCGTCTTCAAGTATGTGTTTAGTAACATCTTACGCCGTTGCATCATGTTAAAGGCAGTGAACAAAAAGGAATAATGCTCCTGAAATCGCTTATCCCTCAAATTGAATAAATGTTTTACGTGTGCCTTTAAACTAATGGGTACGACACGACTACGGTCTTCAAAACCTCCTATCCCATACGGGAACAGCGTCGGATACATCTTCGGAAACAAAGTGGGTTCATAGAACTCATTCACAGGTTTTGGTCCGTGCGCGACCTCGAAGCAACCCTTACCACTCTTAATATGTCGCAAGGCACCGGCACGCAGTTTAGTCGACGTTTCGCCACCGTTCAGATCAGTAATCACAATGTTCTCAAAAGGAATATCATCCGCGTCAACAAATCCTTCATCGGACGGAGCATCGTATCTGCTGGTGAGCGTTTCAGACACATCGCTCGGTACTACATGTTGAATGGAATAGGGAAGTACGGGATTGTCAGCCAGCCGACGCAAACAGTCCTCGTTGAGCTCAATATCTCGGTATAACGGATTGTTGGCTTTCAACCACAATAACGCACGTCGCACTCGAGCAGCGTCAACCACGAGTGGCTTAGCTTTACTCTGTAACCACTCTACAGAAGGTGCACGAGCTCCAACAAAAAGAACACAAATGGGAGTAACTATATCCTCTATAGACGGAGGCAATATACGTGCAAGTCGCGTAGGCTCTTGCGGATATATTATAACGTGACCACGCATACCCTTTTGGACTCTAACATTAGAGGAATCATATGCATCCGCCATGCCGTCACTTCTTGTAACTTTCTTCGGTTCGGTTCGAGAGTACGTCTCTTCACGAAGCTGCACTATCCAGCTCTTCGCTCGACATAACGCAATCATAGACTCTTCAACAATGGTCAGATGCTTCAAAGCGTCCGGTACTTCGCCCATGTACAAGCCATTCGCCAGCGACAACCGCGGAACTCGAGACTGTCGAATAGAGCGTAGACAGGGCATACAAAGTCTTACCATATCTCGTTCGTCCGACTTAAAGACCCCATCCTTGTCTATCTGAAGACCTGCATAACAGCCATCTGTGAAGGGAACCGAATGTTCTGTACCAGACCAATGGATGCCAAAATCACCCGAAAGACAGCTTAAATCAACCTCGTCTAAACAAAGCTCGGTCAGTTCCGATTCGGGATGCATAGCCGCGCACGATGCGCATACTCGAGTTCGTATATTTGCCGTTCCAGTCTCAACCAGAAATTGCGTAATAAGCTCCTCTTTTCTGGTACGACTGGTAACCTGCGGCCATTGCTCGACGATTCGATCCAGTTCATCCTTCCGTTCGCCGCACTTAACTCGCTCTTCCGCTCTAAATTTTTTAAAAGCTGAGAAGCGCTTCATTCGACTCAAGTTCCGAACGTAAGTTTCCACCGCCTTCCGCATCTGTTTCATAGTCGGAGCAGAAACAACACAACCGTCACGCGACAATGTTTTCAGATCGTAAGTTTTCATTATATGTTCCAAGGTTTTTTTAGACTGTCTATTGATATCCCCACTGATGTTTCTGATCGCATTATCCAATATATCATCTGAGAGAATACTGCTGTTAACTGCATGAACATTATCTGTGTACGATTCTGCTAAATGCGCATCATCACGGACGAGTTCTGATGTCGAAATACATTTATCGGTCAAAAGATGACTCTCAATAGCTATTCTCACTTGTTCCTTGTCGTTAACTATCGTATCCAATCGAATGTCATGCATGGACGCTATAGTCCTCAACACACTCATTGACAGATCGGGAAGGAATGAACTACGGCACATGACACGCGACGTAGACTCAAACTGTTGCGTAATCACAGTAAGTAACGAATGCCTCGTCATAAGTCGAGAGCCTGTTATCCCCAGAGCCTCACCAACGTCCCTCAGTTTCTGCAACGTCAAATGTGCCGGTTTTTGCGAATAAGTCAACAACCTATGCAAAAGGTCTTTCTTAATCTGCGCCGAAGTGGAATACGATACAGCTACATTAATACAGGTACTGACATCTGTGCGTCGATGCACCTCATTCAGAGAATGACTGACCATACAATCACCAGACAACAAATGATGCAGTAAGACTACGCGAGATTGTTCAATGTCCATATTATTGTCCCACGGCAAACCATGTTGTCCAAATAACTGCGCAAAGACACCAATGTCAACAGTATTATTATACATACTAGCTCTAGAACCTTGTTTACTTCGGCCAAAAAGCCATCCTGTCAACACCTGTTCAGCAAATGTGTACAGAGTACTAGACGGACCACTCGCATCCCATTCCGGATCTATCTGTTCATCAATGGCAGAAGATAACAACATTTCAGTCTGCATCGAAACATTGGCGTCATACGCGACACATTTCGTCGTCTCAACAGCGACAGCGCGCAACCCAGAGCCCGGAGCAACTGAGTCTGAATACCCAAGACCGCCCGCAGGCGGAAACATGGAAGACCCCGATACATCACGCTCGATCCGAGGCGAGTCTCTTGTATTGAATACACAAGGGGGCTCAGTACGTGCTACAATCACGATAAGACGATGAACACAGAAAGAGCAACATACATACAACATGATGCGTTAGACGCAGGATTCGGCAATGGCGTATCAAACGAGTCGCGATAACATGCACTGGAATCATCAGGCATACGCCGATTAGACACGACCGATTCGTTCTTTGAAGAATGAGCGCGAACTGACGATACTAATAGGCATACTCACCCCGGCATTAAACCACGGACAAGGCAATGGATCCGATATAGAATTCGACGGTCTTCCGGATAGTACTACAAGTTTGATGCTCAATCAAGCGAACAGTATATAATGCAATCTACATACCATTCATCTGAGCGTCATACGCTGCAATGGCATCTGTACCTATACAAATATCCATCCCATACATATTTGATAAAGAGACGAAGACGGGTATAGAACAAACGCCGTTCGCTCCTTCAATCTCCACTTCAACGCATTCTGTATCGGCCACACAACTGTTCGTGCGTTCCACCCAAGAACGCGAGAGAAAAGTTTCCCCAGCAGAGGATGTAGAGGATCGCAAAACAGACCTTGAGTTAACCGTACGGACGACATACATGTTAGGAGAAAATGCGCGGGCGATAGAAAGGGATACGTTAACCCGAGTCAGCTATGTCGGGATATAAGTAGCAAACAAAAAAACAAATGTCAAATGGCTCCAAACACTATTACGAGATACGAGTAATCTAAACAACATTCATCTGACACGATACTCGCATTCAATCACGAACTCGTGACACCCATCCGGGCGTATTTGCTGTGTGGGTGTGCCTGTGCCTTAAACAACGGCCCTCTACAACATGAACCACAATTCATCCCTGTAAACTCTCCTTCCTAATACCCCGAAGATCTAACCCATGTGCCGAAGCGAACGATTTCATGTATAACAGGCTAGCTCGATAGAAAGACGCGTTCGATCGAGCAGCGATATAACCAGTCGATTGCTTGTACGAAGCATAATAGAGCTCAGTCAAACGAGAGCGTAAGGCAACATAGTATGTACATTCGGAGAATCGATACGAAAGAGTCGCGTCGACAGAACAACGAATACATGCGGCCGATGTTCCAAGTCGTGTACGATCAAAGCCAATATCAGCTGTCCGGGCGTAGTCGAGAGAGCGAATGCATTACGCGTCAAAGCCTTTAAAGACATGAGCAGGTTGCCGTATCATCTATAACGCGAGCGATCACACTCACTTGCAACCTGGTCCATTCATGCTTTCACATAAACCGAACACAATATGCTCCATCAAGTAATTTACACGTTCTGACCACGGCAAACAAGAAATTCGAGAGAGCAGACAGTGACTCGCCAAACGGTCTGACAATCTCGGCTCATCCAGGATTTGTTGATAATTAGCTCCGCCTAATAACTCCAACATTTCAAATACGTGCTGGTATACGCCTAACAATGGGAGTAAACATCGAATAAATACTTCGTACGAGCCACATCACGTAGCCGCTGGCGAATACATCGCAGACAGTAGCCAATCCGTCGAGAGAGAGACCAAGGTAGTTTTCAATGACTGTACGTACACACGAAGGCGAGAGACAACAGTGCATTTTCCGACGTCTACACGAATTGTAACATATCCGCATCATTGTTCATCAACAACAAAGTATCTCGACCGCGTCAACGACATATCAAATATACACGCGACAGCGTTGCCATCCACTTCGCAGCTATCGATGTCGAACATAATATGGATTGGTCGATGTCTACCATTGCTTCAAGATTAAATGCCTACATACTCGGGATATCCGGGTCCATCGGCAAAGATCCGTATAAGCAAATGTACGCGTGGACAATCGCGAGTACAGAATCCGACAATACAACACGCAACATACGCGACCTCATGACCATACATATGAGCTCACACATGACCGCTATGAGACGGCGTGACCCTACATATAACGGAGCACGCGCACAAAGCGTGTTATACGCATACAACAGTATTATTATTGAGTGCGGCATGCGACCGCATGACCGAACTCATGACCAACAACATGACCCCGGTCTTACGGACATCATTGCCGTTAGGGGTAGGGTTCAAACCTTCATTCTTGGCTGTAAAACGGGTGTCTACTTTTCCGACAAACCCTCAACCAAGGGTTTCGGGAATTCAGATGGCGTGACTTTATGTCGTTCTCAAGCTGTGACTGACGTGAAGCCTACTACTTACTAGCTAAGACAGCGTTTACAGCGTTTCCAAGCCTATCGAATTAAAATTAGATTAGCGTTTAGAAGCAGTCGAGATCATCAGCAAGTTGTACGTTTATGGTATTTTAACAGGTATATGTCTAGGGAGCCATTAGGTCCGGGCAAGGCGCAGATCTATGGAACGTCCACGATACGGGCGCGGGAAACAGATAACTCATTCAGTGTACCATGGACTCGAGCGTCCGGCGATCATGAACGGTCCGTGCCGACTCCCGCGTATGAATGACTGACAACGATGCGCGCTTGCAACGTGCTGGGACGTGTACCTGACGTGTACTTGGATTGGCATAAGCTCTGGTCAATCAATACATACACGGCAGGGATCTAGAGTTTTGGCATAGCGCCAGAGCTGTCAACTCAACTTGCCGTGACTGCACTATAGAATCATCATGGTTCGATTTGTTGACATAACGCAGTAGCACACCGGTTTAGCCTCCCGAGTCCAACCTCAAGCAGTCTGTGGTCAAGTGCATAGTTGTGGTGCAGAGCGGTGCGAGAGTACTCATGCTCGCCTGATGTATGAGCCAACACGAATTTAGGCGCCGAATCTGACACGCACAAAACCTTTCGATTGATGGATATAGGTTTGCACATAGGCGAGGCGCAGAGTCCAGACTAGTCGGCGGCGCGGAGCGCAGTACCAAGGCAAAGGCAAAGGCAAAGGCGCAGCGCAGCCTGAGAGGGTCTGGGAGAATGAAGATTGAACCTCGGCGGATTCGTTGGGCGCATTGAATAGTTACGACTTCAGTAGGCTGGACTGGAGCACATCCGAGCCTTCGTTCTGGCGACCGTGGTACATTGGAAAGCAACGACAGGATTGTGAGACATACAACACAGATTGCATTGGATCGAAGATTGCGCACTGACATACAAACAAGCATATGTGATGATAATGTGTGCTGAGCCGTCCAGCCACGAAAGGAGATGCGATGGGTGGGAGATGAGAATTGAGGACTCACGAGAACAGAGACCAGACATCCAAAGGCAAGCCCAAGTTCTTGAGGATCCAGATACTTACGCCAGTCTTGCGGCCTTACAGCCTTGAGTTGCCTTGCTAGTCGAGTGTCCAGTGTCTAATTGTCGTCGTCTTACGAATTCAAGGGTCTCGAGTCGGCTTGTGGGCTTGAGGATATTGATAGGGTTATCGCATGGTCGAGCAAGGCAAGGCGTCAAGGAGAAGTTGAGGAATTCGATCGAAGTGGCGTCGAACACTATGCGAGTCATAAACGGTGTGTAATGACCTACCATATAGCAGAGTGGTGTCCATCGCAAAAGGCTAGTAGCCATGAAAATGAGATAGTAGTCCAGAGAAAAAACACTCACGTCTCTTGCAGACAATAGAGAAACCAGCCAAGGAAGATGATCCGGGAGATAAAGAGAGAAAAAGAGAGAGAACAGAGGGTGGCGTCCAGCACGAGAAGCTGTAGCGAGACGGTGAGTACGTGAAAGTAGTAATAACGAAGAGCACTCACGTCTCAGAACACGAGCGAGAGAAAGACAGCAAGAAACTAGATCGAATATAGTTGTCAGTAACTTTTCTTTCTCAAGTGGACGGGGTGGAGATGACTGGACGGCTGGAGAGCACGGAAGGCCCTCATCCCACTTATATAGGCCGTGGTCCAGGGTCACGACGATCAATGCTGTAGAGTGCATTGATCGGTGATGGCCATAAGAACAAAGGTACGCCTGTGAGCAGCACAGGCGACCGTTTTAGGCCTCGGTTCCACACTTGCGTGGAGCCGAAGACACGACGCAAAAGGACCTGGGGTGTGCGATAATATGACTCCTTTGATCTGCGCCACTGTCGGGTTTCCTGAGAGCGAGTGTCCAAGAAGTGAGCTATTTCACGGACAACGCTCAGCTAGTAAAGGCCCACGATCGACCACGCGAATTCCGAAGAACCGTCCAGATCGTCGGGAGGTGGTCCAAGAATGCTGATCCCATTTTGGACCATCTGAATATATACAGCCTCGGAACAATAGAACGAGGTGCGTCCTAATCCGAATCCCGGAAGCTTGACAACGAGTCGTACTGTACGACCGGATCTCATTGCGTGCAAATCTGTCACTAAACTAGACGATATTTCCATTGTTTGCGCCTAGTAAAGATTGGATCCGGATCCCCTATCATCAGTGTCGGTGTGCCCGGCCTGGGAAAAGGCGCAGACGTCCAGATATCCATATCCAACCCCTGCCTGCTGAAGGTCTCATACTTCTCCCTGGTTTCATCCGAGATGGTCACGAACTGGCCCATCAGATTCGACGTGTATTGTACGCATTTCAGCCGAGCCACATTGACCATCGGAAGGACCCATCGACTCTCGATCAGGGCGGCCAGCGAAGGCCACACGTTGTAGATGATATCTTTGTGTGCTGTCGATGTGTAGCGAAGGGTAGTGAGGGAGGGCAGGATAATGTCGTCGGGATGGGCTGCAAGGCTTTGAAGGAGCTTGGAATGGAAATGATCGTAACTGAAGTGTTCACCCCTCAGGCTCGCCTGGTTGTAGTCCCAGTGTAGCTCGGTCAGGAAGGCCCCGAAATGCTGAAGGACCGGAAGGAAACTGTCATAAGTGGTGGTGGCGCAATCCAGGTTGCGAATGTACAATGAACGAAGTGTGCACTGGGTCCTTTCCAGGAACTGGTGCAGAACGGTAGCGGTCCGAGGTTCCGTGACGGAATAAGTGTCTGGGCGAATGCGCAGATGAGTCAAAGCAGGAAAGTCGAAGCATAGAAGGAGTTCTGTGTCCGAGATGGTGAAAGAGGCTATGGTGTCGTGCCGCACGACTTCCTCTGGGACGAAAACATCCGCCGTCTGCCACTTGTAGTAGCTCAGATCGAAATGCGTCAACAAAGGACACAATTTGACCAGCCCGATATCCCTTTGTAGCGTGGCAAACTCGGGCAGTTCCTCGCCGTAGAAAGTGTCCAGCGCGAAGCGCTTTAACTGATGGTAGGGGAGAGCAAGGTGGACGGCAAGCAATGCACCATCCATGTTTCGCATCGTAAAGTCGTTCAAGTTGGGAGCCTCCGCGAAGCCTTCCAATAATGTTGGCGCGTAGTGGATCTCCGAGTCGCCATCTGTAAGCGTGCGGGCGAAATGGAAGTCAAGCCGTTCGAGCGCAGCCAGATGATTGGCGGGCGCTGAGAGGGCACGGACAAGCGCCAGCTTCTCCAAGGCATCCCGATCCATGATAACTTCGACCCTCCTCCATCGCGCCGTGAACGGAACCAACGCGCTCATCAGCTCGTTCCAGCCACGGTCGTAGTCCGGTGGGCGTGGCGCTTCGAAGTTCTGGAAACAAAAGTCGAGCGTGCGCGATTGAGATCGGGAAATGGCTAGTTCCAGAAAGAACACGGAATGATGGTGCGGCACGAATCTCTCTATCTTGAAGTTCGACCACAAGGCCGGAAACGACATCATGGTGTCCCTCCAGTGGCGGCAGACGCGGGTGAAGAGCCAAGGACCCTGCGACATGGTGAACAGCAGATACGGAGTGCCTTCTCTCGTTTCCGCAGAATAGTGCTTGTAGATTTCGAGCAGTATGTCCGGTGGTAGGCGCTCAATGGGAGAGATGAGCTTTTGGCAGTCGCGTGCCAGACGCGAGAATGTGTTTTTACGCGCTTGTAGCTCGCTGAGCTGTTGCTGGAGCGCCAAGATCTCGCGATCGGCGGCATTTTCGTCCCGTCTAATTTTTGGCAGGAGGACGTCCTCGAGTTCGGTGGTCTCGACGTGATTCGGGAGAACGCCGTCAGGGCCAAGCAAGGTGCGATACGAGGCGAGTGCGTCCTTGTATTGCTCGGCGCGTTCCTTCCACTAATGACAGAAATATCAGTAAAGAGACAAGGACAAGACCGAAAACTTTGCTCTTACGTCCATCTTGAAAGGCTTTTCTTGTACGAAAAGAGTGTGAATAGAGGAGGTGCGGGGTGCCCGTTAATTTAGAAATAAAAAAATCGAAAGGTGGAAAGCCAGCCAGCGGACGACGCGCTTCGAGGGCAGTGATGGTGAGAAGCAACCCGGGCCTGCAGCATGAGGCTATCAAAATTGACTAGAACTTGCACTTGAACTTGCGATTCCAATTCTATGCCTGCTCAACTTTCAGGCTCTGCGGCACCACGATACAAAACAAGCAATCTGTTGGAGATTACTTCGAAAGACATACAAAAAATACAGCACGTAGTAAAGTACATATAAGCTAAGTATGTCCGAGATACATTTTACATTCAAACCCATTTACAAGGTCCCCACTGCGAACGCAGCATTAATTTTGTCATTGATTCCTGAGAATGTCACTGCTACTTCGACCTCTCGCCAGCGGGGAGGGGATATTGAGACAGCTCTGATGTATGAGATTGAGCGCCTTGATAGAGTCCTTGCCCTCTATGACGCAGGAGATGTTGATCTCGCTCGCGCCTTGGCTGATCATCTCGATGTTGACGTTCCCCTGCGCCAGCGTCGTGAACATCCTCCCCGCGATTCCGACCATATTGCGCATCTCCTTCCCGACCAGCGAGAGGATGGCCATGTTTTGGTGGACAGACACCTGGAGGAGGACAAGGTTTAGATACACCGCGAGTAGAAAAGACATAATGACATACTGAGCCAGTCTTCTTAAGCTCCCTGATAAGCCGATCCAGCAGCTTAGGCGCCAAGTTATCCTCGATGGCCATACTGACATGCACCTCGCTCGTGCTGATCAGATCTACAACGACTCCAAAACGATCCAGTGTCCCAAAGATACCCGCCAAAAAGCCGTGCGACACGCTCTTCCTGTTCGAGTTCACGTTCAGAACCACTATACGGTCTTTGATAGTGACCGCCGTGGGCATCTTCTGGTGGTCGGGGGAATGATGCAGCGCAGGAAGCACCTTCGACGCCGGCTCCGGTACCCCACCCGCAGGTATCTCATCCGCGTCCGCGTCCGGGAAGATCACTGTCCCCAACCCCTTCGGCCTCTCAACGTTCTTGATGCGGATGGGTATTTTCTTCCGTATAACCTGCTCCATAGTGAACGGATGCACCACCTCGCTGCCGTAGTACGTCAACTCCGCCGCCTCGTCGGGCGAGATCAAGGGTATAACGCGCGCAGTGGCGACTTTTCGCGGGTCGGCGGTGAATATCCCGTCAACCTCTTTCCAGATTTGAAGTTCGCCGGCGGCTAGACCGACAGCGAGCAGTGCAGAAAGGAGGTCGGTGTATCCGCGGCCGACTTGAGTGAGAAGAGAGCCTGGAACAGGCCCAAAGAAACCTAAGAAGATGATGTGAGGGATGGAATGCGACCCAGTGGATGAACCGTACCGGTAACGACAGGAACGCGTGCACCACATTCTCGGACGCGTTCTCCCACAGCGGTAGCTAGACGATCATAGAACTCCTGGTCAAGCGACCCAGCGAACGTGTCATCGTCCATTTCTGGAACGACGTCCTCGAGAGATACGTATTCTGCATCGATTCCTTGATCTCGGAGGACAGCGGCCATATACTTGCACGCTAAACGTTCACCCAGACCAACGATGCTGTCTCTCGAACGTGGCGATATCTCGTCAATGACCTGCGACGCAAAGAGGAAGCTGCGCAACCAATCGCAATCCGCATCTATATCGTCCTCCAGGGCTTTCCGGATATCTAAATTTTGTATGTTCTCCTTGGCAGCATTGAAGTGCTCCTGCCGTATGAGGTCGACCGTTTGGTTGAATTCAGGTAAGACTTGTGCCGGAGTGATGGACCAGGAAGCTTGATGGTCTAATGATGAACGTGGGGTAGATGGTGGGGATTGGGAGCTATCTTTGACTCGGCCGAAAAGTCCTATGTGTCCATTCGGTGTCGCGGTGCCAGACGTCGGGGTAGATTTTGATTTACGTCGCACCAAGGCCTCTGATGCTGCTTTGAGAAGGAGGTTGGTGGTACCCAATGCCTTTGTAGATCCAGAGCGAGCCGAGCAGACGACAGCGACTTTGTTTGTATCAATGTAGGCGCTTATGAGGGAATATAAGCTCAGAGTAAGACAAGATATTGGCAGACGCACGAAACGATGTCCCGAGCGATGTTGACAGAGAACTTTCCGACGCTGGTCCCGCCGAATTTTTGGACCAGCCATTGAGCTGCTGGGTTGGTCGTATTTTGTCGGAGGCCGTTCGACGAGGAGGGCTGGGAGATGGCCATAGGTGGTGGTCTATAGGAAAGGAGGCAATTGGCCAAAAGATGCGATCGATCGTCACCGTTATGACTCACTTGTATTTGCCGACATTCCAGTTGTTCCACAGAGGCCATAAAGCCGAAGCGCCCATTGCGCCTTTCGCAGGGCCGTGGCCCTCGATGTGAACAAGCCGCGAAATATTGAAAGACCACTGGCGCCACGGAGAGATAGAGACGAGGAAAGTAGGTTTGCCAGAAGGGCAGTCTTCTCGCTGTGAGGTGCTGCGATGAATGCGGAGGCTGTCATGCATAACATACAGTTTCATTTTCGGTGTCTACACATACGATATGAGGTCCAAATAATTGCAACAGAATACATACGGGGGTTCACTTCTTTCCGGCTTCGATAGCATCTCCATTCTTGCACGCAATAATCTTTATCTTCGGCGCCATCACCTGCTCGTTCGCCTCCATTTTGAACGTGGCGTCCTTGACGATGAATGTCCACACATCGTCGCAGAGGCGGTAGGTCTTCAGGTGTCCCTAGTGCGCCATGTCGGCCTAACAGCAATGCAGCCAAGCTAGGAGAAGCGCACCTTCAACGTCGTCTTGGTCTTGACCGTCTTCACAATGGTGTCCGCCAGGCTCTTGTCGAACTACAGTCATGTCGAGGATACGATGAACAAGCTGTCTTGAAATAAGCGCCTCAATGACGCACCTGCTGCAGGACTTTCATGGCCAGCTGAGGTGTGATAGCACCGCTCGTGATGAGCTCGTCCAGCGAGTCGGTCAGCGCCATGCCAATGCTACATGTCCGAGTTATGCTGCTGGTCACCAACCAAACGGCACACATACGACGACCCGCGATAGAACTCGTAATAAGCAGAGGCCATGATCAACCGGGGCGGCGGGGGGAGGGTAATGCAAATGAGTGTCAAAGAGTAAGTAGGGCCGTTGTCGAGGCTGCAGCGCTGACGGTGAAAGGACGATGAGCGTCACCGGCAAGTTGTGGGCGCTTGTTGAAACTGAGGGCTGCCGCCATGCGCATCAATCCGGCCAGCGCGATCCTTACTCATTCGTTCCACCCTACATTCACGGCTGAAGGCATGCTCATAACCAGTATTCCACCAGGCCAGTGGTGTCATGATACTCGTATGTTTGTCAAGTAGCGAGCACACCGCGGGAGAATGCTATTTCAATCTTGCAAGGCAGGGTAAACCACCGGCACTCCCATTCGACGATTACTCTACTCACGGCACGACCCAAGCCCTTGAGGCCTTCGTCATGTAGCGCGATTTGTCTCGGCTTGATATGTTCGACCAGTGTACGACGACGCGGTGGTGTGCTAGCTCTGGAAGTAGGTCGACTCCAAAGTTCTCAAGACGGAACTCTCGTATGCGGCCAGTGATTACGATGACAGCTTATCTATGCAGATCCAATTCAGGTTCACGCTCAATCACACAATCGAGCTTCCACGGGCCACGGGCCATGGCAGCTGCGCTCTTTCCCCGGGATGCAAAGGTAGGCTCTCAGCGAACGACTTGAAATATAATGCTTACTCTTCCATTTTTCGTGTCTTTGAATCATGTCTGCGCTGTCAGATATTGCTATGTGTTACTCATGGTTCCCGATTGCAAGGTATATTTGTTGCAAGAACCCTGTCATCACACAGTAGAGAGGCTCAAACCATCCGAATGACTCGGGATATCGTTTTGAGCACTGATGCATAACTACATAGCACCCAGGGGGCCTCGCCTTAAAACGAGCGGACTGCAACTGAATTTCTCAGACGACATTCTCCAGAAATGGCACAACTCAACATGGGCACGGCATTGTCTCTTAATGGGCAAATCGCTCTCGTTACTGGTGGAGGCACTGGGATGTATGTAACATTCTGTTCTACTTGTTCTTCAAGCCTGATTCGACTCAACAGAGGTTTCATGATTGCACAAGACTTCGCCGCCAACGGGGCAAAGGTTTACATCACAGGACGACGTGAAGACGTTCTCAAACAAGCTGCTGCTTCTGTGCAAGATGTGTCCGGAAGTCTCGTTCCGTCAGTTCATACTTTGCACTTTGGATGAGGCACACTCATCGTTCGTCGCAGCCTAGTTTTGGATGTGACCAACCAACAGAGTATCGATGACGCAGTCCGCAAAGTCGAGAAAGCGGATGGGAGGCTAGACGTCCTAGTCAACAAGTGAGAATCGATGTCAACAACCACAACCGCACTAGGATTGATCGATTCCTTTCTAGTGCTGGAAGTGCTTCTCCGGGCATTCATGATCCCAAATTTGGCGCCAAGAAAATGGGGACTCTTCAAAGTGGTGGTGATCCTCTGGACCATGAGACCTTTGAAGGATGGACCGAGCTGTTTACCCTCAATTCATCCGCGCCGTTCTTCATGGTCAAGTCTTTCCAGGCACTTCTTGTCAAAGGTGCCGAGGCGCGCGACAGCCTTTCATCTGTGATCAACATCTCCTCGGCTGTAGCTACCGCGCGTTCGTGGACGCCCCTTTCGAGCGTAATACCCTCTTGTTGATCTCTTTCACCCGTGTTGACCCTCATCTCTAGTTCGTTTACCCTGTTACGAAAAGTGCTGTAGACAAGGTCACATTTCAGCTTGCGACCAATTTTGCTCAGCGTAAGGTTCCTATCCGCATCAATAGCATACATCCAGGCCTTTTTCCAAACGAGAACATGCCCAAGGAGCTTTTCACCCCAGACTTCCTTCTTCCCGGAATGACTGCGCCGACGCCGGCGGGCAGGGCTGGAAAGTGAGTAGGATTCAAGCACGGTGTATGATGACTTCTAATTTGCTCTTCCAGTGTCCGTGACATAGCTGCAGCAGCGACGTATCTGGCAGCTTCCGATTTTGTGAATGGCGCAATCATCCCCGTTGATGGAGGGATGGTGTTGGTCAACCCGTGAACGCTAGATAAACCTGACTGCCGTCGCCCGAAGTGACGTGGTATCAATGAAAGACTACTCGCCTAGTCCGTGTTACATTCTTGAACTCGTCAAAATCGAAGATTTTTTGAAGATAAACCTAGCAGATTACTCTACTACGTAACAGGATATCCAGGTAACTTGAACAGTGCAGTGGCAACTTCAAGTTGTAGAAGACAGACAACACCGGTTTGACAGAATTGACATTGATCATGTATCAGGGAGTGACAAGTGTCTCGTGCGACAACTCATCGCATAAATTTGCAACATAAACACTGGACATATCATCGATTGCCGAACGCTTGTATCATACCGGGGTTCGTCTAGCACAACCTTGACTATTCAATTCTGCAAACAGTCAGGATGACAGAATGCAAGCCTAGGGAACGTCGCTTTGAACGGAGCTACTACTACTGTAGATGATGGGCAAGACGTCCGAGTCAGAGAAGTGTGGTCCGACTCCCAAAGACAAGTAGCTTACTCTGACGTGCACTGAGTAGAATGTAGGTTCAGTATCAATATCCTTTTAGGGGCCACTGTTTGCGGTATGACAGACTGCTCTACGGCAGCATCGGATTCATTGGGCTACATTTTTTGCAACTACAAAACGGAGGGCGAGTTGAATGCGAGAAGCTCAGAGCATCGCAGGAAAAAGTGTATAGTTCATTACAGCGATTATGATCGATTCATTATGCGCGCCAGGGCGGGCGGGGTAGCGGTCCGTGATCTCCTTTATCGCCGCCAATGCTTCCGCGGCAGAACGTGGTGTTTGTGCTGCTTTGGATGCTTCCGTGAACAGAACAATGAGCATGACGTGAACAAAGGAGCCTTGTTCTCAACTGGTGCTTGTCCTTTTCTTTCACTTGTTTATTACACTTCCAACAAATCGCCACGACAACGTGTATTCACGCTACGACCATCCCCTCAGCGGCAGCCCGCTCCCCCCGCCACCACAGCCTGCTAGACAGCATACCCCGAATCATCCTTGATGCTCAAGCGCATGACGACTCGCCTAGGCTCGCACTTTCACAAAGACGAGCTGCCCTCGGCGCCATACCCCCATCCCTCCACCATGCCGATGGCACCCTCCATATCCTCCTCCTCCACGTCGAGCATCATGTCCTCGTTCGATCGGCGCGGGTCGCTGGCGACAACGACCACGGCGCGGACGTCGGTCAGCGAGTACAATCGGCATATGCACCTGCACAAGGATCCCGTGTCCGAATACGCTCAGCCGCAGCCCACACCACTGTATGCCACCATGGGAGCGAGACTGCAGCAAACCCGGCCGAAGGGAACCTACAGACTGTCCGATTTCATCATCCAGCGGACGCTGGGGACAGGCAGCTTTGGACGCGTCCATCTCGGTGCGCCTTCTTATATACCCGAGCTAAGCTTTGATCTAACTATCCCTTTCATCCTTTTGCAGTGCGAAGCAAACACAACCTCCGCTTTTACGCCATCAAGGTTCTCAACAAAGAAAAGGTCGTCCGATTGAAACAGGTCGAGCATACCAACAACGAGGCACACATTCTCGAGCTCGTTCAGTGCCCATTCATCATCAACATCTGGGGCATATTCCAGGACACCGCGAATCTCTACATGGTTATGGACTTTGTACCCGGCGGCGAGTTGTTCACTCTGCTGCGAAGATCTGGCGTAAGCCATCCTTCTCCTTCTCTTGCATCTCACTCACGATACACCTTTAGCGCTTCCCTGACCCTGTGGCCAAGTTCTATGCTGCCGAGGTGGTTCTGGCATTGGTCTACATGCACCAACGGAATATTGTGTACCGCGACCTCAAACCCGAAAACATTCTTCTCAACCATGACGGGCACATCAAGATAGCAGACTTTGGGTTTGCCAAGCAGTGCACAATTACGTGGACGCTGTGTGGCACACCAGACTACCTTGCTCCCGAGGTATTTACACGTTCTTTCCCACCTTTCACTCTTCTAATGCATTACGCCACAGATTATCGGCCAGCAACGGTACAACAAAGCTGTCGACTGGTACGCCCTCGGCGTGCTCGTCTACGAAATGCTCTCCGGTCTACCACCGTACCACACAGCCGAAGGCAACCCTGTCGTCCTTTACGAAAAGATTGCGCGAGGGCCTGCGTTTATTGTGTGGCCTGACACTTCCGTGATCTCCGGTAATGCACGCCATCTCATAGAGAAGCTCATGGAAACAGACCCATCGCGGCGGTTCGGGAACATGATGCGCGGACACGGGGACGTCGTGGACCATCCGTGGTTTGGAGAGGTGAACTGGGGCATGCTCGAATCGCGGTCGATAACAGCGCCGTATCTGCCAAAGATTAGCGGCGAGGGGGACGCCAGCGCGTAAGCAGTCTTTGCTCTTTTGTGTTGGTGCATTCGGTTGAATGTTTTTTTTTATAGATTTGACCTTTACCCCGAGGAGGCAGCGGCACAGGCGTACGGACAGCCTACCGAAGACCGGTATGGGAAGGACTTTCCTGGATTTGAGTACACGAGTCCTTCGATGCATGCGTTTATGTCATGACCGGACGTCACTTTGTTTTCATTTTTAAGAGCGGATACTACGCTCACACTTGTACCACGTTGGATCAGACGTGCAAAAGGCATGCGATGGACCTCCTCTCTGGAAGTTAATGGAGGATCTTCTCCCCGCGATATTTTTGTATTATTTTATTGTGTACTTTAATGGGATCTAGGACTTGTAGGACGGTTTACTGCCGAAATTTTGATAGTACTATAAGCATAAACGCGAACATGGTCACCAATGAAGAATTTCCGTGAGATTTTACTGAGAGAACTGATAGCGGCCAAGTATCATTTATGTCGGCACAAGCTCGCAATTATCAGTGTTATTTCACAGGCAGCTTTCCATACTGAATGCTCCATGACGATACGAAATGTCGGGTCTTGCCAGTGCCTGCACCTACCGTTCTTTTCAACCTGTACGAAGATTGATGAGCTAGGATGTACGTGACTACGCAACTGAAGAAGACGAGATGATAGCCAGCGCGGAGATTACTAGTTTTTGGAAGCCTCACAGCCATCAGGCTTTCGAGGAGGGAGGTAATTATATAAGTGGCGTGCCACTGCTGGCAGGACCTGGCCTGCCCATGAGTCGCTGAGGCCCGCATCAATGTAGAGCTGTGAATCAGTTCTTGTCAAGTGGACGGTCTTGAGTAGTGAAATACCCGCTCGCTAGACTGCCGCAAGGCTCTCAGTCGCACCAGTGGGGTTCGGTTCTAGAGTATCACGATTCATTGAGGACAAGTCCGATCGCGATCGCGATCATGTGACTTACTCACTGAAGTTCGTCCACCCACTAGACCAGCCCTTGAGTGCTTGAGCGTGTCTGTTGCTAGTATCTGACTGTGTGAGCCAAGGGGAAGTACTATTTCGAGGGCTCAGGAAGCTTCAGAGATAGAGCTCTAATGAATACGCGCCAGCTGTACCTAAAAATATGGCGCTATGGCCGAGTGGTCTAAGGCGACAGATTTGAATTTGGCCACCCAAGTCACCATCTGTTCCTCTATGAGGGCGCAGGTTCAAACCCTGCTGGCGTCGTTACATTTTGGCGTCTTTTGCGAGCCCAGAATTGTATTTTTGAGCTCAGGAAACGAGGTACGAGGCAGTAGGACTTGTGTGGCGCAACAATTGCCGCCCTCTTCCCGCTCGGCAACTTCTGCTTCTGTCTGATGTCATCACCTGCCGGATTCGGAACTTGCCTCCTAACCTACCTCAACCTTGAAGTTGAAGCTTGAGGCTCTCAGATTATTCATACGACATGGACTGGGCGGTGCTTTGCAGAGAAACTTGTATCAAAGCTTGCCTTCGACCTTGGGTTTTCTTATGCATAGTGGATAGTCAATGCTATACATTCAAGCAGAGGCTTGAACGAGCTACAGAAAACACCCTGTCAGGCGAAGTAGCGTCAATTTAATCATGATGTTGTCAACGTCCAGGAACGCATGGTCATGCGCCACAGACATCCTGCAGCACTCATCACAGAATCACAGGTATTCCAGCCGGTCCACACAAGGTATATATGTCAAGCCACAATAATGTATAAAAAGTACAACAGTTCTAACACCAGCAATGCGATAACAATGATCCCAATAGTAATAAGTAATGCACATTCAAACCAAAGCAAGCCCGAGGTCATGACACGAGAGACACGTAACTTGCCAGCAGCCACCCAGTCTCAGACTTGTGTCCGCCACCTACGCCTCTTCGTGCGAGTATCAGACAGTCTTCGGCGTTGGGGTCATCGCACATAACGAGGCGAAGTCCACGGGCCTCGTGGAGCCGGGGATGTCCACACTCTTTGAGCACTTCATACATCTCGCCCTGTCCCGGGATCTCCAAGAAAGCGTACGACTGATACGTGTATCCGGGATAGGGTGGGTCGAAGGGATAGCTCCCACAGACGACGTACTTCGGCTGGAGCCTCTCACGTTTTAGGCTGCTAGACTTGCTTTTGATGGAAGCTGGTGGTGTGCCAGGACGCGTGCGTATCTTGAGCGAGGCAGCCGGTGTGAGGGGCATAGGCAGCTGATACGATGGGACGGGAGATGCTGGCGGAGCCGTTTCCATCTGGATGGGACTGTCGTAGTGCATCGCAGATGCATAGTCGTACCCAATCGAAACCGTATCGAAATCGGTTTCGGCACTCGATTTGGTCGCCCGAGATCGGAAGCTGGCATTCGAAGAGAGCGGCAGGGGACTGCTGACGCGCGGCATAGAGATGGAGGAAGATTGTCGAGTTGGCGGAAGACGCTTCGGAGGCTGAGTTATCCTCATCCTGTCTAACACCTCGCCGACCTCTGCCCAACGCTCCCACCAGACAGCGACGGTATCACAGGACCGCAGGTCCGACTCGCCTTCGAGCACAAGAGCACCCCATAGTTCATCCCAAGCTTTCTTCAGTCTCTCGAAATAACATGTCTGTATTCGAGCCAAACGGAATATACATCCGGCAAGGACGTTTTCGGCCATTTTAATGTATATCGGGAGTTCCTCGGCAAGCTTCGCAC
This sequence comes from Strobilurus orientalis, assembly GCA_019915145.1. Lineage (NCBI taxonomy): Eukaryota > Fungi > Basidiomycota > Agaricomycetes > Agaricales > Physalacriaceae > Strobilurus > Strobilurus orientalis. The sequence continues at coordinate 220,429 of JAHLML010000017.1, read as the reverse complement.
GCAGAGCTAGATACTCCGCCGAAGCTTTGAGAAGGTCAGATGGCGGTCGGTTCTTTTGCGACATGGGCATGTGTATGAGGTGTGTGTGGAGAGGGAGGAGGGTGTTATTAAGCATGTCGAGTAAGCGTAATGGGTTGATGAACGTGTTGAGGAGATGGGACAGCGGCGTGAGCAACCGCAGAGTGAGGGTAGCGGACAACTCGGAGCTCGCAGGGGTAAGATTGTCATGTACCAGATCTAGAAAAGCATTAAACGCCTCGGAAGGGTTCTCTTGGAGTCCGATGACCCTGGAAAAGGACAGGCCAAAACTGTACAGATTGGAGGTGCTCGCGGCGGCGGAATGAGACCATTCCATCACATTCTGTGCCAACTGGTTGGTGAAGGCCTGGACGTGAAGAAGTTGGGTGTGGAGTTTAGCGACTTGGATGGATTCATCCGAATCGGGAGGTGGCGCCCTTTTACGGCTTATGCTCTTGATACGAACAAGGAGGTCCTTGTTCGTCCGTTTCAGAACATCCTTGACAACTTCAGTTCGTCTCCGCTCCTCGTTGACGCGCTGTGCAACTTCCTGCATGGCATTTCTAGCGAGCCGAAGGTTCTCCTTGTCGGGGTGACTGTTCGGGGTAGCGTCGAGGATGGCACCGAGCAAAAGAGGATACTTCAGCAGGCGTTGTACAGGCTTTATAAGCATGGAATGTAGATCCCAGGCATGGGAGATGTCCGACGCGATCTTCCGGGTCAAGTCATGGTAGGCTGTGAGGGCAGGGGTGGAGGGAAGAGACTGCAGATGTCGCGAGGCCGTGTCGTGGCGAGAAATGTAGTATTTGTAGGGATGCTCCATCTCGGGAATGATCTTCAGAAAGAGGTCCCCGATGAGGTCTGCCTCGATGGCCTCCTCCAGAACGACGCAGAACTGGTCCGTAAACGCCGCTAGTTCGGCAATATTGCTGAAGATGATTCGCGCATCCTCCCTGCTCATGGGCACACATCCGTCCGGCAGTCTCGACGTGGATGCGACAGAGCCCATTTCGATTTCCTCCCCTGCAAAAATCTCAGTCAAAGGAGGAGGCAAGGGCAAATCACGCACCGACTGCCAAAGGCATGTGGACGTCGCGCACAAGCGCCATGTCCGATGCATAGAATCGCTCCGAGGTGAGGACCTCGTCGATGGCATGCTGCCGCTTTGACTTGTGCTGAGACGACGTCGTGGTCGTCGTGGTCGGCGAAGGTGAAGGCGGCGGAGACATCATCGCATGTGGTGGTTCCAGTCCAAGTTTGTCAGGACCGTGGGACTTGTAATTTTAACCTCTTCACACTCCCTTTGACGCCACCTGTCATCCAGCTAGTCCCTATGCGATGTACTCCAGATGCTCTCGATTTGTCTGGCCCCGCTTGGAGAGTTGCGTCGGTGGACGCCACTCATGTGGGAGTCTACTTATTAAAGTAAGACGCATGTTAGCCGCGAGGCCAATCAGATGAGTCATTTGACGCTGCACTAGAAGCCACTTTTTGAAAACGACTTCGGACACCAAATAATGGCATTTTGCGTCATGGAATATTCTGGCCACTTTGAGGGTAGTGGGTCCATGGTGGTCCATACTTCCGCGGAGACAAATGTCTGCGGACGGGACAACATCCCCGTCGTCCGGTCCGAAGTCAAAGCACCAAAAGACTTCGGTTATCAGGGTAAGCGCGCTCGACTTCCGAGAGACAGAGATTGAACTTTGGTATGTAGAATGGAAGATCTGAAGATCTCAAGGCGACCTGCAAAGCTGTGCCTGAGTGTGTTCGGGTTGTCGCTCGGCTTGATTCAGAACAGTCACTTTTGGAAACAGAACGGTGAACCTTGCCGCAGGAAAGCGTGGGGCTGCTTGTCTTTGAAGGTTAGTTCATTCAATCATACCAGGCGATAGAACTGACACACCGATACGGCAGTAACCCCCTACTTATGGCATTGAGATCGCCTCAGCGCGCCCGGACGTCATGGCGAGCTCCTCGGACGCGTTTCAACAGCAGCAAGCTCTCGAACAAGTTGTGTCTCGCTTCTCGAAGAACCTGCCGCAATGCTCGCAAATGAACACATGTACAACGCGTCTCAGGCGAGTAGTTCTTGGTCTACTCAGCCAGTGTCCCATTACCGTAAAATGGCTTAGTTTTACAATGTACTAGTACTCAGCGATCAGAAGGTGTACATCACAGATTGTGCATCGATGCTTGATCCGACTCGGGCTGTACGCCAATATATGCCCGAGCCGAGCCCATGGCCACAGTTGGACGTGTTGCACAGCTTACAAGCGACCACGTCCAGCTTGTGCTCATAACCTGGTGGGCGATGTCTCCCGACTCGCATACTGCGAGGAGCCACGCTGCCCTGCCACTTTGTTGACCGCCAGTTCCCCCTCACTCGCGTCTGCGACTGGTCCAGGGCCCCACGGGCGGTCGACAGCCCCTCGGTGATGAGATATCATCCCCGAAGCAATTTGCCATACTTAAAACGTGGGGACAAAATTCCGATTATTTTCTCACCCATGCTTTCTCCCAGCCTTCAGTCGTCGCGCAGCAACATCGGGACGTTGTCTGAGGTCCAGGAGAAGTCCGAGCCCCGAGCCGACAGCTTGAAGTTGAAGGACGAGAAGCCGTTCGAAAGCGATTTAGAAAAGGCCCAGGCTGAGCTTCTCGATGCAGCTCCAGCGCCGATAGAGTTTCCTGAAGGCTCTCTTCGAGGCTGGTTAACCGCCATTGGAGGGTGCGCTTTTGATTGTCACGCTTCTTTTCTGTCAGATGTTGATCGAGAGCATGCTGCACAGAGCGCTGGTGGGAATGTGTACGTCGCCTCGTTGATACCGTCGTGACGTGCTCGCATATTCATGATGATCTTTTCGAAAGGCGCGTTCGGAAACTCGCAGGTAAGTCTATTCGCCTATCAAATGATGGAAGTGGTGATTGATTGATGTGGCGCCAGTCGTTTGGAGGTAAGTTTCTGGCACGCGGATCCAAGGTCCAGGCCTGCTAAAATCTGTTCTCCAGTGTATCAGGATTACTACACGGTGCTACTCCTATGTATCACGACAGTCGGCGTTGGCTCATATTTCCTTCCAGCGGATATCACTATCCGAGAAGTCTCCCTCAGCCATTAGTTGGATCGGATCTATCCAGCTCGGATTCTTGTTCGCTCTAGGTTTAGTTTCTGGTACTCTGTTTGACAAGGGCCACTTTCACTTGAGCATTATATCTGGTTCTGTGATCTTTTCGTTTTCGTGAGCAGTTACCTTATTTTCGCTTGACAATCCCTTGCTAACTGGTGAGAAAGCTCCTTCATGTTCTCCTTGGTTGAACCGCACAACTACTACCAGAATCTTCTCGCTCAAGGCATCGGCATGGGTATAGGTAGGTCGCTGACTGTTTTGCGTCGCCATCTACTTACATGGAAGGGTGATGTCCAGGGAGTGGATTGTTACTGTTGCCATCCATTAGCGTTCTATCCCACTACTTTAGAAAACGAAGAAGCCTGGCCATGGGCATTGTCATCAGCGGTGAGCTTCATAGGACTCGTAGGATGATCGTGTCTAAGCGAACTCACAGGTGGGGCTCTGGGAGCTGTGATCTACCCAATTCTGCTAAACAACATCTTTGCAAACGAGCGATATGGGTTCAAGTGGGGTGTCAGGTGGTTGACACCATAGCTCCGACGGTCTCTTTCTGACGTTGTCTCTCAGGTTCCTTGCGTTCATCAACCTGTTCATGTTGATTGTTGTCAATCTCTGCATGAGGACGCGCCGTGAGTGTGTAATACAAGCACTTGTTTCCGGCTCTGAAAACGAATCCAGTCCCTCCGCGTCGAAAGGCTGGTGTCAACTACGGAGAGATAGCGAGAGACGTACCGTTTCTATTCCTGCTCCTTGGGTAATGCTCTCGTTGTATCATTGAATGCAATATTGACGCATTCTCCCTCAGAAACTTCTTGTCGTTCTGGGGGGTGTTCATACCTTGTGTGTTACACTGGTAGTCATTCGTCCAGTGTCGATTGCTGAACATCCGACAGTCTTCTACCTCCAGCTTTTCTCGAAGCTTCATGGTGTCGATCCACACTTTCTCAATTGGACTGTGAGATGTTTCTGTCGCTCAACGATGCCAGTCTAAAGTGGAGACCCAGATTCCTGTCCTCAACGCAGGCTCGTTGTTTGGACGGATGTTTCCAAACTTCCTTGCCGATAAATATGGACCGCTGAATGGTTCGTTTTCTTCTCACTCGTGCACAATGGATCAGAACGCTGACGCTGGCTGGGTTTCGTGCATGTGCAGTTTATGTCCCTAGCGGATTCATCACTGGGAGCATTGTCTGGGTCTTGCTCAAAGTGACTTCTGTCGGTCAAATGACAGTGTATGCCATTCTCTATGGCTTCTTCTCTGGGGCCTTTCTGTCAGTATCGACTCCATGCACGGCCACGTTCAGTACGAGTCCGACTCTCGATGACATGGGGTAATACGTCTGCTAGAGCGTTCGGTCAGCGCTCATGCTTCGTAGTATTCGCATCGGCGTTTCCTGCTTCTTCATTGGTCTTGCGGTGTTAACCGGAAATCCTATTGCGGGAGCGCTGCTCGAAGCTCCGCACTACTACTGGTGGAAACCACTGCTCTTCTCCAGCGTAGGTGATACAAACATTCTTCGTCGCTCTTTCTGACGTCAAGGCCAGCTCTCTACGCTGGGAGGGACTTTGTGCATCACAATTGCTCGCCAAGGGATGGTGAGACGGAAAGGTACACAATTTGTGTAGGGATCAGTAGAGAGTATAGAGTAGTGCAGTACGTGTACTTCTAGAATAAGCTACAAAGTATGTGTCCACGGCGGAGGGTAGCTGATTAGCGCTGAACCGTACGAGCCCATCTTCTCGGAAAACCAGAATAAGTCTAAACGTGCATCGCCACTATCGGCAATGCATCAGCTCAAGGTGTCTGTATAGATCGCAACGTCAATTTTCTCAATTGAGACCTGTTGAGGAAGGTTCGTTCTCATTGATTGCTCTCGACCAGGGAGCCAGGAGAGAAAGGGATGATTCTCGAAGGTTCGAGCAGCGACGTCGCTGAGAGCAGGTAGATCGTCGAGCGTGGCGACATGTACGTAGGCACCTGGGCCGCGTTCCTTTGGCATTACTGAAGGCGAGTGACGAGTCTAGAGGAGACCGAGTAACACCCAAGTAGAACGATGATTATTCACATATCAAACATGTTAAGTCTGTATAAGTTTGCCGCAAACTCGGAATCAAACCATGCTTCATTCGAATAAGGATACATGGCTCAGTCAAAGACAATGAACCGAACACAAGTTCTCATACGATAGCTTCACTCTTGTTTTCCGATTTGTCCATTTCTACCCACTGAGCTGTGATGGATCCCGGAGGCGTTGTGAGGCCGATAATGGGAGGTTGACGGCTATGTGCCGTGTCCTCGCTTTCAAATTGGTTTGGCCGAGCAACAGCTGCAACACAAAACGTATGGTTGCCAGTCTTGGAGAAGTGCACAGTCATTTGAGACGCAGCGTCGGCCTTCACCGATACCAGTACGACAATGAGCGTCGGGAGGAGGCCCTTCATTGAAGTTTCAATGAAGGAAAGCAATGGGAGGCGAACTGAACAAACCGTGAGTTGAGCAATGCTGTCAATTACAATCACGAAAGCAGGATGCCCAAGAATGACCATAACCAGGAAGAAAATCCAGGAGATCGAATAGAGAAGACCGGACTCGATGATGAGGAGCATGATGCTGAGGTATTTGCCAGTCGACTCGAGATTGGCTTTCTGCATCATGCGTCGGTGATACCTGCGAAATGTTACAGTTGTCAGTTCTAACTAGTAATGTAGAAATATCACTATTCACCAGATACGACCGGCAATGAGACTGGTGGCAACGGTATTCGTAAAAAATACACAAGCCCCGAAAGAGAGCAGCCATGTGTCCAACGTCTTACCAGAGATTGCGTCGAAGCTGGCATGCAAACTATTCGTTGCCAGTGAACTACGTATGGCCCCGCCGCCGCAGACTTGCGCATACACATTAATAAGTTGCCGTACGTAGAGCACAATGAGACGACGACGTACCGATGGCGCCAACCAAGGAACAGATCAGAACGATGACAGCTTTCCAGTTGCGATTGCATAGGACCCATGCACGCCATAGAAGAATCGAGTCTGCCATTACACCCTGAGCCTGCCATTACACCCTGAGCAGATGGTGTCAGTCAGTCATGAGACTCCTAATCAAAAGATTGTCATACATTCACGACTGCGATGAATGCTTGAGCGCTGATATAGCCAACGTGCTGACTCGCAAAGCTTTGGTTGGAGTCTACATACACCCCATATTCCAGGGCCATCGCGAGACCCAAGTGCACGGTGGAGAGGATGTACAGTAGGACTGTCATAATCCTGATGCTTGTAACAAGCCTCGAAGTGTGGCGGCCCTTTCGCTGCCTACAAAGTTCTGTTCAGCCCACCGATTATGAGGGTAAGTGTTCTTCAATACCAAAACAGGTACAGTGCTCCCGCAAATATCACCGTGTATATTCCTGTGGGACCTTTAGCACGCACCATTAAGCGACCAAGTAAAAAGAATGTTGTACCATGCAACGAGGCTCCGCAGAATAGCGCGATAAAGTTTGCCGCCCGGGGCGTGAAGGTCATAATCACAGCTAAGGAAGTGGATAAGCACTAAAGAAAGAGATACTGCATCTTGTTCTTATAATACGCCCTCTCACGAGTTATCGGACGAAATAGCGCTTTTTCTCAGGCCCTCCAGACATGGCGAGTTGGGTGATGTGGGCCGGGCCCACATCCGTGGCGTGGTGTGATACAAGATGGTGTGTTTTTGAGTGGTCTTTCTGTCTTTCTGAGCTAGTCTTGCAGGTACCTGGTCTACTGCCAGTGCCGCCTTGGGTGTCACATGCTAATTTTAAACAATGACAGCGTACCGGCGTACACTGCGGCTAAGAGTCGGTAGAGGTTGAATTGTTGATCGGATATCGACGTCCGGCACTCGTTCTAATTGCATAGATCAGGAGATCTCGCTGGCGTTGATGATGGACAGTCAGATCAGAGGTAGCGACTCGGACGTCTGGCAGATGCTGATATGAGGATGACTTGCTTCAGCAAGTCGCATGGGGGCCCGGCGTTCAAAGATCTGCAGAGTTGGACCCATGTCATTGCCAGGCCCTTTCCTGATACTAGTTTGAAGCGAGTCGTGTAAGTCTCATGTATACTATATGTGTATGGAATACCGTATGTAGACGAAGCGCAGCTACGTATTAAATAGTGTGTTAGATGGTAATAGACCCGCGAATACATACGGGTCGTGAGGCAAGGGTTTGAATAGTGACAATACAGGCTGGCGCAGCAGGCTTACTCCGTCATCATGGCATCGTGATCTTCATCTTCGTCGTCTGATGGCCTAATGTTCACACCATAGCTGGTTTCACTGTTCATCAGGCCGTTAAACTCGATACCGCCTTTGAATCCGTTCACACTACTCCCGGCTCCGAAAAAGCGATCCCGCGCACGCGGGAAACAAACGTCTAAAAGCCATCGTTTCGTGTTCTCCCTCGCAACGCTCCATGGGACGTCTGACGACGCCATCTCGGACGAAACGGAGAATGACAATGAGCGCAAACCCAACTGTCCGCCGGCGAGCACCTCGTCAAGCGCGCGCCACACCTCCAGATCCTCAGCCTGCGGCATAGCTGGCTTCGAGAAGCTATCTGGAACGAGCTCGATCCACACGTTGAACGTCAAATCCACAAGCTGCGTGTGCGATGGTAGGTTCTGGAACGAGCGGATGTACCAGATGTAGACGGCATGATCGTAAGGATGCCAGTCTAATATGGATAGCTCAAGGGTAAGGCTTCGGAGATGTGCAATGTCCATAGGTATACCCTCGCTCGTCAACACTGTAAATAAAAGTCATTATGTGCGGCTGGATTGAGAGAAGATAATGATACACACTGGTCATTCTGCACACCTGCAAGGACTCCATAGAGTGCCGAACACGGTTCATCATGTTCTGCAGTCTCAGCGCCATGGCGGCACTGCAAAAATCGGTCCTCAAGACCACGTCCCGCACACCGCCAATTATGCCCGAGCTCCATAGGAAATCCCAGAATATGAAGTCGCTGCGGTTGTACAGATCGACGGACAGATGATCCAGGTCCAGCGTCGATTTCATGAGCGTAGCCAGACGCTCGTTGTTGAAAGTTGAGAAGTCAAGGATATTGATGGCCTGATTTCCTTGAAGACCCAAAGAGAAATTGTCGGTCACGACCGCCTCATCGCAGTGCGGGAAGTGGAGTCGCTGGATTGTCAGCCACCGCAGAGACGGGACGGCGTTGAGAACAGCGACTAGATCCAAGAAGTCGAAGGCGCAATCATAGAGTTGAAGTGTCCGAAGGCGAGTGAAGGTCGACAGCGCGTCGACTAGGATAGATAGCCGGGGCATGACACGCGGAAGGAAGCTAAACTCTTTGAATAACAGACTCTCGAGATTGATCATCCCCACGAGTAAGTTCGGAAGGTAGGATATGCCGGAGAGCGGAAAGATGCATCGGTCGTTCTCATCTCGAAATTCGAGGTCGATGATGGAGTCCTTGATCTCCGGGCTGCTTTCCAGCAGCGCGAAAAGTCGCGCCACTCGCTTGCGCACGCGCTTCACCCCGACCACAGCATCGAAATTCACGGATCTGAACCGATGCTTTCGGATGGTGCGAAGATTCTCTGGCCACACATACATCATGGAGCAGAGATCCTGGTCATCCAGTGAAGTGGGATCGCTAAGCTCGTCAATGATCATATCTTTGATTTCTAGAGGGAAGTCCGGCCCCTTGCCGTAACGGTGTTCGGATCTGGAGAGCTGCTATGTTTCCGTCAGCGGGACTATAAGACAGTCAAGTGGCGCGGCCTACATTGTTTGACTGCATGACGAAGTTGCGGGAGAGTTATGGAGATTGTCGGGCCTTGGAGTAGCACTTAAAAGCCAATGAGCATAATAAGAACAAAGGGGAAGCACGGATTAGCGATAGACAATGAGCTCAGCCGTTTCCGAGAGTCATCAGATGGCAGGACAGCTACTACTTCGGCCGTGACCTTGTTCCATTAGTGGTTAAGACAATAACCTCGACCGATAAGTCTACTCGCCTGTCTGCCCGTCTATCATTCATCAGAGGGTGTCATTTCGGCACCATGGCGACGCCTCGAGAAAATGGTAAGTACGCGCGTCTGATTCATTCCCTGCACGGTCTCGTGGTGCTCATGCACAATTACTATTAGCGGAAGAAAAGACACGAGCGCGAACCTGCACATTGTTGTTTTCCCGGAGCACTGGATGCGAGTCATTAACATTGTCTGTCAGTTGGATGGCGCACACCTTTTGATTCCGTTTTGTTGAATGTTGAATGTTGGGGACTCATTGGATTTGGAGCAGAACGCTCCGAAGTAAAACAGACTTGCTATGGTTCAAGGAGGGTGCAATGTTCAAAAGTTACATAGTTGCCAATGCGTTAAGTTGACACAATGGCTGTGGATAAGGTAGATAGATCACTATACAAGATGGGTCCGTGGGTGGTGGGATACAACGAGAGACACTCTAGTTCTTGACCGGCTCTTCTTCGAGCACTTCATACTCGGGAACATCAGCCTCGAACAAGATGGACTGCTTCTCATCGATGTACTGATAGTTGAAGATTGGTGGCGGCACGAGGTATTCTTCCACAATCTCCTCCTCCTGCTGGCCAGTGCCTGTGATGGCACGGTAAGATAGGAGGAGGACGAGGAAGGCTATGCGCAGAAGAACACCGAGGCCACAGCCTGGAGAGGACGTGTGAGTGTCTAAATGTGGTCAGAGAGGAGACGCCACTGACCGAGAACAAAGGCGAGAGCTCTGCCCTCCCACGGGCCGAGCATCATGAGAGCCTTGTGGAGGCGGACCATGGGACGGTCCCTGTCTCCCATGTTATTGTGGATCCTCGTTGGGGCAACGATCTTGATGCGGTCACCGCCCTTGGTGTGGCCCTCCATGGTCTTGGGGTCAAAGGTGACGCCGACGGAGGAGCCCGCCACTACTGCGGTGTCATGGTTGGCGGAGGTCATGCCAAGAGCGTGGCGGAAGACTTCAGAAATGGAGAATCCTTGGCCATTCTTGGCAGCCATGGGGCATGGCCTGCGCGAGTCGCGGTGTACGGCGCCAGCGACTGGGACAATGTTGGCAGCTATTTCGTGGCCAGAGTTGGAGATGCCCTTGTATTGGATGGGTTCGGACAGCACGACGATGCGCATTGGGGCGGCAGTGGCTAAATGACGATCTGAGTAATCACAGCCACACATCGGACGGCAGTACACACCTAGGCCCGCCGCCATGATGAAGGAGAATACGCTTGTAGAAACACGCATAATTGGGGGAATTGAAGAGAGTTAAACTGGAATGAGGTTGTGGATCGTAGTCAAGTTGATAAACACAATGTACAGCAACTGCGGTCTGCGGCTACGGCCCCTTCAAACTCCGCCGGCGTCTGCCGATCGCCACCAATGTATTTTTACCACCAGCCTGCAGGATAACAAGATCACCGCGAAATCTGCAGACCATCTGGTGAAGCCAGCGCTTATCTGACTTCTTGAAAGGGCGACGATTGACTTGCTTTAGCTGGAGCTTTTGACCTTCTCTCCTCAGCTGTCTCTCAGGGTCGAATTGTCTACAAGACGGTACCGGTACGGTTGCACGACACTTGCCGTGGCGGTCACCAATGCAGGAGTGACTCCGTTGCTCGCGACGTCGTTGTACTTGGGCCTGAAACAACCTCTGATTGGGATCTTTACGCGAATCCGTGAAACCATGATATCTCATCGCACTTGTGCACATACTCAGCTCCCCGTGAATGCACATAGTATACCGAAAACGTCTGCAGCGGGCGGTCCACGTCTTGCCCCGGGACAACACCCGCGCTTTGCCCATCCCGAAAGGACCTGACAATTCTAGAGTTCATGGAAACATGACTCACCACAACAGCTCTTGCTGTAGCAAAACAAATTCCTTAGGCCATGAGGTGCGGAACCATTACGCGTAGTCAGAAATCTGCACTGGAATGACTCTGATAGCATCCAGTAGACACAGATACTATACCACTCCCGTACATTCTTGTGGCTTCGGGAGTGCAATGTTTGAGGATATCCCCTACGAATCCAGCTGACTCGAGTACCAGATACATAAGCGTCCGCCCTCCGATTTCCCTGGTTCTATCACATATCCTCACACTACAGCTGCAATGTCCAGTCGCGGCCTTTCAAGTCGAGCATCTACTCGGGCGCTTCCTGTTGTCCTCTTGTATGATACTCCAGGTCCTGCATCACAACCGTGGGCCCCCAACATCTGGCGTATAAGGAACGCTTCAAATTAGACACCGTTTCGTTCCAGTGCTCATGATTCGTCTAGGTTCATCCTCAACTACAAACGCCTGAATTATCGGACCGTCTGGGTCGAGTTTCCGAACATCGAAGCCACATTACGGTCCATCAACGCTCCCCCCAGCTCAAGACGCCCTGATGGCACCTCCATCTACACTCTCCCTGTCCTTGTAGATCCTACAGGCTCAACACATCAGGTCCTCTCGAATCCAAATACCATTGCCGAGTACCTTGAGACCATGTACCCACAGCGCCCAGTCTTTCCCGAAGGCAGCCGCGCCTTACAAACCATGTTTGTGCACTTCATTCAAGAAGTCTTCGTGCGACCCCTCCTCCTCATAATGGTCCCAATCAGCCATCAGCAGCTTCCAGGTAATCACGGGCACTCAGTGCCACTTCGCGGCGCGCCCAGTCAAGATCAGGAGCGGGCATGGGCGCAGGTCAAAGAGCAGTTTGACTTTTTGGCGCGTATATATGACAAGAATGCGGGAGACGGGGCGGGAGATGGAGTGGTGGTGATGGGGAGTGAGCTGTCCTATGCGGATTTTGCGCTTTGCGCCGTTTTGGTTTGGATGGAGAGCTTGGTTCCTGGAGACGCATGGGCGCGAGTGAGTAGCTGGCACGGCGGGAGATGGGCGCGGCTCCGCCAGAGGTGTCAGGAATATATGAGCGTTCATTGAGCCCTGCCCGTGTAGAGTCTACACTGGCAGCAGCTTGGAACCGGATAGGCTTTTTAATAATTATGTACACTCTGACTGGGTACTTTACGAGAAGAAGAATTTGAGGAGAAATAATAATGATACTTATTGTTTGTTAGTCTTCGCAGTGATATCGAGACGGACTATGCCTGTCGTTCAAAGTTCGAGGCTCGGCAGGTCCCGTAACTTAGTTCCGGCCGGCTACTGTTCTTGCCTTTTGACCTTCATCTGGCTGTTTCGCGTAAAACCAACATGCTCTCGCGCGCCCAACATCCGATGTCGTTACCTTCTGTCGCGCATTGAAACCTTCTCCATAGTCCAGAGCCACTATCATCAAGACCGGTCGGTGTCTGGGCTGCGCGAATCGCGATATCGATAGGTCACCTCTAATAGGCAATGCGACTCGTAAAGACATTGAAGATGTCCTCTCTGTTGGCATTGCATAATGTCTTATTCAACTACACTCCCAAACATTATCTTATGTGCCCACACCGACTCCCGAGACGCGATCAACACTTTTCTACTCATTGCAGCGCAACAACTTGAACAAGCTTAAGTATTCAGCCGGATTCAGACAACCTGGCCGACATTTCTTATGTTCTTGGCAGACATGATTTTGAGCACCTCCGAGTCTCTTCCAATGGACTCAGAGATCAGTGACTTCGCCATTCCTGTAAGTGAATGGCTCGCTTCGAGACCACTGACCAAGTTGAAACTGATTCCTGCTACTTAGGTAGTAGGTCTTATGGCAGTTGGATTCAGGGAAAATCGCCCGATTCGGAAAGTCACGTGTTTCTACACCGTCTACACTAGGGTGGCGGAAAAAAGGCCATGTTCTTTACTGAAACCCTTTTTTACATGTAATTTACACATCACGTGATGTAAATTACACCGTAAATTACCAACCCAATTTGGGGACCTGTAAGTTACAAAAGTAGGTCACATGGTCATCCCGCGGCGGCGGCGGCGGCGCGTCGGAGCAAGCCCGACAATGTCTGAGTCTGGAATGAGTACAGCTATGGTATTCTTATACTCATTGAATGAACTATGTTCACTCAGATTGTAGCTGATCAAGCTCAAGAGTCAATGGGCCACTTCAACTCGATGCCTTCTTGTTGCATGTCAATCTCATCAGTCGCATCACGGACTCGGCAACAATGATAGCATTGAGTTGTTCGAGGCTCGAGCTTTGTTGTCGTAGTACCAACCACAGCAAAATTATCAGCAACAGTGCAGATTCTGTGAAGGCTCAAGTGGCCCATTGCTATCGAAAAGCCCACATGCCGATACCCAGTGATACCGTGTTGTTGTTGCGCCACCCGGAGGGCTGGAAAATTTTGTGCATTTTGGGCGGGCGGGCGACTGTCACATGACCATCACGTGCCCTTTTTTACATGTAAATTACCGTGTAAAAAACCGGGCCCTGCGGGCGGCCCAGGTAAATTACTGTAAGAAAGTCCCGGAGGACTTTTTTCCGCCACCCTAGTCTACACTGCGAATTGCTTTCCCACGGCTGCTTTTATTTGGTTTGCACAAACAACGCTCCCGCCAAAATCGATGTGGCTGGGCAAAACCCTCGGTAAACACGTGAGTTTCACGTGAAGCAAGAAATCATGGCTAAATTCAAATTGGTCTCATGGGAGTCATGCAGCGACGTGCAGTCACTGCAGTGCAGTGTGCAGTGTGCACAGTGTTCTAACTTCTCACTGGGCTCTGTCTTTGAGCATTGGTACTTACAACTGGCTACAAATTCAAGCTTGTGAAAGTTATCTTACTTTCACACCAGAGCTCGAGAGCACCCGTCGAAGACGGGTGCGGCAGAGCGCTCAGTAGCTGATAAAATTTGCACTGAAAGTCCATCAGTGACCGTCAGTCTCCGTCTGACTTCAGTGCATGTGGCCGTCAGCACATGTTGTATGACCACATCGCAAGCACAACTGCCTCTCTCCCGTTCTTCTACCATGACCCACTGGGGGCATCCGATTCCGTGCCCAGCCCAATGGTGAAAACTATCATATGTGACGCAGTGGCAGGGCACGAGTCAAGCGCCACATACAACACTGACAGCGCCGACGGTTTTGGCGCCTGCGGCATCAGCACAGATCGACCTAGGCGCAGGACACGGGCTGAGCGCTGAGCACTGAGATTTGGTAACCGGATTCGACAGAGAGAGGTCGGGATGAGCATGCTTGGCAAACCCATGGCTAAGGTGCGTTACATGCGCTGCTTTGAACTTTCTCTTACTATCCTTACTCCTCCGCCTAGCGCACTCTGCGGCTTCCTCTCACAGGCCGCGAACAACGGCATCCGCTCGGATTTGGCACGCCAAGTATGAACGGAACAGTAGGTACATAATCTTCCTACTCGACTCGACACGAAGCAGCCCCGCGCATGCAGCAAACGGCGCCCGGATGAGGTGCGTTACTTGTGCCCTCCCTTTCCCATTTCACTTGCCCCATTCACGATGCTTAGCACACCTTACCCTCTCACTTGCCTGCTCCGCAAGTCTATAAATACGACTACAGCTTCCTATGCTATGCTACGGTTTCCGTCGCTCATTCTCCGTGTTGTTGGTCTCAGGGCAATTTGTTTGATCTAAATACTGCCTGTAAACAAAATAACAAGTCGGTGATTTGACGGTTGCGGGACAAGGATGGCATGTAGATACACCAAATCCAATTTAATGATTGTAAAGTTGCTGGTGAAAATGAAGGAGGGAGTGTCTAACGGTGCCCAAGACAGTCCTAAGTAGCAGGCCCTGCCGGACCCGGCCCTACGCCCAGTTATTCAAGCTAAGGACTCGGAGTCAGGACAAATTCGTTCGTTCCCGTGATACTTTGCCCCGGGCCAATGTAGTGCCAAGGTTTCAGGCTGAGGATTGCCGCCAAGGCCACACACACACCCACAACATTTATTCAGGGCGCTCACCCGCTCGACGGAAGTGAAGGTCACTAATGCCTCTCCTATGCGTCTGCCATGTTGCTACGTGGTGACGTCTAGTTCTCTGGTTTGGTTGCTTACAAGCATGTTGACCTCGACCTCGGCGCCCGACTATCGCTCGGCCGAAGTTGGGCCGAACAGAGTCTGTTTGATTTGATCGAGTCACCCCCCGGATGTTTATTTGAGGCATGGAGAGCCCTCAGAGTCACTGTTGTATTCACACCTCTTGCTTTTCCCATCACCTGGACGCCCACGATGCCCCTCAGCAAAGAAAGCAGGGAAAGCGAAGCGGCCGCGTCAATGGACAAGCTCGTAGATCCCGCCATCGAGAAAAGAGCGGTTAGGAAACTCGACTGGGCTATCCTACCTGTGATGACCATGTTTTATCTTTTGTCGTTCTTGGTATGGTGTTCTCTTCGAGTCATCAACGTATCACCTATAATAATTGACGCGTCAATAGGATCGGTCCAACATAGGCATGTCATACTTTGCTTCCGTACATGAACACTCATACTCAACTGCTTTCGATAAGGCAATGCACGCGTCGCTGGACTCCAGACATACCTCGGCATGACAGACCACCAATACCAAGTCTGTGTGACCGTCCTCTTCGTGTATGTCCTCCGCCCCACCTCGTATCTCGGTCTAACTCGTCCCTCCAGGCCATACATCTTCGCCGAACTCCCTGCAAACCTCCTGCTCCGGAAAGTTGGGCCCAAATACCTAATGCCGTCGTTGCTCACTCTGTGGGGAATTATGGTGACCTTGCAAGGTGCTACCCCTAAACCCTTCGAACGTGATTTAGTTTCTAAGCCCCAATCCAAACGCAGGTCTTGTAACATCCTACGGCGGACTGGTGACTGTCAGGGCTTTTCTGGGATTGGTGGAAGGACCCATGTTCCCGGGCATCGTGCTATATCTATCTAATTTCTATACCCGCACCGAACTCTCGTTCCGGTACGTTCTTTGCCTCGCGCCCAGCGTGTGCCATTCATGTCCTGACGATGCATTTTTGCAGTGTTGCAATATTCTTCTCATCGGCCTCGGTGGGTCATATCTGGACGCCAACGTTCTGTCAAGAGCTCATAACGCGCTCTTAGCTTTCGGGTGCCTTCTCAGGTCTGCTAGCTTTCGGTATCGAGAACATGGATGGTATTGGTGGGAAGCCGGGCTGGTCGTGGATTTTTATTCTGGTTCGGCAACTTCCTTCGAACACCGCAAAGTCCCCATTGAACCTCTCTGTATAGGAGGGCATATTCAGTACTCTCGTCGGTGTGGCGGGATTCTTCATTGTACCATCGACACCTGCGGATGTCCCAGGTCTCACTCCCGAAGAGAAAGAGTAGGCGTCTGCTAGCATGAGTCTCAGTCTATCTTAGTGCTCATTCATTTGTTAGGGCGCTATCTCGACGCCTGGAGAGGGATAGACCTACCGTAGCGCCGATCGACCATTTCTCGTTGAGGGAGGTTGTTGCCTCTATTACATCGCCGCATGTTATCATCGTCTTCATCGTTTTCTACATGGTCGGCACGACTCTGTATGGATTGGGTCTGTTCCTGCCCTCTATCGTGAAGCAGCTTGGGTTCAGCGCCAACAAGACTCAGCTTCTTAGTGTTGGACCCTTCGCCGCTGGTTTTTTCGGTGAGATTTACGCCCCTGTCCTTTCGTGGCTGAGGTGCTCACTTCTGCAAAGTCACTCTCTTGTCGGCGTGGTTCTCGGATAGGTATAACTCCCGAGCTATACCAACGGCATGCGTCTCCTGCTTGGCTATCATCGGTTTCGCTGTATTCCTCCGTACGTCGAGTCTTTCTTGCGGGTTCCACTGATCTCTGAAGCATCGTAGGTGCTGAGGATAAATATGTCTCTTATGGTTCACTGTTCCTCGCTGTTCCGGGAGTCTACGCGACTCCACCGGTGCTATCAGCATGGATGTCGAATAACTCTGAGCCGTATTATCGTCGCGCCACGAGTATCGCTGTCGGCTTCATTGCAACCAATGCTGTCAGTTAATTTTGAACTATTCTCGACGCATATACTCAAAAACTCGAACAGGGTGGAATAACAAGTACATGGCTGTACCCAACTGCAGAGGGCCCAAGGTTTACCAAAACGACCATCCTAAATTTGGTCTTGTACGTCGTGATTTACTCTCGGTTCGTTCACGAGTTAACGTCTCCTTCAATTATAGCGTGACCTGCATAGGCGTCGGCTCTTTGCTCAACGCCGTCATGCTCGCAAGAATGAACAAGACAAAAGTGCAACGCCGCGCAGAGCTGTTGGCGCCATACAATGATCTGCCTGACGGCGAATCCAAGGCTTGGGTAGAGCTGGGTGACCGGCATCCCGACTACAAGTACACGATATAAGACAATCTTTCTTCAGTAACGGGCCGTGATCATGTACTAGTAGATTAACGAGCGGCAACGAGACGCCTTTGTGGCGTAATTTCATTTTGCATTGCATAGTGCCATGACTTTGGCGCGTGATGGATATAAGAAAAGCTCTCCTCATTAAACGAGCATAATCATGTACTCGAGTACTAGTGGACGAGCCTATCAAAGGGTGGACAGGAAACGCTTTTGTGGCGCAACTTCGTCTTGGACCAGTAAGTTAACGGTGCAGTCTTCGATGCGTTGGTAACTGGATGCCATTGATAACGCCGCTCATCTGCATGCTTAACTGGATGTTGGCCAAGTCTGTTGTTCACAAGACTCAGAGGCATAGCGTACTCATGTACTGATATCGACGCTCGGAGCCTCTGCTTTAGACAGGTTTAGTATAGAAGCAGCTGATGCGACTATCTACCGTGGACATAGGGCATGCTAAATCTCAGAGAAAGTTGTCATAGCGCATAACATAGTGTACAAGCCGTCACCGAGTAGCCACGCTTACTTCTGCTGAGACTTGATAACCCGCTTGACGATCTTGGCCTCCTCCACAAGGAATGCACGGAGAATTCTGAGCGAATATTTAGATTGGAAAGATATCGCGAGTGTTCGGTACAAACCTCGACTTGACACAGTCACCGCATCGGGAGCCACCGTACGCCCGGCGAACGGTCTTTTGGCGCTTGGAGATGGTGGCGTATTGGCGGGGGCGGAGGGCAGGGATCTACGAGATTACTGTAAATTGCTGAGGATCCAACGCTGCAGGCGACTCACTCCGGCCAATGCGATTCCACAGTCACCGCACTTGGGGGCGGTGGGAAGCTTTTTCAAGTGGTGGTAGACAAGCTTGCCGCCGGGGGTCTTCACGACACGCCTCCGTGCCGAGGTGGTGTTGTACGGCGTGCGCTTGCGGAGGGTGACTCGTTGGGCCATTCTGTGGCAAAATCAGTCAGTCGATGTCGAGAGAGGTGGCGGCGATAGGTGGGATGGGGTTATTGGCTGCTGCGGCTTTCTCCTCCTCCATCTCTCTCCTCTCTTTGGCCTGCCGTCCCACCCATTTATCGCCAGAATCGAGCGACTCACAGATCAGAATTTTAGCGTCGGAGGGCTGGTCAACGGGTCAGTACAGTCGCCGGGCATAGGTTCAGCATGCAGACGCACCTGGTTCTTGAGGACGACGGCGACGATGACGGCGATATATTTTGCCCAGTCGGGCCAGTCCCAAATTGATCGAGGCTGACTCAGCCGGCATCCAACTGTACAGTGCTTGCCTTATTCGTACTTTCTTCTCACCCCGCGGCTGCCCCGGTGATCCGAGTCGTTGAGGATCGTGGTCGCGCATTCGTGCTTTGCTCTGAAGAATGCCCCGGGAGTTGTGAGACAGTATCGCACTCTAGCAAACACAGACTGTCCCCTTGGTACGCTATGCTCTCGTCTTCAAGGCTTTGTCTACCAAGGTTCAATTTCTCAAGGGCCAATCTTCGATTTATTAGAGACGACCGTCGACTGCATGGTCATGAAGTGCTGCCAATCGTAGTATCCTTTGCACCTCCTACGCTATCTCATCAAACAGGGCTCCTGCAGTATCTTCTGCACCGTGCTACGGCCTGACGAAACACAATACTATCTGATCATGCCGTGGAGACTCGAGTTCGTCCAATCTGAACTAGAACGGTATCCACGGTATCATCGAATTAGATTGCTTGGGAATTATGGCCACGCGCCAGGTACAGCACTTATCTCCCTGTTGATTCCTACGCATAGAGATTCACTGTTGTTACTCGCCAAGTTCCATCACTGATTGTCAAAGCGGTATTCCTATTCATGGCACCCAGACCACGCGCCCCTTTCATTCTGGTCAGGTTTCTAATCTTATGGGGCGACGGGCTTTGGGCCGCGGCCAGAGTCCAATGATAAAGAGTCTCTTGCCCTGCACCTTGCCTTCACCCTTTCATCTCGCTGTACTATTACCGGAAAAAATGGCGCCAGTCGAAATACCTGGCGTCAACGTTCCCTTCCTGTGCGTGTGGTTCCCTTCATCTCAGTGAAACAGAGATTGATGTTGTCTTCTACCTCTGCACAGGACTGGTCCGCTGGTAGGCCATGCGCTTTCTGCAGTACACAGTATAAGGATCGACGACTGGATATCAAGGTCCTCGGATACATGTGGAGCTACTGCTTATACGGCGTGCTCGTCGTTCAGTTACGTCAGTTCACCACTCACTCACTTGACGACGTCGTTCAGGTGCGCCTCTCTAGACATCTACTGCGCATCCTTTCCCACTGACAGGACAGGAATCCAGGTCCTTGGTAAGTGGTTACGGCGACACGTCTCCTATCTATACCGTTGACGCCACCAATTCAGTTTGGACGGTATTCCTTCTCGAGAGCGCTTTCACCGCGTTCATGACTGCGGCTGCCTGGTTTGCGTACGGGCCCGGTTGGGGCGATGTCGAGACGCTCCGTCACTTCCACTGGTCTTGGGATACGCTCACTCCGCTAACTGCCACTGGTAAGCGTCAAGTTTACGTCGAACTGAATGGTCGTTGTGCCTCAGGCTCACACGGGAGTTGTCAAGTAGCTAGTCTGGCTCAATGGTTTTATATCTGGCGCATTTGGAGTCTCACGAGGCGCGTGTGGCCCGTTATCCTGCTGGGCTGTGCATGTCGGTTGCTTACCCTCTTCGAAGAGTTGCACTCATCTCAGGCTTACAGGTGTCTCTACTACAAGTCGTGGCAGGGTTACACTTTGCTATTGCCGTAGGCCACGTAGGTCACGTCTCCTATACGAGTGAAAACGGCTCATATTTGCTTGTAGGCGAAGGTAGTACAACCTGAAAAAGACGATGTACAGGATCTGACCGCCCAGTCAACGTATGTAAACGTGGGTACTCTTTCATCTCCTGCCATCACGTCTACATCAGACATCCTTATTTAGTTGTGGCTCGCAGCAAGTGCAGTTTGTGATATATGCATCACGATCTCGCTTGTCTTCATCGTAAGTATTTAAGACACACGCGTAGTCAATCGTCCGTTCTATTGAATTCTGCAGCTTTCTAGACGAAAGAACTCGTCTACGTTTGGGCGCACACGAAGCCTTGTCAGTAAGCTCATAGGATTCTCTGTCGAGACTGGCTCTATCACGACCATGGCGGCGCTCATGGACCTCCTGCTTTGGCTCACGAGCCGTGAATACAACTTTCATTTTACTGTGTACGTGCACTTGTTATTGCTTCATGCTTGTCAACTGATCGGTCCTTACTGACTTAGATTCCTCGTAATCGGCAAACTGTGAGTTCTAGGCTTGTCCGAGACGTTCGACCTGGTGGCTTCATCTCATACTGATCAGATATTCAAACGTCTTGATGGCCACTTTGAATTCCCGAGCTCCCTTCCGCCACTACGATGCTACGCGCGCAAACTTCGTCGCACTGCAAAGTGCCTTCTGGGTTGACCTAAGCACGGACACGCCGCACAACACTTGTACTGCATCGGTGTGCAACGCACAGACGTCCAACATAAACCGACCGAGCAGTAGGCGAAACACAATCGTTCTGCATGTCAGTCATCTATCTTCAGTCAAGATGGGACTCTCATCAACCTAATAGAATCCCTCACCAAGCGATTCCGCAGAGAATGCAGCAACGGCTTCCCATTGTACTTATTAAGTAGTATGCAGGTACACTGCAAATTCGCATGCCACTGGTTCCCATTGCATTCGACCTCAACACTAATAGTAACTCTGGTATCCTTTGCGCCTCTTCTCGTACGTCCCGGAGTCCGGCATCACCGGGATGCAAACTGCTACTTATTGTACGCGGTCTGTTATGGTGAGTGAGTACGACCGTTCTTCGAACTTGAGTTCACCATCCAGTTTCCCGCATCCTCGTGTCTCCGTTGGTTGTATGCCAGTGCCCCGAAAGGATGAGGAATTCCGCTGACATGCGCACAGTGCCGCGACTATACGGCACTATGTATTGAATTCCAAGAATAAGTATTGAAGAGCCTGTGATCCGGGAAGCGGTGCTTTCATCAGACAGTGTTCGTTAATTCTGACCAAGAACCTTCTTCTAATACCAAATCTCAATCGGGTGATATGATACCGCAGACTCTACTGTCAGAGCTCGATGATATAAACGTCTCTTGCTTTTGCGATCTCATCATCTCCTTGTACTACTACCAGGCGAAATGGCGCCCGTCGACGCTTCTGGCATCGACGTTCCCTATAGTTATCTGTTCGTATGTTTTCTTGCATCGCTGTGGAACACTTGTTGATGTTGTCTTCTCCCTCCACTTAGAACCGGTCCGCTGGTGGGCCACAAGCTTTCCCGTGCCAATTGATTTAGGATCGACGTGTCAATCTTAAGGTCCTCGGATACATGTGGAGCTACTGCCTGTACGGCGTGCTCGTTGTCCAGCTGTGTCAGTCCTTCATTCAATTCATTGACATATTCGCTCACATTCATCTCCCTACTAGACATCTACAGCGAAACCTTCCCTACGGACAGGCCGCGTATCAAGATCCTTGGTAAGCGCGGTGTCTTTCCTTAATAACTCATTGTAACGACACCAAATCAGTTTGGACAATATTCCTGCTCGAGACAGTCTTCACCGCGTTCATGACGGTGGCTGCTTGGCTCCAGTATGGGCCCGGCTGGGGCAAGCATCATAGTCTTGGCAACTTCCATTGGACCTGGGATACTTTCTCTCCTATGAATGCCACCGGTAAGTGCTGAGTGCGCTCCGAACGGAACCATTCCTGTGGCCCAGGCTCACATGCGCGTTCGACAGTGGCTGGCCTGGCTCAGTGGTTCTATATATGGCGCATTTGGAATCTCACAAGGAAACTGTGGCCCGTTGTTCTTATCGGCTGTGTACGCTGTCTACCTGGTACTTCTGTTCGAGACTCATACATATCCCATTATTGCAGGTATCCCTTCTGCAAGTAGTGGGAGCGTTCTACTTGATTATCGCAGTACGTCGAGTCTACGCTACCAGTGACAATGGATTTTGCCTAAACCTGCTCTTAGTCAAAGGTAGTACGACATGGGACAGACGACGCACAACGTGTAATCGCCCAGTCGACATATGTCAATGTAGATACTCTCCCTTTATCTCCTTTTCCATCCCGATTTTGACGGTCATCCTTATACAGCTATGGCTCGCAGCAAGTGCGGCCTGTGATATATGCATCACCATAACTCTTGTCTTCATTGTAAGTACAGGCAGACTTTTTGGTGTCCTTCTGCTGAAGACTGTTTCAAGCTTTCTCGGCAAAAGAGAGCGTCGACGTTCGGCCGCACAAAGAGTCTTGTCAGTAAGCTTATAAGATGCGCCGTCGAGACTGGCTCTATCACGACCATGGCGGCGCTTATTGAACTCGTACTTTGGATTACGACCCGCCAGTACAACTTTCATTATATTTTGTACGTCCACTTGCCATTGCTCAGTGTTTATCATCTCATCTCCATATCAACTTAGCTTCCTTGTAATCGGCAAACTGTGAGTATTAGGCTTGTCCGAGACGTTCACCCCGGTAGTTGCTCACACTGATCAGATATTCAAACGTCTTAATGGCGACGCTTAACTGCCGAGCTCCTCTCCGCCACTACGATACTGCCGACGCAAACCTCGTCGCGCTGGACAGTGGCTTCTGGGTCGACCTCATCGCGGACGCGCCGCAGGACAAGACTTCTGCATTGGTGTTCAGGGCGAACACTTCAAACTCGGACGCGCCGAGTAGTAGCCACAGCACTGTCGTCATGCATGCAAGTTTTTCACTGACTGAGAATAGTATTGTCACTAATATTATCTGATAAGCAGGATCCTTCACTGGACGAGTCTCAAAAGAATAAGGCAACGACATCTCCTTGTATCACTCGATAAACATCTTGCAGGCTCATTGACAGTGGGTGGCCGCTGTAAAAGTATCACTACCGATCATGATCATACCTAATCCACTGATGTATCCTCTGCGCTGCCAACCTTAGATCTCTGAGTCCTGTATTTCGGGAACGGATTCCTCTACGTGGAATCCTTTCCGTACCAGTGCCACAGGTCGGACGCGGTCTGTCGGAGCGTGGAAGAGTACAAAGCAAGACGCGCTGTGTGGGCATGTTTATTAGCATCTACTATAGTAAAAGATGCGGCGAAGCTTAGCTAATTATTACTTAAGCAAAAGAGTCGGCCTTTTCCGCTGCGCGGTGTCTTTGGATGCCGATTGCCGGGTCGCCGGTTCAAGTCACAGGTACGCCATTCTCCTGTTGTGGCGCAAACACGGGTCGGACACGGGCTGCTGTCAATTTCGAGAGTGTTAGGATTAGTAAATTCAGATCAGTCAGAGTAGTAGTACAACAATCTATGGAGCTGCTCATATTGATGTGTCAAACAAATTATATACGGCGCGTAGCGCCAACGGGGTTTGGGGCTGGCCCCAACAAGCTGGAAGCCCAAGTCGTAGTCACGAAAAGGAAGGCGAGGAACGAGCCTTCCTACCGTGACGAAGACGCGGGTTGTAAGCTTGTTATGTATGTAGTTCAAGCGTGTATTAGGGTTAGGTTTAGCTCATCTTGTAATTCGCTCTCATCAGGAGACTTCCACTCTACATCCACTCGGGCCACTCCAACTGCTCCGAAGACTACGACCGCTCTGGATTGGTACCCATCAACCGGTGTTTTAGATCTTCGCATCCTGCTCGATTTTATGCCGTGCCGTGCGCCACGTACGACACTGTATTGGAAAGCTTGTGCACCATGCATATGAAACTGTCATCAATGACAAGTGGCATCAGACGGAGCTCGTTGATCTTGATTCATACTAAAAACCCCTTCTCATATTAAATCTCCATCGGGTGATTTGATACCGCAGGCAGAGTTCGATGTTATAACGTCTCAAGTTGCTTCAATCGGGAGACCCGTCATCTCATCTTACCCAGGCGAAATGGCACCCGTTGAAATCCCTGGCGTTAATGTCACCTATCAGTTCGTGTTTTTCCTTCGATTGCATGCGCAGTGGAACACCGGTTCATGTTGTCTGCCTCCTCTCAGGACTGGTCCGCTGGTAGGCCACGCGTTTTCTGTACTGGATTGTCTGGAGATGAACGCGTCGATCTCAAGGTCCTCGGCTTCATGTGGAGCTACTGTTTGTACGGCGTGCTTGTCGTCCAGTTATGTCAGTCCTCCTCCCACACCATAGCAACGTTGTTCACATGCACTCCTCTAGACATGTACTGCGAATCCTTTCCCTCCGACAGGTCAGGAATCAAGGTCCTCGGTGAGTGTGTGACGGCAACACTCTGAGATCGATGTTCTATTGACGACACCAAATTCAGTTTGGACGGTATTCTTCCTGGAGTGCGCTTTCACCGGATTTATGACTGCAGCTGCCTGGTTCGAGTACGGGCCCGGCTGGGGCGATGTCAACACGCTCGGTAATCGACATTGGACTTGGGATACGTTCGCTCCGATGACTGCTACTGGTAAATACTAAGTCTGTTCCGATCCGGTGCTGTAGCTTACGCGTACATGGCGGCTCTAGTGGCTGGTCTAGCTCAATGGTTCTATATATGGCGCATTTGGAGTCTCACGAGGAGGGTATGGCCCGTTGTATTACTTTGCTGTGTACGTTGTTCGGTTACACTCTTTGCAACTCGCACTCAGCATATGATAACAGGTCTCTCTATTGCAAGTCGCATCAGGCTTCTACTTTGCTATAGCCGTATGTTGAATCTCTCATTACAACTGAAGAGGGCTCATACTTATTTGTACTGTAGGCGAGGATAAAACGACTTGGTAAAGACGACGCAGAAGATCTGAGCGCGCAGTCCACGTATGTCAATGTAACCACTCGTTCCTTTCCTCGCCTTCCGTTATTGACGCTCATCTTCGATCAGCTATGGCTTGCAGCAAGTGCGGTCTGTGATATATGCATCACCATAACCCTTGTCTTCATCGTAAGAGATTACAGACGTGTAATTCGGTGCTCGTGCTGAGGGCCTTTTCAAGCTTTCCCGACAAAAGAAATCATCTACGTTTGGGCGCACGAGGAGTCTTGTCAGTAAACTCATAAAATTCTCCGTCGAGACCGGGTCTATTACGAGCATAATGGCAATCGTCGAGCTCGTCCTTTGGCTTACGAGCCGTCAGACCACCTTCTATTTCATTGTGTACGCTCTCTTACTGTTTATCAAACCGTTCCTCTGCTGATTCATCCAAATGTAGCCTCCTTGTAATTGGAAAACTGTGAGCAATGTAGCTCGCTTGAGATGTAGCGCTCACTGAGCTCACCAGATATTCGAACGTCCTAATGGCGACTCTGAACTGCCGTGCTCCCTTCCGCCACTACGATGCTAACGATGCAAACCTCGTTGCGCTGGAGAGTGCTTTTTGGGTCGACTTAAGCACGGATGCGTCGCGTGACAAGCCTTCTCCTCCATTAGTGTTCAAGACGAACACTTCATGTTCAGACGTGCCGAGCAGCCATCGAAGTACTACCGTCACGTCTGTCAGTGTCTCACTCAATCAACATGTCACTCACATTGATTTTGCTCACCGGATAGGATCTCACAGTGAATGAGTTTAGAGAGAATGAAGCAGTGACCTCTCCTTGTACTCAATAAGCATCTTGCAGGCAAATACCACGTAGATTGGAGAAAGCGGCCAGTAAATCATTACATCATTCTATTTTACTGTAATGTATTATGTACTCTTGATTCCCATCTAATTCAACACCGTTGTGTTCAGTATGCGCCACACATCATCGATCCGATTCGGCCGAAATCACTTCAGGGTTAATTTTTACCTCTGTGGACAGCTTCTTCTCCGTCAACACCATACCACCATGTTCTGTTAGACTATTTCCATCGCGGTATGTATGTCTATTCGCGAGCGTTAAGCGATTTGAACCCGTTCATGTTTGTTTTCTTGTCATCTGCAGCATAAATTCCTCTTTTGCGCGATGAACTCTACTGCTGGACTGCGACATGTGCTGCGCCTGGCCAAGACGAATGCGGCGTCGCCCACGAGGATATCTTGTCGCGGTCCATGTGCTCGCTCATGGACGGAACTCCGACGTCATCCGTTATTTAAAGGCTAGTCATATCTCGACCACCACCATCATGGCTATCGAACTCGTACCCCTCCCTCTCCCGGCTTCGGCGGATGCATCCAAGTTTGCCACCTTTGGGCGAGAAGTGAAAGGCATCAGTCCGGGCAGTCTGTCACCGGAGGAGTTCAAGCAGGTCGAGGAGGCACTGTACAAGGTCCGTGCCCACCACAGCGCCATCAGACATCGGTCTGATAAAAAGAGCAGCACGATGCGCTTCTCTTCCGAGATGTCGATTTATCGCCCGAGCAGCAGTACGCCTTGACCAAGGTGTGCGATAATGCATTCCCCGCCGATAAGGCCTCATCATCATGTAACTTACAGGCATTCGACCCACTATCCGAGAACTACGGACACGGAAACAACAAGACCGAGGGCACGAAGAAATCCATCCTCCATCCAGATCTCAAGACCATCCCTCGCGTGCCCCAGGTGCAGCTCATCGGCAATGGCACCGTCTACAACCACGAAGGCCTCGCTGAAGCGATGCTCAAACACCCATCGCACACAACGTTCCACAAAACCCGCGTCTCGCCTGAGGAGGAAGCGCAGGGCATCACCCGTTTCTACCGGTGGCACATCGACGCCGCACTGTACGACCTATCCCCGCCCAAAGTGACCACTCTGTACGGCATCAATGTCCCCAAGGGTGGACGCCAGACGTGCCGCTACGATGATGGGACAGGCGACGAACTCGACGTCCCACTCGGCACGACCGCTTTCGTCTCGGGCAAGACCATGTTCGATCTCCTCCCCAAGGAGCTCAAGAGCCTCGCTGTCCGCAGCAAGGTCAGGTATGCACCTCATCCGTATGTCTGGATGGCACCCGCCCATGCTTTAGCTACTGGACTGGGAATCGAGTCCGAAGGACTGGAGCTGCCGTTCAGCGAGCTCCCGCCTTGGGAGGAGGAAAGACGCAAGGTGCTTCCGGTTACGTGGAAGAATCCTGTCACTGGGGAGCTGCATTTCCAGGTGCACCCGTGCGGTGCGGCCGAGTTGCTCGTGGATCCTTTGCCAGAGGGAGCTACGAAAGATGGCGCACTCTACCCCGATGGAGCGCACCTCACCGATATCAAGGAGGTTCGGGAACTGTTGTATAAGATGCAGCGGCCGGCCATCGCACCGAAGCTTGTGTATCCGCATGATTGGCGTGAGCGAGACTTGGTTCTCTTCCACAATCGGGGTGTGCTTCATAGTGTTGTCGGTGCGTTTACGAAGGAGCAGGTTCGAGCGTTCCATCAGTGCAACTTGGCCGCTTCCGACGATCCAACTGGACCGACTGCAGAGGATGTGAAGAAGTGGGCGTAAGATACGGAATTTGTACAATCATTATTGTAACTTTACAGGTTCAGACGGAATAA
This sequence comes from Strobilurus orientalis, assembly GCA_019915145.1. Classification (NCBI taxonomy): domain Eukaryota; kingdom Fungi; phylum Basidiomycota; class Agaricomycetes; order Agaricales; family Physalacriaceae; genus Strobilurus; species Strobilurus orientalis. The sequence continues at coordinate 192,505 of JAHLML010000017.1, read as the reverse complement.
GAGACTATCAGGATATCGGGTATCTGTAGATTCAAGCTGAATGCAAGCTCAGTGGAGTGCCAGGCACGGCTCTACTGGGGTGAAGGGACTGGGCTCCGGCCAACACTTCGAAACTTGACCTTGAAGCTTGACGGACAGTATCGTGTCGTGCTCTCTATGAGGAGCGTTCGATAATATCAATGTGTTGCCGCTCGGGTTTTCCGAGAGTGCATTAATGATAAGTGTGATAATAGAATTAAGAGACCCACGAGCGGTTCGTGCTGTAGGATAGCATAGGCCTTCGTTGTAATAATGTCCTCGGGAGCACAATTCTGATAAGTGTCCTCTGCACAAGAATGACATGCTTTTTCCGGAGTGGCAGATTTACGTATTTCAATATCCATTGCTTACTACTACTGAGACGATACATACAGTAGTGACTATTGACTTCAAAGTTCAGACGAAGCCGCCACAGTCAGCGGACCCGGGTCGCGGCTTCCGATCACAGTCCCAAAGCGGTCGCCGCGGTCCCAAAATGGAAACTTTTGCTCCCCATGCTCCCGCTGCCTCATTTCCGCCTTATCAAAGCTCTAACGACGCAAAACAATAAATATTGAGATCCGTAGATCTACCACTCCGGGAAAGCGTGTCATCCTTGTGCAGGGGCCATGCTAATCTTCTCTGTATCGTTCCAATTTTTTCGTATGTCACCCCGAAGGGGACATAAGACTATAGGTAGATTGTCGTGTCGAGAGAAAGAGTTTTGTGTTGGGGAGGGATGGCAGAGTGTAGTACTTGCCTTATATGGTAGAGTGCCACAGGTGGGGTACTTGCAGGAGGTTCGCGGTGCTCACCTCTGATCTGCCTCTGGCTCTCGTTTCCAGCTTGAATCTATCGTACCATCAGCTAGCTCGATCAACGACCAGGTTCAAGAAATATGTGCGAGAGAATATGCTAATACTGACGAACCGCTCAAGTACAAGAATCGTCGTATAAGTATGAGCAACCAGTAGCCGTACCACACTCGTGGCCATTCAGCCTTGAACACCATCTCATCAATCTTGGTAGCACTTCTATCCCATCTGCCCGCTTTCATCAAACTGTCTACCATTGCAAGATGCTCTCTCAAGTTCGTCGAAGCATTTTTTGAGAAGAAAGGAAGACGAGGTATCATCTTGCCAGGCGCTCTTGATGTTGAACAGCGTTCGTCGTGTCTGTGACTCTGTGTAGTATAGCAACGACTTACATAGACTACTGACAAAATCAAACAGTCGCTCTTTACGAATCCTACCCCAATTTGAAGAGTTGAAAGAAAAAAAAATGACCTGACATACGAAAAAATTGAGACGATACAGAGAAGCGGTCGTGTTCCCCTGCGCACGGTTGACACGCCTTCCCGATCGCTGATCGCGACCTGTGAGCGATGGTTACACCGAATAGAGTCTGTCATAGTCACCAGGAAAGCATAACATGCCCATGCATCTAGATAGTGGGACTCAATACCGTATTGAGCTTGCTGAAGTGGAGCCGCCCTACGACGGACCTTGGGGGATTCCCAGGGTTGGGTGGCTGGGCGTGGACTGGACCTTGGGATTCCCAAGGTCGGGCGGCTGGGCGCGGACGACGGACTTTGGGATTCCCAAGGTCGGGTGTCGGGTGGCTGGGCTTGGACTGGACCTTGGGAATCCCAAGGTCCGTTGTGAGGACCCCATAAATGTGACTACAAATGCAACGCGAGGTTCTTGCAGCAAAGACTTTGGCATATATACAGTAGCGACTCTGCGTCTGCACGCGGTGCTGGCCTCCCCTCAATGAGCACCTGGAAGCGTGTGGTACGACGCCAATGGATGAAGAACACTACGGGCCATAGCCAACAGCCACGCTTGCTTCACCTCCTCTTCGGCGGCGCCACCGTCATCAACGCCGCACCATGTCAGACTGACCAGAGGCGATTCGTACACAGGAAGGAGGGAGCAACATGGAGAAGTTTTACAAGCGTGGGCATCGACGTTGAGAGCTCGAACATGAAAGTAACGGTGAATAGACCTTGAAGGGTTCGTGATTGATTGCAGATAAAGGGGAATAACACAGGTAACGACATGAAGAGATGAAAGTGCAACCTGGAGAGCGAGAGTCAGTAAGGAAGGAAAACGAGTTGACGAAGAGGGTTGCGGGATCAGAGAGCTAGGTAAAGGTTTTCGGCAAATTTTAACGGCGATGTCTAGTCGCCTCTTGGAAACACGGACCATAGCGTGGGTCATCATGGTGAAGAGAGGGGGAGAGCAGGACAGGATGGGGAAAATGCTGACCTTTTTATGTATGTCGAATAATTTGGGCAGAGTGAAACGACGCGAGGAGTCGGCCGGCGACGTAGGGAGTGTTGGTGAACAACAAGACAGGAAGACCTAGGGGAGGGAGAATTTAGCAAAGGAAAAGAATAGAGCGACGAAGGAGAGGTCAGAGAGCTAGGTAAAGGTTTTCGGCAAATTTGCACGGCGATGTCTAGTCGCCTCTTGGAAACACGGACCATAGCATAAATCATCACAGTGGGTAGAAGGGAGTGGGAGACGACGAGGGAGGAGCAGTACTCACCAGGCTGAGGAGGAGTGGGACGACTGGAGAGACAGAGGAAGGGATGGTTGTGGTAGAAGACAGAGCTGCGAAACGAAATTTTAACCGAAATCATTTGGCCCAAGCACGTGTCAACAGCATCCCTCGCTTTCTTCCGCGCTCTCATAATCGTTGTCGCGCCTCGTCACTACCTCACTCGCGCACCATGGCCTCCCGTCCCCAGGATGACAGAAATCAGGAGGCGACGGTCTACCTGGTGCGCCACGCAGTCGACTCTACCGTCTTCTTCGCTGAAGGCAAACTTCCAGGGCAATCTCGATGAGCGGTGTACGGACGCGCTGGTATGGGAGCTCATGCTGCAGGCGGGGCCAGTTGGTATGTGGTTTCTGCATTTTTGACGCGCCCAGCTTATGCATAGCGCCCACAGTCAACGTCCACCTTCCAAAGGACCGGATCTCCATGGCCCACCAAGGGTACGGCTTCTGCGAATTTCTCACCGAAGAAGATGCAGAATATGCATGCAAGATCATGAACCAAATAAAACTCTGGGGAAAGCCTATACGCGTCAACAAGGTGTGTAGCCCGCCGTCTCGCATCAATCGACACTCAAATGCCCGCACAACGCCTCCGCATTCACTGTTTCTGTACGCTGACATTCCGTCCTTAGGCATCCTCTGACAAAAAGCAACTCGACGTTGGTGCAAACCTGTTCATCGGCAACTTGGACGAAAACGTAGACGAACGACTGCTGTATGACACCTTCTCGGCCTTCGGAAACATGACCACGACCGCAAAGGTACGACGGCGCGATGATCCACACACCTCATTCTTATCTCCCCGCTCTAGATTGCTCGTGATCCAGGCTCCAGTGTCTCGAAAGGCTACGGCTTTGTCTCCTACTCAAATTTCGAATACTCCGACGCCGCCATCGAAGCCATGAACGGCCAGTTCCTCATGAACAAGGCCATCACCGTCCAATACGCCTTCAAGAAGGACGGCAAGGGCGAGCGGCACGGTACACAAGCCGAACGACTCCTCGCTGCCCAGGCCGTCAAGAACAACGCACTCCCACCTGCCGCACGACCGCCTACGGGCCCGATTCCGTTTGGTCAGCCGGGCGCGTTCCAAGGACCGTATCAAGGCCAGTTCGCGGGTGTGTTGGCGCAGCCGCCGCCTCCCCCGGGATTCACGGCGCCTCCGATGCAGCAGCCGATGATGCCCCCGCCACCACAGATGATGGGAGCACCGCCGATGATGGGGATGCCTCCACCGCCTGGTATGCCTGTGTATGGTGGTTTCCCACCTGGTGCGCCGCCTCCCCCACCAGGTTTTGGTCAGTATCCCATGCCAGGCGGAATGATGCCTCCCCCGCCACCTGGGTTCTGAGTTCACTTGTCTTTGTTATTTTCTAACTATTTCTGTCAATCTTGTAATTCGAATTCTAGCTGGGGTCACTCCTCGCATGATTTCTTTGTGAGGTGCCGAAGCTTACAACAGACGATCCAAGCAATGGAACTTGTACTATTAGTCACGATGCAATTGAACGTCACCCAGTAGTTGAACTTTTGCTCTAGCTCCCTCATTTCTTGATCGTTTGCCTTGTTTTTTTAATCAGAATTTGACAAATCATGTCTAGTACTTCTGTGCGACGCGGCTAAGTGTTACAGTGTGTGTAAGAGGAACAGGAACTATTTCGAGTGTTTGATTTCAATTACACCAACGGAACCAAGGCTCTAACAACAGTTCTTCGCAACGATAAAATACGGGACTCTCACACAGTATGTATATATCAATAATGCATTGTTTCGGCGCCTCAGAATGGCACTCCGAGCTGTGTGGAAGTGGCACAAAGCTGAACAGAGTGAGCACTCATAATGCGTCACAGATTGTCACAGACTGCCGATCCAGCCGTGCAAGCCGTGTAGGCCGCGTCCTGCCCACGCGCGTTTGATAAGCAGCGCAATCTTGTCATCGATCCATATCCCAGAGAATGTCGCAAAGTGACGCTGACGCAAACTCTCCATCCAGCGAGGACCCACCATTATCAGCAGTCTCATTAATCTTCCCCTTGGCCAGCGGCTGTGACTGGAGAGAAAGCTCCGTGCAAGCTTCTGTGAGTCGACGCTCGCGATCATCATGACTGACATGCAAAGCCTTTGACCGTGGACGGGCAGCGGCCTTGGGCATGAACTGTCGCGACAGTGCCTTGGACAAAAGAGGATGTCGCGGTGCAGCAGAAGCTGCCGGGCGGACTTTCAATCACGGCTAGATGTCGGCATCTTCTCTCGTCACCTCGAATCACGCCCAAGTACTGTTTTGCTTCATGCTGCTTCCACACAGCTCGGAGTGCCATTCTGAGGCGCCGAAACAATGCATTATTGATATATACATACTGTGTGAGAGTCCCGTATTTTATCGTTGCGAAGAACTGCTGTTAGAGCCTTGGTTCCGTTGGTGTAATTGAAATCAAACACTCGAAATAGTTCCTGTTCCTCTTACACACACTGTAACGCTTAGCCGCGTCGCACAGAAGTACTAGACATGATTTGTCAAATTCTGATTAAAAAAACAAGGCAAACGATCAAGAAATGAGGGAGCTAGAGCAAAAGTTCAACTACTGGGTGACGTTCAATTGCATCGTGACTAATAGTAAGTTCGGAATACGCTTCCCCAGAGTAATGTGCTTCTCTTCCAGTGTATCTCCGTCGGTGGTGTTGACTCCATCTGCCTGTGCGAGGTACATCATACGGAAACCCAAGACTTGGGCCATTCACTGTCAGCGGTTTGAAACTGGACCAAGCAATCACAGGCCCGACGGTGTGGCCTTTCGTGGTACAATTTGAGTCTTGAGAGACACCACTTTTCGTCTGACGGCATCTTTCAACGAGTTGTAGATCCTGAAGGCGTCTCAGCTTGGATAAGAAAGATCCATGGTAAGCATATGCATGTTGGGAACTGATTTTGATTTCTAGATATCTACGCCGGGTGTCTTATTCGCGTATTTTATGGAGGCAAGGGTCAAGCACTGGACACTCAAGTCGAGCCATTGAGACCAGCCTCGCCAGGAACGATAGTGCCATTATCAATGGCAGCAGCGTGGGCGCGGGCGAGGAATCCGTAGATGGTCAAGTACCTATCGAAAGGTGGTCAGAACACGATCACGCGGCGGAAAATGAGAAACGATCGCGTACGTGTCGTAGTATGGAAGCATCTCCAGAGAACCGGGGGTGTTCCTCCAGTCCCTCATGAGATCGCAGCCGATGGCGAAGAGGGATACGACTTGGACGCCGGCGTCGCGCATGCGCTGGTTGGCGTCTGCAGCGATCGCCACGCTCGTGGTACCGGAAGCCTCGGCATTAGCCCAGACGCTGTAACCTTCGGCGCGGAGGGAGAGGGCGAGGAAGGCCGTGCATACCTATCAGAGAGTATCAGCAACGCGGCACTGTAAAAAGGGAGAGAGGACACGAACATCCGTGACGATCCCAGCGAGGATGATCTGCTTTTTGCCAGTCGCACGAACAGCAGCGCGGAATTCAGAGTTGTCCCACGCGTTGACTTCACCCTGGCGCTTGATATACGGTGCGTTAGGGTACATGTCGGTAATCTCATGAGGGAGAGGTCCGTTCGGCCCTAGGTTCCAAGTGACAGCAGTAAGGCATCGAAGGAACCAGCCAGGGAATAAGGAACCCACCTGTCTCGGCACTAGTCGTCAGAATGACCGGGAGATCGAAGGCCTTGCCCAAGGCGGCGTGAGCGAGGATATTGCTGCGGTACTGGGCGGGCTCGATGTCGCGGACCATCTGGAAGAGACCGATCTGGTGGTCGACGACGAGCAGGAGGGTATCGTTCTTCTCCAGGCGTTCGAACTCGTAGGCAGAGACACCTGCGGAAGGACGCTTGTCAGCGATGGGTCCAGCGCTGAGAGACGCGTCGGTCTCGTACCAATAGCCACAAGAGCAGCAATGCAGAGAGATTTGAAGAACTGCATGCCAGTTGTTCTAATAGTAGTGACGGTGAGGTCTGTGGGAGTGGAGAGGCGAGGAGAAGAAGAGCCGGGATGCTGCTGAGACCGTTCGGCATCCTTCTCTCCTTTATAGCATTCTGAAAGCAGGAACAGAGATTCCCCCAATGAATCCTGAATCGTGCTATGAAGTCACATACGGAGATGATGGCCGACTAGAGTGAACAAGCAGCCTTGGTCGGTAGGTCCTAAGGGAGAAAAGCAATCACACGTCCCCCGCTCCAATCAGATACGTCCTGCGAGGGAGGTGGTTATTGATTGGGTCATGCTGACCGTTCATCAAACGGAGGTGGTCGGACAAAGGTCGTTCATTGGTTCGCGCAGGTCAGTGAACCCACCATCGCCGAAACCTGGCCGCCCGGCTTGTCATTGGGGTCAAGCAAGAACGTCGCTTGCAAATCACCACCGTGGCGACATGCGCGGAGGTGGTTTTGCGACGATATCATCGGTTTCTCCACCATCTTTGTATTGTCTCGCGTCTATTCCAATGTTTGAGCTATCAATTGTGCTGCGGCGACTACGTGCCAACTAGGCTGACTGAGTCTACATTTTGAGACTTGTACCCGGCCGCGGCCTACTCGAGCTTTATATGCCTACTTGGCTCTACCTAGAAATCTGATTTTCCTGACGTATGATTTCCAATCGTTCGCACACATCCTTCCCAGACGGTCGATCCTGAGCAGATGATTCAAGGCAGTTCATCACCAGCTCCCAAAGCGCGTCTGACTGTAGCTCTTCTACAGGTGGTCGTGGTGGTCGCCTCTTTGAGATTAACACTTCCTTGATAACAGCCGAATCCCATCGAAGATGTGCATAGGGTGGCTTACGGGTATATAGCTAGACACGCAAAGTGAGAACCACTCGAACGGAGAAGTGTGCTGATACATACCTCGATGACCGTACACCCCAACGAATAAATGTCCACCCCCGAGATTGTTTTGAGGTCAAACAATGAATAATCCATCATTTCAGGAGGAAGCCAGCGCGTAGTACCTCGAAGCGTCATATACGAGCTTGTTGGAGCGCGCGACGCGACGACGAGGCTTAGACCGAAGTCGGCTAAGCAACAGCGACCGTCTTCCGTAACGAGGATGTTAGCCTGTGTTCGGTCAACGGACGTTCAACGGGTTTCAGAATACATACGCCGCGCAGATCGCCATGGATGACCTGCGGTTCGAGTCCATGAATGTAAGTCAGGCCTTCCGCAACCTCGTGGATCTGGGAGTAACGGTTAGAACGCCGAGTTTTGCAGAGCCACTGGTCAGCCTCACCGAGAGAAGAATGTCATGCTCCGGATTTTTCTCCAGGAATATATTGATGTTCCCATTCTCCATCCACGGTGAAATGAGACAAAAACTAGGAGCGAAAAGCTCGTCGCTCACGCCAATGAATGGCAGGATGTTGCGGTGCTTCAATTGCCTCCACACAAGTGCTTCTTGACAGCATTCCTAGTGTTGGTCAGTAGAAGTGCAATGATGAAACAAAGCTCTTTCTACCTTGAGGAGCTCGTCCTTGGCCTTCCTGGCTTCATTGAATAGTCGCAGAACCTTGAGGCACACAGTTTGAGTGCCTAGTGATCCTTTCCATATGTCCTGGTAGATGTATGATTCAAGCACAAGAAGGGAACAAAATGGGAACATACAGAGTAACCCCCGCCAGCAACTTGGGTCCCAAGCTTTTTGATGTCGTGGCAAAAAAACGAGCGAGGCATCACATTGTGAGCCTTGTTGAGGGCTAGGAGGCACTGGATGCATTTCATTCGATATTGCCTTGCAGAATCCAAGGAGGCCGTGTCATCAAGTTCCTATCAAACAACATCAGTGCAATTGGCAGACAAGAAAAACAGGACGTGCTTGTTGCAGAATGTCCATAGCGTCGGGTGCCCTCTCTTTTGGGATGCTGATAATGTCGTTCCAAGGTGAATGTCCGTGTAATATTTCTTGAATTGTCTCGCCAACCGGTTTAGCTGCATTTATAAAACACACAACATTCTGTCGGTTATGCTGTGCCGCATATCGGAGAAGTGAAAAATCATGCTCTTGATCGAGTGCATGGGAGCGGCATTGACTCCATAGATGCCATTGCGGGCTTTTAGGTGTCATTAGAAGATCTGCTAACTCCATCGTCTCCAGTTGGATTATACTGAGGTCCAGATGCTCCAACCAGTTGTCTGCAGAGTATGACAAGAGTTTGAATTCAGCCATTATGTCCAAATGTTGGTTGGTAAAACTGTATGTCTCTGCTGTCCCAAAGTAGCACAGCTGGGTGAGACATGTGCGGGCCAATATGTCATGACCAGATAGTGGTGAAACACTGTACTGCTTTGCAATACTTGTGGCTGCTGGGGTGGACATGAGGTAGTGGCGGACAGAGGAGTGAGCAAGCTGAACCTGATGAGTGAAACAATATCAGTCTTCAGATTTAAGAGTAAGGATGAATTTACAAACATAGCTAGATTGGTGCTCATCTTGCTCAGATTGCACAACAACAAGACTTGACAGTTGTTGGATCAAGAGCATCCTTGATTGAATGCGCATATCAGGGTCAAATTGCCATGTAGGAGTTGAAGTGTTAAATGCAAGTGCTGCATCATTTAACTCATCAATTGAGAGAGGTCTGACGGAAAGGCAAAGCCATTGAAGAGCACGATGAATGACTGGATCATATGTCTGAAAATGTGAGAGAATGCGATCATAATCTGCATTGAGATCATTGGGTAGCTGTGAGAGAGCTGTGGCCAAGTCTTCTGGTTCCAGACACTGCTCGATCTCATGAAGCATAGATGCAACAAAACGGAACCTACAGCAAAGGCTTCAATATCAGTGCCATAAATAATTGAGATCATACATATTTCCTCCAAGTTTTATGAGAGTTGTTGTGATCTCTTCCTTTTGCTGTGGTGCCCAATGATTCAGATAATAATTTGTCTGTAGCTGGTAGTTGATGAAGTTGGCAATGTCGTGCCTTGTGTGTTCCTCGTCATTCAGATTGATCTGTTTGGAGATGGAAGGAAGACAGCTTGTGAAGGGATCCCGTGGCTGACTTGTCAATGCAAGGTGCAACTTTGTTCCTTGCCACTGATGTATCAGCAAGATAAAATCAAGCAGGTGCTTGTGTTCCGATTCAGTGCATTCATCCAGAGCATCAAGGACAATATAAGTATTGGGAAGATCCTGGAGGACCTTTTCCAACATCTCCAGGACAATATTCTGTGAAGGAGGATTAAGCCCCCTACGACCAGCCATGTGGTAGTACTCGCTGATGATATGATGAGGATTTGGAGTGTATGACGAGAGCTGATAGAGAAGGGATCGGATGGCCACATTTAAGCGATCTTTCCTGTCATCAGACTTATTGGCACTGAAGTAAAAGAATGCCAATGGAATCCTTATATCAGCATCGATGTTATCAATAATGCTTGAGCTGATGAGAAAGGAATCAGAAATATAGGTGTAATCTGAAGCATTCTTACTACCTTAGAATGGTCTTTCCTGTTCCCGCTATATGTCTTCAGTCAGCTACTGCATGCATGTTGTAGTATGAAGACACACAGTTACCCGATATCCATAAGATTGATCCGTGAATTTCTTTCCATTCAAGAAAGTGTTTATCATGTAAGACAAGCCAATTGCCTGTGCTTGTCATTCGAGCCTCTCGAGCCTGTCTGTGATTGGAGCGTCCATCAGGGGGGCTTTCTAGCCATTCAAAAATATCGATGTCCATACTAGATATCAAAGTCAATCCATGTGCCCAAGGCATCTGAAGACTCTCACACTTACACTCGACCATAGAGATAATCAACTTGTAAAATCAATGGAAGCGCACATTTTATCTGAAAAAAAAATAGATCAGTAGCAGAATTCACAAATCAGAGGGGTGGCTTACCTGTAGAAGTGACACATACTCATCTATCTCTTTATCAAGAGCCTTGAAGTCTTTGCTGAACTTCTCAGAAGTGGCGCCTTTTGAGAAAATGTTGTGTTGCTTGTATTGTTCGACATAGTTTGTCACATCATCTAGCAATCTAGCGGAGATATATCTTCAAGTAGAGCTGCACGTGAGGACATGTAGACTTACATTGTGTAATTGAGAAGGTCAGCCTTGATATCATCAAGCACGGCAAAACGACGAGTAGTCCGAACATGTTCAAGCACTGGTGCAATAGTGTTCCAAATGTCTTGAGACTTGTTGACAAGTTGCACTACATGTTCCTGATCTGACATATAATTCTAAGACAAAATAGTTCTAAGCACTGTGACGAGTAGAGAACAGGAAATGAGGTTCGCTGACCTTTTGTATCTCAAGCAACTTTCTCATTGCCATCACTACGGGTCCCACCCAAGGAACACTCTGAACGATCTCCCCCACTTGTTCGAGCGCGCCCAGCCTCAGGATGATCTCTCTGTTTGAGATGACTTTTACCAGGAGTTTCGGTTTATCGGACAGCCAAACGGGCTGCGAGGCCGTCTCCCGGTCGTTCGCTTCAGCAGGGGCGGGGGCGGGGGCAGACGGCTCGTCATTGTCTGAGCGCGCGTGTGAAGGCTCTTCGTCTGTAGGGTTCCCGGATGCCGACTGGCGGTGAGAGCCGCGAGTCAACTTGAGCCGCTTTCCGATGGCTTTGAGTTTACGCATTAGTATTGAGAGTGAGACCGGCGGATGAGCTCAGTGGCAGGAGGGGGATGAGAGAAGCGAATCGCTGCTGTAACCGGTGGGAGGAGGAAGAGAATCGCTGCTGTAGACCGTGTGGGAAGACGTTGGGTGACAGAACAATCTGTCAATCAAACGGGGTGTCACCAGACTACTGCGCCCACGCTGCACCCGTCTCTTCTCCGAGCGCAGAAGGAATGTGGGTGCCCGGTAAGCCGTCAAAGTGGCAGCAGACTGACGTTAACTGCAGCCCAAATCCTCGAGGCACACATTGACAGCGGCGTCGGCGGGCGTGGCTGTACATTACTGTAACCCCTACTACTCTACCAGCCTCGAAGTGCCCATTCCTGCCCATTCCAAGCGATCGTCATGCCCACAGGGCTTTGCCCGTTGTGAGATAGGTAAATCACCCACGACACGCCAAAAACTATGGTTTCGTATCTAGTCGCGATAGCCCAGTACAGTATCTGTAGATCCTCTCGTGATAGTTCAGTGGCTATGAACCGTCGCACGGAAATGCTTGCGATTGCAATTGAAATGGGCATACATCATGATTTGGTTGTGATATGAAGCAGGTATGCGCTCAGTCGTGATTTGTCAAGGTCCGAAGATGTCTGGATTCTAATAACAGAATGTTTGTACCTTCATAGCCTGGTCCTTGCGCCTGCTTCTCTGCGACGAGTAAGCGTCGCCGACTTCCTGATGTTCGATCCTGCATTAGTCAGGTCACCGCCATCTCTAGACTCAGAACGGGGCTATAGGGCTCGAAGTCTGATGCTTCGAGCGGTTAGTATGGCTCCGATGTACAGCTCAGAACAAATGCCTACGTTGCAGGAAGACAAGGGAGTTGGAGTGATCTCTAAGATTTCTGGTACGCGACGAAGTACAGATCAGAATGCGGACATCGCGAGTGGTCTGGAGGAAGGGGGGAGCCTGTCATCAAGTTATCATCAATTGAGACAGCGAGGACGAGAATACGTACTGGCTATCGCTATTCTTGTAGCTCGTGGTCACAGCGATTCAGAGAATAAGCACGAATTGAACGAGTTGGCGAGGTCGGTCCTGTCGCAGTTTTCTTTGTCTTTTGTACTATGGAATCTGGACCCACGACAAGGGAGGGGGAGCTTCGGGCTGAATACAATACTCGAAAGAGGGCAGCCAAGGCGAGTCATGAAAGGAATAGAGTAGCCTAGTCATACAGAATATGAGTTAAGCTCCGAGTCCTGGTGTGGCCGTAGCGAGGCGGGACACACTGTGTTAGAGACTATGTCGTTCAGAGCTCGCGGTATACTGAATCCAGACAGCAGCGGCAAGGAATGTGCGCGTTGAATAGAGGTTGAGACGCGCACGAGTCTCTTGTGTGGTCTCCGGAAGCAAGAGGCGAAAGTCGCGAAGCGGAAAAGCGGCTAATCCCACTGCCACGAAGACCCGTCCGATCTATACTCCCGGCAGCCGGTAATTCCGAACGGTCCAATCTTCTCGTCTCATACAACAACTTCGCCCCCATACGAGCCTTGGTTCGCCCGCTCATTACTGCGCGCGCTGACGCTCATGGGAGGACACCGGAATGGATACGCCGTACTGTAACGTCCTGTTTCCGTACGCTGACATTTCGTCCTTAGGCATCTTCTGACAAAAAGCAACTCGACGTTGGTGCAAACCTGTTTATTGGCAACTTGGACGAAAACGTAGACGAACGACTGCTGTATGACACCTTCTCGGCATTCGGAAACATGACCACGACCGCAAAGGTGCGTCGGCGCGATGTTCCACCCACCTCATTCTTATACTCCTGCGTCAGATTGCTCGTGATCCAGGCTCCAGTGTCTCGAAAGGCTACGGCTTTGTCTCCTACTCAAATTTCGAATACTCCGACGCCGCCATCGAAGCCATGAACGGCCAGTTCCTCATGAACAAGGCCATCACCGTCCAATACGCCTTCAAGAAGGACGGCAAGGGCGAGCGGCACGGTACACAAGCCGAACGACTCCTCGCTGCCCAGGCCGTCAAGAACAACGCACTCCCACCTGCCGCACGACCGCCTACGGGCCCGATTCCGTTTGGACAGCCGGGCGCGTTCCAAGGACCGTATCAAGGCCAGTTCGCGGGTGTGTTGGCGCAGCCGCCTCCTCCCCCGGGATTCACGGCGCCTCCGATGCAGCAGCCTATGATGCCCCCGCCGCCACAGATGATGGGAGCACCGCCCATGATGGGGATGCCTCCACCCCCTGGTATGCCTGTGTATGGTGGTTTCCCACCTGGTGCGCCGCCTCCCCCACCAGGTTTTGGTCAGTATCCCATGCCAGCCGGAATGATGCCTCCCCCGCCACCTGGGTTCTGAGTTTACTTGTCTTTGTTATCTTCTAACTATTTCTATCAATCTTGTAATCCGAATTCTAGCTAGGCTCATTCCTCGCATAGTTTCTTTTTGAGGTGTCGCCTTCGGTCTACGCTTCCTTGGGATATTGTGCTTCTCTTCCACATTGTATCTCCGTCGGTGTTGACTCCATCTGCCTGCGAGAGGTGCATCATACGGAAATCCAAGACTCACTGTCAGCGGTTTGAAATTGGACCAGGAGATCACAGGCCCGAAGGTATGGCCTTTCGTGATACATGCAATTTGAGTCTTGAGGGCCATCACCTTTTCGTCTGACGGCATCTTCTAACGAATTGTAGATCATGAAGGCGTCTCAGCTTGGATAAGAAAGATCCAAGGTAAGCGTATGCATGCTGGGAACTGATTTTGATTTCTAGATATCTACGCAGGGTGTCTTATTCGCGTATTTTATGGAGGCAAGGGTCAAGCACTGGACGCTCAAGTCGAGCCATTGAGACCAGCTTCGCCAGGAACGATAGTGCCATTATCAATGGGAGCACCGTGGGCGCGGGCGAGGAATCCGTAGATGGTCAAGTACCTATCGAACAGTGGTCAGAACACGATCACGCGGCGGAAAATAAGTACGTGTCGTAGTATGGGAGCATCTCCAAAGAACCAGGGGTGTTCCTCCAGTCCCTCATGAGATCGCAGCCGATGGCGAAGAGGGATACGACTTGGACGCCGGCGTCGCGCATGCGCTGGTTGGCGTCTGCAGCAATCGCCACGCTCGTGGTACCGGAAGCCTCGGCATTAGCCCAGACGCTGTATCCTTCGGCACGTAGGGAGAGGGCGAGGAAGGCCGTGCATACCTATCAGAGAGTATCAACAATGCGGCACTGTAAAAAGGGAGAGAGGACACGAACATCCGTGACGATTCCAGCGAGGATGATCTGCTTCTTGCCAGTCGCACGAACAGCAGCGCGGAATTCAGAGTTGTCCCACGCGTTGACTTCACCCTGGCGCTTGATGTACGGTGCGTCGGGGTACATGTCGGTAATCTCATGAGGGAGAGGTCCGTTCGGTCCTAGGTTCCAAGTGGTAGCAGTAAGGCATCGAAGGAACCAGCGAGGGAATAAGGAACCCACCTGTCTCGGCACTAGTCGTCAGAATGACCGGGAGATCGAAGGCCTTGCCCAAGGCGGCGTGAGCGAGGATATTGCTGCGGTACTGGGCGGGCTCGATGTCGCGGACCATCTGGAAGAGACCGATCTGGTGGTCGACGACGAGCAGGAGGGTATCATTCTTCTCCAGGCGCTCGAACTCGTAGGCAGAGACACCTGCGGAAGGATGGTTATCAGCGATGGCCTAAGCACTAAGAGACGCGTCGGTGTCGTACCAATAGCCACAAGAGCGACAATGCAGAGGGATTTGAAGAACTGCATGCTGTAGTAGTGACGGTGAGGGCTGTGGAAGTGGAGAGGAGGAGAAGAAGAGCTGGGATGCTGCTGAGACCGTTCGGCATCCTTCTCTCCTTCATACTCTGAAAGCAGGAACAGAGATTCCCCCGTCGAATCCTGAATCGTGCCATGAAGTCACATACGGAGATGATGGCCGACTAGACTGAACAAGCAGCCTTGGTCGGTAGGTCCTAAGGGAGAAAAGCAATCTCACGTCCCCCGCTCCAATCAGATACGTCCTGCGAGGGAGGTCAGTTATTGGTTGAGTGATGCTGATCGTTCATTGGATGAAGGGGTAAGACGAAGGTCGTTGATTGGTTCGCGCAGATCAGTGAACCCACCATCACCGAGACCTGGCCGCTCGATTTGTCAATGGGCCAAGCGAAGCCTGCTGCGAAGGGGATGCTTGCAAATCACGACGCGATATGCGCGGAGGTGAGCTCGCCACACGTCACCTGAGGTTATGGATAACCAAGTAGGTGTTGGCGCCACGCGTGGCCCAATCTGGCCCAATCACGCGCTCGCAGGCAGTATCCTACTATCCTGCAGTATCGTCGATTCGTCCCCCCCTGTGTTATCCATATTTGGCAATTCGGTGATCAGGGCGGCGGCGCGGTCCGACGGCTTGGCTCATACCGTCATGTCGAAAATTCCCACTGAGTCCCTCAAGGTGGAAGTACCACAGCGCTATACTCTTTCTTTACCGAATGGATAAAGGCCAGACACTCTTGACTTCGGGTTATTGGCTCAATAGCTTTCGCCAACGATGCTAGAGTATGAACTCATACTCGTGTGTCAGTTGAATGCCAACTTGCAATCTTGATGTAGCAGGCAATGAAACTGCCTTCCACGCTCTACAATCCACGACGATTGTATACTCGTTACCATCATCTTCGTGCTGGCTTGCCGCGAAAGTGGCTGATTCTCCATATGGAGCCGATTCCTCCCCCAGCGGACTCTCGATATCCATCTCTCTAGCGAGAGCCAAAACCATATTCTTCAGCGCACATGTCCCCAGAAGAACAAGTCTATAGTCAGCACTTGGCAAGTGAATCTTCCCTAAACGCCCCGCAAAGTAATTGACTCAATTTGCCAACAGCCATGGAAACGCCTGAATACCATTACGCGATGACTGATCCAAATTTAAACCCAACACTGCTCTTGTACTTGGATTGGGAACAGAAGATCTGCCGAACAATGCCAGTAGCAATGATATCTCTAGGTGTCAGGCGTCCATCATCTATCTCTTTGTTCGATGTGATATCCTCGACGATATCCTATGCGTCTATGCGGATAAGAACCGGCGAATGTATAATCTGCCTCTCTGTTCTTCTCTCCTCTCATCTCCTTGAATTTGTTCCTCCTCCCCATGCCATCTCTCTCGCAAATTCTGCTCGCCCTCACACTCTCTAGGTCCATGGCTTGGGGTGCACCCGTTGCAGATCCTTCCTTTCTCGGGGACTTGAAAGACGCACTCTTTGGAACGCAATCCTCTGGCCAGACAACAGCCATTTCTGCTTCGGCCCTTGGCGCCGAATTCGGTCGCGCCATCCAGTTTAGCCGTGCTGCATACTGTTCGACCGACTCAGTCACAACTTTGACCTGTGGCACACCTTGCGACGCGCTCGGAAAAGACGTTGACTTCCTGTCTTCTGGTGGAGGTGGGCCTTGGATCCGAGCTTCCTACCGGTAGGATGACACAACTGACACTCTACAGACGGTAGTCTGATACCTCGATGTGAGCATCTCCGCCTTCTCGTCTCCGTGATGATTGGACGATACATCTTTTCTCGCATCTAGTCTTCGTCGTCCATGATCATTCGACGAACTCCATCGTTGTCGCTCATCAGGGCACCGACCCGGACAATATGTATGTTCCTTACATCACAACAAACCATTTATTAACGAATTTCACAGCATCTCCCTCCTCAACGACGCTGATTTCTTCCCGGAGGACGTCAACGCGAATCTGATCCCGTCTGCCAGCAGAAGTGAGGTACCAGGCTTATTTCGTTCGGTTCTGACTCACGGATCATGGTACAGATGTCCAGGTTCACTCAGGATTCCAGCAAACGTTCGAGCGGACAGCTGACAGTATCTTCGCGACCGTCCAGAGTGCCTTGTCAAGCACCGGTTCTACGAACCTTGTCCTAACTGGACACTCTCTTGGTACGTGGCCGATGCGGAACGATAATCATACACTCATCAAGTCTTGCTAGGTGCCGCCATCGCCGCACTCGATGCTTTGATGTTCAGCTCGAAGCTCAGTCCGTCTATCAGCATCACCACTACACTCTTTGCCTCCCCTCGCATTGGTAACCAGGCGTTCGCCAACTTGGTAGATCAGCAACTTGGGGCGAAGTTCTCGCGTCTGACCAACCAGGCTGATCCGGTGCCGCTGTTGCCTCCCAAACTTCTAGAGTTCAGACACCCATCGGGGGAGGTACACATCAACAAGGTTGATGCCAGCGGGAATGCAGTGGACATCGTACAATGCGCGGGACAGGAGAACTCGAAATGCTCAGACAAGTGGAACTTATTTGAATCTGATGTTCAAGATCATCTCGGTCTGTCCAATGATATACCGCGTCGTCGACGTTGATGCTGACTCGTCTGTCAATCTAGGACCGTACTTTGACAACCTTTCATTTGGGGAAGCCCAGTGTGCATAGAGCGTTCCTGTCCGCTTCGAACCTTTGGTGCCTTTTATATATCAAAACCGATATTTGCTGTGCGCGTACAAAGGCTTCACCTGTCTCCCACCCAAGCTTTTTTAGAGCTCTATACCCTCAGCCTCCGAGTCTACCCACTCTTCGTTTTCTCATGTTATCCTATCCTGCGTATAATAAAGCAACAGTTCCGCCGCTGGGAGGCCAATTTAGGGAGCAATTTAGGAAGTCCCGAGCCCATTCCATTCATACACGCATTTGACCATCGCTTGCTAGACAATGTAGACTTGGCTTGAACCTTCGAGGACAGCTAGGTGACGTAATCTTGGAACCATTGCACTGTATCGCTATTCGTGCTTGTACTCTCCCTGTGGCGGCTGAGCCTTTAAGCTAGCGTGAAGCTCAGAAACGCACATGCCTTCGCGTGCTGAAATGCGCTGATCAGCCACGGGTTTGGCACTGACAGGATGCTTTTACGTCGGGAGTGAATGGACCGCAAAAGGCGCGAAGTCGTGTGGACCCTCTTCTCAGAAGGCAACACCTTGAGGTTCCAGGGCGTGCCTTGTTTTCGGGAGTTGGAACGAGCCGTTTGGCGGCGCGAAAGCGCTCCTCGTGATCTGCGCCTCTCTAGGTTCAACCCTCACATTCCTTTCGTTCTAGTCACTCGCTTTTTCCCAATGTTTTCTTTCATGCTGTTGCTGTTGTTTTCTCTCGCGTCAATGGCGTGGGCCTCGCCTGTAGTGGTCGGGCCCAGCGACACGCTGGCCATCTCTGACAAGGACCTCACATCACACTATAGGCGTGCAGCGCATTTCAGCCAGGCCGCGTACTGTCCTACCCAGTCGGTCGTTACTCGTACATGTGGACCAGTTTGTGACGCGCTTGGGCCGCGTGTGGATGTGCTGCTATCTGGTGGAGGTCAGCTCATTCTCACAGTGATTGATACGCGACTAAATTAAATCTTCCTGGTAGATGGCGGCTCTACACCTCGCTGTGAGCATTGACTCCACGACTCGCCTTTAGTGGAAGCTCATAACGCGTTAAGTTTTTGTCGCACATGATCCTTCGAACAACACAATCGTCGTGGCGCATCAGGGCACAGATCCCAACAAGATGTACGCTATTCTTTCTTCGACCGTAGCACTTGCTCACACCATAGACAGACTCTCTATTCTCAATGACATCGAAGCATGCTTGGAAAACGTCAATACCACCCTGATACCACTTGCTTTTGGTGGTGAGGGCCTGCTCATCGTCTCAGTCCTTCGTTCAATTGATTGACCCGCCGTGCAGGAGATATCAAAGTACATTCAGGATTTCAGGAGACATTTGAGCGGACTGCAGACATCATCTTGGCCGCCGTGCAAGCTGCAATTGTGAATACCGGTTCCACAAGGGTTCTTGTCACTGGGCATTCCCTCGGTACGCTTCGATTATCATTTTAGTCTCCTACTAGCTACAATGATGAGGCTGTATACAGGTGCTGCCATTGCCACACTCGACGCCGCCATGCTCAAGTCCAATCTCGGCCCATCCGTGACCGTCCACACCACGCTCTTTGGCTCGCCGCGAGTCAGTAATCAGGCTTTTGCCGACTTTATTGACAAGCACCTCGGGAAGAAGCTCGTTCGTATAACGAACCAGGCGGATCCCGTTCCCTTGCTTCCGCCCCGTGAATGGAAATACGAACACCCTAGCGGGGAGATTCATATACGTAGGGTTGACGCGAGGGGACAAGTCGATGCTGTGCGGTGCAAGGGCCAAGAGAACTCGCAATGCTCTGATGGAGAACGTTTCGGAGTCTGGAGGGCTAATTTGCAGGACCATCTTGGTGAGCACGGCGGGCTCGAGGAAGCAAGATGAGCTGACTTGTGGGTCTAGGACCGTACTTTGATCACATATCATTTGGATCAGCTCAGTGTGTACATAGTTTATAGCGTACTGGCCTTTCCGAGTCGTTCTAGCCTTGCGTTCATGTGACAGTGTTGGGATAGAGTTAGCATAGTTGCCTGACTCTATAGAGTTCGTGTTGCGTCAAGGGTTGTTGAGTGTAGTTGTAGAAGAACAGATTTTGAATGATTCAAGTACTTAGAAGACGAGATAGACAGCTTTGGCTAGGGTCCAGACATGGCGCCCATTGTTCCAAGGCCGGCAAGGCCCGCGGTGTTTGCCACATTTGGCAAGCAGAATTGCCGGCCGTACACAGCGTCCCGCGCTAACGTTCTCCACATACGACCACCATCCAGCCAACCGCGGGGATGGCTGAACCGTCGAGCAGCACGATGCCGAGCACAACAGCACCGAAGCGGGGTGCCAACTCGCCCCCGCCCACGCCGCCGTCGCCAGTGGGCTCAGAATCAGGTGAGCAGCCCACTTATCGCGCTGCGACATGGGCGTGGTTGACGGGTGTCCTTCTCGCTATCTTTGCCAGAATCAGGCCTCAAATTGTCGCGCAAGCGAGAGAGAGAGGTCTCGCTAGAGCCGGCGGCCGCACCCACGCCGACAGAGGTGCGTAGTCGCGAACGATATGACGTTGTGTTCATGCTGTATCTGCCAGGACGATACCCGCGACCCCAAGGATATCCGGGTGCCGAAGAAGAAAAACCGCCTCCACCTTGACTCCACCGCAGAAGAGGATGACTCGGGCTCTGGATCACGCTCGAATTCCCCGACACCGCAGGTCGGCTCACCGCCCCAAGAAATGAAAATTCGAGTCCGCCAGATCAGCCAGGGCGTCGAGGATCTCAGCTGGAAGAACGGGGACAAATCCAGCACCGACGCGACCTCCGAGATGTCCGTCGATGAGCAGGCGGCCGCCGAAGAAGGAAACGTTGCCAACGATAACGAGATGGCCGCGCCCGCCGACGACCCTCAGACCAGCTCCTCGCTGCCGCAGTCTGAGAGCGATCCAGTGCCGCAGATAGCGGTCGACTCTGCGCCGAGCGTGAATGGCACGGAATTCGGGTCTACACACACCCGCCGGGATTCGGACTCGGAAGAGCGGGAGAAGGGCCTGAAACGCAAGCATCCAGAGCGAGGCGCCAGCCAGGGCCCCCCAGAAAGGGACAAGGCGCCAGAGCCAAGCAAACGGCCCCGCGACGATGCGGACAAGGACGACAATCCGCGTGAGACCAAGCGGCCATCTCCTCCCCCCGAGGCACCGCCTAAGCCTGCAAAGAAGCTGGTGCGTTTTTCTTTATCTAGCATACACAGAACTACCTCTAACATACACCAGGGTGGATTCATGGCGTACGCGTCTACCAAATCACCGTTCGCAGCTGCCAAGGGCCCCAATCTGTTTGCTTCATCACCATCATCAACCTCAGCCACCCCACTTTCTTCCACCCCATCGCCCTTCTCCACGCCCATTGCCGGACAGTCCTCACCATCCATCACGCCTGTCCTGGGAGAGAGCTTCTCTCCACCTCCACCAACTCCCTCGTCCCCTGGGAAGAAAAAGACCGCCTTCAGCGCGTTTGCCACCGCTGGCTCTCCGTTCAAGGTCAACAGGAGCAAGTCTCCTCCACGCAAAAGCGCGCCGGCCACGAAGAACGCCTTCTCTGCATACAAGGGTGCGGGTGTTCATGCCTTTGCGGTACCCACTCCAAAGGACTCGCGACCTGGATCCCCGTCACCGACGCACACACCAGAAAGCGGCGGGGAGGAGACGGGCGGATCCTTTGGCGACAAGCTTCGCGCTGTCCGCGACGAGAGTGAGGATGACGCCGAAGACACATCAAAGCCGAATTTGGAGCAGCAGGATGGTAAGTCGCGACGGGAACAAGTGGAAGACGCGTGTTGATCCTATCCTTCTAGTTATCACTGGAGAAGAAGACGAAGAGACTATGTTCTCAGTTCGGTGCAAGCTCTTTGCCCTCTCGGATGGGCAGGTGTGGAAGGAGCGTGGCGTTGGCCAGTTGAAGGTCAACATCAACAGGGTGACGGATCGTGCTCGAATATGTACGTGTTTCTCGACTGGTCTTAGCCCTCTTCTCATCGGTGCCCAGTGATGCGCAAAGAGGCAGTGCTCACTACGCTCCTGAATGTGTCGCTGTTCCACGGCATGTCTTGCTCCATAGCGCAGGATCCGCGATACGTCCGATTCAGTGTCATCGACACCGGAGAAGGGACACAATTGACGCATTACAATATACGGGTACGTGTTGAATTCTGTGATACTGCCGACGCTGATGAAGGAGTATTATCTAGCTTGGCAACGCTCAACTTGCCCAAGACCTGCTCAACAATATACGAGATCGCATCCCAGATGCATGATGAGCCCAAGGACAATGCTGTCTGTAAAGATCCGTCTGTATTGCCTTTCCTTTCTTACGACGTATTATATATCCTACCTGTATTTACCAATGATTATATCCCTCTATGTTTGGGCTTAGGTTGGTTGGTCTTGGACACTACCGCTTTTTGTTGGCTATTACTATCTGGTCATAGAGTATGAAAGACAAAGACTATGAATGTCTCGAATCCGAATGCTGGTGGCCAACGATGCCAAACGATGCGAGCGATTGCGAAACGTCTTTCGAGTACTAGCAACTTAGCCTATGATTCATAGGTAACGTCCCCACGTGGGTGAGTCTCCAAGCAGCGATTTGATCTCCTTTCAAGGCTTCTTCAATCTTGCTTTAAGCTACCACCATCTCCCGACAACGTTTAACGTTTACCTCGCACACGCCCCTTGACAATGTCGGAACGTCTGAGTATTATACACGTTGGACAGAGGAAAAGGTGGATGACACCGGACACCCAACACGGAGGACTCAAACACGAATGAAGAGAAACCGGTGAGCCATAACATAAAACGATTCATGCTCTGCCCACCAGACTAATTTGAGAATGGAGGCCCTCGTGTATCCACCGCTGACAGGTGCTCTACTTCTGCACGAGCTCCCGGACTTTCATCTAGAGTATAGTAGCCCAGAGCACCCCGACTTCACCTAGGCAGACCAAGATAGAGCATCTGTTCGTTGTATCCGTCACCGAGAGCTTGCCCGAGCTGTCCATCGTGCTGCGTGTGCTGTCCGACACTTGGATTGCGCCGATGCTGTGGCGTACCACGCTATATCGTTTGGCTTGATAAGGCAGGATATGTGGTACTGTTATTAGTCTGTCCACGTCGGACAGAAATCGACGCAACTTTCTATCATAACCTTCCTTGCTTTCCCCGCGACTATCCGCTTAAGCCCTTGCCAAGCTTCTCAAAGATGTAGGCTGCCGTCAGATATTGGCCACAGCTTCTCTGTTCGAGAAGTTGCTCGTCGATACACGGAAAGAACTCGGTGAAGCCATCGCCATCCACAAGGTTCCCACCACATACACATTGTACCCAAGACTCGGCCACAAGACACTCGCTGATCCTTTTGAGCCCTTCAAGTCGCCATCGACTCATGCGTCTTCTACCGACCATGCTTTCTACTCCCAGTCTTCTGGAAGCACCGGGCTTTCAAAAATTATCCCGCAGACTCGACTTTCCATCTTGCAGTGGTGCCGACTCGAGCAGTAAGTACGTATCGCCACCCGAAGGTTCACCAAGGCTGTCTTTGACCGCGTTTATAGATTGCGTTGCAGATTGGCGAGAGCAACATCCTCCGCTGCATTTCGCTGCATACATACTACCTCCTCATCACATCTTCGGGCTTCAGACACAAATTCTCGCCTCATTGGCAACGCCAAGCCTCTCGAAATACTATCACCTATCTGCCTCTCGTCTTCCCAGACTCTTACTTTCGTGCCGTCTTCTGCATCCGTCATGGATCATGCGCGCCAGCTGGGTTGTGACTGTGCGGTGTCCATCCCTGCTATCATCGAGCTCTGGGCAGCGAATGATAGCATCGTACAATTCCTGAGTACTCTGCATGCGGTGGTTAGTCCTTTCGCAGGCCTTAACATGAATCCGTTTCTAATCTCATCTCTGAAGATGTTCGCCGGAGGTTCCTTGGCGCATACAGTTGGAGACATGCCCTGTCGCCGCGGCCTTCGTCTCTGCTGGCCGCTGTATACGGAGGCATTTGAGTTTCGAACCCCTTGTAATGCGATTCCGCTCGATTCCGCTCTAGCAGACGGAGACTGGGCTTATATGCGTCTCGACTCTCTGGCAAATATTGCATGGGTTCATAGGGGAGGGGACTTGTAAGAGTGTATACTCCTGGCTCGTTGTGTCCTTCCAGGCTGGTTCTGGTTCTAATCAGTCACAGTGGAGTGAGAGGCATATCGGTAGTGTCGTCGACCTGACCGATGGTCGATATGAATCTGGGTACGCGACATCCGATCTTTTCTAAAAGCACCCGACTAAGGAGATGTGGAAGCTGAGTTTGATCAACACGATATCACTGTAGACCGTGATTTTTTGAGACTTGCGTGCTATAGCGTTGCTCGAGTCGACGATGTAATTATCCTATCCTCAGACGAGACAGTGGTTTCATCAAGGGCATTATCAATGCCAGTCCTTTGGTCGACTGTTGTATGGTTTTTGGGCGGCAGTTCCAGGTGGGAATAGCTACTCAACCGAAGAATCCCTTAGATACTCGGCAAAGAGATCAGCGGGAGCGAGTGGATACGGCGACTGAAGGAGCACTCGGACGATATGGTTCAGGTCGTAAGTCTCGGTCAGCCTGATAGAGAACACAAACTTACATCTTGTACTTCTCTAAGCCTGGGATCACGTTGTTGTCCTCTTTCAAACGTTTTGTTGCGACGGACGATAGCGGTGGCTTTCCTGCGTTGTCGATTGGGAAGGTGATGTTTGTCAGTGGAGCAGTCGCCAATATGAAACCGCTCGCATACACCGACGTCGAGCGCTGTCAGATTCTGGCGCTCCGTAGATTTCTTGTGAAATGAAGACAAGTAGTGCAATAGGTAGTATAGGTCAGGCAAGAGAAGTTGGAGCCCCCACCTCATGTGGCATGAATCAGCCATGTTAGTCACTCAGGCGCGTTCACGCCATGGGCTGGCATATAAGAGATTCCAGAGCATTGAGGATCACTCAAGCATCCGGAGATACTCATTACGGATGTCGGTCCTGACTTCCGTATCCCTATGCAACTTTGTCATCCTCCTTCCAAACGGCGACAACTTCGGACCAGTGACACACGCGTACGCTTGGTAAGTCCATATCCATCTCTCCTCGTCTTTCCACCCATAATGGCCACAGATTCGACTATCACTCTCAACTTTACCTATCGTGGCGCCAAATTTTCTCTCACCGTCTCCGATGACACCTCTATCGCAGATCTCCAAGCAGAACTCCGGGAATTGACTTCAGTTCCTGCTCCGTTGCAGAAATTGCTCTACAAGGGCAAGAACATCGTTCACGACCGCAGCAATGATACAATTGTCCTATCGCTAGGTTTGCGCTCTGGGGCCAAGATCCAAATGTTGGGTACAACATCAGCAGAATTGGAAGGATTACTGGCCACCGAGGAAGAACAACAACGAATAGACCGCATATTGCGAGAGAGGGCGTTGAGAGGATCTACCTACAAAGTATGTGTTGAGCTTTTTCCGCGTTTCTGTATACTGAGTAACGCAGGTCCGCTCGACGGGAACGAGTTCATCGTCTACTTTATCATACCGTTTCCATCAACTTGTTCCGTTACCCCACCTCCCGAAACCAGAGTCCGCCCTAGGCCTCTTGAAGCGCCTGTCCGAGGACCCAGCAATCCAACATGTGATGCAGAAGCATAAATTTACTGTTGGCATTTTAACCGAGCTCGCGCCTCATGAACATCCTGAGCTTCTCGGTCTCAACGTCAACGCTGGACAACAGATCAAGCTTCGCCTTAGGACCGACGCGTACGATGGATTTCGAGTGTACAGAGAAGTTCGGCGGGTCTTGTGCCACGAATTAACGCATAATGTCTGGGGTGATCACGATAATAATGTACGTGACAATCTTTGTTTTGATGTTGACTGGCTCAGATTATGTACTCCTCCAGTTCAAGGAACTTAATTCGCAGCTGAACCGCGAGGTGGCTGACTTCGAAGCCGCTAGGACTGCAGGGACTCATTCCTTGAATGAAGTTTTCGAGGAATATGAACCTTCCTCGGAATTGGAAGCAGAGGCACGCGCTCAAGTCCTCGGTGGGTTTGATGCCGCTAGCAATCCTCACGAGTCGCCAGAGCAGCGCCGCCAGCGCGTTCTCGGAGCGACCATGGCACGCTTGTCAGAAAAGGACAAGCAGGTGGAGGATTCGTGCGGATCCTCTGGTCCTCCGGCGGATTTATAGTGGGGGTTCGATATTTCACCGCACATATCTAAAGCACATATTCTAGTCATATGGATGTGAACATCTACTACTGTATCATACTAATGTGAAGGACGTTTCGTGGCTTGGGGTTTCAATGGAGGCATCAACAAAAAAGTCTTCGAGTCACAAGCTCGTACGAGTATGTGTTTGCCTGATACAAAGCGCTAGGTGAGTGCATCGTCGAATAGAGAGAATGGTCGACTCACGCGGTATTCTTCTAGGAGTGTATGCACATGGCATACCTCCCAATGTAAGCGACTATATAGGTCCAGAGGAAATAGCTTCTTGCAAGCACTGATACCAACCACCGTCTCGTAAATGTTGGCGTTTACCTTGCGGTGTTTGTCGGTGGAATGTAGGGCCCTCTCGAGCGGATGGGCTCTCTTCTCAAGCCCTTTTGCTGTCTCACACATTCCAGTCTTCCACCGAGTCATCACAGCGCCAAGGTGGTTGTACGACATATGGAGTTGGCACGCTTGGGTTTGAGTAAACATAGGACTCATTTTCTCCATTGCATGCAACTTCCTCAGATACTCACTGTCAGTGAGATATCTGGGTGTCGATCATTGCTGTTCCGAATTCGGAAATGAACGTAGGCGCAGGGCTTCGAAGTTCAAATGACTCACACCTACTGGAGAAGATTATCGATAGGAAATGCATGACGTGGAACACTGGCCGGTATGCAAAGTGGGATCTGTCATGCGACGTCAGTCTACGACTCGAACTCACTAGACAACGCCTACTAGCGGGGACTCGCCTTGCCCATGCCCCTCACTGCTCGGCAGACTAGGCCTATGAGACCAGGCTTGAGGTTATTTATCTATCGAAAATGTTGGGTTTAGGCTTCAACCTTCAGTTCGAGTGAATCTGCGATATGTAATCGGCTGTCACACCACAGCACTCAGAGAGTCAATGCGAAGCACTGAGCGGCGAGCGCTTGGCGCTGGCGAGCACATAAAATAATAGTATAATAAATAATAAATAGAACCATTGATCAAGCAATGAGCAATCCGCAATGCCCTGTGGCGCAAAAACTGATTCGACCCAGGCTCGAACTGAGGACCTTCTGTGTGTTAGACAGATGCGATAACCAACTACGCCATCGAACCGATGGACAATCGTCCGTCCCAACCATTATACCGTGGGCAAATCTAAGCAAGTCCTCGCGCCTCACAGGCATTGACTTCCTCCGAAGGAAATGTTGTCGAAGTACGGTCCTGTTACCAATTAGACTCGTATGATCTTGGACCCAGAATCCAGCTCACCGAGATGATCCTGAACATCGGCCTCCAAAAGGTTCTCCTTATCAGAGCAGTTCGAATTTTCCTGCCCGTCGCATTGCACAACATCGACGGCAGTGCCGTTCGCATCCACTGTGTTGATATGTACCTCCCCCGAGGGGTGCTCGAAGCCCAGGAAGCGCGGCGGAAGCAAGGGAACGGGATCAGCTTGGTTGGTCAGACGTGCAAGGTTATTCCCGAGCAGCTGGTCCGCAAAATCGGCGAAAGCTTGATCACCGACTCGGGGTGAGCCAAAGAGGGTGGCGGTGATGTTGATGGATGGGCCAAGCTGTGATCTTAACATGACAGCGTCGAGCGTAGCAATGGCAGCACCTGTGCACGTTATATCAGCGCCAAGTCTAGCGACAGGTCTGATACATACCGAGGGAGTGCCCGGTAACCACGACATTCGTCGAGCCGGTCATCATCAAAGCATGTTGTACGGTGGTCAGGATGTCGTCTGCCGTTCGTTCAAACGCGCTCTGGAATCCCGAATGAACTTGGATGTCTGCGAAAGCAGAACTTCATCAGCAAGTTGAACAAAGGCCAAGAAAGACCCACCATCACTTGCAGCAGAAATCAAGGTCGTGTTGATATCCTGCAAAAAGAACTGTAGATCATTCAAAACAGATAGGCTAGAAGGATGAACATCAATGATTGTAGGGATCTGTGATGACAACAACGCACATCTCCCCCGGATCTGTACCCTGATGAGCAACAACAATCGAGTTCTCCGTCGGATCATGGGCGACGAAAACTTAGTAGTATTTCATCAATGATAGTAATTGAGCAGCGGAACCCATGCGGACTCACAAAAAGGTGTCACAGCACCGTCTATGCCAGGAGTCAGCAACATAGATAGAAACCAGCTAGAGTACTCACCGCCTCCAGACAGTAGAAAGCTTACGTCTGTTCCCAACGCGTCACAAGCCGGACCACAGGTAAAAGTGGTAACTGAGTCAGTCGTGCAGTAGACGGCGCGACTGAACTGAGCAGCACGACTGAAACCCGAAGTAAGAGCAGCAGCAGCGACTGCCACTGTGTCACTAGGTGAACCCAACCCAGATAACACGTCTTTCAGATCACCCAGTAAACTTGGCTGCGCCACAGGCGCGGCCCAAGCCATCGAAGTAAGCAGCGAAAGGCCGCTAACCAGAGCCAGCATCTGCAAGAAAGATGACATCGAGTCGAAGGGGAGGCACAGCCCGAAGAAAAATAGATAGACCGGTAAGAAAGGAAAAGAGAAAACCGAGTTCAAGGGAATGCAGGCCGTCCTCTATATACCCTGCTTTTGTGACTGAGAGAGTGCATCAGGCTTGTGATAGACGCGTCGCGAGGCAGCTTGTCGCGTGATACGCGCCTGAGGACATCGAAGCAGGGTTTCGGTTCGAGGAGGACCCCTGACAACACACCCAAATGTCATTGCGCTGTGCGGAAAATTTTGGCGATTTTGAGGTATATCTGAGGCCCAGATGCGGAAAAAAACGGACAATTTGGCGAAAATGTGAGTGTCAGATGTGCGGAAAAAAATGGCATTTCTCGGCATGGTTTGAGGCATGTGCGGAAAATTTTGGCAGTCTGAGGGCTCACCGAGGTTGCCGTGGGGCTGCCGGCCGGGAAAGGCCGAAATGTGGCGCAATTTGGGCGAAATTTTTGATGTTTCTGTCCATGTGCGGAAATTTTGGAAATTTTGGAGGGGTCGGAGCCTCGGTGCGGAAAATTTTGGCCAAAACGTGTGCGGAAGAAAACCCGACTTTCGGTCAAAAAACGGAAATGACATTTGGGTGTGTTGTCAGGGGTCCTGTTCGAGGCTTCGAGCTCGAGCTGGGTTCGAGGCAAGGTACGTCCAATTTGAAATGGCTGGATGTTTGATTTGAGGATGTTGTTCTGTAAGCACCAGGTAAGCACGTAGAGGGTCGGGTTTGCTGCCGAAATCGATAGTATCGTTTCCTGTACACAACCATCAGCCGCCGACCATCTCTCCAGTGACGATCTCCTCAATCCTACGAGGAAGAGCCACATTTATATATGCGGTTCACACCAGAAGTGTCTGCCGCGATGAAGTCATCCGACGAGAGCGCTCTTCCAGCCGAACTATGTAGAGTGCAAGATCTTCACTATGGCGGTGAAGGAAAATCAGGCTTTACAAGTCCTTCGAGTAGCTCAACGGGTTCAAACATGGTGGCTCGCTATTCCTCGGGACCTTGGTAGGTCCATTCTGAAGATTGGAATCAGGGTTGAGCCTCTGCTCTACACCAACCTTCCGCCCCCTACATACAGAAGCGATGAAGGGATGGCTTCTCTTTCGCGCACCTTGAAAGAGAGGCCCGATCTTCTCCCGCATATTCATGTTCAACGACTCGGGTCAAGAGGTCTCCCCTTGAGCGACGCAGACCTCGCCCTCGGTCGCATTCCAAGACTAGGTTCATGACATTCGCACTTCTTTTGATTTGGTATCGTTCCATCTGCTCCTGATGCATCTCTAGCATGCATGAGACCAGAGCTTCTCCTCGTGCAGCACGCATAGGTCGGTTAGAAAGCAAGGGCGATGATGCTGATCTGTTGAAGAACGGCATGACAACCTCCACAAGGCAAGAGTAGGCGTCAGATAGCGTGAGCCTGTCGCAATCTTCGAAGTCATATATCAGTATCTTTACTGATCGTATCAGAGATTGAGTTGAAACTTGACAATGAAAGATTGTCGCTTACATAGGTCTCCATCGATTTGCTGCTCGTCGATATCCCACCCCGGAAAGCCTTCAATGGAGTCACGGTCCGAGGTCAACTCATGCTGGTTATCATCGGTATTGTGGGCCTGAAGGGAGCTCGTGAAGCGTCGGCATGATGGTGTGTCGAGAGGTTGTTGAGGGTGAAGAACTTCTATCAATCTATCCAGAGCCGTCACTGGCAGAATCGCTAGGCACGGGACAAGCGAACAGCTCTCTTGAGGCTCCGCAAGACATGAAATACAACGTCGACCGGGATGCAGTGTTTACTGACTGTGAAGACCTTGAGAGTAAATGAAGATTGTGACGGTTCTCTGCAAGGCGCCCTTACTCGGTGGCTGTGGCAGCCACCGTAAGGCGCTGCCAAACAAGGACCAACGCGCTTGCTCACTGACATCGACGACGACCACCATGGCGCCCAAGTCGAAGCCGTCGACCGAGAACATGAAGCAGAAGAGCCTTATGGGCTGGTTCTCAAAAGGCTCCGCGGAAAAGCCCAAGCCAACACCGAAAATATCGAACGCGTCGCGGCCGCCCAAAGTCGCGACTCCCGTTACCCCAGAATCCAAAAAGACGGACCAACGCGAACTGACGTCGTCGGCAGCGGGCAGCTCTGTGTCCTCGCTGGGAAAGAGGAACTCGAACGATACCCCGCCCACCAGCGACCCCATCGACGTCGACATGGACGACGACATGCAGGAAGTGAAGCAAGTGCGGGCGAAATCAGTGCGGGCGCATTTACACACCAATGTTTCTCTTTCTGACGTGATCCACAGGGGAAGCGCAAGATTGTGTATGAGGACTCGGACGATGAAACGCTGCCTTCGTCGACGACGCGCGGGTCGACATCCAACTTGGGATCCTCGCCGCTCAAGAGCAAAGGTGCGTCAATACCAGCCCGTCTTTCGTGTCTAACATGTGGCTAGGACCCGTCAAGAAGCCCAGACTTTCTGTTCCTCCTAGCGATGATGACGACGAGGACGACGAGAGCCAGGAAGCCTTGAGCTCATTCTCAAAGAGGCTGACCCACTTCAAGAAGCCCAAGGCAAAGAAAGGTGCGCATACAGTCACGCTATATCCACTGACCCTCATAATCCCCAGGCTCCCGCTCGTCCGCCGCCTCGGATGACGATGATTTCATTGTGCCCAGCGACTCTGACGATGATACAAAGTCGGTCAAGTCCAGGAGCTCGACCGCATCTTCTCGCGACACAGACTTTGAAGAAGACGACGAAGACGAAGTAGTCAGCAAGAAGAAATCGCGTCCTGCACCTAAAAAGTCGGCATCATCCTCCAAGAGCATTCCTACCGCCGCATCTTCATCGGGCGGTTCGTCTTTCCTCACGGCCGCAGAGCGCAGGGAGCAAACTAAGAAGAACGAGAAGAAGTCAGCGGAAGATCCTTACGCGTTCCTCCTTGACATTAAGGATGTGCGTGATGCCAGCTAACTCCTCTATATCACGCTGAAGGTTTCACTAGAAAGATGGCAATCGACCCGGAGAGCCTAATTACGATCCGCGTACTCTGTTCGTGCCCAAGGCAGCATGGTCCGAATTCACGCCCTTCGAGAAACAGGTATGAAAGAGTCACTGTCCATTTGGCCTGGACTAACGTCAGACAGTTCTGGGAAATCAAGCAGAATCATTACGATACTGTAAGAACTCTTTCACTCTGCTTGGTTGACCTTCGCTTATCCATCGCAGATATTGTTCTTCCAGAAGGGGTGAGAAATGCGTTGCACGTATCTATTGTTTGACTCAGTCGTTCACAGCAAATTCTACGAGTTGTACGAGGATGACGCTAGAGTTGGCCACCAAGAATTCGACCTGAAACTCACTCAACGAGTCAAGATGTCCATGGTCGGCGTGCCGGAGATGTCTTTCGATTTCTGGGCCGCGTAAGATACTCACAAGTATGTTTGTACCCATGCTCATATCTTGTAGGAAATTCCTGGGAAAGGGCTACAAGGTCGGAAAGGTTGACCAGGCTGAAACTGCCTTGGGTGCGGAGATGCGTATTGCCACTGACAAGGGCAAGGGTAAAGCGAAAGCTACCGAGAAGGACAAGATTGTTCGAAGGTCAGTCTTTCTTTGTAGGTCTCATTCATCCTTTGACAAGGTTACCAGAGAGTTGCACAAAGTGTACACGAACGGTACGCTGGTGGATGCTGAGATGTTGACGGACGACCACGCTGGTCATTGCATCTCCGTCAGAGAGGTAGAAAGCGACGATGGAAACAACACGTTCGGCATCTGCGTGCTAGACTGCTCCACATCTCAGTTCGAGTTGAGCGTGTTCAAGGATGATATTTGCCGTACCAAGCTGGAGACGTTGATGAGGCAGGCTCGGCCGAAGGAGATGCTCTTCACCAAGGTAGACGATACTTCTTCCTCTCTTCTCATCTCTGAGTAGTATCTGATATAATCCCATTACTAGGGCCAACTCTCTGTAACAACTACTCGACTGTTGAGAACATTCTTGCCGGCTGCCTGCTTGTGGACTGGTCTTCGTGATGTGGAAGGATTCGGCTACGACGAGACGCTCAAAGAGTTGAGGTCGCTTTACCCTGCAGAAGATGGGGAGATGGACGCTGACGGGGAGGACCATCTACTGCCGGTAGCGGTGCCACAGACCATCCGTGACATGGCCGATTCGCAACCCGCGATGGAGGCGCTGGGGGCGATGATCTGGTGAGAATGACACGACACATTGTGGAAAGGACTGTGAGCTGACAGCCGAATAGGTATCTCCGTCAGCTTAACATCGACAAGGACATCCTGAGCATGAAGAACTTCAATGTGTATGACCCGATGAAGCAAGGACAGGGCTTGGTTCTTGACGGGCAGACGTTGGCTCACATCGAGGTAAAGCATCTCATCTTTGAGGGGAGTTCAATTCATAACCTTCATATGGAACAGGTCTTGCAAAATAACGAAGGTACCATGGAAGGGTCTCTGTTGCAGCTACTCAGCCGTTGTGTCACGCCTTTCGGCAAGCGATTGTTCCGTATCTGGCTCTGCATGCCTCTTCGTGATATTGCTGATATCAATACACGGTCCGTAACCTCGTCAAACCCATCTGAAAGTCTTATATATTCTCCTTCAGACTCGACGCTGTTCAAGACCTCATGGCGCATCCTACTTTCGAGGGTGAATTCTCTGACGTCGCCAAAGGATTACCAGACCTCGAACGCGTCGTCTCCCGGATCCACGCCAAGAACTGCAAGGTCAAGGATTTCTTGAAGGTTCTCTCTGTGAGTTTCACATCGGCACTGCTTATCCCTCCATGGTCTCACCTGCAACCCCGACAGGCGTTCAAGAAGCTCAGTCGCGGCATGAACACGTTGGCTAACACATCGGAAAGCTTTGACTCCAAGACGATCCTGGGTCTATTGCGCGGGGCGCCTGATCTCCTTCCGAATATCAAGAACGTCGAGTCGATGTATGTGCAGCCCAGCGATAAAGGTAAGAAGCGTTGTCATGTGCGATTGTTGACAGTCCTGATGGCGAACAGATGTCAACGAGCTTGTGCCCCAGAAGGGCAAGGACGCGGAGTTTGACGATATCAGCAAGAAGATCAGACAGCTTGAGCGTGGCCTAGACGAGGAGCTCGAGGAGTTTGAGGAGAAGCTGGGGTGCGTTCAAGTCCTCCTGGCCTTGGAGTTTATATTGAGAAGTCACTCATAGAATCAAGCTGGCGTGGTGGCATAGTGCCATAGGAAATAAGGTGCGCGTCCGTTACATACACAATGATAATGCGTACTCATGGATCGAAAGGAAATATACCTGGTCGAGACTAGCGCGTCAGAGAAGAAGATACCGAAGGACTGGGTGAAGAATGGTGGCACCAAAGTATGCTACTTCTGTCTTTGTAGACTGTTTTGTTCACCAACCGTTGCAGGCCAAAGCCCGGTGGCGCGTCGATGGCATCCAGAAATCTGTCCGCAGCTTGAAGGAAGCCCGGGAGACGCGTAGCATGATCATGAAGGCCTTCAAGAACCGCGTCTTTGAGGAGTTTGATTCCGACAGATCAGTGTGGCTGCGCGCCATTCGCGTCTTCGCCGAACTTGATTGTCTCTTCAGTCTGGCCAAGTCGTCCAACGTCCTCGATGAGCCCAAGTGCCGACCAGAGTTCGTCGAAAGTGATTCGGCCTATGTGGACTTTGAGGAGCTGAGGCATCCGACGTTGAGTAACATCAAGAGCTTTATCCCGAATGACGTTAGACTGGGTGGGGAAAAGCCACGAATTGCGTTACTGACAGGTAAGATTTCTTTTCATGGCGTTTTATGTGCGTGCTCATATCGCTCTTAGGACCTAACATGGCGTAAGTGCATATGTCGTCGTTGATGAACAGGATCTGAAGTCAGCAATAGCGGGAAGTCTACTGTGATGAGAATGACGGCGACTGGTATCGTGCGTCTATTTCTTCTCTCCCCACATACTTGTAGGTCTGACTGAGAGGCACAGATCATGGCACAATTGGGCATGTTTGTTCCGGCGGCTAGTGCCAAGTGCGTTGTTTCTGTCAAAATCCGTAGCTATCAAACTCAAGGGCATGTTGTAGATTGTCGCCCGTTGATTCTATCTTGACCCGAATGGGCGCCTACGACAATATGTTCTCGAATGCGAGTACCTTCAAGGTGGAACTGGATGAATGTTGCAAGATCCTACGCGACGCGACGCCAAAGTCTTTCGTCATCCTGGACGGTACTGGTTTATCTGATCCATTCGTCCTCCTGCTGACTGTATTTGTTGTGACAGAGCTTGGTCGTGGCACTTCTACCTTCGTAAGTTTTTGTTCGTATACAGATGGTGGACGCTCATTATTTTTGTAGGATGGCATGGCCATTGCTGGCGCTGTCCTCCACGAGTTGGCTACCCACACTCTACCGCTGACATTCTTCGCCACCCATTACGGCTCTATGACAGACGACTTCAAGTATCATCCGAATATCCGGAACATGCACATGTCTAGCATTGTAGATGAGGAAAAGCGCGACGTATGTTCTGATTGGATGTCTGAACTTGGGCTGACCTTTCTCCGCAGATCGTCTTCCTCTATAAACTCGTCGATGGTGTTGCCACTTCTTCCTTCGGCACGCACGTTGCCAACCTTGCTGGCGTACCGTTCAGCGTCGTCGAACGCGCCGACCTCATCTCCAAGAAGTTCGCCCAGCAATTCAAGGAGCGTATGGAGGAAAAGCAGTCCAAGCGCGCCACCGCACGATTGCCACTTGTTGCTCAGGCGGACTTTGCGTACTTGATCGGACTGGCGACCGGGAAGATCCAGATGTCCTCGGACCCGGTGAAGCAGAAGATGGTGCTTGATATGATGAAGGAGACGGTGAAGAAGTACACTGAGCAGAAGTGATGCTATGCTACTAATACGCGAATGGACGCTTCCCTTGTCCTGTCATCAAGTACATATTGCTTTCGT
Source organism: Strobilurus orientalis (assembly GCA_019915145.1). Classification (NCBI taxonomy): domain Eukaryota; kingdom Fungi; phylum Basidiomycota; class Agaricomycetes; order Agaricales; family Physalacriaceae; genus Strobilurus; species Strobilurus orientalis. The sequence continues at coordinate 157,140 of JAHLML010000017.1, read as the reverse complement.
AGTTTTCCATTGCTCCAATTTCGACCATGACTTGCTTACTTTACCTGATTCTATCACTTAGTTACAGTACTGTACCTACGTTCACTCTGACGAACATGTGTATATCAGCTGCGTGCTTCGGGCCTATAATCGTACTTACTTGACAAGTTGTGATGCGCTCCTGATGCTAATTTCGCCAGTACGTGCTCCACAAGATAGGCAGTCTACAAACATAGTTGTTTATTTACAGATATAGAGACTCACACGAGTGTATCTCGATGCAAGATAATTGAGAAGCCTGGCCTTGCATATGTGGCAACACCAGTAGAATCTCCGACCAGGGTGAACGTACTCCTTCTTGATGAACAGATAATCGCTCCCAAGCGACTCCGCATCCATCTTTGAGACGAGGTTTTCGAAAAACCTCAGTGCCTCACCCGCCCCAATTCGCCGACCTGGGGACGCGTTTGTCATTTTTCGAACTAACGGCTCAAGAAATGCAAGCGCTTCGTAACGCTGAGAGAAAGTCAGCTAAATCACGCATGTCAGGAAACCGTGAACAGGTCACAGACCTCTAGAAAACGTTCCTGGAGTATATTGTGGCCGACTTGATAAACATCGAGCGGGAACACGTTGTAGTACATGAAGTGGAGTTCGGGTGGGGTTTTACTAGTATCTTGCGCCATTTTCTTGTCGCCGTACGATTGACCATGCCAGTAGAGACCGTCTGGATAGACGTCGGCGGTCTCGAAGTCGATGTAATAATACTGCTTTGGCCCAACAGCCGATCGATTCGTCAGAAATTTCAGACGCTTGTCATGACCATTTGTGGTCCACAGACGAATGAAAGAGTGCCCGTTGGGAACAAATTTCGAGCAACCCATCATGACGTTTCCGGCGCATGCATTACTGCATATATCGTTAGCACGAGAAGAAAAAGAACCACAGTAAACGTTTACTTGTGCGCGATGTTATTGTCGTGCATGAATTTGAGGCCCTGTAGAATCTGTCGGATAGCCTCAAGACATTCGCTGCGCTTCTCAAACGGAGGATCGTCAAACTGTCGCAAGAGCGGCATCACTAGGACAGTTTGCCCGCCAATGGATAGGTCTCCGAGAATTGGCACAGTGCGATTATGCGGTGACTTCAAACTAGGCTGGCGAAGAGCTCTCAGAACCCTCTCCTCGCGCTCATGCTTGACGATCCGGAGCATAACATGAGTGTTATCGGAAACACGTGTCGCGGCGTTGACGTGTTTATGCTGATTTCGAGTCAATGATCTGTGCACGTTCGAGTTAACAATAGAAGAGCGTACACGAGACCATAGAGACTCGGAGAACGGATTCTTTGGATCCGGTTGAAGAACCTGCTTCGAGATTTTGGGTTTCCAGCCAGGGCGATATTGAGGGCGTAGTTGGTAGCCAGCAGCAAGTAGTTCGTCATAGTGGTCAACCCAAAACCTGTCCTCCTCCTTGGTCATGGTGAGGTCGTCTGGGAGCATGGTAAGGAAGTTGTTGTCTCGCCGAGCCACATTCTTGTAATATATAGAATCAGATTGGCGTTATGAGGGTAGGGAACAAAAAGACGGCGCAACCTCGGTCTGCGCTGATCTTTCTTGTCCGCAAATGGCACAACATTCTGAGGCGGCAGTGAGGCCTTGGCCTTGAGGCCCACAGTCAAAACACCCTCGATCTCGTCTACCACACTTACCAAGACATAAAGAACGTGTAACGACGTGGATTCACTGCTCTGATCTCCCATGGTGGGAAGTGCAAGACACTAAGACAGGCAAGATATACTCAATTTCATAGACAATCTACTATATTATCGGCTGAGTTAGAAAGGCAAGCGGCGCAGTTGCGTTGAAAGAAAGTTCAGAAGTCTAGTTTTACGTCGATGGTGACGCCAGTGAGCTGTCTGGGTAGGAGAGACATACTTTTTCTTGACAAACAGGTAATCCTTGTGTAGGGTCTTTGCATCCAGCTGTGAGACGAGACTTTCCAAAAGTTCGAGCGCTTCGCCCGCCGTTATCCGCGCACCAGGGGAAGCTTTCGTCATTTTTTCGACCAATGGCTGAAGAAATCCCAATGCCTCGTAACGCTGGAAGGAAGTCAGTCATGTATCGTATGTGTGATAAGCCGTCGATGAACTAACCTCAAGAAAACGTTCTTGGATCACATTATGGCCAACTTGATAGACGTCAAGCGAAAACACATTGTAGTACATAAACAAGAATTCCGGTGGGGTTTTGTCTTGTCCTACTTTTCCGTAGCTGTACGATGGTCCATCAGGACCGTCCGGATAAACTTGGGCGGTCTCGAAGTCGATGTAATAGTACTGCATCGGCCCAACAGCCGTTCGAGTGGTAGGAAATTTAAGCCACGTGCTTACACCATCTGTGGTCCACGGACGAACGAAGGAATAGCTGGTGGGGATGAGTTTTGAGCAATCCATCATGATATTGCCAGCGCACGCATCACTGAAGGTATCGTCAGCACGATGTACGCAACCCGGCGAGTTCGACAAGAAATGACTGCAAACGCAGCGGTTTCGAGGGAGGCTTCGCAAGCAGCGAGATGACGATGGACAGTGGTAGCGGATGAATGCGCGAACTTCGCGAACGTAGGTAGTAGCTTCGCGACGGTAGACAGACAAATGTGAACAACGACGAGCACCACTCGTAGCTTTCAAGTGTAGACTGGAGACCGCGAACCGCGAATTCACACAAGACGAAGTGGTGGTCAAAAGTAAAGTCCTCATTTCTCGCGCGCTCTGGTATACCTACACGGCTCGGCCGAACTATCTACAGTACCTAAAGCGGAAGTGCTAACATGAGGCTCCTGAAACCTCCTGGTTGGAAATACTCTTGTCGCGGTTGAACATTTAGCTGGTTCTGGCCTCGCGAACCATGCTGCGCTGTCCGCGCGGCTGATCCATACGTCCGCGAGAGGTGAAATGGTCGGTTGCACGGTTGCAAGTCCTCGCAGCGAACGACCTGATTGGTGAGACCTTCTCTTCGGCCGAGATGTACGGTGGCCTGCGGCGGCTCGTCCACATGGTGAAGAGTTCATCGATGAGCGATAGGCTGGGTCTGGGGCGCCGCGGCGAACATGGATGAGTCCGCGAGTGTGGCGTGTTCCTTGCGAGGGTTCGCAGAACCCGAGTTACAGCTGGGGCGGTCGCGAGGCGACCAAGCTGTACATCTCCCCCCAACCAAAAAATCCCAGCTCCCCCTTTTTGGCCACAACCCCCGTAGCCCATAAAAAGCCCGGACCGCCCTCCCTAATCCCGCAACCATGGTACTCACAACTCGCCAACCCCCCGTGTCCCGCTACTCCCGCCCCACTCGGCGTCCCCTGGATCGCGGCGCTATGCGCGGTACCACCACCATCTACTCCCACGCCTCCTCCACCAACTTGCGCGTCATCCACGCGACCGCCAACTTCATCACTCGTCGTGCCCCTACTCCCGAGCTCTACGACACCTTGCGCTCCGCAGACCCTAGCGCCCAAGACGTCCGACACCTGAACTCCCTTTTTGACGCCGCGGACTTCATGCGTGCCCGGAAGCGTCAAGCCTGGCAGGGAGGTTGGGCCGACTACGACAGCTACGAGGCTGAGACCGTTATCCAACGTTTGACGGAATTCCTGACGGGTACTGCGTGGAGACCCGCCTTCGCGACCCTGAAGAATGGGGCGAAACTTCGCGAACGTGCCGCCGAACGGCATTCCCATCACGTGGCGCTCCTGGCATTGCTGGATTTCACCCCAACCTCCGGGCTCTACGCCTATGATGCGGAAACCGGCTTAGTCCGTTTCTACACGCGCAAAGCCACCGGAGGCTTCAACACCGCGTACGGACTCCCCGCAGATGAAATCGTTGATGGAATATACACCGAGGCCGATGTGGAGGGCGTCGCGGAAGCCATGGAGGAGATTGACATAGAGACACTTGAGGCTTTGAACTTGAGATCCTCTAGCCGCCAAGTAACATAGCGGTCGCGTAGAGGTGGAGTAGATAGGTGATAATCGAAGGACGGGAAGAGCTCCTGAGATAGCTTCTGAGATTTGCATAGTCATCGATAGTCGCGAGATCCGTCCCCGAGGTCCAATCGCCAGCCGATCCAATGGTCATCGATAACACCGACATATAAAGCAAGACGCATTCACAAGATTTGTCGGCAGACCAAGCAATGGATCTCCAATCCCTCCTAACCTCTGCACAAGCCGAAGTGGTTCTGCGGTCCTCCACTCCCTCCGTCGCGAGTCTTCGCGAAGCACCTAACCCCGTCGACCGTATCAGTGCTGAACGCGCCCCCTTCTACTTTCCCAGCGATCCCCTCTTCGAGGCGCGCCGCGACCTGTTTCCCCTCCCCCAGGGTGACATCGAATATGGGACCCCTGGATGGGAACGTTTCTCGTCCACCACCTCCGTCCTCAACACACTCCATATGTCAGAGACCCTCGTCTCCCTGCGCGGCGCCATCGGGGCTTACTACTTCCACGCGGACGATCCGTCGAACGGCCCCGACGTCATCCTACCCCTGCTCCTGGTCGTACTCGACCTCGCGAGTGTGTATCACGCGAAGGCTGCCAAAGCCGCACAGCAGGGGTGGTGCGTTCCAGACACCACCAGCTTCTACGCGATGATGGGGTCGGTCCTCGAGCAAGTCACCTCTGCCACGGGCTACCATCCCGCCTTCGAACGCCTTCCTCGTTATGGGCACCGGCTCTCAATGCTCGCGCTGACTCGCGCTGAAAAGGAGTTCGGCATCGCGTCCATTCTTCGCCAACGCGAACTCCACACGCGCTATGAGAAGCGCCGCGCCCAGGGGGAGACCCTGTCCCCTCGCCCCCCCTCCCCTCGTACGTTCCCCCCCCCCCCCCCCCCCCCCCCTCCTTTTTGGTATCCTTCCCTGACGTGTCCCCCTCCCCCAGCTCCCCTTGTCGCAAGTACTTGCAGCTTCTGTCCCCACACTTCACACCACAACACTTGCGAGGTTCGTGCCGCCACAGAACACCTCGCACGTGTCTTTGTCAACACAGCCCCCCCCTCCTCGTACGGCAATGACGCCCGCGGGCCCTATCCAGCCGACGGCATCCACGATCGCGAAGAAAACGAGTACCCCGCTGAATATGCAGGATCAGACTGAGTTAAACGCGTAGCATGCGCCACATCGACAGCGCCACGGTGTCCGGTGCCCTGGAGGTGTCTGTAGGCCAGTAAAGTAGTCTGTGGAATGAATGTGATTTAGGGATTCCCCAGTGAAACCCCAGAAGTTGAGAAGTCCAAGTCAGAAAGCTTAATCGACAGATCGCGGATCCGTTGTCGTAAGAACCCAGGAACACCGAGCCCGAGGCCGCTGCTCGAAAATTTTCACCAAGTCCGCTTTCCCTTCAGCTCCCCCACCATGGCCGACTTGGAAAGCCCCGCCCCCGGCGCGAGACAAGACGTCCCCAAACCCACCACCGAGGACATTGCCAAATGCCGCCATGCCCTCCTCTTCAAATGCTCGGCCTTCAAACACGCGTTGGAGGGTCCAGATGGTCGGGACGCGGCGGGCGAAGCCGCCACACTGGACACTGCCAAACTGCTGATCACCAAGCTGGCGTACTGGGCGGTGCGTCCCTCTTCCGTCTCTCTTCCATCGCCCCCCCTTTGCTCACTCCTTTCCAGGGAAAATACGTCGACCGCCGCGTCGCCATGCTCCAGGAAAAGAACGCCGCCCCCAACGAGGTGTATGTCGCGCGCGATTACGCGCACCTCACCGTGGCCTGTGTAGCCGCCGAAATACTCCCTCCCTTCCTCCATCATTTCTTCGACCACTCCTGGTTCGGCATCTGCAAACCGTTCTTTGGCGTCGAGCTCAACGCTGCCAGCGCCAAACATATCATTGACGAGGTCGACGCTTTCTGGGGTGACGACGACGACGACGATGACGATGACGCGAACGGCGCGCCCAAACCAGTGGCCCCCCCAATCCTCGTCAAAACTGAACCCACCGAACCCGGCGTGCCCAGCCCCGATCCATCCAGTCCTGCGGCCGCCGCGAAGGGACCACTTCCCTCACGACAACCTACGCCTCCTTCTGCAGCACCGCCCCCTGTCCCCGTGCTATCCCAGGCCCCGCGTCCCAAACCCAAGCCCTTCGTGCGCCCTCCGCCCCTCGTTTACCCAGCTCAAACGACGGTCGCCCCCGCCCAGCGGGCCCCCAGCGAGTCCGTTTCCTCTGCACCCCTCATCCTGCGTCCTGTTCCGTTTGGATCGCCCGAGCTAGAGGAAGCTGCGCCCAGTCCATCCCCCGCGCGCGAACCCGCTGCTCTCAACACAGCCACCCATTCCCAGGTAGGCAACTTACTCATCCCCCTCCCCCTCTACTTCACTCACGTCGAAATCCTTCAGGAGGCTGACTTTATCGACGTCGACATGGACACCGACCAGGCCGAAGAACACGGCACTCCTCATCCTGCCCCCGACCCCGAGGTCTCCGGTAATGCCGGTCCTTCCGACGATACCTCCACCCCCCGTCCGCCTATCGATAAGGGGAAGAAGAAGGCGGTCGCCATCGTTGACCCCGCGGACCGCCTTGACGAGGACGACGAGCCTTTTCGTCCGCACGAAAAGTTTTCCCCCCAACCCACTGGTTAGTCCCCCCCCTTTTCTCCTCTATTCCCCCCCTGACCCCCCCAACAGCCCTGGCGAACTGGAACGACCCCGCGCTCCTCGCGGCAGGTGTCAACGTAAATGACGCGGTCCGCGGCAACGTTGAGGCTGCTCTCGCCGCCCACAAGCAGGTGCTTCTTATGGACACGGATCCCCCCTGCGACCAATGCCAACGCCGGAAGACTGACGAGCACCCCCACTTGTGCTTACTCCCCGCCAACGCCAAAGCGAACACTGGCATTGGTTGCTTCTTCTGCCGCCGCAGCCACCTCGGATGCTCCTTCCTCGCTGCCAACAAACCTCCCCCCAAACCGAAATCCAAACCCAAGACCAAAGAGCGCGCCGACTCGTATCACGGCAAGACCCCCACCGCCTCTGCAACCGAAGATCTTACCGCCCCCCGCACTCGTCGGCAAGCCCGCGCAACCACCGACACACGCTATCGTCATGGCGATCGTGAACCTGACGCTATCACCGACGCACGGCTGAGCGAGCGAGAGTGGGATGGGGAACTGCTCGCGGAGGCTGACAATCCTCTGCTGGCCTCCGAACTGAGCTTCCTCCTTCGCACCTACGACGTGGACGTTGCTCGTATTCGCAGCCTCGACCGCCAGATCGACGCACTCCAGGACGAAAGGATCGCCGTCGCTACCAATATCTCCCTCATCTGTGACCGCCTCGCCCTTATCCACCAGGAGAATGAACGCCGCGAGAAGGCCGATCGCGAACACGATGCTTCTGGCAGCGAGTGGAGGGCGTCGCGGAAGCCATGGAGGAGATTGACATAGAGACACTTGAGGCTTTGAACTTGAGATCCTCTAGCCGCCAAGTAACATAGCGGTCGCGTAGAGGTGGAGTAGATAGGTGATAATCGAAGGACGGGAAGAGCTCCTGAGATAGCTTCTGAGATTTGCATAGTCATCGATAGTCGCGAGATCCGTCCCCGAGGTCCAATCGCCAGCCGATCCAATGGTCATCGATAACACCGACATATAAAGCAAGACGCATTCACAAGATTTGTCGGCAGACCAAGCAATGGATCTCCAATCCCTCCTAACCTCTGCACAAGCCGAAGTGGTTCTGCGGTCCTCCACTCCCTCCGTCGCGAGTCTTCGCGAAGCACCTAACCCCGTCGACCGTATCAGTGCTGAACGCGCCCCCTTCTACTTTCCCAGCGATCCCCTCTTCGAGGCGCGCCGCGACCTGTTTCCCCTCCCCCAGGGTGACATCGAATATGGGACCCCTGGATGGGAACGTTTCTCGTCCACCACCTCCGTCCTCAACACACTCCATATGTCAGAGACCCTCGTCTCCCTGCGCGGCGCCATCGGGGCTTACTACTTCCACGCGGACGATCCGTCGAACGGCCCCGACGTCATCCTACCCCTGCTCCTGGTCGTACTCGACCTCGCGAGTGTGTATCACGCGAAGGCTGCCAAAGCCGCACAGCAGGGGTGGTGCGTTCCAGACACCACCAGCTTCTACGCGATGATGGGGTCGGTCCTCGAGCAAGTCACCTCTGCCACGGGCTACCATCCCGCCTTCGAACGCCTTCCTCGTTATGGGCACCGGCTCTCAATGCTCGCGCTGACTCGCGCTGAAAAGGAGTTCGGCATCGCGTCCATTCTTCGCCAACGCGAACTCCACACGCGCTATGAGAAGCGCCGCGCCCAGGGGGAGACCCTGTCCCCTCGCCCCCCCTCCCCTCGTACGTTCCCCCCCCCCCCCCCCCCCCCCCCCCTCCTTTTTGGTATCCTTCCCTGACGTGTCCCCCTCCCCCAGCTCCCCTTGTCGCAAGTACTTGCAGCTTCTGTCCCCACACTTCACACCACAACACTTGCGAGGTTCGTGCCGCCACAGAACACCTCGCACGTGTCTTTGTCAACACAGCCCCCCCCTCCTCGTACGGCAATGACGCCCGCGGGCCCTATCCAGCCGACGGCATCCACGATCGCGAAGAAAACGAGTACCCCGCTGAATATGCAGGATCAGACTGAGTTAAACGCGTAGCATGCGCCACATCGACAGCGCCACGGTGTCCGGTGCCCTGGAGGTGTCTGTAGGCCAGTAAAGTAGTCTGTGGAATGAATGTGATTTAGGGATTCCCCAGTGAAACCCCAGAAGTTGAGAAGTCCAAGTCAGAAAGCTTAATCGACAGATCGCGGATCCGTTGTCGTAAGAACCCAGGAACACCGAGCCCGAGGCCGCTGCTCGAAAATTTTCACCAAGTCCGCTTTCCCTTCAGCTCCCCCACCATGGCCGACTTGGAAAGCCCCGCCCCCGGCGCGAGACAAGACGTCCCCAAACCCACCACCGAGGACATTGCCAAATGCCGCCATGCCCTCCTCTTCAAATGCTCGGCCTTCAAACACGCGTTGGAGGGTCCAGATGGTCGGGACGCGGCGGGCGAAGCCGCCACACTGGACACTGCCAAACTGCTGATCACCAAGCTGGCGTACTGGGCGGTGCGTCCCTCTTCCGTCTCTCTTCCATCGCCCCCCCTTTGCTCACTCCTTTCCAGGGAAAATACGTCGACCGCCGCGTCGCCATGCTCCAGGAAAAGAACGCCGCCCCCAACGAGGTGTATGTCGCGCGCGATTACGCGCACCTCACCGTGGCCTGTGTAGCCGCCGAAATACTCCCTCCCTTCCTCCATCATTTCTTCGACCACTCCTGGTTCGGCATCTGCAAACCGTTCTTTGGCGTCGAGCTCAACGCTGCCAGCGCCAAACATATCATTGACGAGGTCGACGCTTTCTGGGGTGACGACGACGACGACGATGACGATGACGCGAACGGCGCGCCCAAACCAGTGGCCCCCCCAATCCTCGTCAAAACTGAACCCACCGAACCCGGCGTGCCCAGCCCCGATCCATCCAGTCCTGCGGCCGCCGCGAAGGGACCACTTCCCTCACGACAACCTACGCCTCCTTCTGCAGCACCGCCCCCTGTCCCCGTGCTATCCCAGGCCCCGCGTCCCAAACCCAAGCCCTTCGTGCGCCCTCCGCCCCTCGTTTACCCAGCTCAAACGACGGTCGCCCCCGCCCAGCGGGCCCCCAGCGAGTCCGTTTCCTCTGCACCCCTCATCCTGCGTCCTGTTCCGTTTGGATCGCCCGAGCTAGAGGAAGCTGCGCCCAGTCCATCCCCCGCGCGCGAACCCGCTGCTCTCAACACAGCCACCCATTCCCAGGTAGGCAACTTACTCATCCCCCTCCCCCTCTACTTCACTCACGTCGAAATCCTTCAGGAGGCTGACTTTATCGACGTCGACATGGACACCGACCAGGCCGAAGAACACGGCACTCCTCATCCTGCCCCCGACCCCGAGGTCTCCGGTAATGCCGGTCCTTCCGACGATACCTCCACCCCCCGTCCGCCTATCGATAAGGGGAAGAAGAAGGCGGTCGCCATCGTTGACCCCGCGGACCGCCTTGACGAGGACGACGAGCCTTTTCGTCCGCGCGAAAAGTTTTCCCCCCAACCCACTGGTTAGTCCCCCCCCTTTTCTCCTCTATTCCCCCCCTGACCCCCCCAACAGCCCTGGCGAACTGGAACAACCCCGCGCTCCTCGCGGCAGGTGTCAACGTAAATGACGCGGTCCGCGGCAACGTTGAGGCTGCTCTCGCCGCCCACAAGCAGGTGCTTCTTATGGACACGGATCCCCCCTGCGACCAATGCCAACGCCGGAAGACTGACGAGCACCCCCACTTGTGCTTACTCCCCGCCAACGCCAAAGCGAACACTGGCATTGGTTGCTTCTTCTGCCGCCGCAGCCACCTCGGATGCTCCTTCCTCGCTGCCAACAAACCTCCCCCCAAACCGAAATCCAAACCCAAGACCAAAGAGCGCGCCGACTCGTATCACGGCAAGACCCCCACCGCCTCTGCAACCGAAGATCTTACCGCCCCCCGCACTCGTCGGCAAGCCCGCGCAACCACCGACACACGCTATCGTCATGGCGATCGTGAACCTGACGCTATCACCGACGCACGGCTGAGCGAGCGAGAGTGGGATGGGGAACTGCTCGCGGAGGCTGACAATCCTCTACTGGCCTCCGAACTGAGCTTCCTCCTTCGCACCTACGACGTGGACGTTGCTCGTATTCGCAGCCTCGACCGCCAGATCGACGCACTCCAGGACGAAAGGATCGCCGTCGCTACCAATATCTCCCTCATCTGTGACCGCCTCGCCCTTATCCACCAGGAGAATGAACGCCGCGAGAAGGCCGATCGCGAACACGATGCTTCTGGCAGCGAGGATGTGGAGATCATCGACCCCCAAACCGCGGTAGCCGCTCGAGAGAAGAAGACGAAGAAGAAGAAGGGCAAAGACTGCGAGCGAAGTCCGGTAGAGATCGCGCAGGCTGGCCCCGGTCCTTCGACGATGAGAAAGCGCAATCGTGAGGCGAGCGAAGGGAGCGATGAGGAGGAAGGAAGTGCTCGCAAGAAAAGCCGCGAAGAGTAGGCCGTTGGACCATACACATACACATGTACCCCCCCCCCCCCCCCCCCCCCCCCCCCCCCCTTTTGTCATCTTGATACTTTTACCAGTAGTTGCCCGCGTAGTCCCCCCCCATCTTGCTGTAATATCATCGTGTCCTCCCAGTATTCGCGCGAATATGCGCACCAAAAAAAAACGAAGAGAAACCTCTTCCCCCCCCCCAGCACCCCCAAAAAAAAACAACGCGTCAGGCACCGGGCTAGCCCCGCGAACCACGTCTCCCTCCGCCACGCGGCAAAGGGAAGCGCCAACAATCCTAAGCTTACGCAAGAGCTTGCGCAAGCCGGAACCAAACGGAACCTGAGCGCCATTTAAAAGGGCCAAACAACCCACTCCAAACCCCCAACTCCACCACCCCGTCCACCACCATGCCGCCTTCCTTCCAGCTGGTAATGGGCCCGCACCCCACGAACCCATACCTGGGGGAAGTGCAAGTAAATACCGGCGACGCCTGGGAGACACCCAGCCTGAGATTCCAAGGTCTGAGCCCCCGACAACCGAGGCCAGCCGGCGAGACCTGGGAGCAACGCATCGCGGCCGCTGTCAACCATGGTTTCCTCCTCGCCCCCCCCCCCCCCCCCCTACGAACTCCCTGTTCATAACCGACAGGCTCGCGATCCTAAGTGCACCTCCTGCGCGGAGGGAAACCACCGCTGTGTGACCCCCATCGTCCCGGACTCCCTTCCCCGCACCGTCCCCGCGAAATGCTCACAATGCATCGCGAGCCGGCGCCTCTGCAGCTTCCAAGCCGTGGGGCTCTGGAGCTCGGACCTGCGAGCACAATCGCGCCTCACACAATGCCCCACCCCCGCCCTCGCCCAACACCGCGAAGCCTATGAGGCAGAGAAAAACCTCCTCCGCGATCGACTCGCGGTCCTCGACTCTCGAATCGAGCAACACACATTTGAACGCCGCGAAACCACCCGGCGCCTCCACCATATGCACTTCAAGCTCAACCTCGCCATGGAAAAAGTGCGCCAGCTCCAGAATGCACATCAGAGGGGCGATCGACCCGTTGGTGAGAACGAGACCGCAACCAGTGTTGTTGGAAGAGTAGGCCCTGCGGCAACCTCGCACCGATTCCAGACGTAGCAAACGGTAGCAGTGTACCCCCCCTAGCTGTAGTCTTGTCCTGCCCACCAAGCAATAGATTAACATGCCACACATGCCCCCCCCCCCCCCCCCCTCCCTGTTCCTTCCTCACGCACCACATGAGAACCAAACACAAGGCCCGCGAACACTCGCGAGACCCCTTTCCCAAACAACAGACACGCCACACGTGTCGACAGTCCCAGACCAATTCCGAGACCTACCGCAGATCCCAAAACACCCCGCGCGACCAATAGTCAAACAATAAAAAAAGTGCATTCGCAGGTCTGAGGGAGGAATAGTACAAAAGGTGGGGTTTCGGTAGCTAATCCTCCCCTTCGTCGATAGAGTCCTCTAGCCGCAAAAGTTCCTCCGCTGGCAAGGCCGTGTCTGTGAGAACCGCCGGCAGGTCGACATGCGTGCGCTCAAAATACGGCATCACCCTGCGCGCTGCGACTGGACGCGCGTAGGGGGTGCCATCCAAGTCCACGATGATGTATGCGCCCCCACGAGTCCGTGACAGAACGAATAGAGGTCCAAAGTAGCGTTCCTGCCACTTGCCTCCCACAGAGCCATCAACCTTGCTATTACGTAGGAGGACCACATCACCGCGCTTGAAATCGAAGTCGACTATGCGATGCTTATGATCCTCCGCCCAGCGCCGTACAGACGACAGGCGAGCCTCGTGCACGCGCTCGCGGAGAGCTTGTAGCTCCTCCCCTCGGTGTTCCAAGGCAGCGGCTCGAGTCGCGATCAGGTCTGTACGTGACAGCGGGGCCGACGGGGGATCCAGCAAGAAAGTAGCCTCCACATAGTCGAAAGGGAGGATGGGTTCAACCCCAGTAGCAGCGCGATAAGGACTAACACCCAACTGTCGCGAAACAGTGACACGCTCTGCCCATAGCATCGCGTAAATGCAGCGCCACCACCACTTCGCATTGCCGCGCGCAATTTTGAACAAGGCCTCGCGTACATCAAAATGACGATTTTCGATGACACCTTGAGCCTGCGAATTGTACGCGGAGATGCGGATGTGCTTGATGCCGTACTTCCTCTCCAGGACCGCGAGCGCTTTGACGAACGGAGGACCGTTGTCCGTGACGATCTCACGCAAAGAGCCCCATCGCGTAATGAGCTCTTCATAAATGAAGTCCGCGATGGTTGACGCATTCTCGTTGCGCAACGCACGAGCCTCTGGCCAGGCCGTGAGGGAACAGCGAGCGTGAATGATGGCTTTGTAACCATTCGATGGCTCCATGAACATGGTATCAATGTGAGCCTTGGTGAAGAGTGGAGCTGGGTATGCGACGACAGGAGGAATGTGCCAATGCTGCGTCTGACGGACCTGACACCAGTGACAGGTCCGAACGAACCAAGCCACATCCGCAGACAAGTGCGGCCACCAGAAGCGCAAAACGAGGTGCTGACGCACAGAGAACACCCCCTTGTGCCCCAACTCGTCGTGGGCCATCTTGACCAGACGGTAGCGCCGCGAAGGTGGTACCACCAGCTGATGTTGCCCCCCTGCGTCGCGACGCCACAACTCCCCATCACGCAAGAAGAAGTCTGATGCGTAACGAATGAAGTTCCGCAAACGAGGTTCATCCAGCCCCGAAGGCGCCACAAAGTCGCGAAGATACTCGCGTACCCATCCGACACGATCTTCGTTCTGAACGTCCTTCCCCGTGAGAGGAAACGAGGGTTCAGGTGGATCGTCCGCGGATGTCTCCACCGCCGACACGAACTGAGAAAGAGTGGAGAGAGAGGGAGACAACGTCGGACCGCGACGTTGAACGAAAGGAAGTGGATTCATGACATGAACAAAGGAGTATTTGTCGTCCAACCACCCCGGGTCATCCTCCACTACCTCCTCGCCAGGAAATGGACGACGACGCGACAGTCCGTCTACGCCATGGAGTAGGCCCGGGACATGGACCAACTTGAAATGAAAGAGAAGAACCCCCGCGACCCAGCGGTTGATGGTCGCGGAAGGGTTCATGTCGGGGTTGTTGAGCATTCCCTTGATCGCGGTTGCGTCCACCTCGAGTACCAGGTTCCGTACACCGATGATGAACAGCTGGACGGCCTTGAGAGAGCGATAAACACCGTACAGTTCCAACTTAGGCTGACTGTAGTTAGACTCTCGCGTGTTGAGCGGGAGCGAACCGCAGCGATTGAGATAACGAATCTTCGAGTCCGCCACATCCTCTTGAAATAGAGCAAAACCAATAGCGATATTGCTAGAGTCCACGGCCAGGATGACCGGCGCATCAGAGGCGTAGTCAAGGGGACGCAAGGCGGGAGAATTCGCGATTTCCTCCTTCAGCGTCTCCTGCGCCGCGGTATGAACAGGCAGCCACACAAAGGGCACGTCCTTCCGCGTAAGGTCCACAAGAGGGCGCGAAATCGCCGCATAGTTCCAGACAAAATTCCGCATCAGACCGGCGGTGCCCAAGAAAGCGCGAACGTCAGTGACATCCCGACAGGGACCCCATGACAACACCTTTGCGACCTTAGATTCGTCAGGAATGCGCCCTTCATACGTGCAGGTGTTCCCAACGATGATCGCTTCCGGGACACAGAGGTACGCCTTCTTCCCCGACCAAGTGCATCCCACGTATTTGATGCGCTGAATGACGCGATTGAGATTCGTGAAGTGCTCCCAGATGAACCGCCGGATCCCCGTATTGCCAAGGATGGTTTCAAACCCCCCCTCAGGGAGCTCGTACCGCGTGTGCGGTCCCTTGATCCCCGCGTCGTCCAAGAAGGGAATGGTGACATGCGGTATCTCGTCGCGGAGCGTGTAGGTGACATCACCATGAAGAACCTGAACGGAGTTGGTCCAACCCATGGGCAACTTCGTGAGGCGAAACGTCCCCAACGGGGTCTGAAACGTCGTGAAATCTCGCGACAGGACCGCCAGTGAGCGTTGGTCGAACGCGACATAGAGGTCGAGCACCCCATAGCATGCTCGCGCACCGAACGATTCAGCCAAGGTTTCGATGAATGGAATAACGCCCGAGTCGCGAATGGTCACCGCGTTGAGCGGCTGCAGGTCGTGGACAATGCGAAGAGAGGTGCCGTCCTTTTTGAGCACGGTGAACCAACGCGAACGATACGAAGAGTTGCTAGGCTCATACGCGCCCGAGGAGATCTTTTCGCGAACGATGCGAATGATCTGTTCGTACAGACCCGGTGGAATGGGAATGTTGCGGTGGACCCAGGGGGTATGCTCCGTTACCGGCATGATGACGGGTGGGAAGAAGTCCTCGCGGAAATGTCCCTTCTGCGATTCGTCCCAGGCGAAGGCGGATTCTTGCTGCATCATTAACCAGTGCATGAGCTTGCGCTCCTCAGGCCACAAGAAATCCCCAGGATGGAGAACGTCAATGATGTCGCGATTCTCCGCGGTGTAACGACCAGTAGGAACGAATTCAGGCGGAAAGATAGGTAAGGGAACCATTCCCGCGAGCGGGTCGCCGACGATGTTGCGACGAACGCGAAAGTGCTCCGGCAACGTAGCAGGAACTGGTTTGACGCGATCGGCCATTTTCTTGTACTTGTTGACGGCAAGAATGCCATCAGGGGTATAGCGAGACCCGTCATCCGTGTACGGGTGAATGAGAGTCTCCAGCGCGATTGTAGGAACAGGGTTTTCGACGAGTAGAGAGAGAAACCCTTGCTGAAGGGGTAACTCGGTAGAGGGTAGGTTCACGCGGGGACCGCAGTGAACAGTCGCGGGGTATCCTTCGCCATGTCGGTCACCGTAATGGGCGGCTGCATAAACGAATGCGCGATCGGAGAAAGAGAGATTAGAATTTTCGCAGTGTACCGTTTGAGAGATGAGAGAATGAGTGAGACCAGAAATAGAGATGGAAAAGCCGGGTAGTGAGGTGGTATCTTGTATGAGGTATGGATCCACTACCGATTCGGCGAGACGAGGTGTCCTATGCGAGTTATCCGAGGCGAGTTGTTGTACCGATATTATCAAACCAATTTCGTTCTGCGATATGGAATCCATTAATCGCTAGTGTCCTCGCGGTTATTCGCGACCGCGGCACGCATGTGGATAAGTGGCGAGCGAGAAACCTGCATAGACCCCGCAGAGAACTGAGGGCATCCGCGACCGTGGGTGGGAATAGCGATGGTGAGTTCCGAATTCGGATCTTTGAGCTCCAGGGTTTGACCCCCATCCTGATAGTCCTTCAATACCGCCTCCGCCAGTATCATGAACGGCCGACCCAGTAGGATGTTGTACATCGCTCCCGGCACAACATGCACCTGAAGATAAAGCGTGATTCCGCCGACCGTAAAGGGCACGTGACGGCACATTCCAAGAGAGCGCTCGATTCCACCGTTCGCAGATTGAACGCGAACGACCACCGAGTTATCCAACGGAATTCCAAGCGCGCGCCAAACACTTTCCGACATGGAGACCAACTGCGAACCACCATCGAGGATCCCTTCAACCTCGTAGGAGTGGTTGACCAAGACAGTCACAGCGCGGAGCGACGCCGACTCGCCGGCGACAACCACATTATCCGGGAGAGTGTACTGCATCACATCGTAGACTCTCTCTGACGTTTCGTCGTTCCCGTAATCCTCGCAGTCTTCCTCCTCTTCTTCGGCAATCTCGGCGAGTAGCGCTGTCGCCGGTTGTGGCTGCCCCGACACGGCCGATCCGTCCGGCAAGGCGGGACGGTGACGCGGCGTGACATAGTCGCGTAAAAGCCGGCGAAGATCGGGTGAGATCGCCAATAGATCCCGCGCGTTGATGGTAGACGCACCGTCAAGGACCAATCCTAGAACGCGATCCGCCGCCGATGCGTCCTCACTAGGCGCGGTGGCGCGATATTGACGTACAGGTGCTCGCTCCCGCGGAAGTGGTGCAGCTTGGATTCCGCGGTGAGTCGCAGTGGGCAAAGAAAGCCCTGCGGAACCCGATTTATCCGCCGAGCGATCTCGCGGTTCGATGGTGTGCCCTGGGTGTGGAGGAAGAGGAGCGCTCGAAGGTTTGGACGACCCCGCTGGCGGCCCTTGCGTCCTCGCTGGGGTTGGCGTATCTTCTCCGCCCGCCAGGGGTGGTTCTGAAGCGGCGCGAGGCAACTCTTCCGTATGAGACGCCGGATCGAGTCCCTTCCCTGCTGCGGGTGGAGGTGGCTTGCTTCGCAGGGACGAGCGTGTCACGACTGGATTGGTAGACATGACGCGAGCCTTGCTTTGTTGGTTCCGCCGTACCGTCGTGGCGTACGTGGCTAGTTGGTCGTCCCAAGGACCTTGACGCCCAACGACTTCCATTCCAAACGTTGACAGCATATTGGAGGATACTGTCTGGACCGTTTCCACAGAAGGTGCCCGGGTGACCGCCTGGGGAAACACCGACAGGAGGAATGATTGAGTAGTTGCGTCGTTCGAAGAAGAGGGGATGTTCTGATACGCGCGGCGGATACGTTCTGCGAGCGACCCACTTCCTTTTGGAAAATTCGATCCATCGCGCATTTCGGCCCTCCCCTGCGGGTTGTTGCGTATGAGACCCAGGTGTAGGAGATCGTTGAACTCGTCGCAGAACTCCCACCGAGTAGCTTTGCACCCTTTTAACTGACAGAAGGTACAAAGCTTTTGCACCATAGCGACCGCCTGGTTCGCGGTGATGGGGGTTCCTCCGCGACGCATCTCTGCGATAAACGAGCTGAACTGGTTGGCCAATTGGGCAACCGATTGTTGGAGCTGAACGGTGGCGGGGTCCACAGGTTCAGTCTTGACCTCGACTACAGGGGTGGACCCTTCACGAAAATCCTGGTTGAGGAAGGGATTCCTCGAGCCGCGTCCGCGCTGATCAGAATAAGTAGGCTGGACCTGCGCCAAAGACACGTGATCGCCTTCAGACCCAGGAAGTACCCAATCCGCGGCCCCAACAATCTCTGCTGAGGTGTACGGCATAGTAGGGCGGTGGTCCGGGTAACGCGTCTCCAGACGATGCCTCGTAGAGGCTTCCAGCTCCGTACCCAGCCCCAGAAACATGCAGCGCGAGATATCTGCGCCCGAAATCTGACCAGACGCCAACAGCGCACTGACCATGCTCATGAATGTTTGCGAAAAGGCCCCCAATTGCTCGCGGGTTTGGATGGGTACCTCGCGGGCCTGTTTTCGCGCGAAATTCTCCAGGTCCAATGGAACATAGCGACTCGCAATGACGGATCCTGGGTACATCTCGTGGATAGACTTTTTGAATTCTTCCCACGTTACCGCAGTGCCGCCCGCCACCGCGGGCTGCCCGCAAGTTTCCCAAGCGATACGGACTTCCCGCGGCGCATAGTGACATGCGAACTTGATCCACCCTGGTTCGTCGTTAACCGACGCGTCTTCGCATTGCTGCTTAACGTCTTCCAAGTAGTCCGCGAGCTCGTGCGGGTGTCCCGAAAAGTACGGTGCGTTCTTGCTAGTTCGCAAGGGCATTTTGGATGCTGCCATAGTGGTAGCGGAAAGAATCGGGGGTAACGAGAGTGAGGAAGGTATATGATATGAAGAGGAGGAAGGAGATGAGAGCGTCGACGGGGTCGACGTAGGGGTAAAGGTTACAAAGGGCGGGGTAAGGCGCAACCTCAGGAGTGCTTCCTCGAAAGATTCTCCGGTACGGTTATATTCCGCGAAGGGGTCGTCGTCGAGAGGAATAAGATTGCGAAGTCGAAGGGCGAGTACCTCGGCCTCTAAGGTAATAACCTCGGGCTCGACTTGTGTCGAATGTGGAGAGAGTGTTGGTCCTAGAAAGAATGGGGGAAGGTCCGAAAAGGACTCCTCTGGTGTATGGAAACCGGTAGGTGATTCCGCGGACGGCTCAGGTGGAGGTGTCTGAGGTCGCGGGGTACGAGGAATGAAGCGCCCCGATGCGTCCCGAAGTCTAGACGCTCCTCGTGCCAGAGTCCGCGCGCCGAAGTCGTGCTATGTAGAAACCCCCTCGCGGTGGGCTCCACTTGTACGCAACCCGGCGAGTTCGACAAGAAATGACTGCAAACGCAGCGGTTTCGAGGGAGGCTTCGCAAGCAGCGAGATGACGATGGACAGTGGTAGCGGATGAATGCGCGAACTTCGCGAACGTAGGTAGTAGCTTCGCGACGGTAGACAGACAAATGTGAACAACGACGAGCACCACTCGTAGCTTTCAAGTGTAGACTGGAGACCGCGAACCGCGAATTCACACAAGACGAAGTGGTGGTCAAAAGTAAAGTCCTCATTTCTCGCGCGCTCTGGTATACCTACACGGCTCGGCCGAACTATCTACAGTACCTAAAGCGGAAGTGCTAACATGAGGCTCCTGAAACCTCCTGGTTGGAAATACTCTTGTCGCGGTTGAACATTTAGCTGGTTCTGGCCTCGCGAACCATGCTGCGCTGTCCGCGCGGCTGATCCATACGTCCGCGAGAGGTGAAATGGTCGGTTGCACGGTTGCAAGTCCTCGCAGCGAACGACCTGATTGGTGAGACCTTCTCTTCGGCCGAGATGTACGGTGGCCTGCGGCGGCTCGTCCACATGGTGAAGAGTTCATCGATGAGCGATAGGCTGGGTCTGGGGCGCCGCGGCGAACATGGATGAGTCCGCGAGTGTGGCGTGTTCCTTGCGAGGGTTCGCAGAACCCGAGTTACAGCTGGGGCGGTCGCGAGGCGACCAAGCTGTACAACGATAAACGGTGAAAAGTCAATGCAGCATTTACTTGTGTGTGATGTTGTTGTCGTGCATGAATTTTAGGCCCTGGAGAATTTGTCGGATAGCCTCGATACATTCACTGCGCCTCTCAAAAGAAGGGTCATCGAATGCCCGCAGGAACGGCATGACTAGGATGGTGCGCCCGTCCATGGATAGTTCGTCAAGGATAGGCATAGTGCGGTTCTGCGGTGACCTCAAGCCAGGCTGTCGGAGTGTTCTCAGAACATTTTCCTCGCGTTCATGTAGAATGATCCGAAGCATGACATGTGTGTTATCGGCAACACGTATAGCGTCGTTGACGTGTTCATGCTAGAATCGAGTAAGATGTCTAAGATTAGGAGGTAAAACAAGAGGCGACATACACGAGGCAATAGAGAGAAGTGATCTTCTGGTTCCGGCCAAACCTGCTTCGAGACGCTCGGTTTCCAGCCTGGGCGATATCGAGGGCGTAGCTGGTAACCAGCGGCAAGTAGTTCAGCGTAGTGGTCAACCCAGAACTCGTCCTCCTTGGTGATGCAGAGTTCGCATGGAGGCATGATAGTCGTCAAAATTGGGTGGATCGTCGAGCCACATTACTGGTATATATGCGTTTGATCCTGTAAAAGTAGGTGGTTGAGAACAATACACTGTGAACCCCGGTCCAGTCGTTCCTTGTCCGCAAACGGCAACGTCGCTACGCACAGTCTAGCGACTCGTGTGCGGGCCAGTGAGATGCTAATTTGGCGCGCAATAACATCAAGGCTTCTCCGCGTTGTCTCTCTCCCGCCTCTAACTGACGCTCCTGGCTCCTACGCTTGCCCGCGTGGCCGCCCGCCGGATACAACAACACTTTTTAAGAACAATAATCTACATCAGATCCGCGATGATGTTTCTTGTCTTCACTCGAGATAAATAGATACTGTTTAGAACCCCTTCCGTCAAGAACCTTCCGCTATGAATATCGCCAGAACTCTCATTCAACAAACGCGTAACGACGTTGCGGTCGTCCAGGATCTTTCGAACCGAATACAATCCGATCTGGAGGATGAGGTCGACCCCGAACTTGTTCAGAGATATCGCACCAAATATCAAACGTATGCGCCACATTATATGTCAAATCGGAACTAAAATCCCCGGAGATCACATTCAGCGCTGGTCGCTGCAGTTGAAAAGGACTCAAGTAGACTGTTTTCAAAATTCGGCCCAAGCCTGCGAATCCGGTCTGCTAATCTGGCTAGTGCACTGGGATTAGCTCACGCTGATCTGCGGTTCGTCTTGCCCATCCATTCTCACAGACTGCTCATCGTGAAGTAGGAAAGAATCCGAAGCAAGGAGACTAGACAGGGAACAATTCACTCACTCAAGGTATAGCCACAAATGTCCAGTGAAAGGGTCCAGGTTTGTTGATTGATCGCGATCCACAGATGATGATGATGATGGGGAAGAGTGTCTACAGAACGCCCGTGACGGCATCCATAGTTTTCCGCACAGGTGTGATCCGGCAATTCACACCCGCGGTGGGGCCTCCTTCCTATAGCACTTACGAACGACAAAACTTAGTTGCCGCCTCCGTCTTATAGGTTAGGCCAGTTCGGTTCCTTACCCCACTCTCCGAGGGTGTAACCGTGTTTTTAGCCGGTCTTAACATAATCACATAGCTGAGTGTACCACTCTGCTATCGGTTCTTAATTCCATTTCAACCAAATCCTCTATTGAGATAGTAGTACTCGTCGTCCGACGCCGGTTCCCCGCCATGATCCACTTCAACATTCATCTCTTCGTTCTCGCTGTCGTGAAGTCCTAGGTCACATGGCATATCACATGTTTCTACTCGGGTCTTGTTCCGGACCGTACTCCGGTATCACATGTTGATGACTTCACCGATCACATGTTCACCAAGCATCTGACTCACTCATCGCACTCATATCGCATCGCTATTGCTCATTCTTGTTCATTGTCTTACTCATCCCCTGACTCATTACCTTACTCATCCTATCGCACCATTATTGACTCATCGTTGCTCATAGTTAGATCATTATGACTCATTAGGATAGCTGTAGCACAGTATATAAGGCTCAGTAGTTAGTCCTAGCTCCCCATCTCAACCTCTTGATCATTGGGGACTAGGTGTGTATCTGTATTCACTGTAGACTAATGCTAACTTGATCATTGGGGACTAGATTCCTTCTGTGTGACGACTGGCCCTCTGTGCCGTTGTACTGTTGTTGAGACCACTCACTCTCTCTCTTGTGCTTTGTGCTCGTGCCTGTGCTCCGCTTCGGTGTTTGGTTGTGTTTGTTCTAGGTGCTCTACTTGTGTTCGCGGTCCTCGCGACACTCACCATTGTACAGCCACGGCGCTGGGACCCACTCCCTCTCCTTTTCGAAAATAGCAAATACTTCCACCACAAAGCCTGCAAAGACGCCCAGCGTCCTCTCGTTGTCCACCAGCTCAACCAGCCTCTCCCTGCTTGACACACTCGACAGTCTCCCCTCAATACCTGCCTCCTTCTGCTCTGCACTGATCCAGAACGCCACCCTCCTCGCCACCAGTGGCAAGGACACCGTACAGTCCAGAATCGCATGCTCCTCAGTTTCGACCGTGACCAGGCAGAATCGGCAGAGACGCCATTCGCGAGGGATACGTGGGCGGTGTTGGCCATCGGATTTGCGCAGAGTCTCGATGCTGAGCTTATGGTCGGAGAAAACCAGACGCGTGAGAGCCCGACGACTATCTGGGGACCCAAGTCCGAGATAGTTTCTGAACCTAGATAGCTCCACGCCCTTGGGACCAGTTGCTCTCGTTGACGAAGAGCCATGGTGCATAGGCCAGCTATGGCGCATCCGTGTCTGGAGCATCCACAGTTTTACTGATCCCATGATCTCCTGCATCAACCATGCATCGCACGACTCGCATACCCTCCTCGCCACATTGTCGTACCACGTATCGTCCCCCGTCGCTTCCCGACTCCAGTCCGCAATTGTAACAGGGACCGGGAGCTTGCCCAATATGAAGCGGAGATCCATCAACCATCCAGCGTGGTTGTCGAGATGTAGCAACACAGCATCGGTCATTGCATGGTGGGGTATCGTAGAGTGGTGGAGAGATACGCCGTATCACATGTGGGACAGGGCGAGAAGGAGTCGCCGGTAGCGTAGGGGAACAACACCTGTCTCAGTGTAGAGCGGAATCACCGAGCAACGCCTGGAGACGTTGAGCATACGGCGGAGAAACAACTTTTGGACGTCCTCAAGCTCCTTGAGGTTACTAGGCGTGGTGTCCAATGCCACCTCACAGCCAAAGGTGAGATGGGGGTCGACCAGAGCCATGTAGAGCTTCCGTCCGTGCGTTACAGGGATTGGGCCGACATGTTTCTCTATTGCGTAAGTGGTGTTCACCACTTTGCGCGCAGCGGCCGCCTTCTCGATATAGTGACGCGTGAAGATGTCCCGGAATTTTGTGGAGAAGTGGACCCCGACAAACTTGTAATCCTCGACCAGCTCAAGTTCCCTCCCATCAATCCAGAGAGAGCCCACTCCCGACTGCTGACCTGGGCCCCCCGCCCGTCTGAAAACCATCCATTGCGTCTTTGTGACGCTGACCGTCATGAAGTTGAGCGTGCACCAGCGAAAGAAGGCATCCACCTTCTTCTGCAGGCCCTCCCTCGAGGTCGACCACAGCGCCACATCGTCCGCCTGCTCCACATGGCAAACTGCTCTTCCTGCCAGCCTAACATCATCGCCATCCTCCCCAATATACACGCCAAGATCTGCAAAAAAGATATTCCAGAGTGTCGGTGATGCAGAGTCCCCTGTGAGAACCCCAACAAGAGACTTGAACGCCTCCGTCACCACGCCATCGTGCCGTACACTATAAGTCATTCGAGTGTAGATCAGCCTGAGCCAGTCGAACATTGGCCCAGAGACACCAGCATTGCACATCTTGATCCAGAGACTGTTGATGTCGGTGGCAGGAAAGGCGTTGGTGAGGTCAATGAATGCCACGAAGAGGTCCTTTCCCGAAGCCCAGGCCCGCTCGATGGAGGTACGCAGAATGAAAGCGTTGTTTGGCGTCCTCATGTTCTCCTTAAACCCATTCTGACTGTCGGGAATGATGTCGTTTGCTGTCGACCATTGTCGGATTCGTTGTTCAATGATCAGCGTAAAGACCTGTTTACATCTCAGTTGACTGACGATAGAGCCAGAATGCAGGTACCTTGAGCAAGCAACTCTCCAGACCAATGAGTCGATATCCTGCTGGGTCGCTTGGATCCTTCCCTTTCTTCAGGATCCCAATGAGTGTCGTCGTAAGCCAGTGTTTGGGGACGCCCCGGTGTCGTAAACATGCATTGAAGAGTTCCGCAAGAATGTCGTTTGGGATCTGCATGATCTTATGGTAGGCGACCCTATCGATACCTGTGGCGGATTTTTTGGGCCGGAGGCGGATCTTCCGCTTCACCCACACCACCTCATTGACCGCCACACATGCTGAGAAGAATTGTTCTGGTGTTGAGTCAAAAGTAACACTGGGGAGGTCGTCGCACGCGCTTTTGAAAAATTGCCGAAGGTCGTTGTCGTAGTAATCAGGTGGGTCCTTTGCCGGGTTGATACGCCCATAGAAGTCGCCAGCCAGCTTCCCCGCGGTCATGCTTCGCGTCGCTCTCTTCTTCGTCCCCGTGAACGACGTAATCACGTCCCAGTAGTCCTTCTCCGTCTCGACGTTGAGCAGTCGGTCCATGTTGCTCTGTAAAGTGTGTTTCACTTCTGCGCGTGTACGCTCGCCCGCCATAGACGTATCCTTCCAGCCCTTCGACGTTAACAGATCTCTCTTCGGCGCCGGGATAGAAGGGAGGATGATTTTAGGCCCAGGTCGGTGAGGCTGTCCGCGCGTCTGCCTCGTCTTCAATGCATGGAACTCGCCAGGCTCTGACAGCGCCGCCCGGTCCCTTGAAGCCCAGTAGGCCCGTGCTTCGTCCATGAGCCAGGTCCTGCCCGCTTTCCTGTCGTCCGGCATCCACACCTCTAGGGGCGCTTCCCGTGTCTGCATGGCTGCCACAAACTCCTGACACTGCACGCAGTATTTTGAGGGGTATCCCAAATGCGCTTGGCGCGCCATATCCTGGCCGAGAGCTTCGACCAGCTGGGGGGATGATGTGATCACAATCACCCGTCGATGGAGCGATGTTCGCCGTATGCAGAAGGTGAGGGCGTGAAGAAGGCCACCAACATTCCCGGGCTCGAAGTCTGTTGGGAGCATGCCCAGAACGACGTTCCCTCGTCCGCCACCTATAGCTATGGCTAGGCTTGTCTCCAGTTCGCCGCCGGGTCGTCGTTGAGTAATAGCTTCAATTGTGTATCTACCGGTGGCTGTCAGCAGTGTGTGCTACAATACTGGCATCTCATACCTGACTGGTTGCCCATCGGCCGTTGTTTCACCATATAGCCAGGAGAGCGCTTCTTCACCGTCAACTGCTGCAGCAACAGCGTCTCTTGCCTGCTCCGTTAACTCAGGCCAGTCCCGAAACCAGTCGGGGTGCGCCTCTCTCGCCTGCATCTCATCCTCTTCGACAGAGGGTATATCTGGGAGTGGCTCCTCGATAACTTGGGCGGGACAGGTCAACGGTAAGGTACAGGAGATGTAGGCGTGGTCGGACCAGCAGATTTTCTGAGAGATGAACATCTCCCCGTCGCCCATTTGCTCCGCCATCGATTTTGAGACTATGGCATAGTCGATGGTAGTCTCTCTCCCAGCCCCCCTCTTTGGCTGAAAGGACGTACACCTCCCAGGTTTGGACAGCTCGATTCGTGTGCCGTTCAGAATCGCCAGATCATAGTCGGCTGCGAGCTCGACTAGCCACCGCCCCCGGCATGTTATTCCCCCGCTGTCCTGACTTGTGCGAGGGTACAGTGCAGAGGCGGTAAGGTTCCCCGTGCGGCCATTCATGTCTCCAAGAAGTACAACACTCTTCGAGGGTGACAGGAGGGAGATGTAGGCGAGGATGTTCGTGAGCCTGTCTTCGGGGTCGGTATCCGACCACTGCCGCCATTTCGATGTGACTGGACAAAGGTATGCGCCGATGAAGATGGTGTCTCCTATTTCGAACACGATAAAGTCGGGGGCACACCAATCAGATAGGATAGTGAGGGGGGTGTCATCTCTGTAGACAGCGCAGATTCCCCCGGACTGCGCACTCATCACTGAGCCTTGCGGACGACTACATGCATGTATGTTGTACCCAGGTGGGAGAAGGCAGGAGTCCTCCTCGCCTGGAGAGAGCCATGTCTCAGCAAGAATCGTGATGTCGTGGTGGGCAACGACATCCTGAACCACAGATGTCGCCCGTCAAAGGAGCATATAGTGAAGAGATATCGGGAATATTTTCCTTCAGGACACAGTCTAAGCTTTGATGTCGATGAAGGGCGCGAAAGTCCGCGGGTGTTTGTCGCATCTACATGGGCACTACAGTATTGACGCATGCTTTCTCAGGATATTGGGTAGATGTCGGTATCGCTCTGGAACAACATCCCTCATCCCGGAACAGTATACAAGATTGTTTGCCTGAGCAGGCCACGGATAAGGTTTCCTTTGCTAGTTGTCAATCCAATGGCCAAGAGGCAATCTACGCCGTCGTAAAGCGTATCCTGTTACCCAAAGGGAAAGCACAAGCTAGAGCATATCGGGAGATTACAAGCCTGAGGGCTGTCTCGGAAGTGCGAAGCGAGCTTTGTGGTAAACAGTATTTCATGCGCTACATTGGCCACTCCGGTGCGGTATCCTTGTTATCAGTGGCTCATGCGCCTGATCCTGTTTCATAAATAGAGATAATTCGAACGCCAGGACCTTTGGAAGAGGACCATGTCTATCTCGTAATTGAGTACTTCCCAGCGTGCTCTCTTGCGAGCTGGGTGCAAGGTACATCGCAGTCCCTGAATGAGCCTCTTGTAAAACGAATCATTCGGAGTGTCGTGGAGGCACTCCATTTTCTTCACTACAACGGGATTATTCACCAGAATATCTCCCCCAAAAGTATTCTTCTAAACTCTGAGAACCACGTCAAACTCATCAACGTCGACGCCTTTACGGCACGCGGTGAGTTTGTCCTCGCCACATGTAACTCTTGCCACTCATCGCATATGAGTTTCAGTTGGTTTGCGAGACTCGACATCGCTCGGTCCAATCTCATGTTCACAGAACCGTGACCTTAACATGCTTGAACATCTGCGAGAAGAAATCAAAAGTGACTGTAACTTTTGGGCTCCGGAGACTTTGCAGTCTCGTGGCACACGATACTCGAACAGCACCGATATATGGGGGCTTGGCAGCACCGTCTTCTACATATCTACCGGGCCATGGAGCTTCGAGCAGGCTCTTGAGATGTTCAACTACCAGGTGTGTTACATAGCTCTCCTTTCTTATCATGATTCTGAAGTCACTCGAAGAGAGACCCCAATCGAAGACCAAGCCTCATCGACACTCGAGCGTCAGATTACCAGAAAGAGTTCATTGATATGACAATGAGGTGGGACCCGTTCACTCGACCGACCGCTGAAGTTCTTTGCGAGCGATTGGGCATCTCTGTTGGCTCGGAAGACAGCAGTACGTTGTCAGACTCGAGGACTCTGTTTTATTAGTGTAGCGCACTTTGTATCAGATCGGGTCAGCGTGCTATATGACATTATTCATCGTGTGTTTTGTCGGATATGAAGGTCAATTCTCATGTGCGTACTGGCCTGCCTGGCTCGCTACGCATGGCTGTTTGAGGCGGCCTGCCGCCTAGGGTCGGCCTTCACTTTCCCACGTGGCCCATTTTGGAAGAGGTCTTTTGCCGGATGACTCGGGACTGCGGTAGACTCATTTTGTCGTTTGTTCTCGTGTCGTCGAGCCCGTTCGGGTCTTTTTGTGTCTCCTCGCGACAGCTTCGCACGCAACAATTGCATCGTGTCACGAGCGGCCCTGTCTGCTGTGCCCCATAACAGCATCTTTGATGGCGTGTTCACTCAAGAAGACATAAAGGCAGACACGTTTGGTCCTAGAACGGTCCCTGGTCTTTTCATCACCTTTCCCCCCTCCTCTGTCTTTTTCTTTCTTTCTCTTCTGTCTCCTTTGGGATCAGCCATGGTTCAGGATCGTCGGCTCTCTAGGACACCCAGGTCGCTTGCCAACTTGAAAGCAAGGGCCTGCGGCAGTGGCTTCTCAAAGGCAGAATCTCTATCAGCCGGGCTGAGTAACGACATCAAGAGCGAGCATGACCCCGACTTGGCATCTAAATACGCTGCTTATGCTGTCAAGTGAGTCCTCTGTACAGTCCTAATTAGTGGCGCCACGTTCTAAACACGCTGCAGACTCCGGGCCGACCTTGCCGACCTACACGCCAGACCGGCGAAGAAGGCAAGACTGGGCGATGGAAAAGCGGTCCAGCTCGATCTCGATGTTCTCAAATTATGCAACAAGCTTGCCAGCGCGCGCGTTGATCTACGGTTCGTCTATATTGGAATTCTGCCTCGAAGCCCGAAGTCTGACAGCACTTCTCACAGAACTGAATCGACACTCAAGAGAGCCATCAGAGAAGGCTACGCACATGATCTGTAGGTTACCTTGGCCGCTAGCTATATAGATCCAGCTGACGAGGTTACTCTTTGCGCAGCGGTCGCCCCAAGAAAGAGGACATCTTTGCCCACCCCCAGAACTATTTCGCGGATGAAGCCATGTCCTTTGACCTTGATGACCTCCCCAGTGCGCTCCCTCGTCAATTCCCCCGTTACAATCGCTCACGTCCACTCATAGACGGCAAGGTGTACGTTGGTCCCGCAATAGCCGAAGGGTCCTTTGGCCAGGTCTTCCTCGGTCTGCTGCAAAGTGATGCCTCGGACGAGGTTGAGGTTTGCGCGATCAAGCGAATTGACATTTCGAGTGCACGCGAGCGGGCCAAATCTCTCGATGAGATCTATGCGTCGAAGAGCCTCTCAGACCATCCCAGATTCCCCACGTTCTTTGCTTCACGTAAGTTCCTCCTGTTGATCTGGGCACACAACAGCGCTGATGGATTTTGGGTTCTGCAGAAGAAGTTCACGATGACCATAGCGACAAGACATTCCTTTACATTGTGATGGAGTACCTTGAGGGCTGCTCGCTCGAAGACTGGCTGGATCGATACCTGTCCGAGGAGAAGTCATTCCCCGAACTGTTGATCCGGCGTGTTGCGAAGCAGACCCTCGAAGGACTCGCACACCTGCAATCCCTCGGTCGCATTCATCGGGACATCAAGCCCTCGAACATCATTCTTGACAACCACAACCACATCAAGATCATTGACTTTGGCTTCTGTATCTTTAGTACGTTCTTATCTCACCCCTTGTCTATTGCGTTCTCACCAGCGGTTCTTAGCCCCGCTTGAGGAGGACTACGACGAAGAGTTCCCCACAGTCTCCACCTCCGGCACGCCAAACTTTCTCGCCCCGGAAGTCGTGTGCAGCGGCAGATGGTCCCCCAAAGCCGACGTTTGGGCCCTCGGCGCTACTCTACTCTTCCTCCTCACCGGCCCATGGCCGGAACTCCGCAATTTTCGATGGGATGGTCCAGAGGACTATCAGGTAAGCTCAGCATGTTCACACCGCTGGCAAGTACTGACTACAATATCTATCAGCGGAACTGGGAACTCATGTACGAAGCTACGGGCGACCTTCAAGGCGCCTTGGGCGATTTCATCGATGCCATGCTGACGTGGGACCACGAAGACCGACCATCCGCGAAAGCTCTTCTCCAGCATCCTTGGCTGCGCGACCCGGTTTTGGCTGCTCTCTGACTGCGGCGCTGTTGTATGTATTTTGGGGATCGGGGGATTATTATTGGAAACTCACGAAAAAATGGACGATTGTGTTGTAGTAGTAGTACGATGTAAAGTAGTAATGACCCGTCGGTTCTCCCTAGCTACAGTGAAGAGAGGATTAATGTCTATGTAATAAAATATAAAGTGTTGAATGTATTTGGTCGGATTGTCTCGAACAAGCAACTGTCCATCACGGACGTCAGCTCTTGTGAAGTCCTTGTCGCCAATCTGGGGGAGGCGGTGTACGGTGTCATCGCTGCCAAACCAGGACAATTCATTGCTTCCTCAGAGACCATCACGTCCTGACCGCCCAATTGTCTGAATCCGGTTTCCGCTCTAGCTGTTGTTGTTCCCTCTTGGATGAACACAAAAATGCCGCGTCTTTGTTCTACGATGGGACGCAACGCAACATATAAATTCGGAAGGCTCACTCATTCACCCACTAAACAACAATTCACTCCCCTCCCCCAATGAAACCAATCCAGAAAGCACAGACCCTCATCAAGGCCCTCAATGAGGATATAAAGAACGAACTCGACCCGGACCTGGCGGAGGAACATCGTCTCGCCTCCCTCGCGTACGCTAGTTTTGTGGCGTTGATTGTCGTGTTCTCGGCTGACGAGGCAATCTCATTTATTAGATTCGCTATCGACGTGTACACCTCCAATGATGACACGCTGGAAGCGTCGCGTGAGGCGCGGACAATCTGCCAAGAGGTCCAACAGTCCAGAGATGATCTGCAGTGCGTTGGCTTCTGTCTTCGTCGTGTCTGCTCGTTGACCGGTCCTTCGTGTCAGACTTCAATCTGAACGGAACAAGCATGCCAGAGAAATGTTCGAAGAAGCCTGGTGAGTACTCAGCCGCAGACTGGTGCTTTCTCGCCATTCGTACCTTTCTAATGCATATGGCCCTTCGCCTCTCCCAGTCGCCGGCCACTCAAATCCGAGCTCATGGTGACATCGAGCGAGTACTTCCCAAAAGACATGCGTAGGTATTCGACCGAGTTGGAGGCATTTCCTGGTCAGTCCATCGCGCGCCCATCCATCCCCATCATCCCCACAACTAACCCATCATCAACATCAAGGCTTCCGACTGGACATTGGCGAGAAACTCGGAGAGAGCTCGTGTTCGAAAATCTTCCTAGGACGCCTGAAGAAGCCTGAGGTACAGCCTGAGGAGGTCGAATTCTGCGCTGTCGTGGCGTCGGAGATCCCGACAGACGAGGACTACGCGTCTACTCTGCAAGGCTTGGAGGACGATGCGGCCATCGTGCGAGAGCTTGGGCTTCACGACAAGTTTGCGAAGGTCATCACCACGCGTTAGTCGCTTCCTTCAGCTCGCACGTCAAAAATCTGACAGTTCCCTTCAACAGAGAAATTGGAACGCGAAGGGAGGTACTTCTTCCTAGTCCTGCAGGAATACGTGACGGGACGTTCGCTTCGCGAATGGCTATACGAGTTCCACCAGGCGCCGATGTCCGAGCATATGCTCAAGGTTATAGCGAAACAAGTGCTCCGAGGACTCTTGCACAACCAGTCGTACGATCTCAGGCACTGCGAACTCGACTTGAACCACATCATCATGGACGCCAACTACAACGTCAAG
This sequence comes from Strobilurus orientalis, assembly GCA_019915145.1. Taxonomy (NCBI): domain Eukaryota; kingdom Fungi; phylum Basidiomycota; class Agaricomycetes; order Agaricales; family Physalacriaceae; genus Strobilurus; species Strobilurus orientalis. The sequence continues at coordinate 125,798 of JAHLML010000017.1, read as the reverse complement.
ATTCTGGATTACAAGTTCCCTGATATGCACAGTACGTTGCGGTCCTTCTTCTTCTTCTCTTCTTGATACGAGTTCTGATATATGCACATGTAGTATTGAAGTGCGATGATTGCAATTTGCACTTTACGGAATACGACGACTCGGCACCTCCGAAGATTGGAGGTGCAAGTCTCGATTGTAGTGTCAGTGGGCCTTGCTCGAAATCGTCGTTCTATATTGCACCTGAGATCCTCGAGGATTCGTCTGCTGGAGACCCGAAGAGCGACATCTGGTCTCTTGGTGTCTCCCTTCTATACTTGGCCACCGGTCCTTGGCAGCAGGAAGTCTACTTCCAAGATATGCTCACATTCCAGGTCAGTGGTTCTTTGCTCAGAGGAAACCGTCCGGTTGATTGACAGGGTGTTTAGCGCGACAGGACACAGATACCATATATGTTGCAATATATCTGGCGAGGCGACGACGGCATTGGCGAATTTATTTCCTCAATGTTGACTGATATAGATGAGCGCCCGTCCGCTGCAGAGCTGTTGGAACATCCGTGGCTTGAAGACCTACCCGTAGAATGGACGCCAGAAGGCGAACGCGCTATTGATTTGCCTTGCTAAATTGTCCAAAGTATACCCTACATTCTCAGTATCAAATATAATAGCAAGTAAATTAGTACAATAAAGCTATGACTGCCTCGACTTCACTGTCCACCTACCCAGCAAGAGGTTCGCTCTTACGACAAGCAGATCCCGCAGCATTTGCAAAGACGCCGTGACAACATTGAGTTTGCTGCCCGGGACTTCGTGCCAGTCTATCGGCACTTCTGCAACTGGTATGGACAGTTGCTTGGCGAGAAGGAGGAGTTCTACGTCGAATATCCACGTTGCGAGGTGCTGCAGGGGAAACATCTGCTGCGCAGCTTTTCGCGAGAATAGTTTGAAGCCGCACTGCGTATCGCGGATGTGGCCGACGCCGACGATGCGCAGGATGGTGTGCAGTCCATACATGAGGACGTTGCGGATGAAGGAGCGCTTGACGACCGCCGCTGTTTTGACGAGATGCGCACGGCTGCCGACGACGACGCCGGCGCCGTTTTTGGGTGCGATGTCATCCATGGCCCTCCAAAGAAGCTCGAGGTCGTCGAAGCGGCTCGCACCGTCGGCGTCAACCATGAGCAGCCGCTCTCCGCTGGAATATAGCATCCCATGACGGACTGCCCCGCCTTTGCCGAGGTTCTGTTCCAGCGTGACCACGCGAATGTTGCAGGAGGGGTACGTGGCGGCCAGCTTGAGCGACTCGTCGGTCGTCCCATCTGTCGAGCCGTCGTCTACGATGAGGATTTCAAAGGAATGGAGCTTCTTCGAGGTGAGGTGATCGACAGCCTGGGCGAGCATGATGGGGAGGCGCTCGGTTTCGTTGAAGGCGGGGATGACGACGGTGAGGTCGACGGTGCTCGGTGCGGAAAGCCTGGTAAGCGGCTTTGGGGTTGTTGGGGACTGCGCAGAGCGATATTTCTTCTCGGAATCATGGGTGATGATAGGCTCCGGGGTCCATATTACGAGGAGAGCATATGCCTGCAAGTCGTGTCAGAAGGCGCTCGAATAGCGGATGGGAGGCGGTGGTCAGTACAGGGCGTACCCTGACCCAAGGTCGTCGTCAGCACCGTGGCGCACATCGTTGCCGATGGCCCGCAGCTCGAAGAACAAGGATGAAACGGGTGTTCATCACGCAAAATGACGCGAGAAAAAGGCTCACCGTTGCCAGTCCACCCGCCAAAATCGCGCCGCCCGCGTAAAGGAGAGTATTGGTGTCCATCGTCGTTGTCAGTGTTGTGTCACTGCATCCGGCGCCTACAGTTTAATCCTGCATGAAACACTTTAGCTGTGCTTCATCGGCGCCGCGTACATCGCGCTCACCGATGGCAGTGCTGGCAAAGGAGCGCGCGAGTGGAAGGGATTTGGGAAAGCCCGAAGATGACACGTTGGATGCATGTTCTGAATCGTGAGAAACTCAAGTCCCGCACTTCCGATTGCGGTCCGTGGTGCAAATTCCCATGCGCGTCGGCCTTTTTGCGACAACTCTACAGTGTGTGCTTTCCCGACGCGAACCCTTCTGCAAAGGTCACATTGTCTGACGGCAATGGACATGTATCGCAGTTTGTGCACCAAGTTTCTTCCAAAGATTGGCTTCTAGCGACATCTCTTCTGGTGTCTACTACGCGCCTTCCGGAAATTCCTCAGAAAGGGTCCCGACAAGGCTAGTACTAGTGACGATGACAACCTGTCCCGGAAGGAGGACACCCTACCAAATCAAGAACCGGAACTGTCGTTACCTTGTCTCGATGCATTCTGTTTCCTGACATGGACTCCGGATCAGTAATTATTGCTTAAAAGCGTCAATCTCTGTCTTCTTGCCCTTCTCTCTTTTCCATCGACTGTAATTTCCTCCCAATAAACACTGCGCGCCACATATGTCTACGACAGACTCTATGTACTGCACGCCACTGATGGGTCCTTATGGCGAGTGTCCTTGTGGTCTGTGTCGACCTTGTACCTTCAACTTATGGGCGATGCTGACCTCGCATGCAGATCATCCTTTGTGTGCACAGTCCAATGACGACTGGGAGACAGACGGCGCGTACCAAAACGCGTCGCCTGGATGTTCTTCCGAGCCCACAGTGTTGCCAGACGAAGTACGTCCTGGAAGCTGCTCGTCCGACACTTTTCTAAGGTACACAGCTTCTCGCAGCCTTGCAGGCAAAGTGGAGGCACAACAGCGAGATGGACGTGGCCCTAGACCCAAAGAAGAGGCCAAGTATCAAGAAGGTGCCAACCAGCTCGAAAGACAGGCAAAGAAAAGCGAAGCATCGGAAGTCGAAGGCGAAGGGCGGAAATGGAGACAAGTCGCCACTGCCGGAGGCGGAACAGGTACAACCCAAGTCTCGCAAGCGAGCGCGGGACTGGGATTCAGAGACGGAATTGGACGAGCCACCAGCCAAGGAGCGACGTCTATGTAATGTGCATATACAATACGCTCCAGAATTGCGTACTATACCCCTGCCCGGTGTTTCATTGTGAGCCAGCTCTTTCTTTCCTCGTAATACGCTTTCTCATTAGTGGCTGTAGTGATTATACAGCCTCTATTCTATAAATGTGCCATCATCATCGACTCTACTCTATAGTAATGGAAACTCCCTCAGACACTGGGTCATAACCCTGCCTACGTTCAGCCAGCAAAGCCTTCGCTTAATCGATCGCACCAGAGACCGTTGGCTAGTTGGGTATATCTCTTTCGAAACGGTCTTTAGGTAGACAAATTCGGTCCACCACGACTGTGAGAAACCTGCTCTCAAGTCCCAGATAAGGCCGTCCAGCATCCTTAATGCCTCTTTCGCCGTAATCGTCTCGTCGGTGGTCATCCTTTCCACGAGTGGTTGAAGGAACTCGAGGCCATTGTATTGCTAGGTACGTGTGTCAGTCAACGAACAGGAAGCCATCGGATTGAGAATCACATCGACGAACTGGTGCTTGACGATATTCCTTCCGGCCTGATAGACATCCAGTCGGAAAGCGTTCACCGACTGGGACCGTACATTCCCTAAGCCGTAAGCGTTCGCTGCAGCCTCGTTCGGGGGAGCGCTTTCGTCTCCTTCTGGTAAGAAAATTGTAGAGAGAGGGTTTTGTTGTCCTAAGGGATAATGGCCGGCATTTTCGAAATCGATGAAGTAGTACAAGGGTTTGTTGGAGTTGGAGGCGTCTTGAACGATGTTGGTGCGATCGATTGCACTGCTAAAGTTCAGGTCTCCTTCGTGCTACTAATAAGAGGAACATACTTGTGAACAATATTATGGGCGTGCATGGACGCCAGACCCTTCGACAAAGACCACACTCAGTCAACCATTTGAGTTGTCAACGAGTAGTCACACACCTCTAATATCTGACGGATGGCGTCGACACATTCACTACGCCGCCTCATCACTGGTGTCCCAAAGTCCTCCATCATAGGCATAACCAATATGGGTTTGGTGTCGAATGTTAGCCAATCCAAGATGGGAACCGTTCGAAGCGCATTGTGCTTGGTCTCGTATAACCTTTCCAGAATGGATTCTTCCTCGGCACACTGCACTCGGCGAAGAACGACGAGCTTCCCATCCTTGGTTCGGACTGCGTCGACGATGTGGGCATGCTACATGATGTCGATGAGCAAGTAACTCAGAGGAGACTATGGAAAGACGAGGCTTACAGGTCGCCGAAGGGACATATCGCAGGCCTCGGTGTGACGCCACGGTGCAACAAGGCGTCTGGAATGGTTCCGAGTCTGGGATCGGATGCGAAGTCGGGGTGATATCGCGGGCGTAGCCTGTAGCCCATGGCATACAAGAGATAATAGTGTTTAATCCAATACCGTTCGCGACCAATAATTTTTGTGGATTTGACGAACATTTTTGAAGGAGGAGGATGAGAGGTCGGAGTAGAGGGGAAGCGCTTGTGAGTGAAATGCTTTTATGGCGGATCTCTCGTTGTTCTGTCCTGTACAATGACTTGCACGTCCTTTGATGATCGCTGCTCACTCGAACAAGGCAGACGCAGATCTCATCATGGAGAGCATCCGACGAATTCAGATGATTGCTGTGGGTCGGAGCATACGGCCACGCAGGTCCTGGCCTGGTCCTGGCTGATTGTGGCGGCAAAAATGGTATCTCTTGATGAAGATGGGACAAATGAATGGTGGCGTCTATCATATTCATCAATGAGGTTTGTAGTGATAGAGAGCAAAGAGTATAGCTACATGAGATGCTCAAGCATTCTGTCCATCTCTGAAGGCGCGGAGGCCACCTGCTGCGGTCACGTACCAGCCTAGGTTCTGCTTCGCAGGCGCGTAGTTTTCCCTTCAGAAGAGTAGCTCTCCTACAAGAGGCGTGCGCAGTTAGCTCGAGAAACTGAAGGAACGCGTCGAATGCTATATTGACATGGTGGTGTGTGGTCAAAAAGTGAACAGGCGGTCCGATGCTCCGATCCACCACAGTTCAATATTCAATGCCTGGCTTACTTTGATCTTGTGTACATTTGTGTTTTCACGTTACAACCATTAGATATTAAATACGGCTACATGTCCCATAGTGTCCTGTGAATCACGCTACAAGTACAGTTTGTGGCTCATGGACACCATTAGTAGTGGTGCCATTGGCCATGGGCACATCCGGTCGCGACTGAGTGAAGAAGCACTTGTGGCAGTGGTATGCAGGTGGATCGTCCGCGATGCGATGGAACATCGGGCTGAATTGGGTATTGCATTGCTCGCAGATAGGCTCGCTGGTTGTGGGCTCTGCCGGCGGGGTAACGGGCATATCGTTTCGGATATTGAGCAGCTGGTCGAGGCGTCGAGCTTTACGCAGGAGCGCATGAGAATGATCCGACGCTGCTTTGTATACTTTGCAGTAGACTTGAAGGGCAGTCTGGATATACGTCAGTGGCACGAAAACATACACTGAAGGCTAGAAGTTTACCTCTCCGCCTTCGTTCGTTTGACAGATATCATAGATGACCCGCCTTCGATGGTCGTGATCTTTGCAAGATATGATAGCGTTCATGCACCCGGTCTCTCCATTAAAACTCGTCGTTATCGTTGTGTCCCGACGCGAGCTTTTCACCTGGTGCCATATTAGCTAGATTCAGAGGGTGGAGAAAGTGCACAAACCGGTTGAATCTCAAACCCGAATTTATGCCCGAAGTCCCAAGCGCACGAAACATGATACTCTCTGTTACAATCCCAACACTTCACAACGGCACCCTCTTTCTCGTGGCATATACAGCATCGCTGTCAATTCCGTCAACACTTCGCTACAATGGGCGGACCGATAAACTTACAGTGGTCCACCGATGCGCCGACATGGTGCTGGCACCCTCGACAAGTCGAAGACGTTCGGCATCAGAAAATGCGAGTTCTGGAACAAAGACAGCACAAAGTACATGTGCCCATTGCTGGGCTTCCGTCGGTTTGCATGCTCGCAAGAAGGAATCAGACGGAGGGCCGGCCTTCTTTTCGTCGACTTGATCCCGTGGACACAGCATGCACTCCAAGGTCTTCAGAGGCCTGTTAGCGAGAACCATCACACGGCGAAGCGAAAACACATACCAGAGACGACTCCAAATTTTCCTCGTTTACACATAGATCACATTGCCACTTGTCAACATTCTCGGGCTCGACAACAGCGCCGACAGTACCTACGACCTAGTGAGTACTGCTCGAACCAGATACATAAAACTCATACCAGCATGGGCGCGGAAGCCGCACTTGGTGCACTTGAGAACTTTGCCAATGGGGCCGTTCTTCTTGCAGCAGGTGCACTGAATCTGTTGCACCGAGGCAGGTGGTGGGGGTGTAGAAGCCGAAGAGCCAGACACTGATGTCTGCGTAGGGAATTGTCAGGTCATCGAGTCATCGACGCAGCACAGCAGCAATAAACTTACCCTCGCACGCTTGGTGGCGGGCCCAGCCAGAGGTGTCGCTTCCCGCTTCTCGGTGGAACGCGCCTTCGACACTGGCAAGGATTCTTCCCTCACACTACGCACATTGAGATCGGCATACCTGCGCCAGTTCTTTCCACAGTTGTCGCACAGGAAGTTCGTCGCCAATCCTTTCGGTGCCTTCCACCATGCTTTGGAGTCACGTACTCGACATGCACCGCAGCTTGGCGCCTTCGACGGCCGAGCAATGATGGAAGTGTCGTCGTCGCTGGGCCCAACGATTTGGCCTTTGCGGGCTTCCTCTTCTGTCTTGAATTCGCCGTATTCGGGTTCCGGTAGCGCGCCACCTGTTCGGAGACGTTGATGCTCTTCCCCAAGTTTGGAACTAAGAGAGGAGTTAGTTCATGCCAGTCAGTCACGAAACAAACAACGAACTTCTTCCAATGACCATAGAATCGCACGACCTCAGGCATGGTACGGGTGCCGACCTCCTCTCGTACTTCCCTAAGACGAGCACCGACCATTTGAATGGCATCTTCAAAGGCAGCGACCTCTTCCTTCGTCCACTCTCGGTCAGTGTATCTTGTGGCTTGTGATTTCCACTGAGGGGCGTTAAAAAGGGTACGCGGTGCTGAGAAAGAGCGAACTTACCATCTCTTGGCGTGTCATTGATTTCATGTCGACTGCAGACATGGATCCAGCGGCAAGGGCGACTTCAGAATACCGGCGAATGACTTCAGTCAACCAGTCTACAGAGGACCGTTCCTTTTCGTCATCTGTCAATTCATTCTTGAATGATTCCACTAGAGAAGAACATGAGTAACGCAAAAATCCGGATGAATTCATCGACTTACTCTCATCGACTATAAGTGTGGCGTCAATTAAGTGATCAATGGAAATCTGAGATAGCTTACTTTCTGCACCAGTTAAAATGTTGATAGCACCTAGAACTTCTACTGTACTGTCGCCGCCACGTTCTTCCTCTGTATTATGCTGTCAGAGCGGAACGAGAATGTTGATTGATTGGGTACCGTACCTTGAGGGTACGCGCTTGCAATTTCCGGCACTGTCGCCTGGAACTTCGGCCCTACTCTTGTGGGAGCACGGGGCGAAATGAGATCATCGGGATCTGGTCCGGAGTCAGTACGCGAGGAGCATATTCAGACCGAACGGTGGCGCGTACCAATGGTGTCTTCCGCGATAGTGTATTGTCTGCGGCGTTTTATGAATGAAACATTCAATGGGGTAGCAAATAGGCTTACCCAAAGTATCGAAATGGCCACATCTTGAAATACCGGATTGGTATGTTTTCCTCCTTCTCAGCAAGATTCTTGTCCTTACGTGGCCTTCCCCGACCACGCGTCGCCGGTGGGTTTGTTCTATTGCCCGTTTTTCCATTGGGGGTAGCGTGGCGCAAATTATGCCTGTCCACCTCCTCCTCATGCCGTCGCGCACATGGCGCGCACGTCCACCCATATCCACGCGACGGCTTAGCCGCCAGTGGAGGGTTGACACAATGCATGTGGAAATAGAGCTTACACCGATCACATTGAACGGATTCCAAGCTAAAGATGTAATGTGAGCTGGTGGATAATTAACATGACGAGACGCTACCTCGCACACCACTCCACACAGGACTCGCATAACCGCAAGTTATCGGTCAAGTCTGGAATCACTTCCTTTTCAGCGATAACGTATTCATAACGCGAAATGAGGGTGTCCCGTATGTTATCCGGCACTAGACGCGAACATGAGTGCAAAGAAAGATTTGAGGCGAAAAGCACCCACAGTTCCGCACGTCGGTGGACTGAATGATCTCTAGCTCCTTCCTCATATACGGATCAAATAGCCGATTATAGTAAAAGCGGTCTGGCCGCTTCTTCCACCCCGCGAGGTCAGAGATCTTGTCTCGGTGTATAACGTGGCACCGGGCGCGTATCTGATTGATGTCGCACACCTCGGTATACATGCCAGCCAGCAACAGACGCGAGTCCGCGACCGCCCGTTCCGTCACGTCGGACGGACGGTAGTACCAGGCGAGCCGCACCCGAGTATATTGATACTGCTCGGAATTCTTGCCCAACGGCCTCAAGAATTCCATGATCCTCGCAATGGAGTACGGTGTACCGTCTCGTGCCTCTGCACTCGGAGAACAATAGACATGGTCTGGGAGAGTAAGTTCAGGCTCGGAAGCAAATTCGAAGGCAGAAAAAGAAATCACCGTTTACATGAACGCGTTCGCCATTTTTGAGAAAAACTGGAATATCGTCGGAAGATTCTGTGTCGTTACCAGTTTGATTTGGAGAAAGCATAGCTTTACGGGGTCAGGACGAGGGATATAGAGAGAAAGGCAGGAGAAAAAGGCTGGAGGGAGTAAAAATACAGTAGGATCCGGAGAAGGGATGAATGAACAGGGGAAGAGGGTCCGTGGATTATTTAAGGAGGGGAGGATGATGATACAGTCGAAGTGGAGGGTGAAGGAGACAACTGAGCGGAGTGTAAATTCTCGATGGATGTTCCCAATTGGGGACGTCGGCCACGCGAAGGTCTGATGGGGTCAATAAGAGTCAACAATCGCTTTACTTGTGTTGAAGATGCCTCAAAAAGCATTGCGGGGTGAGCACTTCATCTCATTTCATGAGAAAGTGGGACGTAGCATTTTTTTTGGGTGGTCCAGAGCTGCTCTTGGGCCGAAGGAGTCCTCCGGAGTGGCGTGTCGGTGATCCTTACTAATGGAGCCTGTCATCCATCATTGATCGCACAGTGGCCGACGCTGGAAAGAGAGGGAAACAGTCCACAGAAATAAGACTCTGCGCCGGGGGGGGCCCTTGATCTCGAACTGCCATGTGGCTTCATCGAGACAGGCGGCGGGCTCGCAGACCAAGCTCTGGCGAGCCCCGTAGTCTTTTTTTAAGATTAATCTACGCCTAAAAAATAATCTTAGCCGGTCGAAAGACCTTTCCGCTCCCTCGCGAGCTTTTTAAAAGCCCCTTCCGGGGTTTTCTCACCTTCGAGTGAACAACCAGCTTAGTGCTGTTAGCCGCCCTCGCGCGACTCTGTGCCCTCGCGCACCTCGAGCCCCAGCGCTAACAAGTGCCCCTGTGCACCAAGAACCCGCACGCGCCCCCCGAGCCGCGCCAAGAACGACGTGTCGACGACGGCCGACCGCAACCGGAACCCGGCCCGCGACCCAAAGCGGAAGGGACACGTCACCCGACCCCGCAAACACCCCCCTCCAGACGCCGCCATGTTCTCAGGCGAGCTCAGCTGGCCGAACGTCCCCAGCCCGCCACCAGAACCGTACAACTGGGAGGACGAGTGCGTGAACCCACCAACCTGGGACGACTACGAGCCCCCCGGAACCCTGCGCGCGCCCTCGCCCTGCCTAGGCCGGCGCGAAGCAACTCCCGACCCCGACGTCTGGGAAGAATTCATGTCGGCGCAGCGGGACCCAGACGACATGGACGTCACGGAGGACATGCCGATGGACGAAGACCCCGCAGAGGCCTTCGACAGGTACGTGGCACCCGATCTAGGACAATTCGGAATCTTAAAATTCACACAGGCTGGACCACGAGCATCGTCAGGAGCGACCCACGCCCTCTCCCCCACCCCAGCCAACGACCCCTCCCACGCCGACGCCGTCGCTCCCACCCATGTACCACGACGAGACCCTATTCATCATCGCGAAGGACGACTTATGGGTAGCGCTTGAGGCGCTGTTAGCCGCCGACCAAGGCAAACCCAACTACCACATACTAGTCAACAACGCACTCTATACGCTAGGAGCCTGGCTCATCCCAGAAGCACCCCCACCGTACCCAGCCTAGTTCCAACATTTTTACCATACCAAATATTATATCGTACCACATTCTTACACGTCACACCGGAACAAATCGGCCCATCCTCCCCGACAAGGTGAAAATTGTGAAACGCACCACTCTCTCCCTACCACCACGACGTCCCCGCAGCCGTTCGAGTGCGTCGGCCCAGCCATCGACGCGTGCAACCGCCGCAGACTCGACATCGCCTCTCCTGACTGGATTGCACTCAACGGGTACCCCTCGGCACCGTCAACTACGCTGGGCGGCCCCCATTTCCGAGAGCCCACACACCACAACGACCTGAACTACTGGGGCGACCTAGGTACGTCTCCAGTCCCTCACGCTAAACAAACATGCTAAGCACACCAGACGTCCCCTACAGAGTGAGGCACCACCTAGTCGAACCTCCCGAACGACGCTCGCCATCCCCCCCGTACCTCTACTCCGCCCTTAACGACGGTCGTCAGCCTCGACGACGTCTGCGCTCGCCCACCATTTCCCAAAACCACTTCTCGGTCCTGTCCGACGACCACAACTCCGAAGTCGACGCTGGTGAGGTTTTTTCGGACCTTATCTCGGACAACATGTCGACGACAAACCCACCCCCCACTACCCCTGCAACCCCTTCTCTCGCCGCCTTCACGCCTGTTCCCGCGGACTTCCCGTCCATCAACGGTATCCTCCACGAGACGGCGGTCACCAACACGTCCTCGGAGTCAATCCAGGCCTGGGCCTCCCTCCCCAACCCAAAAGCTTTCATCTTCCCGGCTCGCCCCAAGCGCCCCCTCAACACCGCCGCCTTTGTTCAGGCAGCCCGCCCGCTACTCGCAACCATCACCGGTAACCAAGGTGTGCGTATAGCGCCTCCCACGGAGGCCGACGAGAGCGCACCAGGTCCCTTCCCATGCTGCTTCCTCGTCTACCGCATCACGGACGCCGAACTTCGGCTACTCCTAGCCCGGCCAGTCTGGGACCATCCATCCCTCACTTTCTTCGCCGTCCCATACCAACCCCCACACTACCCTTACGTCTGCAACTTTGTCGGCCTATGCAACGACCAGGACGACGCTGGGAAAGAGGAGGTCAAGGACCTCATCATGACCTCCATCCGCAACGATCCCCTTGCTGCCCCTGCCCGCAACCTCATCCTCAATTTCTCCACCGAACTACCTAGTACCGCCACACCGGAGGAGAAGTGGGCTGCAGTTGAGAGTAGCATGCGCCTCGAATGGTTCAACTTCTTTCCCAAAGCGAGGAAAGGACTCCACATGCTGAGTGTTGCCCTATACCTCCCGTGCCCGTCGAATGCACGCCCCGACTGGAAACTCTGGCGGAACACAATCAGCAGCCTCGCACTCACCGCTCAGATACTCCTAGGAAGAGGAACTGCCTGGCCTGAGGAGCTCAAGTGCGAGCTCTGTCTTGGCTGCGACCACCTCTCCCCACTCTGCCCCTACCCCGGACTTCCCGGCTGGCACGGGCCCCGTATTGGGTCAGCCTCATCATCCAACACACCTACCCCCGATGATCCCACTAAACTCGATATTCACCAGTCCTCCACCGCAGGACGAGACACCAGCTTTGCAGGATACGGTCGTGGTCAACCACGTAGCAGGGGACATGGTGGTAGTCGTGGTCCATATCGCGGAGGCAGACGTGGCGGCTATACGCCTGGACCTTACTAAAAATTTACACACAAGATAGATATGAATAGTACCCACACACGTAGTACCGTATCTTTAAAATCAATCCCCACTCGCTCAGATAAGCTTTCCAGCTTGTGTTTGTCTGAGTTCAATAACCAACGGCCCAAACATGCTGACTCGAAAGAGGACAAGAAAGCCCGAGGTACAAGTTTGGAAAGCGGCGACCTATTTAGGTCATGGGAAGCGCCGTGCTGCAGCCCAGCGAAGTCTTTGACATATTCCCTTGTGCTAGCCCAAAGGACTAGCCCTTCCCAGATGTGTGGTTGATCATCTGGTCGTCTGTAACTACAACCCCTACGTCTTCTTCTTTTTCATCCCCCCCCCTTTCGGCGCTTTATTCTGGTAATGGTTCGTGGATTTCTAGCTCTCGAGGAGCTGGTATCTTGCCTGCCAGCACCAGCTCCGAGGACGGGGCTAGAGATTGGAGTGGCAGGCCCTCCCCGGCACAACTGGGTAACATTTCGGATGTCGAAGTCTGGCCCTCGGGCCAGAACCAAGCACCCAGGATGGTTAACCAGTTGTCTGCCAATGATTCGGAGGGTCTAGGACGTAGTAATACGGCCGGACCTTCTGGTTCAACAACTCTTGAGACCTCGTGCTCATCTATGCAGCCCTCGCGCTCCTCTTCGCAGCCCTCGCGCTCATCCTCGCAACCTCCACGCGCCCAATCCTACCGAAACAACCTCGGTAACCGGAACAATGAACTAGGGATAGACCCCGATAATCCCCGAACATGGAGAATAAAACGCCGTGAGCGGTGCAACAAACAACTTCGACACCCCATCCAGAAAAACACCAAAGCAAATATCACACTAGCGGCTCTGAACATTAACGGCCAAGGCCACCAATCATTACGTCACCCTGATAACCGCTGGAATCAAATTCCCTGGCTAATGAACTCCAAGAACCTAGGCATCCTACTGGTAGGAGAGGCACACCTATCGCAACAGGACACAGACTTCTTAAGCGAAAAATATAAAGACAGCATGCATATTATTAACTCGCCCCACCCTGTCGCGGAGTCAGTTAACTCAACAGCAGGAGTCGCCTTTGCAATAAATAAGAAGACCATGAACACCAAAGACCTGAAAATCAACTACTTAATCCCAGGAAGGGCAATATTACTACAACTTCCATGGCACGATAAACATATCATAACAATCCTAGGAATATATGCACCCGCAGGAGCAGATTCTGAGAAAAAGGAGTTCTGGAAGAAACTTCGATCACTGTGGATTGACAATTATCTCCCCATTCCCGATTTCATGCTAGGTGACATGAACATAACCGAAGACCTAATTGACAGGCTTCCCATCCCCATAGAACCAGCCAAAGCTATTAGCGAGTTCCTAGACTTCAAATCTTTATTACAGCTCAATGACGGTTGGCGCACCACTTTTCCAGATACCAAAGAATACACTTATCTACAGAAAGGCTCTGGACGCCGGTCACGGATAGATCGAATTTACGCAGGCCCAGAAGTTCTGTCCCAAACACACCACTGGTCAATTCAAGACTGCGACCTCAGATCTGATCACTGCCTAATTTCGGTAGAGTACAGAATACATAATGCACCACACATAGGGCGTGGCAGATGGGCAATGCCCTCATATATCTTGAAAGATAATGTCTTTATGACCGCAGTAGAAGAGAAAGGCCAACAATTAATGAACGACATTGCCACCCTGGGAGACCGTTCTGAGAACAACAACATACAAAGACAATGGGCTCAATTCAAGAAGGACATCATAGGCCTAGCACGCGAACGATGCAAAATGTTAGAATCCCTCCTCAAAAAAGATGAGCGTGACCTTAACATCAAAAAGAAAGACACGTTCAACAATCCCTTCTTAACAGATAATGAAAAGATAGCCATCTCCAAAGACATTGATGAGCGACTTTCAGAAAAGAAAAGTACACGGCAACAACGTCAGCGTTCTGTACGACTAGCTACACAACAGATGACAAGAGAAACAATGACAAAAGAATGGACTAGATTAGGAAAATCTAAGAAGACACGAGATGTCATCCCTCCATTAAGGTCAACCAAAGATGGAGTCACAACCTACATTCAAAAATCAGCAGAAATGGCAGAGTACAGCCGCGACTATCATGCCGAAACCCAAAAGATTGAAGTCATCAATGAGCAAGAGCAAGAAGACGCATATAAGGAAGTATTATCCAATATTGAGCAGCGCCTGTCAGCCCACAATCAGGCTTCAATGATTGAAAAAATTAAAGAAGAAGAAATTATTAACACACTCAAGAAAACCAGCAATGGACAAGCCCCCGGTCTAGACGGAATACCGTACGAACTATGGAAGCATCTACAAGAGCGATACCTTCAGACTAAAGACACCGACAAGCCAGCTTTCAACATAATCAAAACAATGACTAAGGTCTTCCAAGATATTCAGGACTTTGGTGTCTCCAAAAATACGGGCTTCACAGACGGCTGGATGTGCCCTATCTACAAAAAGAAGGATCGTGATCTAATAGAGAACTACCGTCCTATAACCTGTCTTAATACAGACTATAAGCTTTATACCAAAAACATTACTGAACGCCTTGCAACATTCATAGGCGACATAATACACCAGGATCAAGCCGGTTTTATGAGGGGTAGATCCATCCACGACCAGACGCAACTCCTCAATCAGGTCATCCAATTGGCTGAAATTTCTGAGGACAACGGATTAATTATAGCACTAGACCAAGAAAAGGCATACGACCGCATTTCACACGACTACTTATGGGAGGTACTGAAGACATTCAACTTTCCAGATGCCTTCATCCAGAATATGAAGGCTCTATATGATGATGCCTCAACCATTGTAATAATCAATGGCGAAATGAGCTCTCCATTCAAAGTAACAAGAGGTGTACGCCAAGGCGATCCACTCTCATGCCTGCTCTTTAACCTAGCTATTGAACCGCTTGCGGCAATGCTCCGTAACTCCCAATTGACAGGCATACAGATCCCCAACCTTACCGAAAGACTTATAACTTCACTATTTGCAGATGATACTACAGTGTACCTTAGTGAGAAAGACAAATTCTCTGACCTAGAAGCTATACTTCAAAGCTGGTGCAAAGCCTCAAAAGCTAAGTTCAACATACCAAAAACAGAGATAATCCCAATAGGAAAGGAATCCTTCCGCCGAAAATTTATTGAGACACGCCAGCTCAACGACCAAGACACCCCAATCCCAAACAATATCCACATCGCAGTTGAAGGTGATACAGTACGCATCATTGGAACCTTTGTTGGGAATAACATTGACAACGCTGAACCATGGACACCAATTGTCGAAAAAATAGAAGCACAACTGGAAGTATGGACAAAGTCCCATCCAACAATTAAAGGAAAGCGGTTAATCATCCAAATGGAAGTGGCCGGTAGGACACAGTATCTTACCAAAGCCCAAGGAATGCCCAAACACATTGAAAGCCATCTTATCAAGGTAATCCGTAGATTTATATGGAACACCACAAAAACACCTCCAATCAGCCTAGAAATACTGAGTGGCTCAGTAGAGAAAGGCGGTATCAAATTACTAGACCTAGAAGCACGAAATGAGGCCATCCGCATAACAGACCTGGTGGAGTACTGCAAGCCAAACAACAAACGCGCAAAATGGACATTTGCACTAGATGCAACCCTAAGCCAATGTGCATCATCAAGCAGCACATTCATCGCTCCCGAAAACCGCATCAACCACTTATATCAGACCTGGAACCCAAGCATAAGAAACAAGAAACTCTCGCAAACTAATAAAGATCTGATTCAAGTAGCCAGAAAATACGAAGTTCGTCTCGAATCAACACATCCATCATATCAACTAAGCGCCGCAATACCTTTCTGGGGCCATCCTCATACCAAAGACCAAAAAAGCCGAAGAAACTTTGTGCTTGAGAATTGTCTAAGACACAAGCATAATATAATAACAACAGGAGATGCAAGACAGTTTATTCACCAACACTGCGGCACCCCACGGCACAGAGAGAATAAAAAGTGCAAGTGCGCTGCATGTCTAGCCTGTAAAAACAACGGTTGTCTTAACCCAAGCTCATGTATCAGCTATGCATTGAAGAAGTTGAACGAAATCTCTTCACGATATAACGATGACCATGATGGACTTGGCCAAACCAACAACGATGAAGGTCAAAACGATCTGATCGAAATCCAGAAAATCCTACCAGACTCGAACATGAATAATGCACTACGCATCTTCGAAAGTCCTATCAACCACTCCAAAGAAATCGCAAAGGAGAATACAAATGAACTTAACAACAATATAGAAGCACACATCTTAACTAAACCTATACATAGGAAGAATGATGATGAGCAGACAACAGCGGGATGTGTCTTTTATTCTCCCAACAGCCCAAACAACTACGCTTTCCGCATTGAAGGAAGCGAAACAACGGCAGAGATCTTCGCGTCTATGTATGCACTAGACACAGCACCCCAGAACGCTAACATAACCCTCCGCATAAACAACAAGACACTCATGAACATCTTGACTAAACATAGACATAACCTTGAGGACAATGCCTGGCTTCACTTTAAAGACAGACAATGGATACAACCCCTGCTATCAACAATACGTGAACACACTGGACAAATCTACTACCAGCAAGCCAAGAATCTACCCCAGGGAGAGGAGGTAGATAACTCTATAAACAATGCATTAACCTCAAATAATATTGTCCAGTTTGACAGTACAGTCTATGAGGGACGCTCATGTATTCTGTCAGGTGCACGTCTAAGCACCTTGACTCAAGCAACAGCATATCAACTGATCCAAAGCTTTAAACCAACCCCTTGTAGAAAGAGAACCACAGAAAGTATAGCAATGACGTCATGGGCCATTTTAGACCATACCGGCTTCTTCCCAAATGAAGATGAAATATGGCAATCCTTGAACAAAAAGGAGATACGTAAGCCAATTCAAGTATTTCTGTGGAAACTACTACATGGCGCACACCGCGTTGGTCCATATTGGGACCATATCCCTAACTATGAGATACGTGGAGTATGTCCACTATGTAACGGAACCGACAACATGGAACACATCCTCAATGAATGTGTAGCCCCAGAACGCAGCTGGATATGGAAGCTAGCACAGAATCTGTGGGAGCGCAAGTGTTCAATTGCCATTAAAGACAGCTATAAAACTGTACTACAAACGACAACCTATGACTTAGAGAGCAGATTCAAGCTCAATGCAGGGCACAACCGAGCATACCGCATAATCGTGTCAGAAGCCATCTATCTTATCTGGGTGCTACGCTGCGACAGAGTGGTAGAAAGAGGAAATGACACACGTCAAGCTTTCACAGAAACCGAAGTAGAAAATAGGTGGAATTCACTGATAGAGAATAGACTACGCACAGACCGAATCCACACTAACACTAAGCGCTACGGCCGGAAAGCACTGAAGGAAAAGATCGTTCTCAATACTTGGAAAGACCTAGTCTATTCGGCAACAGGAGCTCCAATTCCAAAGAATTGGCTAAAGTCAGCCGGGGTTTTAGTGGGTAACAGAGCTAACGGATAAGCCTGAGTCCCACACTACTGCGAAGTGTGCGTAATGCATTTCCTCGGAGTGGATTCTTTTACTGTGGGGTGAAACTCCCTGCTCCTACGCCTTCCTATCTAGTAGATTAACTTTGTTAACGGGCTATTTAGTGCACCACTAAAAAAAAAAAAAAAAAAAAAAAAAAAAGACTCTGCGCCGTCAAATACTTGCACCCACTCAAAGTGGGAGATACGGTGGTCCCTTGTCCGCCTGCAAAAGCGCGCCATCCTTACTCACCGCCTCATTTTTCAACGCCGATTCAAAGCGGTGCCTGACTCGGAATACGATTGAGTCGTTTCGGCCGGAAAAGGCAACATCGCTTTGATCGACGAAGCTCTTCTCCCAGAGCACTGTCCCTCGACAAATGATTTTCTGCCACTATCTCGCCCATCTTCACTGTCACTTGCTCCTGGATGCCGGCACAGGCGTTTTGAGCTCTTTATCACCCCCCTACGCCCGCCCTATGCATACTGACTAGGACGAGCAACAGAGCACTCGTTGTCGCAAGTGGACAGAGTTATATGTCCTCCGGATACACCATACTTGGCCCATCTCCGGCACAACTCGTGGGACAGTATCGACGGCAACACCGTGACAGCATCTTGACATTAACATACGTTGCCCCCAATGTGCTGAAGTTCCCAGGCTCTCCCCGGTCCATTTCCTCGTTTCTTTCTACCATGTCGCAGCCAGACTCGACAGACATCGAACTCAACTCACCGCTACCGCCCACTAGGCCCACGAGGCAGCCAACCCAGCACGTTCCCATAGCACCGACAGCACATGCAGATACACATCTGTTCGGGCTGAGACAGGATGCTCCCCAGAAGCCCGCATTCTACGACCCAGATGACTATGAGGCACGCCTTCCCGAGGATGCGTATGGTGAGGAGGTCGCACCGAACGCAAGGGTATGGCGGGCCTATGTCGAAGAGGCGGCGGCCTTTGATAGCGCATTGGCTGTGCAATCTCGCGACGGACTGGATGTCATGCTTGTGTTCGTACGTGAATCCTCTTTCGATCAGTGCACAACTTGATAAACCAGTCCACGCAGGCCGGTCTCTTCTCTGCGGTGGTCACATCGTTCCTCATCCAGATATCCCAGAACCTACAGGCAGACTTCTCCGAGATGTCAGCCCTACTGCTGCACGACATTGTAGTCTTGCAACTGGCGTCATCTGGATCCGCCAACATCACAGCTCCCTCTGCCAATCCTTCCCAAAAGTTTGTACCGGATACAGCCGACGTCTTGGTTAGCGGACTTTGGATCGTCAGTCTCATGGCCAGTCTGTTTGTCGCACTCGCCGCCGTGTTGGTGAAGCAAT
This sequence comes from Strobilurus orientalis, assembly GCA_019915145.1. Lineage (NCBI taxonomy): Eukaryota > Fungi > Basidiomycota > Agaricomycetes > Agaricales > Physalacriaceae > Strobilurus > Strobilurus orientalis. Next base: position 106,903 of record JAHLML010000017.1, on the reverse strand, counting down.
GGCTCCACCACTACATGACCGTCTCTTCGTGGGGATCACCTGGCCTTCGTAGCCATATTCGCCATTTCCGATTCATGGGGCTCGAAAAATGGCGCGTTACTGTGATCATCGGCACGTTGCCCATCATCATGCACGTCTCGCTCGTTCTGTTTTTCGTTGGCCTTGTCCTCTTTTTCTATCCGCTCCGCGCAGCTCTCGCTTGGACGATTGGAGTCATCACCGCGGTCATTTGCATCTCTTATCTTGTTACCAATGCCATGCCAGTTCTCTTCCCTCAGTGTCCATACCAAACGCCCTTGACCGGATTCCTTCATCGTTTGTATCGAGCATTTTACAGTCAAATGAAAAGATCGACATCCATCATCCGTGCGGTTCTGAATCGTTGCCGACGACGACGGTTCTTTTCGCCCACTGCAAATAGGTTGTCGGAACGACACACAACGCCTTGGCTCCGTCCACGCGAGACACCACAAAAATTAGAAGTGGAGGCGGTCAACGAGCATTACGACACTATTTCGGTGGATGCGCTCGATTGGCTCTACCACTCGACATCCAATTCTACACTTCGTAGTGTCGTCCTACAAGCCATCAGTGGCTTGTCGATTGAGGTACAAACGTACGCCCGGTCCAAATGGCAGGACGCACATGACATGCAAAAGGAGTGCAGCGATTTGATATGGTTCTGTCGTCGTCTCGAGCTTGACAATCAAGAGACGAAACTCGAACGACTTGTCAGCTCATCAGCCTTTCACTTGGACGAAGACAACCCGCATCGCCAGTTTCTCGGTGAATTAGCAGGTGGCTCAGGCTGGCGATATGACCGCCTTAGGGCGACCGTATTTCACGCAAGAAGCGAAATTCATGGCGCCGACTATCTTGCATCGGATAGCGACGTGATCACCCTCCGTCCCGTTGTTTGGAGAGGACTTCTCTATGGTACTACTTCCAGATACAGCAAGATGCGTCTCTCACCATCCGAGACATCGTGGCGTGACTGGCGTTATACCTCTATCCTGAATGTCGTGGTGCAGGGCATTGGAGAAGATGATCCTTCTGCTCCGTCATCAAAAATCTGCTCTCTTAAGGAGGCAATGTCAATTCGAACTCTGCAGCTCCAAGTAGCGACATGTCTCTTGCGAGTACCCTATATATCAACCTTTGACCGCGCCTCAACCTCCATTTCATCCGTCTCTTTGCGTCTTTGCCTTGCTGCTGTCAACCTGGCATGCCTACATTTCTCACAAGCCCCCAATTGTTTTTCATGCTCCGAGCATGAGTGTGATACCACGACTCGAACACATCGCTATCTTTTGTCGGACAGTCTCCTTGCCATCTCGAACTTTAATCTCCCTTCCATGGGTCAAGCTGAAGTACACGCAGCGTTGGACTCGATACTGGGCTTTCTCGAGTTATTCGTGGCAAATGTGCAGACGGATGCCATCCGAGAATGGCATGGTTCGTGCCATCTCGTCGCGCTTGAGATTTATTGCAATATTGCCGATGATATCGAGTCATTCGCCTGCCCCTTCCTTCATCAAATCTTCCAATCGAGCAGGCTTTGCGTACCCTCGACGTCAAGTTTTGGGGTGACCCAACACTACATGTCCTTGGCTTCAATTGTAGATACCGCGTTGTCAAGAGGCAACGAAGATGCATACCGACTCTGCATTCAAAACGATTGGTTGGAAACCGCCATGCACCACTGGACAATGTACGACGTACGTACCGGACGTTGCTCAGCCGGTGCTTTTTTGCGAGGATTTCCTCTGGTCGTCTCTGAAGAAGTGCGCCGAAGATTTCTTGACTACTTGCATCAGCCCCGGAAGCTCACCATCGCTTTGATGATGACCTCTCCTCAGAACTGGTCCACGTTGGCCATGTGTCCAGAGCACCCGTCCTGGATCAAGGCTCTGGCTACATGGCAGGCCCTCGAAGCCTGGAGTCACACATTGGATCGCGATGCCAACGAGTTTCCGTTGAACAACTTCTTCGACGACGACATGCTTAATGAGACGTTGTACGAAGATCTTGTCCTCTTTTCTGTAGAGACGTTAGCCCTGGGCAGAATAGTGCTAGAAGAGATAACTCGTACCAAGTCAGCAGACGCTTCAGGACGCAGTAGAGCCATCGCTATCACCGATGCAGAGCCAACCCAGTCGTAGTCATGTAGAGTTCCGTACATGTACCCACGACTGGATTTTCCGGGAAGACAGAACGAATCACGACCGCAAGTCTCACACTGCGTGAACAAGCGTGAAAAGAGTCGAATGTTGGCCATCCTCGCATATACTCGCTCTATTAGACGTTGAAGCTGTATTGGTTCACAATTCCGAAACCGAACCAGACGACAGAGAACAACGGCAATACGATTGTTGATACAAGGAGTCAGAGCAGGAGGATGTATGATACAGACGAGCAGGCACAGAGAGTCCAAGATAAGTACAGTAACACGAGCCTATCAAGTCAAGGTCAAGTCAATGCCGAACATTATTGGCACAATAGAAGGGCTCACAAATAGGGTTTTACAACTGGCCATGGAAGCAATTCTGGCGATATGAGACGTCGCTTTCGTCATGTGCGAGGAGAATATCGTAGACCTGCGATCGATGCTGTGAGTAGGGCAGGGGATGGGAAGAGGGAGAGTACCTCTTGTGGAGGGTTCAGCCCCATATCTTGAGCGCGCTTCCATCTATCGAGGCGCTGGATGCCGACGCAGGGGCCGTAGTCGTATGTCAAGTCAAATACGCGGAGGACTTGGTGTTCTGGCGTCTCTCCTTCGGCGTGAACTACAGGCAGAATTGAGTAACATATACTGAAGGACAGATTGGGAGTTGCTCACTGGGGAATACGGTCTCAACTGGCTCTTCGACGGCTGTTTTGGAAAGACGAGATTTGACTGGAGCCCTAGTTCTGCCTTTGCCTAGTAGGATATAAGCAGAGCCTAAGCAGGAGGCAGCTCAAATGCGCACCTTTCTTGGCTGCTGGCTTGACAGCCGCTTTCTCCTCTTCAAACTCGTCGATATCATCCTTGATGGGTTTGGCTTTGCCTGGAGATAATGATGTCAGTCAATCGGTCATTCCATCCAAGGAGCGCATATACACACCTTTCGCAGCTCTGGCTGGCGTCTTCTTCAGCACAGCTGGTTCGACGACCTCTATCTCGGATTCCTCGGAGGACGACGACAGATCATCCACCGACACCGACTCGATCTCCTCAGAGTCGCTCCTAGTCTTGGCAGGTGTGCGCTTAAGGGTCGCAGGAGTGTTTGTCGCCTTTGGGGTGGACTGGCTGCTCGTGCGCTTCTGGTTGGAGAAGCTGATTCTGCTCTGCTTGAGTGTGGAGGGTGAAATCGTTTTGGGCATTGTGGATGTCGGAAGGAGGGGGTTATTGAACTACTTACTCCAAGCATGGTGGACATAAGCAGCTAAAATATATAATCAAATATTTAGTCGGCATTCCTCCATTCGGCCCAGCTTCCTGTCCTTACTGTTTCGTCACCTTCCTCACTGTGCTCGTCGTCGTGGACAGCGACGGCCAGTCTACATTCATCCGAACATGCTTGGAGTTTCGACGCCGCCATCGTTGAACGGTTTTGGAGGCTATGGGGGCCCGTCATCCTCCAGATTGCCCAGCGCACCAACAGGACCTCCGGGTGGGGCGTCGCCAGGCTCCAGCAACATCGACGACGAGATTGCAACACTGAAACGAAACGCGTCTGAACAGGCGAATCTGCAGACAAAGTCCAAGCCAACACTGCAGATGGTGCGGGCGGCGAGGGCGCTGTACGACCGCGGCAAGGACCAGGAGCGGACGGGCGATCCCAAGACGGCGCTGCAGGCCATGGTCAAGATGAGCCAGATCATGTCCAACGTCTTTGCCAACGTTCCGCCCCACGAGTTCCGCGAGGCCATGAAAGACTGGCCCAGTTATGGGAATGTTGGTCATTTCGCTGTTGCGCATGATGTGTAAAATGCTGATGATGGCCCAGGATTTGACGGACGCCAAGAAACTGGTGGAAGATCTGGAGGCGAAGATACGGACCGCGGCAGAGGAGAGGTGAGCGATCCCCGGTCGTCGTCGTGGCGTGGACAGACGCTGACGATGCACAGCGAGAGCTCCGGCGTCAAGTCCATCCAGGACAGGCTCAAAGCCCTGCAAGCGAACGGTCTACAGGTCTCCTCCAAGCCGACCAAGCGAGCACCGCCACCACCCTCCCCGGCGCCCATCATCACTCCCGTGCTCACTCCGCATTCCAGTGGAAGCTCGCGCCGCATGTCCGCCCCGCCCTCTCCGCTCAAGCGATCCTTAGCGACACCTATCGAGCCATCACCGCCTCCACCGCCTCCCTCTGCTCCCTATACCCTCGCAGAATTTACCCTTCCTTCTGTGCCCGCGCGACCTCTTCCTCCGTCGTTCTCTGCACCCCATACCCTAGTACCCACAGCCACTCTCGGCGACTCGCCTCTCTCCTCACCCGCGTCCTCACCGCATATTCCGCAGCAGAACCTCACGGGTCTCTCGCCGATGCCGGAGGTAGACGACATTGACTACCAGGACGCCGAAGCTTCCTATCCATCCATCGGCCAGTTTGAGATGCAACATCCGTCTCCAAATCCGAACATCCATGTCCCGCTCGCTTCCTCCTTCGCCGCGCGCCATTTTGATCCCGTCGAACGCGCTGCCAGCGTACCGCCCGCACCATCCTATAGCTCCATGCTTCCTAGTCGGCCGACATCTCCCATGAAGCCGGTATTACAGCGGAAGCAGTCGATAATCCAAAACGGTATCGTAAAGGACGCCGCGCCCGTCGCGAAACCAAAGAGTTCGGCTTCTCCAGAGGACCTCATGGCCTTTAAGAAGTCGAAATCCATCCACACCCTCTTGATCGATGTACGCACGCGCGCCGAGTTCGAGAAGGAGCACATCGAGAACCAACCCATTATCTGCATAGAGCCTATCGTGCTCAACCGTACCGGGTCAGTTATTGTCGCGTTCCCTTTGTACCCTTTGACTCACAAACCTCCAGACTCACAGCAGAGGCTCTGGAGAATGCTCTGGAGCTCAACCCGAAAACCGAATTGGCTCTGTTCCAGAACCGTCACATATTCGAGTATGTTGTGATCTATGACCAAAATTCCATCACACCGTCCCACACCATGAAGACGCTCATGGATGCCATCTTTGTTAACTCGGTTCACGGGAAGCTGCTTAAACATCCACCGATGCTGTTGGTCGGAGGATTGGACGCTTGCAAGGCCAAATTTGGAGACGAATTCGTTGTCAAAGAGGCTAACAAGTCCTTCTCTTCGACTTCTTCGACTATGGGTACGCCGTCGCCACGCCCGCTGCCAATGGAGTCATTCAAAGTGCCCGATTCTGGCGCAATGCCCAATGGGGTGATGTCTCCTACCATCTTGCCTAGCGGGATGGCATCGACCACCAATGGCATCATGCCACACACAAATGGAGTCTCGAATGGACCCATGTCGCCCACCTTTGCGTCGCAGCCCATGGATCCGACCCAACTTTGGAATCCCCCGGCCAGGTCCCGCGCAGACACGAGTCCGAACTCGACGCCGTCTTACAACCATCGCACCACCTTCTCTGTAGATCAGGGCTCAAACCACATAAGGTCAATCACCTCCACCATCACAAGCCCAACATTGACACTGACGGATCACGATCTTTCAGAGCACCAGCGGAAACCAATTACACTGGGCGATTACAGCAGAAAGATGCAGGTTTGGGACGTCGTCCGGCGTTGTCGCGCCCACCAACGTCTGCTGGGCCGTCGTCCTTCGCATACCCTACGAATGGTATCAACTACCCCCCGCCCGTGAACGTGAACGCGCGTATGTCCCCTGCAACCACCGGCACGGAAATCGCATCGCCTGCCCCGGTATCTCTCAGCAACTCCCTCACTCGGAGACGAAGCGACTACATCGAGCAGCCGTCTTATCCTGGTGCTGTATCCCCCTCTGGGCCTGTGAGCTATCCAACTCCGGCGGGCAACTCGGTAGCGATCGCGCGTCCGCCGCCTGCTGCCGTGCCCGGCACCGATACCCGTCCGCGACAGATGAGCTTGGCGTCGACCACAAGCGGGCCCCCGGCGATCCCGCCCAAGCCGCAATTCACTGCGCCGAAAAATGTGATACCGTATTGGAGCGACGTGGAGATTGGGATGACGGGGCTGCGGAACATGGGAAATACGTGTTATATGAACTCGGCGGTGCAGTGTTTGAGTGCGACGATACCGTTTGCGAGGTTCTTCACTGGTGCGTATCCAGAACCTTCTTGGGAGAAAGGACACTGACATAGACTAGATGGTCGATGGCGGAATGAGGTGAACAAGTACGCGTTGCGGCCGGGGTCAAGCAAGGCGTCGAAGGAGTTTTTGGATGGGAAGACAAGTTTCCTGTTCTCGAACACGCTGCGTACGCTCTGGGGATCTGAACTGCCATATATCGTGCCCAACGACATCTGGGTAAGTTTCAGACCACACACTCTTTCGAGGACGTGTTTAACCTCAACCCCAGGGACATATGGCCACTCAATATGATGGGTTCAATAACAAACGACAGCATGACGCTGGCGAGTGGATGGGCAACCTGCTCGCCTTGCTCAGTGTCGAGCTCAATCGTGTGACGGATCCTGACGACGGCAGCCGGCCAGATGAGTGGTTCTTGGACCTCGCGACACGCCCGCCTGCGGAGTCAAACTACAAGGCCTGGGAGAAAGAGCTGATGAAGGAGAATAGCATCGTGTTCGATTGCTTTGGGAGTTTGACGAGAACTATGCGGCAGTGCCAGAGGTGTATGAAGGTACGTTCCATTCGTAATCTGAGACGACTGTACGGGGCTAACAAGGTGTTGATTGTAGAAGAGTCCGAGTTACTTGTCGAACACTATTCTTCCGCTCACTTTCTTGCCCAAGTACGGCTCATCAAGACTGACGCCGAGACAGTGCTTCGAGAGCATCTTCCAGACCGACGAGGATATGAAAGGGACAAACAAGTGGTACGACTCCTGCAGATCTTGTCATCGGTATCGAGCTCACCTCTTCTTTCCAGGTTATGTCCCGTCTGCAAGTCCCTCCAGGATGCCAAGGCCACGACCCGTCTTTCTCATGCCCCGCCCGTCCTACTGCTACAGCTCAGCCGTTACGAAGACTCATCGAATGGAAAGAAGAAGAACATGGCTGACTTCCCTTTGCGGGATCTCGACATCTCGGAGTGGATGGTCACGCAGGATCCGGAGGTCGGTGGGCCCTCTTCGGACGACGCCCGCGCGCAGCGACCGCCATATCGATACGACTTGTACGCCGTCGTCAATCACGACGGTCAGACCATCGACAGTGGCCATTGTAGGTCGTTCATACTCGTTCCTTGTATCGAGTTCTGATTATCATCCTCAGATACCTCGATGATCCTATCCGGTGGGCGCTGGAAAGAGTGCAACGACAGTATCATTCGGAACGTTGCGAATTCGGAGGTCATCGTATGTCCACTCTGCAGCTCCTTTTTTTCTTCGGCACTCTCTGATCCTCGCCTTCTAGACACCGAAAGCATACATTCTCTGCTACAAGAGAAAGAAGACATAATAGAAGATCCTGTATTCTCAGCGCGTTTCTCTCACTCATTATCTTTATCGCTTTTTTGAATCTATCGCTGCATCATGCTATTACTTATATTTGTATTCCTACATTGCATTACATATACATTTTGGATTGGATTGGATGTTTCATAATACGCATAGCAAGTACTGTAGTCCTGGCGAAGGACTGGGCTCAGCCGTCTGTACGAGGAAGGGTGGAGGTGTTGGTTCGGAATCTCTCAATTCGAAGCTGCTGTTTGATGATGGTCTTGACAGGTACCTGTTATCTTTGAGGCTCGAGCGTTGCTAGGCTCAAAGGCCTTCATTGTTGCTTGACGGAATTTATGATGTGCCAAGATGACGACGGCAACGGTCCTTCGAGACGCGAACAATGACCAGGACTGAAGCTATGCCGACGCTAACCGAGATTGGGAGGTCTTGTATTTCATTCCGTTAAGTTATTGTTCTTACTCATGTATATAAGAGACAGAGTGTCGGTTGCCTCTCCTCAGAACTATCACCAACAACCAACCCAGCCACTCAATCTACAGCTACACATACCCCCATTTTCTCTGAGAAGGACATGGACAACGACGTAGGTCGCTTCATCGACTCAGATAGCATTGTCGCCTACAACTTCCCTTTAGATCGCTAATTCCCTGATGACCTTGAGCCCTTCTGAGCTCAATATTCGTGGCCGCCCCGTTGACCTGGAAAGTCTTGTCCAGCTCTACGATATCATCATGAGAGCCCCAATCATTGGTCGTGCTTTTACGGATGTCCAAATCGCTTACGATCCTATCATGGACTCGGACATCAATGTTTCTGAGGAGGTCAAGTCTCAATTGCGCTTGATGCCGCGAGGCTCCCGTCCTCCCTCGGTCGTCTCCTGCTATCCCCACCTTCCGACAATCCTGGCGTGCATGCCGAACCTCGAAGACATTCTGTTACAAGGGTTGGACTGTGTCCCCACCGTCATGCCCAAGTCTGCCGCGTTCATACATGCGCTGGGATCGTGTACGCGTCTTTCTACCCTCAGCTTGACAGATTGCCACTTGGGTTTCTCGGACCTCTTGGTCGTTCTCCATTCCGTGTCGACTACATTGCGAGATCTCACGCTCGCGCGGATGTACATCCCGGAGCTAGAGCAGATTGCTCGGAAGGAGACCAGGACCAGACGGTCCACATCCTTCCGCCAACTCCAGCTACTCGTCGGATGCATGGAGGAGAGTTTCGAGGGAGGGGCACGTCCCAACAACGCGTCTTATCTCAACCTGGAGATATTGGAGCTGTTCATGGAGACCCCGAGCGACTATCTTCTCTGCGACTTCTTGTCAGCTTCCGCCGATATCTCTCCTCTTAGCTGTGTCGAGAAACTCAAACTCGATGCGATGATTCCAGTCAAATACATGAACACGTCCAGGCGTCTTGATAAGATGCTCAGCCAGAGTCGACTATCGCTCCAGACGCTTGAGCTGGGAGGAACGCGGGAGATGGTAGCTGACATCGACGACGATGACGGCGAGCCTAGCGGCCTTCGCCCAGGTCTTTTACACGACCTCTCAACCGTCTCGTCCCTCGAACTCTCACTATATCTGGAGTATATGATCTTGGATCCTGACGTACTCGAATGGTTAGCACGTAGTCTCGATTCCCTGCCACCGACCTCCAAACTTCGGAATGTCACTATCACCGTTACCTTCTCCTTTGGCGTCGGGGAAGAGAATATACCCACAACGCTTGAGGATGCTCAGAGCATGGCTGGAGAGGAGAATGAAGCCGCCTGGAGGAGGCTCGACCAGGCCCTTTCTCGTGGCAACCTGGGGCTAGGTTCCGTGTCGTTGAAGTTCAAGAGGTCAGCGGGGGACTACCGGGCTCCTGGTTCTGGAGGCTCTGAGGTAGATGATTTTGACATGGAGGAAAGTGTCGACGACGAGCCTAAGAATGTATCTGGGGACTCATCTTTCACTTCAGAAGAGTGCAGTATTCTGGGCGGATGGCTGGGGAATATCTGCCTACCTTACACAGGCAGACGATATCCCTTGTTTACTGTCAATGCATGAAGCCAACATGAAGCGATTTGATAGCTAGGAATCCATGACTGTGTTTGAATACTAGTCGGTGTAGTGTATCATGTATACTGCTACGTTGACAAACCTTGTGGCCGCGTCAGGGTATGGAACTGTGTTCATCTTCCGAACGGCGGGTCCGACTCATCCGTCCTTGAGATTCCCAGGGCCAATGATTCAATGAGTATTTGGTACAATGCAGCCAAAGATTCTAATTTCCGTCTGGACTCAGTCTCAGAGACTCTACTAATTCACGATCGTCGATCGTCGATCGAGTCAAATCTAGATCTTCCAACTCAAGAATCAAGTCACAAAAGGGAAGACTCGCAAGTTGCTACAATGCGAGTCTGCGACTCTGCGTCGTGCTTCTCAAGAGTCAAAACTATGAATTTATCTTAGGGTGGCGCAGTAAACCCTAGGTTTTGATACACCTAGGGTTTACTGCGGTTATTAACAGTATTGATACGGTATCGAAACCCCCACCGGTCGGGAGGTAGGTTTCGATACCCGCACGTGATGGATTCACGTGCTGTCTGCAGCACCGCGGGGCAAGCGGGAGATGGGCGGGATCGAGGCGGGAGGGCGGCGCGCCCGTCACGTGGAGCGAGCACGTGTCGGTACCGAAACCGTTAGTAACGGTTTCGAAACCAGGGCAAAAATCGGGGTCGGTATCGATACCGTTACTAACACCCCCCGGAGGTTTACTGCGCCACCCTAATTTATCTTGTGCGGCGGACGGAGTAAAAACGAAGTAGCCCACCGGGAGGGTCGAACTCCCAGCCTTCAGATGCCTCAATAGACGTTTCACCCGCTCCTAAGAGTCTGACGCTCTATCCGATTGAGCTAGGCGGGCGACAGAACCCGTGACTACCTGATAGTGATTATCACGGGGCTTTTCTGAGCAGTAGACCACCTCCAGAATGTGCTTTCGACACGTATTCGTTACCTTCTCGTGTCTACGTCTCTCAATCTGCCAGTATGTACACAGTGATGTTGCCGAGAGGGTCGATTAATTCAACTAATCACCTCGCCAGTAGTGCGTCAACTTGTGTACAGATTGCACGAGGTCCGGCTGTGGCTCAGGCATATGCATCCAGCCCGGCTTATATCGACTGCGCAACTCGTAGCCAAGGGGTAGAAGCTCATCGTAGAGGTCTACCCAGTGCCGTTCATGATCCTGTATTTTAGGTAGCGGAACGTACAACGACAATGTAAGATGGACGATCGGAATGAGCTATCTATTGTGGCGAGGTGCTGACTTTTGACCCGCGTAGCCAAGGCCTGCATGATCCGGATCCGAGAACGAACAATCAGAGCACAGGCCTTTGTGGCTCTCTCCGGTTTGAATCGGTATGAGAATCCTCGAATGAAGGATCGTTATTGTCTACGGAGGAAATTGCCTTGGCGCAGACGTTTGGGACCCGGAGTCATCTCGGAAACACCATACCGAACGATTCTTAGTCGGCAAGTACTAGAGAGGCAACGGAAACAAGCTGGGGTGCGGGACATGGTTGGGAAGTAGGAGTAGTCTTGGAACGGCGATGAAGAATTGTCGTGCATCACGGTGCATGTAAGTAGGAGCAGATAGCCTATATGCTAAACTTGAGGAGTTAAGGTTATTGTTAGATAGCAATGAGTAGCAATGAGAGCTGGAGCGTGTGCAGGAGCGGGAAATGGACCAGGGGTAGGAGCGGCATCGGCAGCGGGGGGCCACAATAGGAGAGTAGGCCAATTCTGATTGTGACACGTACGGTACGTCGCGCTCCGTGTATGAGCGTGTATGTAACATCGCGGTTCCGATCCGGCTTGCGTAGAGCATGCATATGGGCGCTGTCCGTCGCTACACGTCGGAGCATATTACCATTAGTGAATAGTCTCCCGTAGGCAGACTCGATCAAAGCTGACACTTTAATTAGTGAACATATGAAACTGACAAATGTCGACGCGCGCACAGCAAATTCCTGGCCATGTCGGTCGGGCCTCAAGACCAGAGCTTTTCCTCCTTGGCAGTGCGTGGCCCAGGTTGAGTCAGAGTACCACCTATTCTTCGCGGGCGCGGCTGATCGCTTCTGCCGTCCTTGCGTTCGCGGCTGCAGGGATATCGGCGTTGTTTCCCTCGTCCGTCGTCTCTCCAGCATCTTTTTTCAGCTTAAGTGCGACGTTCCCTGAACCCTGTTTTCTTTCTCCCTCCTCCGCGTCCTCCCCGCGTTGTGTTCGTGTCCCCTGTGAATCTCATCTGCTTGCTTGCCATCGACACTGCCGACTCGCCCAACCTCCAACCTGTCGTCATTGTGGTACACAAGTTTGCTCGCCAACTCTTCTGTCTTGCGACGCGTTTCGATTGGAGCGGAACAGCCATGAAGGTTTGAAGCAAGACGCTAGATCAACGATCGATCAACGTACTGTAGATCAACTTGACGCGTCACAGGCACACGGGTACCACAATAATCAGCGCTCAGCTCCCGCCACCACTTGACAGTAGCTCGCCATGAGTTCAACATGTCTCAATCCGCCAATTCAATTGACCGGACCACAACCACTAAGTCCTACTACTCTATTACGAATTCAGCCACGGATGCGCAGAAAGCTCACATGCGGTAGGGCGAGCATTGCGAGGAGATAGCATCAATGCAAGGAATTCTTTGAGGTCGGCATCAAGCTTCTTGAATTTTGATGGGTAAAGCTCTGGCACCGTATTCCTCTGGATTTCTTCTGTGAGTTGTTGCCTCCCATTCGCAAATCTCGTACTGACCTGATACATAGAAACTTCCTGCAAATCCGCATCCGTCCACGGTGCGGTTTTCACATAATACAATGCCATTCCAAGCGACCAAACGTCTGCCTGCATTGACCAGACCTGCGGAACTGTGCAAGCTTCTGGCGGTAGGTACAAGGGTGTCCCAACAAATTTGGAAGTCGAAAGGGCAGTCGCTAACAGCTGGTTAGAAGTGTTGAAGAAACTCGCAGAGGACTTTACCATCGGTGTCTCGTATTGTGAGTGTCACGAATCGCCTCTATTTTGCTCCCTCCATCACGTGCTCCCCACTCCCGACATCGACACATTCTTCCATCTCTTCATTCACCTCGGCCTGGGCCTAGCCCACACTCCCCTGTCATCCATCGTCTTGGCATTGCCTAGACCTGTCCATCAGTGGTCTGGTGACCACCTGGGTCCACTCCGGACCGGCTATTGTTCTCACTCCGGCCCGCCTATTGTCTCGCCACATTGGGCCTTTCTATTGTCCTCCTCTTATTGTTTTATTGTTCTCCTTTCGGATACATAGCCACGGACTCTGTATATATATAGTAGCTCCCTCTCCCCTAGTTTCCTCAGTTTGTCAACTTCGTCTACTCACTGTTTGGTCGCCCCCTGCACTGTAGTAGCATTGCTCTCTCACCGCTATCATCTATCTTATCCTCCCTGCTCTCTATCTCGTCCCTGTCTTGTGTGACCTGGGTGGTTGTTTGGTTACGCCTGACACTGCCTTTGACACTTTGACAAACTCCTCTACACCCACCTCACACCCTCGCTCGTCGCATGCCCGCCGACCGTACAACCCCTGAACCTCCATCTGATTCCCAACCTCGCCCTACTCGCCTTACCTTCAAGAAGACTTCGGTCACTACACCCCGTACGTTAACACACCGCGAAGCTCTCTTTCACAATCTACCGGTTGCTATTAGGGCTCGTCATCGCGGAGATTACCGCAGCTTCTGGCGTGACACCGATACCGGTCCACGCACTCGTACCCCTCCACCATCGCTCGCTACACAGCAGACCAAGCGCCGCCTACACCACCTGCCGGCGCCTACCTTCATCAAGGGAAATACTATCTCTTCGACGAAGACTACACCCCCCAAGAAATCTTCTACGAATCAGAAGACGAAGAAGGCTACCCCGCATCTTGGCACTACATCGTCGCTGACGGAGACAAGTACTACCTTGAACCACACGAACACAAGGAAGCCCAAAGGCGTTTAGAAGAGCGCAATCGAGCTGAGTTACAGCCATCCACCCAGACACCAAGCTCACCAGTACCTTCCCCCTCAGCTCCTCCTGCTCCACCGTCTCCTGTTACACCAGAACAGGCCTACTCTAGCCCTGCCCCTGTTTCCCCAGTTTTACCCCTTGTCCAGGACAATCCATCGCCTACACCCCAGTCTCCTGCCCTAGATCTTGATCCCCCTGAACCATCAGAACCACCGTCTCCCCCGTCTTCTCCTCCCAATCCCTCTAGATCTCCGTCTCCATCTCTTCCAGTTCCTCCTGTTCCTTCTATCATGTCTATCCCCAGTGAACGTGGAGCCAAGCTCGACGACTTCGTCGGCGATCGCGCCACATCTACCACATGGCTGGCTCAGTACCGCAATCACATGCGGCTCAATACTGCTCGCTACACCACCAATATCGAGAAGGTCTCGGTCTTCCTGTCCTACTTCAAAGGACCCCTCGCTGGCAAATGGGCTGAGCGGCGCATGAAGGAGTATGACGATGATCAGGCCGATGCCGACATTGCCGACGCAGATAAACGTTGGACTACCGAGGCATCCATCATCGACAGGTTCAAATTGGACTATGCGGCTATTGACCCTACCACTGCCGCTCGCACTGCCATCGAGAACATCCGCCAAGAAAAAGACTTAGCCAGCATTGATAAGTTCATCACGACCTTTGATGGATACGCTGACGACTCCGAGTTTGATGACAGTTCGCTCCTCTACTTCTTCAAGCGAGGATTGAACCCCAGTCTCTTGGATCGTATCTCCATGTCCTACCCCATCCCTGACACTCTCGATAAATTCAAGACTCGCGCTGTTGAAATGCAGCATGCCTTTGAAGCCCGCAAGGCCGAAAAGGCTAATTGGACGCAGCGCACTCATTCTTCGCCCAGCAACTACGCGCCCCGGGCCCAGCCTCAGCGTACTTCTGCCCCTGCTCAGGATATGGGAGTTCCCATGGATGTTGATGCATCCCGCGGCTCAGGTGCATCGTCGAACTACCCTCCTTTGACTAGACTGACACCTATCGAGCGCGAGATCCTTCGCAAGAAGGGTGCTTGCTTCAGATGTCGTGGCCCAGGACATATATCCGCAAACTGCCCCAACCGGTCTGGTCCAAGTGCTCCAGTCCCAAGCCGCACCATCCGTGCCGCCAATACCTCTGCCGCACCTGCGGCTGTTCCCACTTCCTCTTCCGACACTGCTCCCGCATCGTCTGCCGATGCCATTCAACAAATTAGCAACGCGGCTAACCTGCTCCGTGGTCTCCAGGGAGATGATAAAGCGCAGGCCTTGGCCTTCTTGAAGGATGTTGCTGGTCTGGATTTTTAGAGCGCTCCCCTACCCCGACGTTAGGAGGAGTTGTACAACAATCTGTTACAAATTTTACCAATCGATTCTCTGTGTTATCAACCCTTTGTGAGCGTATTCATCCCAAAGAACTTCGAATGTCGGCAGTCACCCAGAACCGACAGACACCCTCGATCACACTGGAACTTGAATTCATTGGCAAAATCACTGGCAGAAAAATCGTCGCACAAGCTCTAATTGATAGCGGCGCTGAAGGTATCATTATCAACGCCCGCTATGCAAACCAGCATCATTTTACCCTCATTCCCCTTTCCTCCCCTTTCCCTGTTCGCAATGTTGACGGCACCGAGAACGTCATGGGCTGGGTTCGACACTATACCACTCAGCGCGTTCGGATCTACAGCCGAGATGGTCACTCCTATCATGAAGAGCTAATCGAGCTGTACGTCACAGACATTGGTGATCACGACGTCATTCTCGGCACCGACTGGCTCGACGAACACAACCCAGAAATAGATTGGGCTGGTGTTCAGGTGGATTTCACTCGATGCCCCGACTCTTGTATCCTCAAGAACCCACCAGTGACTGACGTACGTGCTCACGCTAAACGTATTCCCATCCCCACTAAACGCTCTCCCCACGACCCTCGTCTTCATCATCGAGACTACCAAGTTCAATGGAAGGATCGCGCAGGCAACCTCCGGCCTGTTCCAGTCCAGCGTACAGCCGGACAACGCCGAAGCATCCGACCCCGAGTGTACAATCGGGTTCAAATCCCTGTTGTCCTATTCACCGAGGACGACGATGAAGAAGAAGAGGTCCCAAGAGAATGGGAAGAGCAGATGTATACTGAAGTGTTCCGGGATGATTATCCCCGTCCGGTGCGAGATCCACAACCTTCTGACGGTCCCTCTATTCAAATTCGCGCTGGATTTAGCAAGGCGCAGGAACTTGCTGAAGCTAGCCAAAAGCCTAAGGACACTCGTCCCCTCGCTGAGCGTATTCCCTCTCAGTATCATGCGTACCTCACTGTCTTTGACAAGCACACGTCGGACCGACTTCCCCAACATAGCCCTTGGGATCACGCTATCGATCTCAAACCCGGTTTTCAACCCAAACCATGCAAAACCTACCCATTGTCCCCAACCGAGCAAGCGGAGCTCGACGCATTTCTTGATGAAAACTTGGCCAAAGGGTACATACGTCCCTCTAAGTCTCCCATGGCGAGTCCCTTCTTCTTCGTTAAAAAGAAAGACGGAAAACTACGCCCTGTCCAGGATTATCGCGAACTCAACAAAGGCACTATCAAGAACGAGTATCCACTCCCGCTCATTGGAGAGTTAGTCGATAAACTCAAGGGCGCTCGCTACTTTTCAAAGGTAGATCTTCGTCAGGGCTACAACAACTGCCGACTCAAGGACGGAGACAAGTGGAAAGGCGCGTTCAAAACCAACCGCGGCCTGTTTGAACCATTGGTGATGTTCTTTGGTCTTATGAATTCCCCTGCCACGTTTCAAGCAATGATGAATACCATTCTCAAGGACCTCATTGACTCTGGCAAAGTCGTCGTATATATGGACGACATCCTAATCTTCACCGAGACCCTAGAGGAACACCGCAAGGTTGTCCTACAAGTTCTTCAGCGCTTGAAGGAGCATGATCTCTATGCTAAGCCTGAGAAATGCACCTTTGAAGCTGAGTCAATCGAATTCCTTGGACTCATCATCTCTCACAATGAACTTCGCATGGACCCAGTCAAGGTGGACGGCGTCGCCAAGTGGCCGTTACCTCGGAATGTCAAGGACGTGCAGTCATTCCTCGGCTTTGGGAACTTCTACCGCCGCTTCATCGAAGGGTTCTCCAAAGTCGCACGCCCCTTGTTCGATCTGACTAAGAAAGACGAGCCATGGATCTGGAAACCGGAGTGTCAAGAGGCCTTCGAGGCACTTAAAGATGCGTTCACATCGTCCCCCGTTCTCATCATGCCCAACCCTGATAAGCCCTATCGGGTGGAAGTAGATGCTTCCGACTATGCCACAGGCGGAATCCTGTCCCAGACGGGAGACGACGACCAATGGCATCCTGTTGCCTACATCTCTAAGTCTCTCTCTGAACCTCAACGCAATTATGACATTCATGACAAGGAACTTCTCGCTATCATCCGCGCTCTGGAAGCCTGGCGCCAATACCTTGAAGGTTCGGCACATCCGGTTGACGTTCTCACCGATCACAAGAACCTCGAATACTTTGCCAACTCGCAAAAGCTCAGCCGACGACAGGCTCGTTGGGCACTATTCCTCACTCGCTTCGACTTCACTCTCACTCATAAACCTGGTACCCAGAACCGTAGCGACCCACTCTCCCGCCGTGCGGATCACAAAGAGGGGGTCGATGACGACAACACTGATAGGGTGCTCCTTGATCCGAAGTTCTTCCGGATCCGCGCCACTCGGCCTGGAGAAGTTGCAGCCGTTGGAGATGCTGACCTGCGACGACGCATTCGGGAATGTCCAAACAAGGACGCTGAAGTCCGTGGTGCGTTAGAAGTCATCCTTCGTAATGGTCCCCGTTCGCTGGTCAAGAATCTACAGGAATGGAATTACGAAGATGGACTAGTCCTTTTTCGAGGCAAGGTCTATGTTCCCGACGACCTGCAGTTACGTCGAGACATTGTCAAGATGCACCACGATTCCCTCGGCCCTGGACACCCTGGACGCTTCAAGACTTATGAACTTCTCAGCCGAGAGTTCTGGTGGCCAGGCATGTCTGTCTTTGTCCGCGACTATGTTGATGGCTGCGCTACTTGTCAGATGACGAAGCCCAGGAATCATCCGGCACATGTCCCTCTTATACCAAATGAGGTTCCTGAGCGTCCCTTTGGGACCATCACCACCGACTTTATCACAGATCTACCCGAGTGCGATGGGTACAATGCGATCCATTGCGTTGTCGACCGTTTCACCAAGACGGTAATTGTATCCCCGTGCCACAAGACTATTGATGCAGATGGCACCGTTGACATCCTGGTAAACGGTGTTTATCGACGCTATGGTCTCTGGGACAAGATGATTTCCGACCGCGGTCCCCAGTTTGCAAGCAAGGTTATGCAAGCTGTCCACGCTAAGCTAGGAATCACCTCCGCGCTTAGTACAGCTTACCATCCCCAGACAGATGGCGAAACCGAACGCTATAATCAGGAACTCGAACAGTACCTCCGCGTTTTTTGCAATTACCGACAGGACGACTGGGTCAAATACCTTCCCTTTGCGGAATTCTCCCACAATAGTCGTATTCACTCTGCTACGGGCAAGTCTCCCTTCGAACTCCTTCATGGTTTCCAACCCCGCTTATACCCTTCTCTCAATCCCACGTCTAATATCCCTACTGTTGAGGAACGCCTAACCAATCTGGAACGACTTCGCGAGGAGGTTAAGGCTAGCCTCACTACCGCTGCAGAGATCATGAAGCGGAACAACGGAGATGTCACCAAGAAGGGCATTACGTTCAAGGTTGGCGACAAGGTGTTGCTTGATGGAAAGAACCTCAAAACAACGCGACCCAAAGCTAAGCTCTCAGACAAACATCATGGACCTTTCGAAGTCACTGACGTACTTGGACCAGTCAACTACCGTCTCAAACTTCCTCCCACTTGGCGTATACACCCTGTCTTCCACGCCGCCCTCCTCCTTCCCTTTGTGGAAACCAAGGCCCATGGGCCCAATTTCCCATCCAATCCGCCAGACCTCATTGACGACAAGGAGGAGTTCGATGTTGAAGCCATACTCGACTCCCGTGCAACACGAAACAAACGCGGAATTCAGTATCTGGTGAAATGGCTAGACTACCCTTCATCGGAGAACACCTGGGAGCCCAGTTCCAGCCTCACAAAGGCCCTCCCATTGATCGAGGAATTCCATCGTACGCATCCCACGGCTTACTCCAAACCTCGTCCCCACCTTCGCACTCTCGGTGTCAGCGTTAACGACATCTGGGTCGGGACTTCCGCGCTCCAGGCGCAAGCGCGTCCTAAAGAGGGGGTATTGTCACGAATCGCCTCTATTTTGCTCCCTCCATCACGTGCTCCCCACTCCCGACATCGACACATTCTTCCATCTCTTCATTCACCTCGGCCTGGGCCTAGCCCACACTCCCCTGTCATCCATCGTCTTGGCATTGCCTAGACCTGTCCATCAGTGGTCTGGTGACCACCTGGGTCCACTCCGGACCGGCTATTGTTCTCACTCCGGCCCGCCTATTGTCTCGCCACATTGGGCCTTTCTATTGTCCTCCTCTTATTGTTTTATTGTTCTCCTTTCGGATACATAGCCACGGACTCTGTATATATATAGTAGCTCCCTCTCCCCTAGTTTCCTCAGTTTGTCAACTTCGTCTACTCACTGTTCGGTCGCCCCCTGCACTGTAGTAGCATTGCTCTCTCACCGCTATCATCTATCTTATCCTCCCTGCTCTCTATCTCGTCCCTGTCTTGTGTGACCTGGGTGGTTGTTTGGTTACGCCTGACACTGCCTTTGACAGTGAGGCCAAAATCAATGATTCTGACATTGAACTCGGCGTCAAGGATGATGTTTTGCGGTTTGATGTCGCGATGTATCAGGTGCATTGTGGCGAGATGACTGAGACCCTCTAGCGCTTGCCGAGCAACTTTCTGCACTATACGCTTGGTGAACATGGGCCCAGTCCAGTCATCCAACGGACAGCCATGTATATACTCCATTGCAATTCCAAGCAGGATTGGTTGTCCATTCTCATCAAAATGACTCCCTGTTACCAATGTTAGATGGCATGAAGAAATGCTCTGAACATCCTTACAGGTGCCAAAGTACATGGGAAAACGTTCATGAGTTTGGAGCATCTCATTGAATTCCGCTTCCTGTCGGAACTCGTACACAAGTTCCGGGCGATCTCGAGGAATCTTGATAGTTTTGACAACACATAGCTTATCCTCCTTTATAGAGCTGTTGTGCCCCATTGCCAAATGGACTGTGCCAAATGAGCCTGAGCTTATCTGTTGGCCAAATACGAGATGATTGCCTGCATGAAATCGTTAAGTGGAGACTATCTAATAGCCCTACGGAACACACCTGTAGCTAGCTTTACGAGCCACCGTAGTGACACAGGAAAGTGCACTTCCAAGTTGGCCTTGATTTCTGACGGAGGTTGGCGGCCCCTCAAGCGTGGTTCAACGTGGTGCAGAAGTGAATCAGAAAACAGAGTGTACCTCTTCTGCAGCACAAGGGATCGTCGAGCCTTACTTGCTTCCGATTGGATCCTGATGGAGATGAACACGGTGAGTACGACTGCACAACTTGATGCTGGCCGCTACAGGATAGATATCCGCGACAATCCCCCCCTTGAACACCGGATATTTGACACTCACACAAGTCCACGAGTAGCAGCTTCAAGCACTTCGATGAGGTTCACAAGATGTGGCGCTTTGTAGATAGTGTGATCCCTCTGAAGGACAGCAGCGCGGGTGTACAGACTAAGTATCGGCCTGATTGAGATGTTATGTACAATGGCATACGAAAAGAAGCCCTTACCTGAAAACGTCTTTGCGGAAGTAGTCAACTATATCTGGGTCAGCTTCGGCTTGCAGAAGATTGGTCAATTTTGCAGTATGGCGGTGATATGCATGATGGAATTACATGGCTAGAAAGCCCATATTTTGCGATTTCTATATAGCCTATGTCCACAATATGCAGCAAGCCAAGAACAGATCGAGCTACTTAAAGACAACACGGAGCCGCTTTCTAGGACAAGGAAAGCGCTCCTAGCATGGAACATCAGACCGTAATAGGTCATCCAGGGCTGAATATCCCCACTCAAGTTGTCCCCTCCTTTAGGAGGAACTCAATATCTTTAAGAGCTAAGCTGCGACACACTCATTATCAGTCAAGTATAAGACACCGAGTGCAGCCGATCTACTTAACAGGCTAGACATCAGTACCCAAGACGGGAGTCCAATCGCGATGTACCGGAACCTAGCGTTCATTACCAAATACGGGCAATACAATGAATCTCGACGTGACACATAAGAATAATGCGAGATATATTCGTAACACCAGATATCCCCGCAAGAAGAACAAGCGACTTAACGGTCAAATCACAAGCTAGTGTGCTCGCCATATCATTGGTGGAAACTATCAAGTAAACTTCGGCCGACATCCACAATGCGAACGGAATGATGAATCATCATGCCAAGCCGATCGTGGTCCAAGTTCATTGTGGGTCCCGAGGGAAATAAACCCTACCATAGCAACTGGCTAAGTAACATATGCGTAACATATGTCGGTGTAATTTGAGTGGGCTCACGCCTATACAAAGCACTGGGCTAGTTAAGACAGCGTTCTAAGTCGGAACGCCAAGGCTAGGATTGCTTATCTGAAGGCGTGCAATTGTGCGTGCCGGAGCTTCACAAGTAATCTATGCAACATCTAAACAGAGAGTAAACTGGCTTATACACAGAACGAGGCTAGTCTTGTGACTTTTCTCGTGTGTGCTGATTAACGATGAAGGTCCGGACGGACCGACCAATAACCGTGTAGTAGTAATGTAGCTTACCTAGCCGTATTCGTAGCAGTATATAAGTAGGACGAAGACGGTGTAATAAGCTAGTTTAGTGCCCCGCAGTAAAAAGCCCACAAAGCGTTTATCTGTACCTAGCCGTAACTCGGGTTTTATAGCCCAATTAAGAAGTTCAATCAAAGATTGCGAACGATTCCAAGTCCCCAAGAACCCAAGTAATCAAGCAGAGTAAAGAGTCCTAAGAAGCCTAAGTGGCTAGATACCTAAGACCTAAGAACTTCGAAGACGCACAGAACCTTAGCGTTTCAGTACCCAGTAACCTTCGTGAATACGGACTTCTCCCCAGAGATACCGCACGAATCCAATTAGCAGCAATCGTCTCCCCAGAGACAACCGCCTGTAAAAAGGAAGCTTAGTTAGCCTAACTGGTGCGACGTTAAGTAGCCGATTCCGTTTCTTGTAGGCACAGTATCTGATAGACTCTGAAGACGATCGAGTTGTACTAAAGTAGAGGATTTAGTTGGGTGTTGAAGGACTCTACGCGTGATAGCTTGTTAGCAACAGTTGTCCGTCAAAGCAGACCAAACACATAAGATACCTACCTGTGAGCGTTCCCGACCTAGTCGCGCGTCTTACTGTTTAGCTCTATCTGGCTACGAACCTTTATTCGACTAAGTGCAACGCGGAGATCCTATTCGCTCATAACCCCCTTCAAACTTGCATTCGTGCATATAAAACGGACGTATAGTCCTGCTAAGCCTTAACAAGCCCGTTATCCGTGAACCAATATACGACACCTTATCTCGACCAATTCGTTTCCTACCTAAGTACAAGTAGATTTGTTGTTGGTTTAGTAGTGGTTATTTCACGCCGCTTTATCACACTGCACATCAGCGGTCGGCTTCGGCCTGTAGCTGATGCACATCTTCTTCGGCACACAGCGGCCTAGTAAACTGAGAGTAGAAATTATGGAAGGACTGAAGCATCGCAGATGCTTGGGAGCGTCGGAAAAGCACAGAAGATAGGAGAGTGACTTGAATCTTACACGAAACGGGCGTGTATATATATCCGAAGAGGCGTCAATCCGACTACTTAGGTTCTATGATCAATCCGGACAATAAGTAGCCCAAATGAAGACACACACAGCGACCATCTGTTGTTTTTACCCTGACAGTGTGGACGTTCTCAGTCGCCATAGGAAGTGGAACTACGATTGATTATGACTCGCTGAACTAGACAACAATAACTTCCTCATCGAGAACAAGGATCTAGATCTCACACCGATGCGACACTAGACAGAGACCTGGGTTTAGCGGATGCCGTCACGGCGTCTACAGTCGCCATGGCAAGTAAAATAACAAGAGCTGACGGTGAGTTGTAGACAACAATAATTCTCTCAGGAGAACAAAGGACGTGCCATGGATCAGGGAAGACGGCGAACTGAGTTCGGGAGATGCCGAACTAATTGTTCGCTTTTGGATCCGGATCATCGGGGTTTGAGTCCGTTTAAATAATACTTAGCTCCCGCCACAACGAGCAAACCATCTTGATTCCCCCCAGCATGTCTTTCCACCTACACCTTCCTGAGATCCAGGACCATGAGCTGCACTGGGTAGACTTGTATGACGAGCTCCTATCCCGTGGCTACGAGTTACGAGGTCGATATAAGCCGGGCTGGACGCCTGAGCCTGAGCCAGACTTCATGCAATCTATCAGAGAGAATCTACGGATGCCGGAGAACAATCACTCCTCGACGCCTATGGTAAGTGTTATATTTTGACTACAACGCTCTTCACTCAAACCACATAGCACGCCCATCTGACCACTGCAACGCGACTGTCCGATAGAAGAAGGGTTTTCCTACGGATCCCACCAGATCATTGCGAGATTCCCATTCTCGCCAAGCTCCACAAAACTCACTCCCCATACAATAAGACTGTTCCGCTCCTTGACACTTTGGTCATTGGCGAAACCTTGATCCTTGTCATGCCACATCTTAGGGACTTCGACAATCCGCCTTTCAAGCAACGCAGCGAGTGTGTCGATGCAATCCGCCAAATTCTTCAGGTATTGTCGGTGTTCTCAATTGTGCCTTTTTGTTAACAATGCCGAAAGGGCCTGAAATTCATGCATGACAACAAAATTGCGCACAAGTATGTCCGGATGATGTTCGTACTTGAAGTCACTCTCATCCAACTTTGCAGAGACGCTTGTTCTGGGAACATCATGATGGACGCCACAGAACTTATACCAAGCGGCTTCTCACCTGTTCATCCGTATACGAGCGACGGCGACCGAACTCCCATTACTGTCTTGAGACGATCGGCTCTGAAGAACAGGGTTCCGTATTATTTCATCGACTTTGAAACTTCGGAATATCATCCGCTAGGCCCCGAGGATCCACACACCCAAAGCTTCGGTAGAAGTGGACAGCATTTGGCACGCAATGCACCAGAACTTCCGCCTCCGGATGCCGAAGACATAGATGCATATCCTTACAACCCCTTCCGATTGGATATCTACCAGGTTGGGACAACCATCCTCAAATGGCGTTTCATAGACGTGAGTTGTATTTTTGTTGTGTCAGAAATGTCCTCATCGGTGCAGTTCTACGAAGGACTCGATTTCCTGCAGCCTCTTGCCGACAAGATGACTTTGCCGGATCCGGCGCAGCGTTGTCGGGCTGGAGAGGCGCTAGCGATGTTCGAGGATCTTGTCAAAACTTTCGAGCGCACAGATCCAGAGGCATTCTGGCGGGATCATATCCTCGAGAAACCCCACCTGGGTAGAATTCAGATGCGTGCCGATGTATGGGAGTGGCGGTGGCGCAACAGGATAGCTGTATGTAGAGGACGCTTGTTGGCATCGCTGACGTCTCCTACGTGCTGGCTGAAGGTTGGAACGTGCACTGTATTGGGCGTGATGGCTTTACGCAAGCTGACCCGTTACTGGCGAGCACATTAGACAACCTCATCGATTCCGTCGGGAACATTGGTCTGTATTCATTGACATGGATGATGTGGTGGGGAGACAGAGAAACACGGAGATAGCGACTTTCACGTCTCAACATAGATACGTACTACATCCAGTTTGCTGCCTGCTAATCCGAACTCGGTTATCGGGCTTGGTCACACTACTACTACTACTCAGCGACAGATGCCCGATTTGAGATTCTTTGCGGTCTTCCTAGCTCTTCGTCAACTCCTAGCTCTTCGTCAGAATCTGGCTCTTCCTCAATTCCGAGTCCTCAAGACCATTGAAATGGAGGAATGATTCACCGTCGGAATTCATCAAATACGAGTAAAGTTGGAGTAAAGCAATGATGTTACTCCGAACTCCCGACTCGCCAACTAGCCAATCCGACTAAGACCTCACGGAGTTCCATACAGTAAGTGAGTCTTATGTCATGTATATATAACACAAACTAGTAACACTGGCATAAACTTTGGAGTAGAAATCCCCCCATCGCGATCATACCATGGCGCCTCCCAAACTTTTCCAGCCCACGCAAATTGCTGGTCTTCAACTGCAGCACCGCGTTGTGTTGGCTCCGTTGACGCGTCTCAAAGGAACGGAAAAGACGCACGTCCCCCACGTCAACCTCATGAGAGAGTACTACACGCAACGGGGCTCCGTTCCAGGGACCTTGCTCATATCCGAGGGACTCTTCATCTCATCCAAGGCGGGCGGGTACAAGAACGTGCCAGGCCTTTGGAATGACGAGCAATTGACTGCGTGGAAAGAGGTGCTCTATGCTTCATGTTACATGCGCGTTGCTCACCTCTTGCTTTCCAGATAACAGATGGGGTGCACCAGAAGGGCAGCTTCATCATTGCACAGATGTGGGCACTTGGGCGCGCTTCCGATGTCAAGGCAGCAGAGGAAGAAGACCCCTCGATTCCACATATTTCTGCCTCGGACGTCAAGATGTCCACCATGGACAGAGCTCCGCGACCGATGACGGTCGAAGAGATCAAGGAGTTCATCCAACTTTATACACAGGCTGCTATCAATGCAGTCACGAAAGGCGGCTTCGATGGTGAGTTCCCTCTTCGCCTGTCCGATGCATACCTTGGAAGCTCCTAATCGCCTCATCAGGCGTTGAAATCCATTCCGCCAACGGCTATCTCCCTGATCAGTTCCTACAGGATGTGAGCAACAAGCGAAAAGACGACTATGGCGTGTCTATCGAGAACCGGTGTCGGTTCGTTCTCGAAGTAGCAGACTCCGTCGTCGCGGCCGTGGGCGCCGAACGAACAGGACTCCGTATCAGTCCATGGGGCGAATTCAATGGTCTGTAGTCCCTCGGCCACTCGTGTGCACTCCCGGGCTCTTTCTCAGCAGGCACACAGATATGCTCATGGATGATCCCATACCAACGTACGCGTACCTCGTGTCACAGCTCAAGAGGCGGTATCCCAATTTTGGTTACATCTCCATCGTCGAGCCCCGCGTGAGTGGCGTGGGTGCCAGTGGCGTGGATATGCGTAAAACCGCCGTCCCTGCCGAGTGGTCGAACAATTTCATCAGGAATATATGGGCGCCACGCCCTTTGATCTCTACCGGAGGTTATACGCGAGAAACCGCTATAGATATGGCAGAAAAGACGGGTGACTTGATTGGGTTCGGCAGGCAGTTCATCTCAAACGTACGTGTGCTTTGTGCTGATGCTCTTGCCGACTTTGATCTGATATCTGATTTTCAGCCTGACCTTGTTACGCGGTTGAAAGAGAACATTCCACTCGCTCGGTACAAGAGGTCGACGTTTTACCTCCCTGGGGATGAACCCAAAGGATACACCGACTACCCCTTTGCTGCGACTCAAGACCACTCACTTGCAGCCAAGCTTTGATACGGCATGGGGGACGAGTTCCAACGACCAGCCAGACGATTAGCGAACGAACCCTTTGAAGACAGTCGCTGGGTATTCGACTAACCTTCTCTTACCAATGCTGGTATCGATAGAGACGAAGATGTGTAATAGAATGAATTATATTGTGCGCCCGCCAAGTGTGCAGACGAGCGCCCCGTTGATACAGCCGGCCCTCTATGGTTAGCCCGTCCGAAACTTCTACACTCTCTGATCACTACCTTTCACCCACTCCATCTTGAGCTTCGTGTCCAGTACCCACTTTCCAAGCCCAACCGGAAAGTCCAGACCCTTCCTGGGAAGGTCCATCTCGTAAGTCCCCTCCTGCTCCGAAGGCATCTCGAATACCGGTACAAACCACGTCCAGAACAGGAATGCCTACAAATCCCTGGTTACCCCTCTGTCAAATGCAAAGGCAAAGAAGAACCTCACCTGCCCCATGTACACTTTCACCCTAACCTCCCGCCTCGCATCCACTTCCACGCCCTCGCCCTCCTTCCCCATCCCCAACTTGTACGTGACAATCTTCCCCTCCTCACTCTCACTCTCGCTCTTGCCATTCTCCACTACCCGCATCTCCGCGAACCTGCGCACCATTTTCCCTTTGTCCCAGCGCCCCTGCTTGTCGAAAATCTCATGGCCAACTCGCCCTAAACCTTTGGCAGGCTTGGAATCCGTAGGCTGTGTCACCACGTCCTTCGCATGCCCATCAAGCATGTTGAGCAGCTCTTCATCATACCGCGCAAAGCTTGCCGTCACCGCGCCCCTTAGAAGCCTAGGCGGCGGATACATACGCAGCGTCATGCTCGTGATGCGGACGCGTGCTGGTGCTGATGATGCGGGCGTCAAAGTGCGAGTGTCTGTCATGGCAAGCAGTCAGCATCGCACCATTTCACCAATAGAGGTACCATACCCAGCCATCCATCGCCCTTCCCCTCCAACAACTTGGCCCAATAATGCAGATAGCGTCTCTGACTCGGAATACTCACTCCCTGCTTCGGGTTCTCCTTCCCTGTTGGCTTCATCCGACGCGCCGTGTGCAACGCAAGAACGCGCTGGAGTGTTGCAGTAGGGTTCGACTTGTCATCTGAATCCGACGCTGCTGCATGATGGTCATTTATATTGTTTTCTACTCGCAATGGTCGGCGTACCTTTTGCAGCATCGTTGAGCGTAGGAAGCGCATCCCCGCTGGCAACGGTTGCATTCGTTTGAACCGATCCTTTCGTAGATATTGCCGACGCAGGTCTATGGGTAGACGCTAGGGACACAGGCCTTGATAGCGTAGCAGGACCCGCTGTAGAAGTCGTGTCTTCCCTAACCGCACTTCCCAAGGCAGGGCCTTGGTCCGTGGTGGGTGTCGGGTCCTCGTAATTTATCGTTGGCGGCAATTTTTCTGAGGTCGATTCCATGCGTGTCGTCGATGTCGCAGCTTCGTTGTTCGGTGGTGTTGTATTCTTTGGTGTCTCCTTGCCCTTGATACTGGGAGCGAGACTTTCGTCCTCCCCTTCCCCAGTCTTTTCTACGCGATCCGCGTCATCATCCTTTAGCGTCGGTACATCATCGATGATCTTGTCGATATCGCCTGTGGTCTTCTTGGAGATACCTGTACGAGGATCTTCGTGATTGGTGTCGTCCGAGTCGTTGGAAGAAGCCGGGGGGTCGAAGAGGAGATACGAGCACGCGACTGTACCGGAACGGCCTTTCCCAGCTAGAGACTTGTAGTCAGGTGAGATCGCCAAAGAGGTTGGGAAAAGATTATGCACCTTTACAGTGAATGACTGCCACCCTGTCCGCTCCTCCATCCAGCCAGAGCTTCATCTCTTTCGCAATCAGCGGGAGGTACGCGAGTGGGGGAGCATGGTGGTCTGGCCAGGGCCAGCGACTGTAGTAGAGACGATATGAGACAAGAAACATGCATAGATGCGAAATGAACACCCCTGACACGTCCTCCAAAGACATCATCGTCATATCCGTTCTCTCCAAGCGGACAGAGATTCCATACCCAGAAAGACGAGGCGTGGTGCGTAGAGAGAAATCTGAGGCGAAATGTCGTCAGTCAAATGGGCGGGGTGATAAGGGAGACACGCACTTGACGACGTCTGCCCTCCGATTTCTATACAAGCCCTCCAGTCCCTGTGCGGGAAAGCCCATGATTATAACACGCGGCGTGACATAGACCAAATCAAGCTCGAGCGCCGTAGTCGGGTCTGTGAAGCGCGCCTTGGCGCCAGAGACAAGGCGACGAACGTACGAGGTCATGTTGTGGTATCGATGTCTACGTCTGGTAGCCTGTGATGTTGAGGCTTTCTGGTCACAGAGCAGTGTCGTGAGCAGGTACTTGATGATGGTGGAACAGAAGCAAGATAGTAGAGTCGACTCCGCGCCATTACGATGGTGGCAGTGAAGAAAGCCCTGTGCGTCATCGAGTGGATTACCGCTTGCTACCATGTGCAGTGCGGCCCAATCAAATTTCCCCAAAAGGCGCTTCGAAATATCGCAATATTATCTGCGGATATTATGGGATCTCCAGAGCTCTATTCTCATAATAAGCTGTACTGTGTATGCAGACCAGATGCAAGCGCTTGAACGCGACAAAGAGACGCCGTCTTTCCTGATCAGGTATGTCCAAATCAAGGCATGCCTTCTTGCCTTCCTCCTGTCATTATGATTGAACCACTGAACCTCGTCATCGTCCACGGTCCCCGTCACGATTCTTCATCACCTGCGTAATGTAGGGACGTGAGGGACAACGAGGCTGACGGCAGCGAAGGAGAAAGCACCTCTCCTCTGCTAGGCTGGGTCTCTCCATGATCAACCCATTCGACGCACGACAGACGCGGTCCCGAGTCTGTCCGTTTCTGAAGACGAATTGCCACATCAGTGCCAGTTGATGGATGTTTACTGCCCTCGTTCGGAAGTTGGGTTCCCGTCGCTTCCTTTGAAAAGACTCGGATCCGTACTTCGCGACCCCCTTCTCTCCCGCAAGTGAAAGCTGAGACGGAACCAAGACCTCCGTCGTGCTTTTGAGACCGCGATTACCTGTGTACCTGTGCGTTATTCATCAACCGAATTCGCTTCTCGAGCTCGTCCTCACCCCTTCCTCGCATCCACAGCTGATCAGATGATCTTGTGGCACTCACAATGGATGCCCAGGTCGGATACATCGTCTCCATGTGACGGAAGTCGTACATCCGCAAATTGAACATCCTTTGTACAACGTACGAAGCAAGTAAAAAACACCGAGACATTGCCCCGCATGTTAGCGTCATCAGTGGTTGAACATGCATTCGTTCTCAACTCCCTCCTTCCGCCCCCGCCCCTTCACAACTCCTCGAACGCGTCTATCGCGTCGCCATCCCAAAGAACTACTTCTCTCTCCTGGATGTCTCTTCGAGTCACATCGCCGCAAGACATCGGATGGCACAGTTCCTAGTCCGAAGTACCAGGAATTCTCATGGTGGTCAAGACCTCGCAATTCCGGCGTTCCCTCATTCCGAACCAATCTTTCCACAACTTATGCCATAATCGTCGTCCTCCGTGAGGCAATAAGGGCCGCGGGAAGTGTGATTGGGGATGCTACAGGCTACATGCCTCCAACCTACACTTCGCGTCCGTTACATGTCGGAATTCTTTCCCAGTAACATACGGTATGGGCATAAGTTATCTATGTTTTCTCATCTATGTATTCAACTTGACACAGGCTATAAAATGAAGACATGTCAGTCTCCAGAAAAGACAAACCACACCTACTGTCCTCTCTATGACTCCTGCCCAAACCGCGTTCTCTCTTGACACCATGATAAGACTTGGTATAACGCTCCTCTCTCGCCCTCTTATGTACCTTCTTCCACGAACCAATAATTCAACAGAGGCTTTTTACAACCGCCTAGGACCCTTCGCGACCGCCTTGGTAGGTTTTTTTTTACTTGTACAAGGCTCTCGATTTACCGTTCATAATCTAGCAGGAAGAATCTCCTTGTTATCAGAAGCATGAAGGAGACACAAAGGAGTGCATTCGTGCAATTCTGAACTGGTACCTTCACCGATGTGACTTTAACGCGACACCGCCTCCATATGACCAGGAGTTTGAAGACCTCGTCTTCAAAGAGGTTATCTCCTACGGCTGGAACCCAGACCTGCCGGCGCTACGCCCAGCCCTGTCCGCTGGTGCCAGCATCACCAGCTACACAT
Organism: Strobilurus orientalis; assembly: GCA_019915145.1. Classification (NCBI taxonomy): domain Eukaryota; kingdom Fungi; phylum Basidiomycota; class Agaricomycetes; order Agaricales; family Physalacriaceae; genus Strobilurus; species Strobilurus orientalis. Next base: position 76,323 of record JAHLML010000017.1, on the reverse strand, counting down.
ACGGGCACCTTCCTGATCTCGCGACCAAGATCTATATTGCAATCTACACGGGCCTGGCCATAGCAGTAGACGATCTTTGCACGAAGGATGCCGAAGTCTTGCAGGCCGTGGGGGAGTTTTCTCACGTATGTCCATCATCGTGTCTTTTGGGCCATCGCAATCTCAGTTACCATCCCTAGCTGTTCTATACCAAACAGCCACAAAAGTCCGAAGTCCTCGAATATCTCGTCGCCCACGTGTTGACCACGTCCAAGTATTATTGCCCGATAGTCTCCGACATAATCGGCTGGGCCAACCTGCGCTTCATATCCGGCTGTTACCTCGAGTGTCTCGAGTCCTCTGACTCCACCACTGAGAAGCCCTCAGAGGAGTACTGCTACTACCTCCGCTATCTCTCCGGCATATCCGACGCCTACACCGTCTTCGTCTTCCCTCCCTCCGTCCCCATCCTCTCCTACAAAGACGCCATCCCCGGCATATGCGACTTTCTCAACTTCAACAACGATTTGTTCTCTTTTTACAAGGAGGAGATGGCGGGGGAGGATAATATGGTGACGTACTTGGCGCATGCGCAGGGAGAGTCGAAGATCCAGGTGCTTGCGCGGTTGGCGGAGAGGTCGGCGAAGGGATACGAAAGGGTGTTGTCACTGTTGAAGGACCAGCAGGCGCGGGAGGCTTTCTCAACCTTTGCTAGCGGGTATATTGACTACCATATTGGCTCGAAGCGGTATAGGCTTGGGGAGCTGCACCTGGCATAGTTCGTCGATACATCGACATTCACAAAACATGTCAGATTTAACTGTAAAACTATATACACAAAAAAGACAGACCCACATTCTCAAATAACAACATTTCTATATTTCGACGTGTATATTGGATCGAGTGGTCTGCCTGAAGAACTCAATTGCAATATAATGGATCGAGTGACATTGTGTGGGCTACTGGTAACTGACCTAGAGAGACTTATAGAAGCTTAGCGTCAAAAAGTATCTCATTTATGACCTTTTCTATTTCACAATTACTGGCGACGATGAGTATGTGGGCAGTGTGAGCGAATTGAAGGCGGGAATGCCTACCGCCGAATTGTGATCGCGTATTTCCAAATTGAGATATGCGCTTCTCTCTCCTTCCCTCCGTCACCAACCACGACTAGCTAGGAATCCAAGCGCGTTCCTCGCCTAGCACCATGCTCTTCAAATCCAGCAGAGTGTTATTTATACGGCCTCAACATGAGGAATGGTGCACACCCGGAACCGCTAGCAGCTCAAGAATTGAGGATAGAAGGCAACCGCCACATCGCTCCCCCCCGCAGCAGGCAAATGAGATAGCCAGGTGGCGGAAAATGTAAAGGCTTTTTGGAGAACTCCCTGGCGGAGTAGGACGGCATAGACACGGCCATTCTGCGACAACAAGGCGTCGTCTATCTGGAGAACCACCCTTGGCTTCGTTCATACTTTCCGTCTGTCGCCGACGCGCAAGGATTGTCGAGACCGTGACGTGGTATTCGGAATGTAGGCGCCCATCGTGCTGATTACCATCGATCCAGCTCAAATCTCTGAATAAAGATTTTTCTCGCGTCTCTTGGAATTTTGGCATTCGGTACATCGGCCATGAATATCGTTGACTGCATGAAGTGTCGCTCACAAGGCAGTGACATCGTCCCTTCTCCTGCATAGCCATGTCTAGGCACGCCGCGCCAAAACCCACACCCGGTAATGGCAGGGCATGACATGTCCTTCAAGTTGTCACGACGAAACGTGCCCCCCATCCTACTCTTTCCAATTCATCGAACTTTCTGTCTCGTGCCGTTCTGAATCTGTTGACCGTTGGGCTTGGAGCGTTTCGACTGTCAATCGAAATTCCTTGCCCTAGCCTTCTTCCGAACGTTTGGCACAGGGTGAAGTCAGCGATGAATGAATCATGATAGTGATCCTCGTGTCGATCCTGGCGGCGATCACTCGGTCGACGGTGATCTTAGATTCTTCACTATATCGATGCGACTTCAGTTAGAGGGTTACTACATGGCTCGACGAACAGAATGGTACGTACTTCTAGTTTACTTTGAAACACACAGAGTATTGACGGTTTGTCAGGAGCAGCCTAACGTGCACACTTCGATGATTGTCAAGTACTTGGACAGTTACATCCGGGATCCGAAGAACGTTCACTTGGACGACAAGGTCTGAACGTTGAACCAGGCTGGATCTAAGCGCTGCCTAAGCCCGCACCTTCCCGCACACAGCATGGAAGTGGTGCCTCAAGGGACGATCGACTGTTACTGTTGGGAAGCTGTGTCGAACTTCACTCGCCGTACATAGGTAGGAGCTCACAGTCTCTCGTTGTACTCTCCCTGGCTCACAACTGCCAGTATGAAGACCACCACAATGCACATTCTTTGCGGTACCCGTCACAGGCGCCAAAGATTTCCACCCATATGCCATTCTGAGGCCACTGCCATGAAGGGAACAGACTCGTCACAGGCCAGGTTCGCTTAACGCGGGTGGCATGTGTGCCAAGATATTTGCGATTATCATCTACATAGGGGCCTGTCAGAGTACGTCCTACTACGTCGCCTCAAGTCGCATTTTTTGTATAAGACGGCACGCACACTCCCCATCATGCTACCGTGCTCGCAGGTTCCCCATTTCCATCAGAGACCATGCTCGCCGCCACCGTCATCGTCGTCGCACTTCCTTATCTCGTCGCCGCAGGTGTACCCCGTGATCGTGTTGTAGAAGCACGCCTCCTCGAGACGCGTGACGACGGAACCATTCCTGCTCTCCTACGCACACCCCATGCAGCCGGGGAGCTCAACGGACTCGCAGTGCGACAGAGTACATGTGACGCTGGTTATCTGGCTTGTGATGACGGAAATGGCTGCTGTCCCGTTGGGTACGTGTCATTCGTTCAAGTTTCTGGTGCGCAGGTCTTACGTCCAGACAGTGAATACTGTGGTACGTGGAGTGGCAAGCTCGGATGCTGCCCAAACGGCAGGACGTGTGTGGCGAACAGCAACCCCTGCGATTACGTGGGGTATGATCTCTGCGCTGGGGAGGATTTCTGTTGTCGTGGGTACCCTTTCCTGTATGCCTCCGTTTGCGTGGAACTGACTCACATCATAGCCACTGGTGACACCTGCTCACGCGACAGCAGCGGAAACCCCCAATGCAGCTTTGGCTCTGGTTCATCTAGCGTAACTGCTGGCTCTGTGTCATCCAGCGTATCTGCTGGCCATGGGTCACCCAGCGTGACTGCTGGGTCCTCAGCCGGTACCAGCTTCGACTACTCGAGCTACTACTCCAGTCTCTTCGCCACCTACACCAGTTCATCAAACACTGGTCTTACGACTGGCACTGCTACGTTTACGAGCAAGTTTGCTGCGTACGTTCCTCTTTTCTTTTTTCTGCACTACTTTATAACAAGCCTCAACTGATAGTGCCACAACGACTGGGCTCGACAGTTCATTGAGTCTTTTCTCTGGGGATGACCCGACTGACTCCGACTCCGACTCATCATCCAGTGCTACCGATCTTCCAGGCCTCGGAAGTGGGAATAGTGCTCTGTCCACTAGTGTCAATTGGCTTGCCGTCATGGCGTGTGTTGCGTTTGGAGCTTTCATGACCATTGCTTGAGATGCAAAGCTGCTGCTTATACTATACGGCCTATAGTGACAGAAACCGCATGTTGCCTTACCTAGCGGTCGTGACAGTGTCGTGACGTCCCGGACGAAAGTGTTGTCTGGTAAAAGGCGGCGATTATTGACAAACCTGAATTGAGCTAGCGCAGCAATTTCGGTGTCGCGCTAAAGTGCATTCCATTCAGAGATCAGAAAGGTGATGAGTTCACAAAGCAAAAAAATTAGTAGTCTAAGTACTCGAGCACAAAAAAGAGCGTACAGCTCTAGATCTTACCCTTTGTCGCAAAAGGATAGTCATTGTACCCAAGGCTAACATCTCCGGGTATAACGAATGTACTTCTGTACAGCTGGCGGGAAGTCCAAGGTTCGATTTTTCAATCGACCTTGATTTGCCAACTTCCGATCGACGGTCACTCGATCGAGTCCCGCAAATGTCAAAAATGTATATACCTCACAGCTTTTGAGGCTCTGTGTTTGGGGTGAACTGAGCCCAAAATATGGTAGATAGAGCCATATAACCCCTTCTACCAGCTTGAAATGATATCCAGACTATGTAGATAGCGTGCGGGATGAGATGGGATGGGTGTGCGCCACCACTTCCTAATTTGGAGACCGTGGTTCGTGGCAGACAGCGTGATCCCGGATACGGTCAGGATCCCGAATCTGACGCATGCGCCACGACGACGTGAGAAGGCTTCCGAAAAGTGATCGAGACACTATGTTCTCGCTCTTTTCTTGCCCTCATAAGCTCGCTTGGCATCTCACGGAAAGGCGGAACCATTCCACTTCAATGACGCGGTCTTCGGGTACTCGCGACGACTAGGCTATCGCAGTATACAAGACGTGTTCCTTCATCTGTTCCGGCAATGAACTTGGGCAACGATGCATGGCTCTCAGTACTGTAGGCTCGATTGTTGATAGTGTGTCTACTCATGCATGACCTACATACTATCCATTCACTATCAGTGTTGCGCCCAATGCTTTTGCTCACTGTCTGGTGGGTTACCTACACTGTATTACCGTCTCACTCAATTTGACCTTAGCAATGACCTGATCCCTGTTTGAACTCGAAGATTCACCAGCGGCCATCAATGTTTGCCAGCACCAAATGCTTGCAACCACTGGCCCGCTCTAGCATCCATCAACGGGCATGTCAGGCCTAACACCCGGATATTGACAAAGTGCACAACGTGCTGGTGGCTATGGCCGATAAGTATGTGAGGTGCGCACTATTAATGGATCGCAGGAGGTCGACAGTAAGCTGGCTTCGTTCATGTTTCTTGTCAATATGGCGCCCTTTCTCTCATTAGTCTACAATCTGATGGCCTGGTATCACCTGTAGCAGCTAGAGAAGGACAAGCTCAAGAGTCAAAATGTACACCTACTTATTCAAGTACATGTCTAACGATGCGCACACTTTCTTACCTGTCATTTTTAGGTGACTTCGGTGATGATTTGGTCCGTCAGTAATCAACACCCGTTTTGTACTTGACAATGCTCTCTGCTGGCACTCCAGTCACGCGCGTCAGTGCTAACAACTGTCTTTGAGAGCAAATTCTAGCGAGACTCCACTTCTGTCAGACTGTCTGTCAGATGACTTCCCTGCGGTGGAAGAAGGTACACCCTTGATAGAGTCAGATAGACTTCAAGTTGACTTTTGTACTATAGTAGCTATCAGGAGGATACAGCATCTTTCCAGCCGTACGCTTGAATCTGTCATGGAATCTAGCAATGTTGGAAGCACCATCACTATCCGACGTGGAGATCAAGTCAAACAATGAGTAATGAGTACTTGCAGTTGTCCTCTTTATTGAGGTCACCGGTCATCTTGAACAAGCGCAATGAATGCTGCTGCGGTCACACAAGATAGAATGCTGCTGACCCTTGCCTGCACCGCACACCGCGGCCTGCGTAAGTCCCGCCGCAAACTCCATTGACATCACCCAAGTGGGTAGGCAAGAACAGTGACAGGTGGACTTCATTGTTCAACGGCGCAAGGGAATCTACACATGAGAGCCCACCAGGGTATAGTCATCGATACAGTATAGCCGATGTGAGAGATAAACATCATCCTGTGTGTCATGTCCTATCGTAAGCCACCGTTGGAGGAGAGGATCCCGACACCATGGTAGCAGAGGCTTTGCCGTGGGCTCACGCGCCTTGTAGTACAGTAGATTGGGACCACAAGTAGCAGCATTCACTCCGATTGTATCAGCACATCTGCCACTCTCCGTCTGACGACTTTTTCCGCCTCTCCACTGTCAGATACACAATTACGGTACGGATCCCTACAAGTTGAAGTTTGCCCGCGCGCAGCGTCGGCCCTCCGCCCTCGGTCTTCCAAATTAGGAAGTAGTGGCGCATGCCGACCATACCTCATCCTGCAGGCTATCTACACAAGCTGGATATAGTGTTAAGCTGATATATGGTGTTATATAGCTATATCTACCATATTTTGGGCTCAGTTCACCCCAAACACAGAGCCTCAAAAGCTGTGAGGTATATACATTTTTGACATTTGCGGGACTCGATCGAGTGACCGTCGATCGGAAGTTGGCAAATCAAGGTCGATTGAAAAATCGAACCTTGGACTTCCCGCCAGCTGTAACTTCTGTTGTACTCATTCAACATAACGTCCTCTCTCAGTCGTTCGGGAAGATCAGGCTAGCGAAAATGAGCTGATTGAGACGAGAATATGAATTGTCTGTTATTGTCAGCTCACGTTGGCGATGAACATCCTCCCAAAAGCAATGATATCACCTTTCGTATCGGCATTCTCCATCGCGGTCTCTCTGGTATACCCTCCGGCTGAAATCAAAGGCTTTGGTGCCCAGATCTCGCGAATGAAATCATTAGACCAGCCTTCGGGGATGAAGTTGCGTGTGGCTATACTTTCTTTTTGGACGAAGACGCGGGGCTCGACAACGTGGATGTACGCAAGATTGGGAAACCGCTCCTTGATCTGCGAGACAAGATACGAAAAAGTGGGTACTGGATCCTCCATGCGCATATCTTCATATGTGCCATTCAAGTTGTCAATCATAACATCATACATAGAGTATGCATGTTAAGTACCTTGAAACTCCATCCATGGACTCAAGCGGATGGCAGTGCGCTCTGCGCCAATAGCGTCAACCACTGCGTGCAGGATTTCAAGTGCGAAGCGAGCACGATTCTCAACGCTCCCGCCGTACAGATCAGTGCGTGTATTGCTCGTATCTTGGATGAACTGATCGACAAGATATCCGTTTGCACCGTGAATTTCAATGCCTGAAGGATGACGTCCTCAATCGACGCAGAGGAAAATCAAAATTCTGCCCTACCGTCGAAGCCGGCTTTGTGGACAGCATTCGTGGCTGCAACCGCGAACTGTTTGATGTATTCCCTGATCTCGGCAACGGTGAGCGCGCGCGGGGTCTCGTCCTTTCCTGTCAACTTGATTGCCGAGGGCGCAACATACGGGATAGATGAATCCTCCGCACGCGCCGCCTGGTAGTCTGAGGCCCGGCCAAGCGCCCAAAGCTGGGAAAACATGAAGCTTCCGTTGTTATGAACGGCGTCAGTTATCTACACAGCATGTTTCATTAGAACTGAGCTCGAGAACCGGACGTAATCATACCTGTTTCCAAGCGTCAATTTGCGGTTGCGACCAGATTCCTGGAATGTGGGGATAGGTTCCTGCCTTGGCATCTGTCAAGATTGCTTCAGATATGAGCAAAGTCCCCGGCGTGCTAGATCGTTGAGCGTAATGTTGTTCGACAAGTTCGGTATGCGGGACATGGTCCATCTGGCCGGCTTTCCAGCGTGTCAAAGGAGCCATGACTATGCGATGCTGAATCTGCAGCGGACCGACTTGAATTGGCTGAAAGAGCTTCGAGTAGGACGGCATCACGAAAGCGAAGTGTTGGTGAGCCAAGTAACATTTTTCAAGCAATTTATACGGATTCATCCAGGCTGTAGTCGACATCCTGGCCGGTGAATCAGTGTCATCAAGCTAGTAAGACTTGATATCGAGTTTACTTTCAAGTTACCAATCCTCGACACGAAGTGCCGGGTTTATCGGTATGTACGGACTGAATTGTGTGCTTTCGTGTGCGGTCGGAGCTGCGCGGCCCGAGTGTCTGTGGCGGTTTTATTTAATATTAACAAGTAACCTTCAACCGAGCTTCCGAATAGCCAACGCGTAATTAGGCCATACGTGATGCCAAACCTCGTCCCACATTGCCGGTGGCGTCCTTAACAAGTAAATCTCAACCGAGCTCCCGAAGAGCCAACGCGTAATTGGGCGCCGCCCGCGCGTGATGCCAAACCTTTTCATATGCATCCGCATACGAAGCCGTCCTAACGAGAATATTTTTCGCAGTATACCAAACTGTAGTAGAGTGCCGCTGACACTGCAAGCTGGGTAGATTGTCGCTGTGAATATTCATGAGAACATCATCTCGCATACCCGGCTGATTTTCCAGACGCGAAGTCTCTTCTGTCTGTCTCCCACCACCGATGCCATCAACGCAAACACGTTTGAGTACGGCTTGTCGCTACATGAAATTCAGACAGTCATTAATCATATGGATATGTAAGTATTAGATGGACTCTGCCAGTGGATCTGTTCCCGTTCAGTCTCAAGTACTAGATAACATCCATGTCCTCGCAACACTCATCCTGTTGACACTCTGGGTCGTCGTATTTATGAAAAAGAGTGTAACGAGGATCCCGAAGGTCTAAGAATTGGATGAAGATACCCTTCGACATAAAGCCCGCGAGAGCTAAGAGCTCACATCAGCACAATGTCTTCGTCATTCAAAGGTCCACCACCCACCGAGTTGCATGTCCTGGAACGTATCCCTTTTGTAGAAGGCCGAGGCCTCTTCGAATATTTCGATGAGGTGCGGCTGGGCCAAGGAAGGCGCGCTTAAAGCACATTGTCGCCAGCTTTCCCATGCATCAGCAACGTGGGCGTTGGGGAAGACGAGGCTGGCGGGGGTGTCGTCGTAGACAGGAATCCACTCTTGCATCGGGTCCACAGAAACAGGTACGCGGACGAAGCATTCCTCCCCCGTCGTTCCGACATTGGAGCAGAATAGATCATTGCCTGTGAGTACCCTGCGTTAGAAAGCAGACAAGGGATCTCTGCGTGAAGATTCACGCACAAGTAATTTTGAAGTTCTCAATCGACATAATGTTGTCGCGTGTTGTTGCTAGCACTGTAAGTTTCGTTGAACTGTTGCCAGGACGAGAAGGAGACCAGAACAACTGACTGTGTTGAAACTCGCCCCAGGTTCTCTCCGTTGCCATAAAGTATTGGTCAAGCATGAGCGCCTCTGGCACAAAATCGAAAAGGCGGTCGAAGGCTTCGTCAACGCTGGTCACCACCCCATCTCCAGGCCAAGTGATGTATTCATCATCGTCCTCACGGCCAAAGTTTGCTTCGAGCCACAGGCTTTCTATTATCCGACTTCAATTAACAATGACGGTCGAAAAGCAAGAGAACAGACACGTACGGAAGGGCTCGATGAGTCGCCAGTACTGCTGTGCCTCCAAGCACATCATACTATAGTGCAGAACAGCGGCTGGGTTCGGCGCGCAGGAGGCGGGCAGGCGAAGAAGCTCTAGAGTAGTTTCGTCCCATTCGGTTTTCCGCCAGTCCGGAATCGTTGCGGGGATTTCGTTGTATATTTGAGCCATTAGGAAGGTCGTAGTGTCGAGGAATTATGATGAAGAGATGGTTTGTTGTCCAGCAACGAGTGTAGAATAGAGAAGGAGGTGCTTGGGGTCGTTACCGATCCACTGCCCGTGATTTTATAATGCCAGAGGCATATAGAGCCTTGTTCTCAAAGAGGACGTGCGAAGGAAGAGCATATTTAGAGAACAATGGCGGTCCCTGGACGTCTTTCCGTGTCCGGCAAGTGGTCTGGTTCTCTGCAAAGAGGCTGTTGTACTTCGTGAGTATGGACGCGAGTGACAAGTGCAATCCTGGTGCAATCTATCATTCTATGCCGATTGCATCCGAAAAATCCACGTGAGTGGGTGGTGTTGTGAGCGTCTGTGGGACCACACATGACCTGTGGATGGTCCTAGAGATCAAGTTGAAGTAACAATGCAACCGTTGTTCCATTCACGCTAAATTTACTCAAAATACAACATTGAAGCAGTCGACAGACAAGGATTCTCCTCATCATCTTCGCCACTCAGCTCAGCGATGACAGGCAGAAATGCGAAGCATCAGCGGCGAACGAGGTCAAACATATGGCAATCCAATGCATCGCGGTGGCCGTTCTATGACATTGAGTTGAAAACAGTGACTGATGACACCAACGTGGTAAGACGCGTACACTCCTCTTGATCCGGTCTAATTGTTATGAACAGACCAAATTGAGGCGCGCTTTCCGACTGCCAAACACTTGCGTCAAGCCGCTGCTATCTTTGAACGCGACAAACGATGTCTCTGACCGGATTTTGAACCTTGATCCCATCCTGCGGAGCACGCTGCATGATTCGATGAAAGAAGCATCGAGGGGCCAGACACGGGAGGAGGCAATCAGACAGAGATACCAGCAAGCGGCGGGGCAGACGTATTATGCATACGGCATGCGTTGACGAGGTGTAGGTAGGAGGATATGGCGTTTTTGAAGAAGATAATAAATATTTACTGTTACATTCAGTGTACAGATAACTCCGATACAATCTGGAGGCAGGTATGAGCACGATATGACGATATAGGCAAGGAGCAGAAGAGCTCACACAATGAGACGAGAAAGAGGGATGGGAGGGCAGTTCAACGGTCCTCGGAGCCATGCGCGTCCTTGCCGAAGGCAGCATACGCGGGTGTGTTTGGAGGAACGCGGAGTGCACTGGATGGTGGCGGGCCTGACACGTTGAGGGCTTTGAGCTGGGCCGCCAAGCTCTGACCGGCTCTTTCCTTGGTTGGTGTTTGCGGCTCGACAGTGGGCGTGTCCTTGGGTTGATCGTCGCTACCGAGCTTGGAGAGACTACGGAGGCGGGTGAAAAGGGCTTCGAGGTGCATCATCGTGGTGGCTGGGTGGCTGCCTGTCTCGTTAGCAGAAGCAAAGTCTCAAAGGACGCGCTACTCACGCAGGCTAAGTGAATGTAGTCTTAGATTGTGGCTCTTCGTTTGAGGAAATCCACGGTGTCTCTGAGGCCCATATATACCATACAGTCCCGGAGATCCAGATATAGACATGTCTGCTTTGTTTCCGAGTCTTTGTCCGTCCGCGTTTGAAAGAACAATTGAATACAGAACAAGGGAGCTAAGCGGTGCCTTTATTGTTGTTGTGGGCGCCAATCTCTCCGCTAATTGTCCCGCGGATCAAGAAGTTGAAGACGGCGTTCGTACGCAAGTGAAAAGCCGAGAGCGGTCGGGATTCGTGAATCAGAACATGGTGGAGGTGGGAGGAAAAGCATGTCTGTGGATACCATAACGGGAATGCACCGATCCACCCCGATCAATGTCCCGACGTGGTTCAGCGCTGAGCGCATCGGGGAGTAGAGGTATGAGCTTCGACGCGTTGTTTCAACGGTAAACACACAGTATGAGAAGCCGGTAGTCATCGCGTAGTCTAAAGTCAGTGAGAGATGAAGGGCGGGAGCTTGGCGGAGGCCACATGACGGGCGGTACGGGGCCTCGAGGCCTCAATGCCGACAGAGTTCCCGATATGGTAACTGACTTCGCCTTGATCCAACCTTGCTCTTTGACCTCATTCTGCTTCATCACTTCTCCCTCTCTAGATCCTATCTCGCCCGTTTACCTCTATTGTCAACATTGATTGAAAGAGGGCGTATGCTAAGATGCTATCCAGACTGACAGAAACCAGTGAAACACCACTGACAACACAAGTACAGATCTTTTCATCTTGCTATATACATCTGGGCACGGGTATCAGCGACGATTGTAACTACTGGCGGTCTCGTCGAACTATGTAAGTGACATACACGCTGCTCTTCTATTCCTGACAGAATCCGACGTAATTCCTTCTCTAGACGCCACAAATTTGGACCACTACTTCAGCACATTGACCCGCAAAAAAACCAGGTCACACACTCCCACAAATCCTCCCTCGTAACCAGACACGCACACAGCGCGAATAAGCCCATTGCTACCTCCAGCCCAAGCATCACTGCACCTCCGACGAATCCCGCACCTGCTGCATCTCCGATATCAAGTCGCAAGATCGCACTCCCCGTCACAGCCGCCACTCCAGGCATCAGTAGTGAGCCCAGCAGAACCGTCTCGACTGCCCGTCGGCTTAGGAAGACGTACCGCGCCGGAGGAATCACCAGCATCGCCCCAAGGATCGTGGCTCTGAAGACGTCCATGGACGACTCCGAACCAAGGGCTGGGAGGAAGCAGGCGCCAACCAGTGACACACATGCGGCGAGGATGGAGAGTACGCTCGCACCGAGCAAGCTCAGGATGGTGATTAATACGCGCCACAGCGCGGTCTTGACGAAGAGCACCTCGGCGAGCGCTGTCTCGGTGAACAAGTGGTCCTCGAATGTGGCTAGTGGCTCGTGTGCGTGTCCGCTGATGAAGACGTGGCGCAGCAGTGTCCGGGCTGTCCATGCTTTGCGAGGCGATTCACTCTGGGGTGGCGACTTCTTGTCAAATGCATCAGGCAGCTCTTCCACGCTGCGGCGCCAGGTCATCGCTTGTGGTGGGGGTTGGACAAAGGGTCCGATAGTAGTCCTACTTCCCATGTCGACGTGGCTTACATGGTTGTGGCGGCTTCGATGCGGGCGACTGTCGTAGGTCGCCATTTCTATATCTTCATAATCAAGTTTTCTGAATCGATAGGGTTGACGCTCAGTTGTCGTACTTCTCAGATGAAAAGTGGACGTACGTTCTGGCCGGCATGATAAGTGCTGTACTTTTCGTCGCGAGGTGAGACACTGTGTCAAGTGATTATGTAGAGACAACAAGACTGTCGAGCATGGTTGATGGATCGTCGCTACAACCTTTTTTGATCAACGAAGACTTCGACATGGTTGTGCTGCTTCATCCCCATCTCATTTTACCCTTCGCTCATCCAAATCTGTGATGATTCGTTAGCTCAGCCGTGGATAATATGACGCTGGGATACACCGATACACGCAGACGTCTCAAATGGTCTCCGGACACTGAGGACATGCAGTCGTCATGGTTTGGCACAAATGAGAAGCTTCGTTATGGGTCTGTTGAGGAGTATGGTCGAGGGCGTCGGCGGTCATTCGACATTGCTCGCTTTGGATGAGGACTTGGTTGACCTAACATCCTCTTCATTGCAGAGATGCAAGTTGAGATGGGGACGCCGTTCTCATCCACGTTGTAGATTCGGTGCTTGAGTACCTGCCGGCGCCACGACAGGCCACGACCAATCAGAGAGGCTTTGTAAGGATTGCACCTCGGTGCACCGACACCGCCAAGACTCAAGAGGAGCTGCAACCATAATCTAGTTGGCCTCTGTTGAAGCTTTGAAGCCTTCCTTGAGACCTTCTGATAATCAGAATTATCACATAGAATTCTGCCGGCCCCTATTGATAACGGCCAAATAAGCGTTGATAGCCTCAGGCACGGCTGTAGGAGCCTTCTTATCTCTTGCTCACTGCCTTGATGAACGAGGCGACTCGAACGTCTGCGCGTCCCATACAGAGCTGCTTCCAATGTCAGTCGTCCCGAATAATCTGATCAACGCGTATTGAACATAACAGGTCGGAAGCGGAAAATTAAATGTATACAACTTCGTTGCATTGTTGCCGTTCAATGACCTATATATCCTAGGCAATAGAGCGTTCCCATGTGCGCCGTGCCTGTTGAGAGGAGAAGGCACCTCTTGCCGAGAAGTGGACAGAACTGCTTTAACGTCAGTCACGAACCGGTCGTGAACATCGCACATACTAAAGGCAGTGGGTGCAGCTCAGCCAAGACAACGGCTGAAACTCTCGAGGATGTCCTCCACCGCGTCGCAATGCTCGAACGCACGGTTCTCAAGCTTTCTAAATCAATTCCGGATGAAGCACAAGCCTCCGCATCGCCTGTCACTTTGGACAACTTGTCGCGCATTCGTTCGGCGTACGGCTCAACGTCGACCGACGAGGACGTGGCGATGATGTTGGAGGTACGCTTTGTCCGCCTGGATCACAACGCATCTCACATCTCCAGGATTTTGCTATGGGCCACAGGATAAATCGCACACGAGCCGCGCAGGACTTTGATCTCGACAGTCTCCCCGCCGCATCTGGGGGGCTATCTCGCAGTCATCCGCTATCCCTCCTTGTCGACGCTACCGCCGACGTCCCCGCGCGCCTCGAGGCTATTCTCCCCGAAGAGTCTCGTTGCCGCGCCCTCGTTGACTTCTACTTTGCCAAACTAGAATGGTACAGCAAGGTCCTCCACAAACCATCCTTCTTCATCGAGATGAATGTCATCTTCATGCAGCGCAATACCGCGAGCATACCCTTGATGCGCATTAGCTTCCTTGGGGTTTTGTTTATGGTGCTGTGTCTGTCATTGCATCTCATCGAACCGCTGACTTGCGAGCACTTGGGTTTGGATTTCCCAACAGTCAGTGAGCTGTCGAAGAGGATGTACTCAGCAGCGCAGGCTTGTCTGAACTATGATGATTTTCTGGGCGCGCATTCGCTAGAGCACTTACAATGCATTATGTGAGTCCGAGTTCTGTACCTTTGGAACGCAGCTGACCCTATTAGATTAATGGGTGTCTACCAACAAAATCTTGACCAAGCAGAGTACGATCCCTCTCCCTTTCACGAAGTCACACACTGACATGGATCGGCAGTACACATTGGGCTCTGCTGGGGTCAGCTATCAAGGTAAGACAGGAATGATTCTTGGGACATGCGCACTGAGGCGTTCTCGTTTACAGATTGCTCAAAATCTTGGCATGTCTCGCCTGGGCTCCGAAGGCAACGAACGCACATACAGCAGTAGTTGGGGCTCGGTGGTCAAACGCGAAACAGCGCGAAGAGTATGGTGGAGTCTCGTAAGTTGACTGATGTTTTTCCCTCGCTTCGCCTCACCATACTCCTAGATATTTAACGACTGGTCGCACGCTGCAGCCCACAATGGCACATATGCGGTCCACCCGTCGCAGAACCACACTAGCTTCCCATCAAACATCAACGACGACGACCTAGTCGATGGACACGCCGTTAATCCTCAACCCCTCGAGGTCTACACCGAGATGACTTTCTCCCTCACAAGATTACAGTTTGTTGGGCTGTACCGGGAAATAGTCGATGAAATGAACTCGACCACAGGCACTGGCTACTCGTTTGTTACAGATATGGATGAGCGGTTGGAGAATAAGCTAGCAGAGGTGCCATTATCCTTTGGGGTTGGGAAGGGAGCCCTTCCTGGCGGCGTCAAGGGGCTTGAGATGACGCTGTGTATGATCATGGGTGAAACGCGACGACTACGTCTACATCGACCGTTTCTTTTCAGAGGATACAAGGATCGTCGCTACGTGAGTCTCGCAGCTCTGCTCTTTTAAAGTCATCCTTTCTGATACTTGTTTCTAGGCCAACTCAAGAATACAATGTGTCGCTAGCGCACAGAGTATACTCAACTACCTCAAATCTGACGACGAACAGTCTGCCATCTTGCTCAAATGGTGGATCGTGCTATTCTACGGTTTTGCGGCGGGTGTCGTCCTGTTCATCGATTTATGCCACATGAAGGCGTCAGACGACACGAACGACACGGCGCTTGAGGAAAGGAGGGAGGAACTACGACAAGCTCTCGATCTTTTCAAAACGGCAGAGCATATATCGATGATATCTCGTAACGCCATTGTTTTATTGGAAGGGCTATTGAGTACGTCTTTTCCCTCGAAATGTCGGCGTAGCATTGAACACCATTGCTTCCAGCTGCAGAGCCAGAACTTTCTTCGAAGCCCACCTCTCGAAAGCGAACTCGACCCGATGAAGAGTCTCCTTCCGAAGAGCCCTTCGAGCGTGTTGTTAAACGCATGATTGTCGAAGCCTCCAAGAACACTGGCTCGCCCTCCTCCTCCCACTCCGCTCATTCGCCCTATTCGCCCCACTTGTTTCGACATCAGCAACCCGGAGCGGTATACCAGACGTCCACGCCGTCTGGCTCACTTTGGAGCTTGCGAGATGAGGGACTTTTCGAAGGGCCTAGTTTCGGGGATACTACTATGGCGGATCTGGCGGGGCTGTTGTATAATGAATATGGATGGGGAGAAGGGTCAGCGTATACTGCGTGAAGGTTCGGCTGTGGTGACCCGTCGCCGGTCAGTCGACACCACCCCGTACGGCAACGATTGCAGTATTCCACCTGATTTTTTGCGACCGACATGGAGACAGCATGGAGAAAAATGAGGATCTGTACTATATTAGGTACCGTATAATCTCATATTATTTGTGTCATATTGAAGTCGCATGGCACAAGCATTCTTGAGACACGGGCCCACGGATCGCGTTCGAGATAGCGATCGGGAGGGTTAAACCCACGTCGAAGAGATACGATGAGCCAAAGCGGAGAGGCGTATGTAGCAAAAGATGAGATGGTTGACAGTAAGCAGTCAGGTTATTACGCGGTAAATTACTAGGTGGTGGATAATAGGTATAGAGTCATGGGTAATGTATACGACCTCTAATTGCGCGATGCGAATGGGTAGTCCGTGTACCCACGACTGACGTTTCCAGGGAGATAGAACGACGTTCTATCATACGCGTTCAAAGGGATGTCTAGCTTCAACCGTTCAGGAAGATCAGGCTATAATGGCAATCAGCAACTCGACAGACTCGATCTCAAAGGCGCTGCCCACTCACGTTCGAAATGAACTGCCGTCCAAAGGCTATGAGGTTACCGGTTCTATCTGCTGCGTCAATAGCGCTGTCCCTCTTGTAGTTGCCAGCCGAGATCATGGGCCTCGAGCCCCAGATCTCGCGTATGAAATCGTTTGACCACTCGTCGGGTACTGGCCCATCATGGTAGAGTATGCCGTCGACACGGGGTTCAACGACGTGGATATATGCCAGGTTGGGATGCCTCTCCTTGATCTGCGAGACCAGGTAAGTGTAGGTAGGCATGGGATCTTCCATGCGCATGTCTAAAAGCGGTCAGTCTACAACACGGATCTCTGGTGTAGAATGATATACCTTGAAACTCGCTCCATGGACTGATTCGGAAACCGGTCCTTTCTGCGCCTACGGCTTTGACTACGGCATCTAGGACTTCGAGCGGAAGGCGCGCACGGTTCTCGATGCTCCCGCCGTACGCGTCCGTCCGCTGATTGCTCACATCCTGGAGGAACTGGTCGAGGAAAAATCCATTTGCAGAATGTACTTCAACGCCTGGAGAAACCGTCAGTTCTTGTAGCGGTTGACAAAGAACAGACATACCATCAAAGCCGGCTTTATCGACAGCGTTGCGAGCCGCGGTAACGTAGAGTTCGACGTACTCCTTGATCTCGTCGAGAGTCAGAGCACGGGGAGTCTCATCCCTTCCAGTCAACTTGATCGCGGATGGGGCAACATATTGGAACGCAGGATCCTCTGCGAGTGCATCCTCGTACTGCGACGCCCTTCCGTGAGCCCAGAGCTGGCTGAATATGAAGCTTGCTTGGGCGTGGACGCCTTCGGTGATCTTGAATGAACAATGTTAGCAGATGTTACCCGATGTACGGATAATGAATGTCTTACAGTTTTCCACGCGTCAATCTGTTCTTGTGACCAGATACCGGGGACGTGTGGGATGGTGCCGGCCTTCTGAGCTATGAGGGTAGCTTCGCTGATGATGAGCGTCCCGGGTGTGCTAGCACGCTGGGCGTAGTACTCTTTGACGAGCTCGGTATGCGGTACATGGGTCTTCTCTGTGGCTTTCATGCGCGTCAAGGGAGCCATCACCAAGCGGTGTTGTACTTCGACAGCGCCGACTTTAAGAGGCTGGAAGAGTTTCGAGGAGGAAGACATTATGACTGTAGTAGAACTTGGAGGGAGTATTGGTCGGTTGGATTTTGGATATGAGTAAAAGGAAGAAGAGACCAGCCCTCCAGCCTTTATACAACTCTCAACTGCAAGGGCCTGAGCGGCCTGTCAAGACTGAGCTGAATCAGAGGTGAACAATTATCGCCGAGCTAGTGGTCAGCCCGAGTTGGAGATGAGAATGCTGCTTGATGTTGTCAGTCCAGACCCATCAATCTTACGAATCTCGGTCTCGAGCTGGGTAA
The DNA here is from genome assembly GCA_019915145.1 of Strobilurus orientalis. Lineage (NCBI taxonomy): Eukaryota > Fungi > Basidiomycota > Agaricomycetes > Agaricales > Physalacriaceae > Strobilurus > Strobilurus orientalis. The sequence goes on along the minus strand of JAHLML010000017.1, from coordinate 58,476 downwards.
TCCTCCTTCGCACGCGTCAGTGTGCGCATGGAGATCGTCGTTGTGGCGTGCCTTCGAATGTATGAGGCTTGGAGATATTGATCCCGTGTCACTGTGAGTAGACAAAGCTCCTTTACGAGACCACCTACACAAAGCAATAAAAAAAATAGTTGTTTAGTCTTAAACAAAGGGTATACAAGGTGGGTGTGGTACGAAATATTCGATCCGACAAGAAAGGCGCGCTACAATGCCCCGGCACGCAACAGCTCGCAAAAAACACTTCAAAGTTCAGGTTGAATCAACCAGATATATACACGGAGCCATCCGACCGCAAAGTTTGGGGGGAAAGCACAGTGAGGAGGGTAGAAAGCGGAGGTCCAACCAGTCATAAAAATAATGGGTAGGGTAAAATGAGGGGAGGGGAGGGCGATAAATAAGGGGTGATAGATACAATCGCTTCAATGGCAGATGAATATCAGAATTTTACAGGGTGTTGGTACACACCAGACTTGTCATTTGTACACTCTTTACATGCCACCGTAGGCATCTTCCGGGTCATACACCGTGGTGTAGACCGTGTCTGGCCGCTTGGCGCCGGAACCGCGGGAGGCGAGGACGGCAGCATCGACAGCAGACATGGGGGTAGAGGGAGGCTCAGACATGGAGTGTTTAGCCTCGGGCGTGGCATGGGAGGGCTCAGGCGTAGTACGGATAGGCTGAGGGATAACATGTTCGGTATCAATAGGGGACCGAGCAGAGTACTGTGAAGCGTGGCGCGACTCCGGGATAGCAACGCCGGCAGCAGCAACGATGGACGCGGGCACATGACTGGCATCGCTATCAACGTTCGATGTGACGCGATGCAGATCGTTGTACTGCGGCTGTTGGGGTTCCTCGCCAAAGTTTAGGTCAAGCTGGGGAGCCGTGCTAGGCGAGTGATGCTGAAGGCCGCTGTGGTAGGAGTCATGTTGGGCAGAGCCGTTATAAGAATTGTGGCTGGGAGCGCCGTTGAACATAGTCTGCTGAGGGGTACCGGGGTGGGAGGGAACGGCGGGGAATTGCTGGTAGTCATAGTGGGCGTAGTCGGGATGGAATTCACCGGAGGCCTGAGCGTTGAGGTGGGCGTCTCGTGCAACGAAGAACGGGTCACCGTCAAATGGCGCCGCGCGGATGTCTTGTTCCGTGTAGACAGTGGGTCCCACGATATCGCCAGGACCGAAGGTAGGCTGAGGAGGCTGAGGAGCGTAGCCAGCATATTGGGGGTGACCAAAGGAGGCGGGGCTGTTGTTCATGTGCCGTTCAATCATCGTGGGGGGCCTGAGAGTCGTGTTGTAGCCGTTGCCGTTGCCGTTGTTGAATCCAGGGTATGGGCCGTTGTTGTCCATCTCATCGTCGAGGAGAACAGCCGAGCGACGGAACTGGGAGGCACTGAAGACCTCTTGATCCTCCTTGCGCTTCTTGTAGCGGCGCTGTATCAATGTTAGCTGATTCGTCTGAGGGGGGAGCAAGATGTCCTTACCAGACCCACGACAACGAGAGCAGAGATGACCGCGACAGCAATGATACCTCCTGCAGCGATACCAATCACGGTGCCGGTACCGATAGTGGACGCGCCGTTGGTGCTATCGGCGGACGAAGCAACTGCGGCACTGGCGGTGGCATGGCTGGACGTGGAAGAGACGGTGTGGGTGATCCGGGTGGGTGTCTCGACCGAAGTGGTCGCGGCGTGGGACGTGGTAGCCGCTTCAGTGGTGGGCGCCAGGGGGGTCTATACCGGGGGTCAGACTGGGCTAGGCTGTAGTGAGAAAGACATACCGTGCTCGTGGTGGACGTGGTGCTGGGGGTCGAGCTCGTGCTGCTGGTGGAGCTCGTCGTGCTTTCCGTGGAGGATGTGGTCGGGGCGACCGACGCCGAGGTGGTGGGCACCGTGCTGCTAGTGGTGGGGCTGCTGGTGGTGCTTGGAGTCGTCTCCACCGTCGCCTCGCTGTGGGTCGTCTTGGCAGCGGTCGTTGAGGGCGCAGCCGACGTGGTCGGAGCGGTGGTCTCCGAGGTCGTGCTTGGTGCTGCTTCAGCTGCACGCGGCCGTCAGCGCAGGTATCGGGGGTGGACGGCCTGGATTGCTTACTCGTCGGGTCTGCGCTCGTCGTAGCGCCGGGCGTAGGGATGATCCCGGCACCGCCGCCCATGGCCTGGCGCTTGACATGGATCATGCGGCGGTGGATGTCGGCAAAGATGTCGTGGACCATGATTGAGTATTTTCTGCAGGCGGGCGGGCAAAAAGAGCGTGTAGGGAATGAATGTGGGCGCACAGATGTGCAATGTCGGGTTCGCAGCTGAACGGCGTCGGCGAGACTGTCAGGACGGTTGTGGACGACAAAAGAAAACCAAGAACAGCGTGACACCAGCTTAGTCAACCAGGACCGATGATAATACCTATAAGAGGTTAGAATCAAAATCTTGCCTTTGTGCAGAATTTGTCCGCATTTTTCCCGGCGGCTACGCCGCCAGATCTGTCCGCATTCTGGGCTAACATGACCCTGTCAAGCGCAAAATTTCCCGATTTGGACAACTTTTTCCCGCCTGGAGCGCAACCACGTGCTCCCGCCCATTGTACGACCGAAATGGTCTGCTGCAGCCTCACTTGTCCCTGACTCAGACTGATTGTTGTCCGCATTTTGGGTTGACCTTGGGATCTCGGGGTCCCATTTGTCCGCATTCTGGGCCAACATTTGGGTCCAAAAGTCAGAAATTTGTCCGCATTTCCCGTCTGACCTTTTACAGGCATTATCATCGGTCCTAGTCAACCTCATCAAGCTATTTCAAAATCTTGCGCCACTCGCTGCTTCTCTGTCGTTGACAAGACAACCACGCAGTCTGACGTATCTTTCACGCGTCGAGCGGATATCATTCAATGGCATACATATATCTAGCAGCCTTCATCATTCTCTGGTCGAAATTCAAGGTACCCGACACCAGAAACAAGATGGTGTTTCTGTTTCGTCCAAAGCTGTAGACGGTGCAAGCAAGGAGGGCAGTCTCGCTCCGCCACCCGAGTCTCCTGAACAATACCATCAAGAATCAACGGCGCGTGCTGTCCAACAAGAATCTGGGATCCGGTGGACATGTCAGAAAGACCAAGCTCCTCCTGCGAGCATAGCTTCATATACGCCAAGAACTTCCACGTCCCAGCGCAAAGAAGAGTCATGAGACGATGCTACGAGTGTGAAATGAGTTGTCAGCACAGGAATGATTTCATGAGGACCTACAACAGCGTTTTTTCCTTCGCGTTCCCGTAGATGCTCCCAGTCAACGCTGAGGCTGATCCTCTCCAATTCGCGACAGCCCGCTAACAGGTCCAGCGTTGAATGCGTGAGAGGACAAAGCCCTTCAAACCCTCGCTTCACCGTAAGACTCTTCAGAGAGTGTTTATACATCGGCACAACCGCTGTGAGCAACCTGAACGCAACCTCCGCTCCCTCACCCTCCAAATCAAAATAAACGTCGTTCAGTTCCAGCCTCGCAATCCCAGCGGACTTTTGGCCTAGTAGAAATGCAACACACGCTGCTGAGATTTCTACATTCGTCAAACTGACGGACCCAGTCCAAGATCCAGGCCGCCGCAGTGCGTACCAGAACCCGTCTGGGAGTCGCATATCAGCGAAGGAAACCCTTGTCGCGTCTCTGAAGAACGGCAAGATGTGGGGAATATCCACGCAGTCCGCGGTCACGCCTGTCAGCGCGATGTCTTTGAGAAGAGGGCACATTCTGCGTTGGTTGGCTGGTGGGAATATGTCCTGTGCTCGTATAAAAGGTAGCGATGTGCTGACTGAAGAAGTCACCTCAACTCGCAGGGCTTCGAGGCCAGGATTGGCTAGCATGAGAAGAGGGAGGAATTGTAGAGCGTCGGTGTCGATTGAAGAGTCGATGGTAACGTGAAGACGACGCAAACTCTTGAACTCAGAGAGGCATGAAGACAGGTATTCATCGCTGCACTGTGTGCCAGTAAGGGAAAGCGAGAGTGTTTGAACAGGAAGTTGTCCAACGGTCTTCATGAAATCGATAACCGAACGATTCCGATTCAATGGCATACATGGTGCGCCAGACCAGCTGCATCATTCGAGGTCAGTTCGTAGCCAAGATGTACAGATGTAAGCACCCACACAACGTCACGAACTCCAGAAAGGTGATGGGACGCCTTCAGCAGCAGCGCTGTCATCTTTTCATGGTAATCTCCACGAAGTCTGTGCAAGAAACTCGCTTTCTTCTGAGTGGATTCGCGATCGTACGATTGCTGAGAGAATCGCAAGACGCGCACATGGCGTCCTAAATCTGTTTTCCGGGCTGCAACAGCTTTGAGAAACGCATAGAATCCTCGCGTTGTACTTCTGCATGAGCGTTCTCCGTCACGGTCAAGAGACACGCTCATAGTGCGGAAAAGACACGGCGCAGCCATGCTGTTGAGAAGTCTCGAGGCTAGGCGAAGGTTTCTGAGCGTAAGATGGTCGTCTGTCTAGCACATAATCAGAACAAAAACCCAGGCTATTACGAAAAGGACGAGGCTCACAAGGGATACAATTTCTCGCAAAACATCATTTGGCAGGATGGTACGAAGTATTGGCATGATGGGCATCGACTTTGGTCAATGAACGACCTTGGGGCTGGCATACTATATAGGCGCCAGAATCGCTGTATGATCTGAAACGCCACTGCGTTCGACGTCCCCACTTCGACAAAAGCATAGCTGTCGCCGGGGGAAAGCTGTTCACCGCACATGATCCACGTTGTGCATTGGCTGTGGAATATTTGATGCAGGATAGCGGTCGCGTGTACATGTGCTATGTGGCAGTCGGATGCACGGGTGAGTGGTGTAGCGGGTTACGCAAGGCTTGGATGAGCGGAAGCAAAGAGTAGGGCCCGATCGTCAAAAGATGACACGAACTCGGCATTCCCCGAATCACAGAAAAGCATGCCCAGTTGGCCTCAGTTACTACAGAAAGATAGTACTCATAATCATTGTATACCTGGACCACATTACGGTCGTAAGTGGCAGCCAACTACATTTACTATGAGCCGCTTCGTCACTCAGTTCTTTTCGACACTGCCAGTGTCGCTGGTGTTGTCTTTCGCATGGGGCCCAGTGAGTCCCTTCATGCGGTCAACGTCGAGGACGACCTCCTTGTCGACGCTCCTGAAGAATAAGGGGAGAGCAAACATACAAAGAACACAAGAAACGCAGGAGGCGACGAATGGCCAAATGAGGTTGGGGTCGACCATGAAGGGGTTGACGATCTCGAGGAGTGCGGAGGAGAGGGCACTGGTGAACAGAACCATGGCGTAGACGACTCCCTTCATGCGAGCAGGGGCGCGGGTGTATGCGACTGGAAGTAGATCAGATAGGAAATGCAGATTGTCGGAAAGGAAAGACTCACTTTCGTAACTTGTAACGTTGATGAACAGTTCTGCGATGGCGGGAAGCGAGTAGAGAGGGATCTGCCACCAGCTAGAAGAGAATGAGATAAAATACAAACCGTCAATGATATGACAACGTACAGAGAGATGGTGGAAAGCTCGGTACATGTGGTAGCATGGTAGCCTGTCCATGTGTCAGTATTAACTCTTCCAAGTTGGTCGGAGATACGCACCGCACGGGGAGGTCTTGTAGACTCGCCATTGAAGGATGGCACCGATGGCCATGGTGATTGCAGCGAGGAAGAAGCCCTATCACACAGCCCTCAGGAATACGTCCGCGAATGAGCCAAAATACGCACGAAAGCCATGCGGGTAGTAGCCTTCAAGTTGATGCCATAGCTGCGCAACAGCGGGTAGATACCAAAGTTTAATATGGGCGCAAACACGCATATCGTGAGAGGGTTGAAGTTGTTGATGAGGTCGTTGGGTACGCCATTGCCGCTGAATAGTCTTGTCAGTATCAAGACTAGATAAACCCGTAGCCACGTACACCATGGAGGCGGCAAGAGACGTCTGCACGGAGCCGAAACCACCGTCGGCAATATTGAACAAGGGAATCAGGAGGAAAACCTTGCACGCGACAATGGACTCGCGCAACTCTTCGACGAACTGGTCATCCCTAGCACAAAATGTAAGCCAGTTCAAAAACACCCCATCGGAGACGAAACGAACCATGGGACTGTCTTTCCAGAGAAAGACGGTTTAGCCGAGTTCCAGAATGCGTCTCCGCCCTTCCAAGCCCTTTTCCATCCACCGTTCTTGAGAGCTGCGCCGAAAACCTTCATAGCCTCGACGACAACGGATCCTTGAGGCGGAGCCTTGTACAGCTTCTTATACGCGAGAATCAGAACAATAGGCATCAACCTAAAGATTAAATGAGCCGTGGACACAAACAACCTTTCAAACAACTGACATGTAAATGATTCCAGGAAGCAAATAGGCCAACCAGTATCCAACATCGTGCTCAGCATAGCTGGTAGCGAGCGAAAAGAAAGCGCCAATGTTGATAGCCCAGTAGAAGATCTAGAGGAGATAAGCACGGAGTTATACCGGTAGCGAATTGAGTTGTGGCGCACCATGAGGTACCTCTGAATGGTGACACCCGGGTCAACGATGACGAGCTCTCCGGAAGGGAGCTTCTTGATACTCTGCCTCTTGATAGGACTCTGGTCACACAGCAGAGGGCCTAGAGACGGCTTGATGAAGCCAGCGGCAAAGGCAAGGATCAAGATAGCAATAATGAAGGGGGCAATCGCATGGCTAGCGGGACGTCAATCGTTGATTCGACCAGCCAATCATCGGCGCTTACCCAGAAGTGATGACCGACGGAATAGCGGGAATCTAGTGGAAGAGTTCTCTAAGAAATAGACCCGAAATGAACCGCGGTGCTACTCACAACAAGCAGGACATGCGCCACTGCTCCTACCGCAGTTCCAACACAGATAGTCTTGAAGCGACCCCACTTGGTGTCGGCAACCTGGGACAAGACGTTAGACCAGGGCAGTAGCTAATTCGATATCGAGTGCACGAACAATACCACCAAGAATCTTACAGACACATTAGTAAACTCGCAAGAGGCAAGGAAACGTATTGTACTCACGGGAACGGTGTACGCCAAGAACGTAAAGAGAGTAGCTAATCATTGCGTCAGAAGGAAGACGACCGAAAAGTGCGGTACTTACTGAGGGCAGTAGCCGTCTGCAGACCCATGTCCAAAGCGCCAGCGGATTCACTTTTACCTTCAGCACCTGGCGCGCTACGGGACGTCATGAGAAGCACGAAATACTTGGCAAGGGAAATACTGACACGGCACCGGCACCATTACCGTCCTTGGGAAGAGGGCGTTGAATGAAGTTTGAGAACACTCCCGAGGAGCCGTAGTAGCTACAAAGCCGTCAGGAACACTACAACATGCAAGAGGTGGACTCGAACGTACGATGCACGCTCTGAAAACTCAATCAGACACATTGCGACGGCACTGCGAGGGTAAAGAACGTCAGTTGCAATCTCGACCTCGAAGTGGTACACTTACGCCCAAGGCATCGCCGCGGGGACCATGCGTAATGTGCTCTGCTCCTCTTCAGTAGGATGACGTCCAAAGCCATCGGCGTGTTCAAGTTCGATGCCATTCTCGTCAGAGTCGCCGTAGTTGCCAACTTCGACGACACCGTTGCCTTTCTCTTTCATGTCCACGCCATGACCGAAGACCTCTTTCCCGTGGGCATGTGTACCTCCAGGTAGGCCAGCAGGCTGAATGCCAGCAGCTTCGTAATCCAGTGTAGTTTGAGCCTCAGTCGCTGGATAAAGAGTCAAAGATGCGTATGATAAAGGAAGAGCTAGACGAACCCATAAGGAGATGAATGCAGTTAACGCTTCAGTCAAGACGAGCACTGGAATTCCTGGAAAGGGGCAGGAATGCTTATGGCTGGGGCAGAACCACAGGCTTCTGAATTGCGCGATGCGAGCGATTTAATAGCCTCGGGGAGGCCTGGCCTAACGGGGACAAGGACGACAGCCGTGAGATAAGAGAAACGGAAGCCAGTTACGATGAAGCGCATGGATAGAGTGCCATGACTTATTTTAAGATCAGGCACTTAGAAGGATGTATCTACGATGGTCAAGGCTCCTCGCCAGTCTACATACCGCCACAGCCCTCAATAATGGATTTAAAGGCACGCGCAATGTATAGACAAGCGTGCGCATTGATTTAGATCGATCTGGATGCCCACATGCGAGACGGAGAATGTGGCGTCGTGTTTCCACCTGTGACGACGAGAGCCAGTGAGCGCCCAGGGAAGGAGTGTGAAAAAATATACGTTTTGAGGTATGGAGTGTAAGTTAGCACGGTACCGTCGACGCGTCCAGAGCGTAAGGCCCTACATTGAAAGCGGGGCCAAGTGGAGGACGGACAGTGGTACATATGCCGATGAACGTGTGGAGAAGACATGATACTAGTCTGATATCAGAGCCAAGTGGAGTGGATGGGAGAAGGCGGCCAAGTCTGAAGGTTAAACGTCGGTAGATGCCAATGGACCATCGAGTGAGAGAAGAAGTGAAATCCTGCAACATCCGATCAGAGACAAGCCACCACGACCCTGATAGAGAAGAGCTTAGAGCGCCCATTCCACAACAGGACTATGGGACGCACAGCTCTACATCTCTTCAGGATGGCTAGTCTGCTGCAATCAAGCCATCTCACTGTCGAGTGCGTGTCTTCATCGAAAAGCAATCAAGCCAGCTCACTGTCGGGCGCGTTTTTCAATTGAAAAGGAAGTTGCTTCCCGTACCGGCGTACCCGTGCCGCTGATAGGTGTATGATAGCGTACTATCTCAGTCTGTCTTCTCTGTAATGTTCGGAGATCCTGTTTTCAATTGAGGAGATGCAATGCATAGTCGGAATGTTGACGTACGGAACGTGGAAGAGCATTGATCAAACAGGTACGCAGACAGGTGTATCCGTACCACGGCTCAGAAGCATTTTGAGCGATAATAATGAACCGAGCTAATAGTAGCTAGATACGATACGGCTTGTTCCTTCCTCCGCTCGTGCAGGCGAAATCAGATTCCATATGTAAACTTGGAGCGGCCGCCCTCAGCGCAGAGAACAAGGGTACTAGGAAAGACTAGGAAGGATAACGTTACATTCACGAACCAGATTCGAATCCATTAGAGCTCCAGCACACGCCAACCCACTTCGTTCCAGGGAGGCAAGTTGTTGAAATGACGGGAACAAGACCCGGAGCAGACTCATGCAGGCATATATAGAACTGCCAGTGGTGGCCCAATCCTGTTGTATACGCGTATAGGTGAAGCGATAAGCTATGATAGGTTGGACAGACTGTCGCCTCCAAGTTCTTGAGATTGTATCTGGCCTTTCGGGGCCGCAGGGCCCAGCGACACCGACGGGAACGGCTGTTTGCCGAAGGGCACGCCGTCCGAGCCTTTGCCCCGATTTTCCTGTGATCAATAGACCGAGTTTCTACGCGAAATACCATACTTCGGTCTCTACAATCTTTGTTTGAGACGAGTGCAGGTCTATATGACGATTTAGACGTAGTCGAGGGGCCATTAAGTATGACGCCACCTCGTCATCCAACTATTCAAAAGTCGAGAAAACTCGCAATCCTATGAGAGACTGACGTGCACTACAGTGCTCACAGGAAGGCGTAAGTTTGCCCCAAACGCCTGGAACCAGTCGACTGGTGCATTTTCCGGTGATTTGGGACAATATATGGAAGATCGGGAGGTCCATGCGTGCATGTCAAGATCTATGTACCTGTCAGTATTCAGTCTCACATCATGATGAGTGGCTTCAATAGCAATGTGCGGGAACACATCCAGTCTGGTGATGAGACCCTACACACAGCACCGTGCGGTCTCAAATAGAGCAGCAGATAGTTCTCAGTCTCGAAGGGACTTGAAACAAGCGCGAGTCTAGCACAGGTCCATCGACGGAAGGCCAGCCGATCCAAGGGAGCCACTCTCCTTGCGTGTGGGCTTACCATTGGTTAAAGCCAAGTTGCATCGTTCGACCCGAGTATAGATGATTTGTATGAAAAGCGAGCCACGCAGTCAGTTACGTCCCCCCAGAAACAGATTCATGTCGGGTGACGCGGAGAACACTGATACATCGCGCAGACAAGTCGACCGTATAGACCCAGATAGCGTGATGTTAAATTTGAGCGGGGGCAGGAGGTCTCCGAAGGCAATGGTAGCTTCAGGGTTCCACAGGAAGCTGGCCGACGAGAATACAATCGTGTTGTTCATGGTTGTGAACCAACCGAGGTGACCGAGCGCGGAGTTTCAAAGTCGGCCGCCTCTTCAGTATCTTCTCACGCTTCACTTGCTAGCAGCTAAACCGAGTGTGTGCTGCCACTTACTTTGATACTTACAATCTTACAACTTTCAAACCTTGGTACTCAGTACCTTGTCTTTGACATTCCTATTCTTAACCGCTACTCGGGGTACAGGACGGCAATGAAGAGGTGGATAGGAGTGTGCTTATAATTCTCTGAGGTACAATCATCAAAATCAAGCGACGGTGTTTGAGCGAAGGCAGAGCGAGTGTGAGACGAGGGAAGAGTTGGCGACCAATATATGTATGTAGCCGCAAAGCTAGGAAGCTTCTACACCTCGGTACTCGAAGAGGTGCACAGGAGTGCGCTTGTATGACTCTCCCATGTCTATTTATCGATATCAAGCGATGGTGTTCAACCAAAGGCGGAGCAAATGTGAGATGAAGGAAGTTGACGATCAGCGGAGGTCCGGGTCCCGATGTTCCACAGAGCGTTCAATTCAAGTTCGTCCTTAACTCAACCTTATCACATAGTTTACAGCGAGAACAAGGAAGTACTGTACTGTTTGTACGTAAACCTCATCCCCAATCCAAAAAGAATATGAACATGTGTGAATATGTAAATCTACGTCAAACAACAATAGAATAAATTCTTCGCATAGGTAACAACAGAACTTGGGACATAGAGTACGCGCGGAAGGGAAGAATAAGAATAATTGCAATGTACGTAGCCAAGGCGGAACTGTTCACCGGAAAGGGATCGGTATCGCGTCGTGTGCTATGGTATGAGGAAGCGATGCCAGAATGGGTTATACAGAATAGAAACCAACAGAAATGTAAAAACCAAGGGAAGAGGGGAGAAGACGTGGGGGGTATGGAACAAGAACTGATGATGCGGTGTTACATGCCGCCGTATGCGTCCTCGCTGTTTGTGGACTTGGACCGCGCGTGCGCACCAGCATAGGACGTATGTTGACCGGCTTCCGGCGAGTAGGCGTGGTAGCCCGAATAGTCCTCCGCGTTATAAACGTGCTCTGTATGCGGGTAGGGGCCCTGGCCTGCACTGTAGTCATGGCCCGGGTATGGGTACTTTTCATGGGCCATATACGGGTCTTGAGGCTGGAAGGACTGGTCCAGTGGAGGCGCGGGAGCCTCTCCGAAGACATACTGCGGACGTTCTTGCAAAGGAACGGGTTGAGCGCGCGGAGCTGCACTGGTTGCGTAAGGATGGTCGCTGAACTGATTACGGTAGTCCGCTCGCTCAGGCTGTGTGTAGCTATCCATGGCCCGGGCAGTATACGCACCCTGACCGGCCATACCGGGCTCTGTCATGCTTGTGACGGAGGGGGCGGGGCCATGGCTACGCTCAAACATCTGGGGAACGATGGGCGAGACTGGCGGGTTCGTGGTGAATTGGTCCTCATGCATGATCATTGCAGAGCGGCGGAATTGAGCCGCGTCAAATTCATCAGAACGGATGCGGTTCCGTCGGCGACGCTAAGTATAAACACAATTAGCCGCGCCATCTATTATGTGGTTGGGTCATGGAACATACCATAAAGAAGCAAACGAGGAAGCCGACAGCGACGAGAGCAGCAAGACCTCCCGCTATGCCTCCGACCATGGCACCTGTGTTGAGAGAGCCTGACTGGCTGGATGCAAGATGGCTTGCAGTTACTGTCGTCCCACCGCCAAGAGTAGCAGTCGTCTTGCTGGTAATGGAACGGAAGGAGCTAGTTTGAGCGGCGACCTCATTGGTAGTGACAAGAGACGTCTTGACAGGAGCATCGCTAGATGAAGTCTGGGATGTCTAGTGAACCGTAATGAGCAGATGCGCCACAACGTATGTGTCAGTAGACCCACAGTGGTGCTGGAAACGGTACTGGGTATGATACTGGAAGTAGAGACGATGCCAGAGGAAGAAGAGTCGGAGGTAGAGGTGGTGCGGACAGTGGAGGAGGATGAGGTGGTGGTGGTGGTGGCGGCGGCGGTCGTCTCGACCGAGGAGCTGGTCGCGATGCTGGAAGTCACGGTGCTCGACGCCTCGGTCGTCGAAGAAGGAGGCGGTGCAGAGGACAATTTGGAGGTCGCAGAGGTGCTGGGCGACACAGAAGACGAGACAGGGCTGGACGAAACGGCCGATTCTGCAGGAACGAACTCTTGAGCTCAATCGATTCAGCCCAGTGGACTGCTAGGCACGCACCAGGAGCAGACGAAGTCTGCGGCTCGGCCGACGTGGAGGCGCTCCCGCCGTTTCCGTTTCCTTCATTGTCCGGATGTCCACCGTTTCCAGTGTTTCCAGTTCCACCGTTCCCGAAGCCTCCTCCACCATTAGCCTGGCGGACGCGGACCAGTTTGTGCTCGAAGAGGCGGCCGAGCATGTCGTTTTGAATAAAAGAGCGGGCGTGACCAAAAGAGTGTGAGAGCGAGCGAGCAGAAGGACGCCGTCGTCGGTTGTGCCCAGCGAGCTCGAAGAAAAGGCGGATGTGGCAGAAAGATAGAACTGGTCCCGATCAGATTTCCTGTCGTCCTTCCGGGAAACCCGCACGTGATGCTCCTGCGCGCACACTCTAGAACGCCTGCTGTGGACGATTATTATCCTGCTTTTCTGCAGTATGCTGATCTTTTTCTCATCGCTGTAATATCCGGAAGAGCTCGTAGCAGCATTGAAGCTCGACTACGCCACAGTCTGTTCGGAGATAGACCGCCGCCATGCCTGCCATTTCAAATCACAGCGCGTGGATTTCAGCAGGGGCGTCGGTGTTATTTCCCCGCCGCCCTGGGAATCTGGACAACAGGCACGACAACAGGGTTTTCCGATGAATATCAGTTTCCTTCACCTTCAACTTATGCTTGAGAACGTCTAGTTAGCATTTGGCTCAACTACTGCCTTAAGAGCCTAGGCACTAACAGTAACTGACAGGAGTAGATATCTCGATCAGCGCAACTAAGTTACCGTGTACTAATTGACGCGTCGACGTACAGACGCGGTTGAGGCAGCAACTGGCAAGTCCTAAATCAATCGGTTCTCATTGTTCATCGAGTACAGTCAAAAGTAGTCCAAATCCTCCCCTCGATTCTCGCGTCGCGTATCGTCTCCTCCCCATACACCGCCAACACGGCGTCTCGAGGACGTCACGTCTCTTTCATGATCATAGATCCCCCGCATGCCAGATGTGGGTGATCGTCTTTCTCGTATGTGGAAGCTGTCTCTTGGCGACGGCGTTCGTGCGGGACTATCACTCCCCGCCGTGGTTTTAGACCTCAGTTGCCTTCGAATGTGCCGATCAACAGAGCCGACCTGCTCTGTCTTGACAGCCTCATGGATGGCTTCGTCGATGCGCCGCATCTTCACCTTCATGTGTCCTAACGTGTTGCTCGTTATCTTCTTGAACATTTCTCCGGCGTGCTGAGACAAGGACAAGGACACAGCGCGTCCTTTGCGATTTGGTGGCTGCAGCTCTTCGGCTCTGGCATGAGCAGGCGACGTTATTGGCACGGCTGGGAGGAAGTTGATTGTGTGGGGGCTGTTCAGAGACTTCAGTTCTGTTTCAGCTAGAATCAGCGCGTCCAAACACCCGAGTGGACCCAGTTGATCAATCTAAACCTCTATCAGTACCGCGAGTGACATCGAGAGGAAGTTACAATAACCTTTCCGAAGTTTGTGCCTACCAGAACTGAAGGCCGTCGGTCATTGTAATGTAACTTGAAGTACACAGAGGCAGCTTGAATGGTCTCAATGCCAGGATGTGTCCTTAAAGTGGGATATGTGGCGTTGCGCTTCCGCTCGTAGCATTCCAGTATCTTGTATCAAAAATTAGAGCCAGGCGTCAAGTTGAGATGCTACTTACCGGACCGACCAGCATCGACACCATAGTCGCGCATGCAGACCGGCACACGACGGCATGCTCGACCCCACTCACATACACGAGGTTGGTCCAGACACCAGCATCTTCGAGCTCAATCGCGGCGAGTATACCTTGCCGTGTTGCCGGTATCTATATCAAGAATGAACTCAAGTCCTGGATGATTGTGACATGACATCTTACCGAAACGATGATGTTCTCCTTCTCGATTCCGCTTTCCCGAAACATCATCACGAGTCTCCCCGCGCTTGCAATCATCGCGGACGTGTCGTCGTGCAACCGGGTGTCAACAAATGTGAGATGGGGCCCCGGGCATCTGTCTATCATAGCCTTTCCGACTTCGACGACCTTGATGAATCATCAACGATGGTGATCGTAGTAAGCATTGAGAGACCTAAACGTACCAATCGTTCAATTATGGCCTCCTTCACGCTTGGTGCCTTCATCTTTCCTTCGGATCTGTCATCGAGAACGAAATCAGAAAGGTTCAAACACGCCATCATTAGTACGCACAAGTCTTTCAGAACCAATTTTGTCGCGACCCAGAGGTGATACCGAACGTGTTCCGCGTCGATATTGTCATGCAGTGTCTCGGGACTGAGCTGGGTGCCTTGGAAGTCGTGCATAGATATTCCTGGTAATGTGAAGTAGAGTTCGAGATCAACATGGACAAAAACATACTGGACAGATCAAGCGTATTGCACACGATCCCAGTGCCCGCCTCATGAAGAGACTCCTGGAGCTTGGGACCAACGTATGTCAACTTCCTAGCAGAAACGACGCGCTTTCCAAGCTTCCGATCATGAGTTGGATCCTTGTTTTCCGCGTCGTGTTTCTCGGGCGATCGCCTCGGGTGCGGGGAGTTCGTGTCCAGCTGCTTGAGAGTCATACTACCAGAGTAGGCGCAAAAGGTGGAGGACTGAGTGGCGAAAGTATCGGTATGTGTAGAACCAGGACCAGTGAGGGCGTGGGGCCACAAGTCGCGTATTGACGCGATACTGGTTGACGCGTAGCCACTACACGTGTTCCAATCCCCTTTGTTGACCATGGCGAGGAGATGGGCTACGACCTGCGGAACCATTCGTACATGGCCGTAGGGATCCAACCAACATTCAACAGGAATTCAACAATCAACATGCCTTCACGCTCGTCATCAATGCATCATACTGTTACCCGTCGTTAGTCGACCCCAGATTGTCGTCGCGTCCCTCACTAGTACTACGCAAGGAGGTGACCGTCGAAGGACAGGATAGAAACGTTATGAGTCATTCGGCCATGTGTGTGGGCTTGGCGTGACTGAGAGTTTCACGCAGTTACGCGACTCGGAGAAGAAAAGATGTCGTTCAAACTTGCTGACTTTAATAGGTTATGGAGTGTGTAACTTGTCTATCTGTGGTCTGGAATCAGAGAGAACTAAACAGAAGATACAGGATTCGCGTATTGACTCGTTGGGCAGTGACGAGTGGCGGGTGATACAAGGCCTAGGACGGTTAGTGATTGGTAAACTGTAACGTATTCGCTACAATGTGCCACTAATGTGCCTCAATTGTATATGAACCGTGAATTTGCTCTGAGTCTCAAGGCCTGTCTGCCTCATGAACACTATTTCAGCTATGAATATGTACAACCAAAAAGAGTACTACGCGCCGACTAAGTTCTCCAACACGTGAACACTATTGCTGCATAGAATGAATCAATCTTTGGCGTCTGATAGCAACAAACAGGATGAACCACACGGCAAAAATACCGGATACAATCACCGCTCCTAGACATCCAGCGACGAATCCGGCTCCTAAAAATGGCCTCCAATCCTCATCTCTCCCAAATAGTAGTACCATGCCCAGAGTCATCGACACCGGAGGGATCATGAGCGTAGCTCCCATCATCGCCTCAAACCTTCGTTGTCCAAACGGTGCCCGGCGCATCATGTGTACCCTCAAGACCGGGACACAAATAGCGCAGCCCACTGCAGCCATGACAATACCAGGATACGAGTCGTACGGATACTGGATCATCCACCCAAGCGCACCTCCCAACCAGTAGGGCACGCAGAGAACCCCGGTGGTGAGGATCCACATGAACGGAAGGATCATGCACTCGATGGTGGTCATGGGTTGGGAAGAATCGTACTGGCCCGCACGACACGAGCAGGACGCGATGACGGTGCGTTCGAGATGGAAAAGAGGTGTGTCGGTGTGCCCGTCGTGCATGACATGTCTATATCCATCCCAGAAGGTGGGGATGGGGGCGCCAGGACCGGTGGATGTCATCGTGGATAGATGATAGCCGGCGGGAAGAGGCGCGCCAAACTGTGGCGGCATGCTATTGGTGTTTTGCATAGGCAGAGCTCTAGGATTGTGAGGCATGGGGAGGGAAAGTCGGATTGGATTCATCTGCTATACGAAAATTTGATAGAGGTGGTTGAGGAGGATAGAATGGCAAAGACGGAAGCGAGAGCTGGCTAGTTACAGCTTTTATGTAAAGAGAAGCTCTTCGTGCAGTGCGCCTACGTTAGGACGCAGCGGTGTTCTTCAGAAGCAGAGACCACAGATAGCACGAAACATGCCTCATGCGACTGTGCAAAGTGAAGGCACCTGATTCAAGAGCCAAGTAAATTTCTCACTCTCCTCGAGTAGACAACATGAGCTTCAATGTTACAAGATAGTGGCAAGCCCCGAAACGGGGTACCGCCGACATGAGGACGGCGTAAACCGAAAGCTAAGTTCCAGTCAGCGAGGGAAACGTAAGTTTGAGAGACCTGATGAGTGTAATGAGCCAATTAAGTGCCTTGAAGCCTGTTTGTGACCTGGAGTGTGGACGAGGGACGATGAGCATGAGTAAATTCAGGCGAAGAGTTGAACGAGAATGCAACGATTCCTGGCGACAATTCTTTAGTACATGATAGACAATCCTCGACGACTTTTGAGTCAGAGCAACGGAAAGGGAGAAGCCAGAGGTTGTTTCCGTTGGAATTGCTGCTGGTAGGAGCGAAGCGGTCTGAAGGTTCAGTCAATCAGGGTAGGGTCGCACGCAGCGGAAGGCGCGACTGGTCCCACGGCAATCACCGCTTGGGGCCGGCGCTTTTATTTAAGGCAATTCACAGCTCGCCTTTGACCACCACCACCACTATCCTCTTCTCTTATCATGTCTTGGCAAGGTGAGCGCCGTTGCCGACGCCACTGGACACGGTCTCGCTGACCAGAAAATGGCAGCATACGTCGACACCAACCTCCTCGGCACGGGCAAGATCGCCCAAGCTGCAATCCTCGGACAGGCGGGAGGCGTCTGGGCCGCATCGGCTGGGTTCAACGTGGGCGCCGAAATCCTACTGTCATCTACCCCGCTTCTGACCCAATCGATATGCAGCTATCAACGGAGGAACAGAACGGCATCATAAACTCATTCCAAGACCCAGCAGCCACGCAAATTAACGGTTTCCGCGCCGCCGGCCAGAAGTACTTCACGCTACGAGCCGACGACCACAGCGTATACGGAAAGAAGGCTGTACGTCGCCTCTGCCCCCACCGATGAGCGCGATCCTGACATCCACGTTCCCCTAGGCCGATGGTATCATTCTCGTCAAGACAAAGCAAGCCATCCTCGTCGCCGTCTACACTGCACCCATACAGGCTCCCGAAGCCACCCCCGTCGTAGAAGGCCTGGGCGATTACCTTATCGGCGTTGGATACTAGCTTCACAATCAAATCAAGAAATGTATTAATCTAACGCTTTCGAATTGTTTTACAATCCACGGTCGGTTCGCACACAATCTATTGCTGAGACGCCTAAAGCACAGCCATTCAGAAGAGACTGAGGTATAAGAAAGGGTTTTGCTCACCGTGGCCTCGCAATCAGGTTCAACCTTTCACCACAGCCTCACAAAGTCATAGATTCTCCGCATCGATCAACACCGCAGGGCATGTCAATCATGATACCGTGACGCCGTCCCAGATCTGTGCACCTCGGATGGTCATCTTCTACCGCGACAGAGCCTCACTAGCATCGAACAAACGGTCTTTTGAAGGGGAACGACCTACACGCCGGTGCATTTCGCTGCATCATACGTCCACTCATAGCCGCTCCGCTTGCAGAAGCCTAATGCCTACCAATAAACGCACCGTCGGTCATCGTCAGACTCCGATTCAAATTGATACTCATCATGCGAAGACCCGTTCCGGGGCCCAGTGAGAACCTTTGAAAAGGATCTCAGCAGTGACGCCCACTTCAACGACTCCCACCTCATGATTCTTTACTCTTTTGTTGTCGTTGTGTTTCTGCTCTACGTTGGTGTCTCGTTGTTCCGGACTGGTCAACGCCAGCATGGATTGCCACCTGGACCACCAACTATTCCCGTGTTGGGGAACCTTCTTGTTTTCTCGCAGGGATACGCGTACTTGAAGTGGGGTGATCTCATTCATCCTCGATTCCATCACAATAAGATGACTTCTTCAGAATGAGTGAAATGGCTGCCAAGTACGGCGGTATATACTCGGTACGTGTTAATAGCGATATTCAATGAGTGTACAACACTGATCGCATAACCAGTTGAAGCTAGGCCCGACGAATGTTCTCGTACTCAGTAGCGCCACAGTGGTAAAGGAGCTCATGGATCAGCGAAGCGCGATTACCGCCGATCGACCAGACAATTATCTTGCGCGCCTTGTGACGGACGGCTTGCACTTGGCCCTCGCTCGTTATGGTTTGTATGGTTTATCTAAATTGCGCGATGCTATATTCAAGTCTGTGTGTGTACAGACGATGTCTGGCGGAAGCTACGGAAAGGTGCACACACGATATTGACGCCACAGGCCGCTGCGCGTCATCTTCCCATCCAGCAAGCAGAGGCGACACAGCTGATGTACGACCTCATGAACGAAACGGATGTACGCCTGTCGATCCGCATTGCACTTGTGTCATTTGTACTGAAACGCTCGTAGTCTGCTTTCACCCACATCCAGCGGTACACTCACTCCGTGATTTCATCCATCATCTCCGGGAGACGCTCTCCGACGTTTGACAGCCACCATGCGGCGTTATTTCTCGAAAGCCAGCAGAGATGGGATGCACTGCTGACTCCTGGAGCGCACCCTTCCGTCGACCTTCTTCCATTCTTGAGATATCTTCCGGAAAAGCTCGTTCCATGGAAGAAAGAATGCAGTGAGATCAGAGCCATGCAGCGTAAACTGTACTTTTCTGCTATGGATGAATGCGAAGGGCGTATGGGAAGGGACGAAGGGAATGATTGTTATCTAGAGGAGCTGATACAACGGCAGGAAGAGCTCAAGTTGACTCGAGACCAGATTGCGTACGGCTGACATCCGACAGAGAGTATTATCGCCTGATTGACACATTTGTGTTTAGGTACCTTACTGGCGCTATCATAGAAGGTGGCGCAGGAACGACGGCTAGCCTCTTACAATCCATTGTCCTAGCTCTGGCGAGCCACCCTGAGGCTCAGCGTCAAGCACAAGAGGAAGTCGATAGTGTCATCGGTCCAAACCGAACACCGACGCTAGCAGATTTCGACGACCTGCCTTATGTGCAAGCGTTCATCCAAGAGGTCTCCACGTTCGTGCGTGCTTTAAGCTGTCGCTGACAATGTGTACAGGTACACCGAACTCGGCCCATAGCTCCGCTCACTATCCCGCACAGCACGACTGCCTCCCAAAAGGTACGATGAACTTCGCGTCTACCCAATGGTGTTGATGATTATGGCATACAGTACCGGGGCTATGTGATACCCAAGGATACCCTGATCTTTGTCAACGCCTGTGCGTGTTTGATCTGAATTGCAAGCAGTTTTATTGACGCTGAATAATGTAGGGGGGATCTATCATGACCCAGGTGAGTATGGTTGAACACAGTAGTCGAATCGATGATCTGATTTTCCTTCGTAGACGCTTTCGACAATCCCGACGCCTTCAACCCGGATCGTTATCTAACATCTCGCTACGGCACTAAAGTAGGCTTTGACGATAAAGACTTCCGGAACAACTTTCAATTCGGGAGTGGAAGAGTATGTTATTTCTGCTTTGTGACTCGCGGCGTCACGGTCGCCGGCGTGCTCACGATTCTCAAAGAGAATATGCCCCGGGCAGGTCCTGGCCAATAACTCTGCGGTGTGTCATGTTTATATGCGGACGAGGTGTTGGGTAAATGAAATGACCTTTCATAGACGCTCAACACAATGAACCTGATATGGGCGTTTGACTTTTCACCCTCAAGCCACATCCAATATCCGTATGATCTAAGAAAATATCTCTCTGTTAGTCTCAATCTCCATCTCACTGGTCTTCGATTTACTAATTTGTTTACATAGGGTTTCACCTGCTCGCCCCGCCTCTTTAAGTGTAACATCAAGACTCGCAGTGAGGAAAAGAGGCGAATGATTCGGCAACAGTTTGTTGACGCTGTACCGGTGTACACGATATTTGAGAGAACGTTACCTCTTTGTGAGCAGGAAGATGCACGGAGACGCCGCGAACAGGTTGCGACTCGGATTACCTGAGTAAATTACAGTAACTTATCTTGCCTAGAAAGTTTGGTAGATGTGTCTGCCCCTCGTACAGTTTTCACATATAATGGCCTGTATGTACAGAGAGATTGAAGATGCCAGTGAGGAAAATGTGCGCATAATTAAATCATAACGTTGGTCGTATAAATCGATAAATAAGAACCATATGCATATTCACACCCCATTGCTCTATAGCTTCCTCGTCCTAGATACCTCAGCGATAGGCACCCTCCTTGGGGGCCCCAACGACCTCGTCGCACCGCCGCCAGTGGTTATCTTCCCTCGCGGAGCCAGCGTCGGCGGCACCTTCTGTCTCTGGTTTTGGGTATTCTCCTTCTCCTTGACCACTCCCGCCGTTGTTGTCTTCCCATTAACGGCCTTAGCCTTACCCTTCTCCTGCGCCGTTAACCGATGCTTTGGCTCTGCCACACGGCCCTTCCTCGTCGCCGTGGCACCAGCGCTCTGCGCCGGCTTCGTCCTGTGCTTCGTGGGTATTGGAAGGACATTGTTATCGAGGAGGGGGCTCCCGCTGCGTCGGGGAGGCGAGTCCGGTATACCCAACTCCTGCGCCAAGGTCATCTCCGGTTCCGGTTCCGGTTCGTGAGGCGGAGAGCTGAACGGATTTTGATCTTCGGACTGGTGCTCGTCAACCTCAGGGAGAGATCCCAGGTCGAACAGCGGGCTAGAGGGTGAGTTGCCGAGTTGTAATATGCGACTCAGAGGGCTGGGCCGGACGGGGGAGTATGCGTGGATCATCCTGGGAGCGAAGGGCTTCGCTATTGGGTAGGGACGGCGGAAGTGTGGCGTTTCTGGTCCTGGAGATGTAGGAGTGGTAGACGCTGCAGGCTCTTCTGGTGGAGTAAACGATTGAAGAGAGGGAAATGGTATAGGTGCGTTGGAAGGCATAGACATGAGACTGGGTAGAGGGGGAGACGAAGGGAATGCGGAGTGTGGCGAGGGCGGTGGGAGGACAAATGTTGTCGGTAATAATGTGGTGGACAAGGACGGAGGAGGAGGTAGTCGTTCGGTGATAACCTCCGTTTCGTAGGCAGGTTCCACCTTGGATCTCTTTGGGGACGACGGAGCTAAGGACGATTTGCGCTTGATGCGCGTAGCTTTGCGGGTGTTGGTCTTGGCCGGCGACTTCCTTGGGGATTTCGGTGCCACTATCACTCTACGCGGTGAGCGAGGGACCGGTGCAGGCGCAGGTTGTGCAGATTCGGGCGGAGCTAGGGATGATTCTACTGCAGGTGTCGGTGGCAACTCAGACAGCATCATCTCTACATGCCATGCACGCTTCTCGTCTGACAGCTTCTTCTTCTCAAGCTGGAAAGACAGTTAGAGATGCCGAAAAGAAGAGAGTGACCGAGATACCTCAATAGCGGCACGCTCATGGCCAAGTTGTATGGTTGCTTCTGTGAAGCGATTTCGTTCTTCCTCGAGTTGCGTTCGCATCGAAGTCAAGCGCTCCTGCATTTCGTCGTGTTGAGGTACAGTCATCAACTCGACGCTCATCTCGGCTTTGTCCTTGCCCGATGCTAGTCGGGGATCTGAAGCAAACTTGTCGAACAAAACCCGCGTCTCCGTCACTTCCGTTGACTGGGTTGCTTTCGATGCCTCTGAAGGATGCTCGTCAAACATGGAATAATTCGATGAGCCGCGTAACATACCAAGTTCGGTTTGTAATGCGTCAATGATGGACTGCATTCTGGCAGCCTCCTCTTCAGATAAAGAAGAAGAAGCGTTTGCAGGTGCAACGGAGAGATCATGGATAGAGTCTCGGAGCGAGAGTAGGACAGAAGCTAGATTGTCACTCGCGTGCTCCGGTGAGCAGAATGGGAAGAGGGTGGCTAGAGTGAAAGGAGTGGGCTTTCACAGAAATCAGTGGTTGTTGAGAAGAAATCAAGAGACGGACCTCTTGCTCATCTCCATCCCTCAGCAAGTGTAGAACTTCTTGTAACTCGTTAACAGCGTTCAAGACGACTCGCTTGAGTCCTATACACTCCGTTGTTATCTGAATACGCGCTTTCTCGGCTTCCTGTGCGGCAACTTCAAGAAGGCTTGCTCCTTTGCTGACGGTGGCACCGCTATTGACAACCCTAGCGTTGGACGATTTGAATCCGCTGGGGACGGCCGACAACTTAGCCTGCGCATCAGACAGTTTGGCCCATTTGTCCGCCATCTTCTCCACTTCCTTTTCCTTCTTCTTCAGCTCGGCCTGATGGGTAGCCCTGAGTGCCTGCACTGTTCCTCGAGTACGCTGCAATTCCGCGGTCGTGGCTTTATGGGCTTGCTCCGATGACTGAAGGGACTTGGTTGTCGTACTGCAAAAGTCAGGGAACGGTGCCAGTCACAGATGAAGGGACCTCACAGCAGTCTGGACTTGTGCATGTTCATCTCGCGCTCAAAGTTGGCCGCCTTTTCCACCGCCGCCGAGTGCATCGACTTGAGTCGTTCGTGGTCGTAGCTTAGGGTGCGCAGATCTGTGGATAACTCTTCCGTGCGAGACATGTCTTTCTGGGGCGGCCAATCAGCTTCGCAAATATGGTTGGCCATCACCACGCACCACCCGCTGTCCCAGCAATTCCAGCAGACATTTGATGGTCCGCTCCATATCCGCGGTCGACATTCCGTCCAACGAGATCCCCGGCGCTGATGCGAATCCATGGGCGACGAGCTGGGCGTTGATGTACTGCAGGCTCGACGCCGACACGAACGATGCCGACGACGTATCCGACGACGGGGAGCCAAAGTCGGAGAGTCCCGGGGTGGGGGTGTTCCAGTGGACGAGCTTCTTCGCCGGGGTTGCCATGGTGGGCTGTTCACTGTTCAGATCCACCGCAAGTCCAAGTTCGAACGCGCGATGGCAGACGGATTTGGGTAACAAAGATAAACAACACGCCTCACGTGGTCGTTATCTCATTAGCGGGCGCTAATAGTAATAACTGGGCGTAGGGCCGGGTCCGGCAGGGCCTGCTACTTAGTACACAACTGGATTATTCGTCCTCATTGCAACACCAAACATTCTCTCTCATAATACAATCTTTTGCTTGGGCGCAAGATATTTGAGATATAGGCACACCCTCTCCACGTCGACAATCCAGATTCCAACCTCAGGTCTGGCAGTCGTCGCGTTCATTGCCTGCGTTGTTTCCATGGCCACATGAGTCGTTCATAGAGGCGAAATCGATGTCGGTATCCGCCATACCCTGACGGAAATTTTAGTCGTTCGCAGTTGTGTCAACAATACGCATCCCATGGACGACCCTGTCGCTATCCAAAACGTTTGTTTCCGGATCCTGGTTCGGACTTGGAAGGAGACCGTATGCATTCCCGATGATGGATTTCTCGGGAGCGAACCATGGTGTATATAGCAGAATTTCGTTTTATACTTGGTGTCGGTTGTTAGTGGGGTCGCATGCGACGTCGACGTCGACTTCGTGGTTCAAACTTTGCCTACAGATAGATTTTCGGTCAAACATATATTTCCAAGGACGGAAGTACGCACGCGGGCATGCAAATAGCACGGATTAGTCTTGTTCTAACGCCGCACGATGTTAGACAAATCATTGGAAGGCGAGTAAGTTCATGATATTGTAGATCCAAGGTAAACGATGGAGTAACCTTCATTGCATCCCATCGTTTACACAGCGATCACCCGGCGAGTTCGTTTTTCTTCGGTCGCCGCATCCATTTCTGTCCCCGACCTCATTCACATATTTACGACGAACTGATTTCCAGAAACAGAGTGATATGTATAGATTTCCAAACCGGTAGTTAGAAACAACGAAAACAAGAACGAATTGTATACATTAGTCCAGTACATTGAAACGAACATCCTTCATCATATCCGCGTAAGATTCGCGCAAAGCATCCAAGTTTCGAAGAGACAAAGCCTGAAGATTGCTCTGAACCCGTCTCTGTTCAATGACATCAGCATGAAGCTTCTGCACTTCATCCAGCATTTGAATCGTCGCGTCGTACAAGATCCTGAAGTCCGCTTTCCCATCGATCTTCGTTAAACCTGCGAGACGGGGAACGAGGAGCTTGAGATCCAAGAACGCGTGTCGTTGGCGTTCCGCTTCTTCATCATGCTGCACACCGACATGTTTCCGTTCGACATCGTGGGTGGAGACAATGACGCCAGCATTTATTTCTCCTTCCATGACCTGGGTAGCGACCTCTCTATGCCCAACCATTTCAGCACCAGTCACCTGCACATCGATCTTTGGAGAATCGGCGTTTGGAACCGGTCCGTCGACCACTTCTTTGCGAGTAGTTTCCTCGACGCATTGGACTCCAGACGAATCGGCCTTCGAGCCTCCAAGTCTATCATCACCGATATCCTGTGTGTTTCCGCCATTGCCTGCAGCGTAGTCCCCTGTGCGCTGCTTCTTCGGATAATTGGGAGATTCGTCTTCTTCCCTGGCGCGCTTGGCAACCAACCTCGTCGAAAGGCGAAATCTGTCTTCGGGGATGGGATCAAATGGAAAGGCTTTCAAAGGACGCTCTGCGTCGGATTCCTCGTTGTCGTATATTGAACCGGTATCGTCGTCGTTTGATTCTACTGTAGGGCGCTTCAATTTTTCTGGGAGCTGTAGTTCAATTGGATGGACGTACCTACACGGGCCTTCGCTTTACCCCTACGAGTCCGGGTCTGCTGAGGGATCACGACGGAGGGTTGGGACGAGGCCTTGGAGTCTACTTTTCCTTTCGAGGAAGACGAGAGTGGTTTCGGAGTGACTTTCTTCGTGCCACCCTTTGGCTTCGACGGTCTGGGGGGAGTCGGAGCGGACACAAGACCGACGTCGGCTTTCTTGACCGGACTGCGACAAGCTTTCGATTGCAAGTAACATTCACGACATTTCTTCGCTGGCTTTTCGGCGCGTGTGTTTTCGCAGGGACTTTTGTCTAGACACGTTCCACACTGCGCAACGATCAGAGGCGTGTCAGAATAAGTAATGGAAGTATAACCGTTTCTTCCCGCGCAGAGGGAAACAGATCCCAATCCGAGATGTCTGTCCCAGAAATTTGGAGTTTTGCGTCCAGTTGACGCGCCATTTTTCGACCGTTCTTGTTGACGCCCAAGAACACTAGATGGATCCAGACTCTTTCACCAGCTTCGTTCCGCGCCCGTATCATATCTGCCGGGGACAATTTCGAGGCCAAGCCTCGTAAATCGGTAAGCCAATCGCCTTCCAGGAGCGAGTCAGCCTCAGGTCTTCGCTCCAAGTCCAGCAATAGAGCGCGAAACTAGCTGCTAAGTTAGATGTTTCTCTCACAGCCTAACGCAGCTCACGTTTTGCCAATGCTTTGGAACGATTAGCAGCGCATTATGAGAAACAACACGACTTGCCTGTTGCACATCTTGTTCGCCCATGGTGGTTACAGTTTCAGTCTTGTTTGTTCGTATTTATCGAGAATTCTTCCCTTCCGCGCACCAAAATGATACTGGGCCCTCCACAATTCTCTTTTTCCATCTCGTGTGGTTCACGTCAAAACTCGCGCGAATCGTTTGTGTGTTTCTTAATTGAGGTGGTGTGGGCGGCACATGAGGCCCGCTCGACAACTCCCAGTGCTTTGGCGGCCTTCAAACATGATCGCGTGCGTATACTTCCGCGGGCTCCGATCTATCTTCATGATATTTCTAGCAATGGCTCTTGTATTGGCTGGACAGTTTTTATTGCAACTCTTGGAGGTCTGTAACAGGACAAAGTGTTTTCTGGGATGAACTTGTGTTGTCGGATAAATACCACGAATTGGTGAGATCAGTCACCGTGATTTCCCTAACTGAAACAACGCAGATTTCTTGGCTGCCTGCACTGGTCGGGGTCGGAAATCCTGCTCATATTTTTGCCGTGCTGGACGGTATGACTCCACACGAAGTCGAAGCCATACGCCTTCAATGCCCAACCCGTGTTTGGTGCGCGTTAATTGCTTACCGATTTCCACACTCCCCGCCGGATTACCGTCGTTTATGGAGTTGGACCGGTCGTATTCGTGAACGTTCGGTAAGACTATTCCCATAATCTGTGGTACCTTGTTCTGTTTGCTGAGTATGTCAGTGCTTGCACTGTTCATCTCAGCCAGCAGTCCTCTGTGAAGACGTTACGTCCACGAGTTCGGTTGCTTGCAGGCGGTGTCTTGAACACGGGCTGCTGTGCAAACCCCTCGCGACTGAACGTTTGTGGCGACTGACGACGGACGGCGCGAAAACTTTAATCGCACGTATGGACGTCGCAGGCGACGACGTATTAGAGATTTGCAGAGTGGCGTTATTAGCGGCAGCCCCTCGCATTTGGGACCGGCCAGGATCGCAAGACGTTACGGTTGTGCCGACATTGACACATTGCTTGAACAATCGCAGCGCGTGCCCGTATTATTTGGAAGGCTGTAAATCTAATATTTCGTTGTTACTGGAAACGTTATGTATGTCTGATTATAGGTATTAAAGCATATCTGCGCGACAAGCCGAAATTTTTTGTTTGAGTTCTTGTAGTTTCTCCCGGATGTCGTTTATTTGTGAGGGAAGTGCTTCGTCGGGAAAGACGCAAGGATCGCCGTGGATTGCGCAAGCTCTGCAGGTACTTCGTGAATTAGTCGTGGTCAACTGACACGACCTGTTCTCGGTTTGACACGCCAGACACTGCGTCGAATGAATAAGACAACAGTGATTCAATATCCATAGACGTACTGGTCCTTCATTAATTGTTGGGAAGAAATCCCAATCCGAGACGTCAGCGCCACCGATGAACGTAGTATGCACCTGGTCGGGCACATGAAGCGATTCGCCGATGATACTCGCCCATAGCACTGGAGACGAGAACGATTTCATAGTCATCAATTCGTCGGGACTACATTTCGCCAGCAACGGACTCAAGTGGTCTTTCCAAACGCTTCCGAGTCGTGGACTTATGTTTCCACGATATAGGTGGACGATGTTTTGAAACTAGGGCAGGTTAATTTTCGCCTACGCCAGTCGGGCGTCATCGACATACCGAGGTTAGTCTTGATTCAGAGTCTTCTAAACACAGCAATTGGGCGTTATCGACGGGATAGCAGGATCCTGGCATAGTCATCATTTTCTGGTAGACAATTCTCTGACCGTACACAGTGAGTATGATCACTGATATGGAAGGGGTCGAACGTACTTTCAGATCCTCTGTCGGTTTTTCACCGAGACAACATAGTAATTTGTGCAGGTCTCGACAGAATTCCTCATCAAGTTCGGCTTGTGTTACGAAGACTTGAAATCCGACTGGACCTATGACTGTGGCGCCCATCACGGTGCAGAGTAAAGAGAAAACACGCGTCATCGGATTTTGGTAAAGTCATCGTCTTCGTTCCCACGCATTACACCGTCCCTTTACACCACGACTATGGCGTTTCCTCCAGGCACAGTTGTTGGTGTTGCTAATCTACGGATTTTTCTCCCGGGCATACACGATACTATTTTCAGACACGTCTTAAATGATTTGGTGACCGAAGTCGAAGATTGTTATCTTAATCGCGGAATCAGCTCGGACGACGAGAGCAGATTCATCCAGAGACGCGTGCGTGTCAGGCTTATGTGTGCCAGCTATATTGACTGTAGCCAGGCGGCCCTCGTATCCATCTTGACAGAACGGTTAGGACGCACTTGGACCGTTGAAAGCGGGCGACACATATTGAGCGGACCCGGTGATTTGCCTCCAGAAACGGACACTTTTCACCAAAGTGTAGGTGCTTCCGCTCGACGAAGGTTCAAAACTGACAAATCTCAGTTCATGAAAGTGGCGCTATCTCGAACGCCTGATTTGATAACGGGAACCACTATTAGGGATCTGGTGACACGTTTGGAACACGAACCAGATGTCGAAATCCGAAGGATCCAACAGACGTGTCCTCCTTGGCTCTGGTCTAGACTGATCGCTTGTCGGTATAACTACCAGGGACAGACATCTTTAGGTCGCTGGCCGTGGAAAGGAAGAGAGCGATTATATCGGGTCAGTAATTGTTTGTTTTTCTTTCGGGGTATTCTTATTCATTTATCGTCAGTGTGATCGATGTATTAGCCGACTTCAACCATGTGAAGCAATCATGTCTGAGGACGATGATGATCGCTGCAGAGCATGCTTCTTAAACGCAACGCCCTGCGTACAGCCTTTTGGCTTCGAGTGCACCCGTCCATTGACTCGCTACGATTCAGGCTGTCGTCTTCTGGATAACATTCACGACAACGCACATGGGAACCCACTCTCGGATGCGACATTCCACATTCGTACCGTCGCCTGGACTTTGCAGGAGTTGTCGACAGTAGTTGCAGACACCCGAGATCTGATGCATGAAAATGACGATCACCACGCTAATTTCATATCTTGGTACCGCCAGTGTGCACGACAGATCCTTTTGAACCTTCCTTAATTACAATATTTACATACAGAAAGAAAGAGTTGTACATTTTGCTCCGAATCATCTCAAGGACGGTTTTGATGGCCAGTCGATGCCAGAAAATGTAACCGTAATTTTGCGAATGTTGGTTCTCAGAGACCCCAAACGCGAGATCCTGTGACGAACGGTCACGTGGCCACGAATGTCGCATGAAACTACGCCGCAATTCCTCTTAGCCGCGCCAACTCCCCTGCGGCTACAATTTTATGACGGGGCGTTTTTGATACGACTTCTACTTTAAATTCTACGCGTAAATGAAACTTTCATTTCCGCGACCTACAACCACGCGCGATCAGACAAACTGGAACCTGGATGCTGTGAGTTGGGTGAGGGGAAACGGGACAGCTCAGACCAGCTCCCTTTCCTGTCAGTGACCTGAAGGGAAAAATCTGATGATTCTATCGTCGAAGCTACAGCGCGCCGCGACTTTTTTTTGATAGTGACTACCCCACCACCCAAGCTGCCGATACGACTCCGCCTGCATCCCGCGTGCGATGAACCTGTTTGTCATTGTTTCTGCTCTCCGTTCTCATAAGCGCTTTACGGCGCTAAACTTCTTTTTCTTTCGTTCTACTATGTCCCAGACCCTCGAGCCTGCCAATAGCGTTCCCTGGAGTGCCTACAAGGCGCGCGAAGAAATCCGCGACCTCCTTGAAGAGCTAAAAGCCATTCAGAGCACCGAAGTTTACCGAGCTCGTGAAGGTGCGCCCCATCTCATCGTTCTTTCCTTTCATTTCTGAATCATTTTTTGCTTCAGACATCCTCCATGAGATGCATTCCATTCTCCTTGAGGAGTACAAGGCCGCACCCGAGGACGCTAAGCGTTTGCCCTCCTTCCTTCTCTTCTTTCCGTCCCCGCTCACAACGGTCGCCAGGACTTGTTAAGTTCTGCTCTGAAATCGAGGAGCCCGAAGACTGTTCTCCACTTACTGGCAAGGGCGAAGTCGGCCTGACCCTCGCCGGCCTTAAAAAGACGGAGTGGGCCGCTGCTTTTGATTTCATGGGTATCAAAGGCTATGTTGATCTGCGGTACCTCGCCATTCTATGTCGTTGCTTTCCTCTCCAATCTTTCCTTTTCTTACATTTTATAGATCATACCAACGCCACTAAGATCGCCAAGCTCATGGCTGACGCTCTCCAAATCGAGCCTTATGGCGAAGATGCCACCATTTTCCGCGAAGCCCTGGATGAATATCGCTAGCTCTCTTTCTCGTCATCACCCTTCGTCTTTCTTTCTCTTGTACTTATAGTTCGATGCCCCTCCGCTGTCACTCGCCGTGCCGTCGATTTACATCCACAAAATAAACAATGAAATAGTCTGTACTACATTTTTACATCCAAATGAAACCACACCGCAATTTCTCCTACCCGCGCAAACTCCCTTGCGCCTACAATTTCCATATCCTTCGGACGAAGGGAAGATAGCGCCAGAACGCTGCTCTGAGACAAACACAGACGAAGACTGTTGGATTCATACGGAAGATGACGAACATTGGCAGCATCAATGTCTGCAGACAGTTTTTTTGGCTATATACATTGATGGCCGACGAACATTATCAATAGACGCTCTTCGTGATAATTCTGGCCGTCGCTGCAATCCTTGCACCGGATGGCATCACCATGTGCCTGAGGGTCAAGCATAAGATCGGTTAAACGAAGGTAAAGCGCTTACTTCAGTTTCTGTTGAACGTCAGTTCCATTCATAATTAAGATGTCGCCCTGGTATATGTGAGCACATATGTGATATTCCTGACGTTGGCGTACATGACGAATGTTCAACGTCAAAGCATGCTTGTCCGTTGTTTTGCATCGAAAGTACATGCGGGCGTCCGAGCCCAACGATAGCCCAGCAACCAGAGATCCAACTCCACGTTCGTCATCACTGTGATACTAGTTTTATCGCGTTCAGATTTCTATACGCGGAGCAAAAACCTCTTACCCCCATAGACTGGTTGTCCATATAACCTACACTTGTTCACCGGTCAGTTTTCCAGGGTTATCGACTGACTCGCGATGATCTCACGTTAATAATTCATTGAATGCCGGTTGCTTAACAAAAAGCATATCGCACTTTTGTTGAATAGATCCGACGACGCTTGAGAGGAACTCAGGACACGAAGCCCACGACGATGTGAAATCCGTGCCACCGACATACTGCGAAAGATTAATATTTGCTGTTGATTGCGAGCTTTGACCTAACCTCATAGACCTCCCCGGCTGGTTTGTTATATGAGATTGATCAACAAACGAATCGTAAAACGGACCGTTGTGGGAAAAATAATTGGTCAACATCGTTCCTTCACCTAAAGAAATCAGCATTGAAAGTGTGAATATATATCTGACGCTTACAGCGATGGGATCGAAGGGGCGTACGTTGCAACAAGATAGCTCCAGAAGCGGCATGTGAAAGGT
Organism: Strobilurus orientalis; assembly: GCA_019915145.1. NCBI lineage: Eukaryota > Fungi > Basidiomycota > Agaricomycetes > Agaricales > Physalacriaceae > Strobilurus > Strobilurus orientalis. Next base: position 27,011 of record JAHLML010000017.1, on the reverse strand, counting down.
ATTCTCTGAGGTAGAAATCCGCTTCAGAGAGAAATGACGGTGTCGGTCGAATGAGATGTACAGATCCACTGCAGAGGCGTCAGCGAAGTCAAACGTATTTCGATAATCTTACTCTACTTGGCGAAACGTGAATGAATGTACGACAGTGCCGTTTATTCGCGTTTCAAAACGCTCTGCCACTGGTACAATTAACGAGGGCGATAGAAATGACAGAGAACGAACTCAAGGAAGAATGCTTGTACACGATGGCCTCGTGTGTGAATGAACGAGCGATGGGAAATTCCAGATTTACTGGACATTCGGTAAAGCAAGATAGACACTGATGTTTATGCCACAAACGCCTATTTTTTCTTCTTAGCCAGATTTGGTCAATAACTGAAATTGCTTACCTTGTGTTCAAACGCCCACATTGATCGCAATGAAATCCGGACAATTTAAGCGATGTTGTGTTGGGAAATTGAACTTCCTTTATCGTCATTGTTCGCGGGGCTGCTAACGCGTGAATGAGAATGCGAGGATCATAATGGAACGTGGCCCAGGTCGCGGCGTAAAAAGATGGGCATGCAGCAGACAAGCAAACGGGTCCTTCCATAAACATGGTGGTTTGGATCCGACTGCATGTGGGGCAGCAGAATTGCGCGAGGGAAACCGCGCAAGGGGAATGCTGTCGAAAAAGCGCTTGTTCGTACAAGGGAATCCACCAAGGAATCTAATGCGACTAGATTAGGTGCATCGGGCTTGTGGAATGAAGCCACTTACCGAACTGTCCAAAAGAACTGCAAGAATTTTGTGCATGATTCCGCGTGAGGTGTTTTCATCTGCGCTCCGTCAGGGGATTCATGTCTGAGGGACTGACTAAAGACCTTACGCCATGCTTGAACAATGCTGTAGGTCCCGAGATAACAGTATTGTGCGCCGTCAGGAAATGCTGGCCGAAAGAAAGGATACCGACGCGACATGTAGACATTGACTGGATGGCCTTCGCCGCAAGCCCGGTCAGCGGCGACACCGCGATCCCTCGATTCCTTGACTAAACCGCTGACCAAATGTGTTCAACAGCGTCGGTTCATGTATATATATCAATATATCAAAGGACTCACGCATGTGTAATGACGACGCGACCGTTGAAGAAAAATCCGTCCCGGCTGCATCTCGTGCATTAGTATCGACTGGTGAGGTAGGCCAAAGACTGACTCTGTCGCGTAACCGCCTAAAAGCAACCCGAAAAGAATGCCATTCGAGATATACATTCCCGAATGATAGGACTTGAACCAGACTTCATTTTCGCATAATTCCTGCCGAGTAACACACCACCTCATGACAGTTGAAATGGAAACGGGTTGGTATACGTAACATTGTCCTGAGGATCGCGACATCGTCATTGTGTAATAAAGGCAGTTTCGTCTTATGCTCATTATATGCGCGCGACTCAATTCTGCTTCAACCAATTAAATATAATCGAATACAAACTTGGTACTATCCTACAAACTATCGGATTGCTGGTCGGCTTCCATTTTTAAAGCGATGGGCTTTAAGACTCCATGATTAATTAAATGAAACAAGTAGTCATCCCGAGCCTCCTCACTACCGACAAAATACTCGGCCACCGATCCCATGAGTGCGTCGTAGATAGGGCCATCTTCTATCGATTGTTCAAACAGATAGACCCCCTCCCATTTCTGGAATGCCTCCACCAAATCAGTGAAGGAATGAGTGGACTTCGCCGATTCCTCGCGCAGAAGGCGTTGAAAAACGATCCTGTCTCGAGCATTCCTATCCGCTTCAATCCCAGTTTGTTCGTCATCGGGATCCGCCAAAGGATGATCGACGATGAAGAAAGGCGGTTGGGCGAAAGAGTTTGTGCAGACTGTCTCCGTGTCATCCCAGTCAATAACTGAGCTGATGTATGGCTGATCCGAGTCCGCGTCGACTATCAATATATTCTGCGACTGAAAATCCGCGTGCATGAGAGGGAAGCCATGGGTGTCAAGCGAGTTATCGTAGAGTGTGGGAATCAAGGAGGAAAGCCACCATACACGCGCGTAATCGAAACCGTAATGTTCGCTTTGAATTTGTGCCAATCTGTGTTTAGCCTTGTCGATCCAGTAATCCGTCCCGCTGTTATACGGCGTTTGGCGCAGCTCTGTCCCCGACGAGGATGTGATACACCATGCTCCAGATCCCTCTTCTCGATCGAGCCTGCCCATCTTGTCGAACCGATGCAACGACATCTCCAGCATCAATTGGACCACCTGACGAAGCACCACTTCCCTTTGTCCATCCGACATATCATGCCAGACCTTGCAAAGGAGAATGCCTTCTGCTTTTGTCATGACGATGTAAGGACGTCCGCCAGCAGAGGCGGAGGCGTTGTGACAGACAACGCGGGGGAGAGGGATCTTTGAATTTTCGTAGAAATATTGCATCGTCAAGACGACGTTGCGAACAGCGGATTCTGGATCATTGACATGATCCAAAGGTACGCGCACAACGAGATCCGGTTGATCGTCCACATGGAGGAACCGAACCAGGTTGTAGCTGCCAGACTTGAGAATTCCCCAAGCCATACGGTCAACACTAGTGCCCACGGTCGCTGCTACATGCTTTCGAATGATATCCCAGTCGGTGGCATTGAAAGTGGATGTTTGCTGCCCGGAACGAGGTAGATTCACGTCGTTTGAGGAGATAAAGGCGGCATTTGTGGAATGTGGGACGCTCGTTGCGGCCGATTTCGAAGGGGGTTGGTTATCAGGAAGAGGTGGTTCTTCGATGGCGAAAGGAACGAAAACGTCGTCCTTGCTCGTTTTCTCGACCGTTACAGAAGTAGTGGACATTGAGCCTGCGCTCGAATCGAGACGATCGATGTGTGCCATGGGCGAAGACAAGTGATGACTCAATACACTTCGCACGCTACTGAGAATATATCGAATCCAAACTTAGAACAAGTTCCACTGAGTGTATTCTGATACTCCTCAGTTCGCATTTTCCGGCGATTATAATCCATACTCGCAATGATTGAATCGTATTCTTCAATGACTATATCGTATTTTGTACACAAAGGCGTGAAGTACGAACTAACGTCGAATGCCGATGCCATTCCCACGATGGGTTCGATACTCATTCGCGCAGTTAAAGCGATTGTTAAGTATTCCATTGAACGAAAGCAACAGAACGTGTGATATACTCAATGTGATTCATCATGTGCGCACCGTGGAATACAGATGATAAGGAGAAGACGTCGTTCATAGACAAGTCTTAGGGCCCCGTCCACACCACCACCATGCCCACCACCCGCAAAGGGCACGGCTGCCCATTATGCAAACGTGTTACGGTTCCATCCGGACATCAGTGTCCTGTGTGCCAAAAATTATCTCCGTGCCGGCAGAACAACTGTCCCCGTTTTACAAAATATGCCGGGAATGATTGCGATTCTTGCTCTCAGCGATGGCGAGAAGGTGAGTACTCATCGTGAGAACTTTAAAGAACAACACCCTCATGTCAACGCACAGACCAAGCCCAGCGTAGGAAGGCCAAGGAGCGGGAGGCCGATGCAGAGTGGCGCGCCAACCAGGCGCAGAAGAAGCCCAAGAAGAAATGAGTGAGTTCTGACAATTCGTCGGCGGGACCAGTGCGTGCTAAAATTCGGTGCTCCAGGAGCAAACTCTATCGAACGAGACGGAACTCAATCAGAAACGATGTACCAATACGGAGCTCGATTTCATACTTCGCTTGTAATTGTATATGATATTGAAACCACGCAACAATCCTATCGAATGAGAAATTAAAAAAAAAAAAACGGGCTGATTTGTTGAGAGCTAGTCAGAACGTTGCTGTCGACGGCCAGAATTATCACAAAGAGCGTCTATTGATAGTGTTTATTAGTTATCAATGTTTCTATGTCCTCCGGTTTAAAATTTACGCAGCAACCAGACGGCTCTAATCGTTGTTTCACGACCAACAACGTACCCTCTTCATCGGAAGTAAACCACGAGAAAACGAAGTCATTGACTATAACGCTTCGAGAATAGCGCAGTCCAGCCCACACATCATCTAGATGGAAAGCAGACTCGTATACGTTGCACAAAATCCGCAGGAGCTTTTGCTTGTTGCGTTTTTTGACAAAAACGGTTATTGATTGCCAGCGTTCAACATACTGCAATCAATAAATGAGCATGAACGGCGAGATTGCGATAAAGCGATGAACGTACCGAATCCGTGGATAAAACACGACGCATGTGCCAGGGATCTGCGAGCACCGGTTCTTTTCCGCAAGGCGTCGTAGAAAACGCAGGTCTGGAGTTTTGAAGTATGTTGCGAACAGAAGCTGTGATTGCTTCCCCTTCTTGTTGAGAGAGGCTGATGATAGCGTGTCTGCGCATTGGACTATGCTTGAAAACCAACGCCATCAATTCCAGTGACGGGCTTAATACGACGACGACACCATATTCTTCAGGGTCCGGGCAGGATTGCGTCGTCAAAAGAGTAGCGCTGAGCACATTTTGTACTAGACAAGTCACATCCAGCAACGTGAAGCCAGTCTTGTAAGTTGCAGGCATATAAACCAGCTTTTCCTGGGACCGGCTCACTGACCAGGCGGTCACCAGATAATTCCAGCGAGATACCTGCGTTAAGTTGAACAAGTTTTCATACCAACCCACGATACGGACCTCGCGATGTGCCATGGTATGGTAAAGTCGCCAGCTGGGGAAAGGCCTAAGCGGTTGTTGTGTTAATTACCCAAGGGGTTTTTTTTATATCTTTTTTAAAAAACTTATAGGTACAGGAGATACGTACGAGCTTTCGTAGCAGTCTAATGGACCTGAAACATCGGCTTTAGCAATTGGGTCGCCCGCTACGTCAGGACAATAGGCATGCGTTCCCAAAGCCTGAGGTGGGTAGTGGAACATGGAAGTAAGAGTGAAAAGGGACATGGTAGGGGTCACAATTTCTCCGATTCGAAAGATCGACTACGTAATCTATTATCCTTACTGGCTGACCCTATTTCCAAGAACCGGTTCAGAGGTTCGGGACCCAGGCCCGCAGTTTTATTTATTTATTTAGGTGACACTAGTGAGGAGCTATGCGTCGAATCAGAGAAATGGTCTACGCCAAGAAAAAAATCGAATTCTTACTTTGGAGTGCTTCTTCATGTGTTGTACTCGCAATCGTGATTTGTATGCGATCGCCGACTCTGTCCAATTCGTGTCTGATGTCATCCATCCATGCCTGGAGGTCGTCTGGCGACATGGGTTCCCAGGTACAATGAGCCTCCCAATTGAGGGGGCGAAGGTACCCATACAATATGTCCAATTCGGTCAGGGCGGGGAAAGCCTTGGTATCGAGGAGCGCATTGTTGAGCGTCGGCCAGGAGATGTCGAAGCGTTCTCCTCGATCGGTGATCTGGATCACCAGCGACAACAATGTAGAGCTTTGGGAATCAGCCAAAAAGGCTACGAAATCATCCACTTCGTCGACGGCAAGCGAAATATGGAAGGCACGCAATTCTGTCATCAGCGCGAGATTCGTTCCACGCCAATCGCAACTCGCGCCTACATTAAGTCAGAGCGGATCCTGGATTGAAGCATAAAGCTGACCTGTGTCCATCTTCATAAAAAAAGTATACACCGAAGGGCAATGAGAGAAAAGGTAATTCATATCCTCTCCAAAGATATAGTCGGTGTAGCTCACAGAGAGAGTGAAGCTCCGAATGGTGTGGAGCATATCGACCCATTTCGATACTCCCTCTGTCTTCAAATCTAACAGTAGATGGATATCGGTCTCTAAATCCATGCATTGAACATCGACGAAACAGTTGTCGTGCACAGTGTCGCCGTTGGCATCGAACCGTGTATCTTCGATGACTATACTATTCCATAATTTCCCGTCGCAGAACAAAGAGTTGACCTCGCAAACCGCAAGGTTACAATCTATGAGAGCGAGGTTCTGGAATCGTTTTGCCAAGCCGTTTACGAGATGTATGTCCGAACTTCCATACGATATGCCGTGGAGGGACAATGTGTCGAGGGGGCTGGTTTTGGAGGTCAGCCAAGAAGAGATGGTGTCTTTATGGTCGTCGTCCAGATACAAATCGGTGTTGTGAAAGGCCGTGAGGGTGAAGTTCTGAATGAAAGAGAGTACGGTGGGATTGACGTGGAAAAGTTCCTTCCAGCTCTCGACATCATCACAATGACCGATGACTATGGTCTTGAAAATGTGCGGTAAAGTCAAGAGGCGGAATCCGTGCGTGACCAGAGAGAGCGAAAGTAGAGTCCGAGGCTCATCTTTGAGAAGAGAGATGACTTTGAGTGTCAATTCAAGCGGGATTGGGGGTTCAACGGCACCGGGAGGTAGGACAAGGGGCATCGTTGATTGAATCCTTTTTTTTTTTTGGCCTTGATCAGTGTGAGATCGGAGTTATGTACCGACAACCGATGATACGCGATCACAAGTGGATCGGTGTTTGTTTATCTGACTCCATCTCAATGAGGAGCATGTCCCTTCCAACCGCTGCTCGTTATATCGCCCGACGAAGCGATGCATTGGAGACAGTCTTCAATGAGCATAACGGAAAAGATCCTGTAAGTTCCTATTGATCTGGTTTCATATTCGCAACCTGATTACAACTTAGATCTACACAGCAAGTCGGGGTTTATGTTACGGCGCCAAGTCCTGGGAACCTACCCCCGTATTTCTTCCTATGCTCCGATCGTTCAATCCAACAAACTCTGGACCTTCAGCAGCGGAGTTTTCATCATTGAACGCCATCCGTCATTACGTGCATGGCTTCTGGTTCAAAGCCGGGGCGTTCAGGCGGGTGCAAGTCAACGAGGGCGTAGCCGTGTTGGCTTTCTGTCGGTACCAAGATTTTGACATTAAAACACAAAGGGACTTCCCTCGCAACCGCATCATTTCGTCGAATCTGCCACACGGTAAAGAATGGAACGGAAATGTCGTTGTATTTTCGTTGGAAGGGAATGGAGTCGCGTCGACGCAAACAAAACGAACAGCCGAACTGGACAAGGCAGTTTTTCAGTATGGTCTCGATTCACATCATACGTCATATATACTCACGACATTTAGATTCGCGGCGTCTTACATTTCTGAGTGTCGTACAAACCACGGAGAGGAGACGACATTCATTCTTGCGGATATGTTTATTCCCATCGTCAAGAGACGTGAACTACTTGACACCGAAGCTGGCTGGTCTCAAGCCATCATTCTCGGAGAGTCTTTTTGCTTTCAATAAACTACAGAGACATGTTTCTAGAAGTGCATTTGACGTATGACTCGTTGAATTAAACAAAATAACGCACACCCAAGTCATTCAAACTCTCGTGAGCATGAGAATAGCATCGACACATTTGTCTGCGACTGACGCGGTTCGTCGGTGATATCATCCGAGTCGGCTACTGACCGCGACGACCGAGAAATTTTGGTGCGTTATTTCAATTTCATCTTTCTTTATTTCTTTCACCCTCGCAGACTTTAGCATTCAGGCAAGCCTCAGAACTTCAGAGTCTCGTGAAGCAAGTTTCACGGTTTCTCAGGGAAATGCCTCGCTCAAAAAAAACCAAGGCAATAGAGAAGGATCCCAATCAAACAACTCTCACATTCGCCGTCAACAAGCGACGCTCTACTCAAGCGGACACTCGTCGAAAATCGCCGTCAAAAAACAGGCGCAAAGCAACAATCAACGACGGTTACAGTTCTAAACGACCAATAGAGGTGTTCAGCGATTCAGATTCCGAACCTCTACTACGAGACCTACCACCCCATCAAAATATACTTCCTAGTATGTGTGTCTTCCAACACGGTTTTTGAAACTGACTGGGATTAGATTTCGATGTGAATTCGCAGCACTGGACAAATGTCCTCGACCGTCTGAGCGAAACTGGGCTGGTGGCCCCTCGGGGTGAGAGTTTTTTTTTTTTTTTTTTGCATATCTAATCACTGAAAGGAAGCGCAGTCACGCCAGAGGAAAACGTGGTTCTCACTTTACTGAAAGCGTTCGATTTGTGAGTCTTCAGCGTCAATGTGACCTGGATATGAATCGAGTCGATTCTCCCCCCCAGATGGCCGAAATATGGTCCATGTATTGGAGCATCTCGCATGGAGCGATGGCACAGGGCCCACGAATTAGGATTGAATCCACCTGTAGAGGTATGCTGATATTGACGATTTCACGGCTTCATCTGCTTACAATTACTAGATATTTGACATTTTGTCTACTGACGTGGCGCAAGCGAATGTCACGTATTCCCAAAACACGTTCACCGGGAAGATATAAATAATAATAATACACGGCGTGGTCCAACTCTGAACTGCTGCCGGCATAAATGTCTTGCGTTCCATATTGTCGATGGCAAGGAATGCACTCATTTCCACATTAGACCCGACATTGTGCGTGAATTGTGAAGGCCAGTAGATATGTTCGGGTACGCCGTTGGTTGGAAATCCCCGGCCAGATTGTGAAAGCGACCACAGCATAACTCCACGCAGTGGCCATAACAGGAGGAAAACAAGCGGGTTAGATTGTAGAGCAACAGCGACAAGATCTACATAGTCTTTTCTACGCGATTTTTCGGTTTGTACTGCGGACAATATCTGTTCATACAAGGGCTATAGAAACACCACGAAAAGCTTAGCTCGTGGCCCATCCAGGACTGGGCGTGTGGAATACCCTCTTTCCCAATTTTAATACCTTTAGCAAAAACGATACATCCAGAAAATCCTTGTATCGTCCGCCGACAGTCTGGACACCCATGTCCGCAAGGTTTTTTGCTGAGTGCGGTGGTATACGAGATGCCGAACCCCATTGTCTCCAATGTCATGCTGAATCGGGCACCAATAACACCAGGATACCGAGCCAACGCACGTTGATGAAATGTGTACTGCGGGTAAGGAACTACGAGCATCCCTTCGGCGTAAAAGTTCATGTTGACAGTCGTCTTTGTATTGAAGACGGACGCCATTTTGCTGTGACGTGAGGAGTAAGCTATTACGATATGACCCTGTCGCTTGAATGAGTCAAGAAATTGCCTGAAGCGTTGTGCCGTACCGATGGGGCATTCCCGCTGCTGTTATGGATCCAAACTTGGTTATGACCATGGGCTTGGGTCTCCAGGTCGATGTTCAGATCCCATTCGTCCTGGGTCAAACGTTTGAATTGACGCTCAGAAAACCAGCGCTCAAAGGTACCGCTGTATCAAGTCGTCAGGATGACACGAACTAGAAGATAATTATGACGAACTAGTGTTCCCAGTCTATTGTAATATTCAGGAGCTTCGGATCCCAGTCCCGGTCCCAATGTAGCAGAGCCAAGGCGGTAGTCCCAAAGACAACGGACCGAGTCGTGTTCAATAGCCTCGTGAAGTGGTCGATGTGGGCAGGAGGCACGAACAGGTGCAAGAGTCTCCGAAAATAAAGCACCATGCAATCGCCGCTTGCGGTTCTCCACATGTTACATACATGAAGGCACGTCAACCTTGTCTGCGTATCGACGTACTCGAGAATGTTGCGAACGATGTCCTCTATCATGGCAATTTGTGTCGTTGGATCCCCATTACGATCGAAGCGCTGTATCCTCGCTTGGGTTATGCGAGCTGGATCGCCCACGAGTTTTTTTGACGATATAGGATCAAAGGGATGAGGATCCCGGATGTTGCGTGCTAGTCTGCCTCCAATTCGTTGGAAGACGCTTTGGCATGGTATTAGATAGCTATTCATGATCATTCTACGTGGTTCAATACTCACCGGATAGCGTGGCTTAATAACCAGTCGAGATCGCAAGATAAGACATCGATGGGGGAACCATTCGTTGCCTTGTGGAGCACCAGCAACACATTCCCGTATACTTCCCTGGTGATGCACGGCATGCCGCGAGCGATGCTTGTGTTTTTGGTGGCAACGAGAGCGTCTTCGAAAAATAGCGAAAGGCGGATGTCGGACCCAACAGCCACCGTGTAACGCAATGTATTCAGATCAGTGCGCTGCTCGAGTGTATTGCGACGCACAAAATCGTCAATGGCGAGATGATCCAATTGAACCGGGAGGTCGATGTACTCTTTCTGTATAGCAACGGGCACTATGAACGGGCGTTCCATCAAGGCTCCCAGGAATATGGCCTGGTAAACAGAACGGGAGGTCTCATTTATATCAGCTAAATGTCGAAGAAGGGAAAAAAAAAATTCACAGTTCGTAGAATTGTGGCGCAAGCGGATTCTAGATCGTCGCGAGCGTAAGTGTCTCCCGAGGGCGCCTCCCACATAGGGAGGTAAAGTTCGGCGAAAGGATCAGAATCTGGGTCCCCGTTGGACATGACGACGATAGAAGGGCCTCAGCAGAGCGTTGAGACAAAGCAAGCCGCGACAAGTGACTATTCATGTCGATAACTAGCATGAAATTCAAAGGGAAATTAACGTCGGGCGAAGAAACCGACATCGGCTGAAATATGTGCACCGATAAGAATATGGCTGAACGAATTTCGATGAAGCTTTCGTCATTGATCCGTTCAGGGGCCGTCATGGATGTCGCATTTGGTCGTCATGGACTCGAGATCTCGCCTCGCACGAATTCGCTGTGAAATCGCGAGTAACAATTGATGCTTCGAGGGGTCGTCGATATGATGCCTCGCGCTCTTGCGATGTAACTGATGCACATACCAATGCAAGTTGGTAGCAGGACCTTTAGCATTAAATTTTGGCTCACTTACAGTCAAGTCAATTGGGGTACATGCTGCAGTCGAAGTTTCCACTTCTTCCGAAATCACCGACCAGACGGCTAGATCCGCCCCATCCGGATGATATTTGCGACGATTCATCAACATTCATCGTCGATCGCATGACTTCGTACTTTTGTCTTTTTTATATTTTTTTTTTTCGGACTCATACTTTTTTCCTTCCTCCTGTTTCAAACAGCCGCTAGACGCTGAATTTATACACCACGGAAAACCCCTGAACCATACCTTCCCAGCCATCATGCGCGCCTTCAATCTCATAGAGCAATATAACTCTACTATGGAACGAATGCTCTGTCGAGCTCAACCCAGTCGCATTGAACGCGATTCGAAAAGCGGGCGCTTGTCGTTCAATGACGCTTATCCCGATCGATCAACCGTTCTGTGTGTCGGAAGATTGGAGGCTGGAAACAGTGTCTTACTTCATGTACTGGTCAGTACCTATTTTGCATTCAGATGCACCACTGACGAACGCAGCGCCCGGATTACCCCTCGTCAGGTTGGCTCCGCCTGTCATCGACGACCAACGACGCAATAGAACGAATCATCTGCGACCAGCAAGTATTGACATTGAAGGAGATGATTGATCTTCGAGGTTCCACTGGAATACGATGCCTCACTGGACACACGGCATCCGGGATCTTGTTATGGGCGGACTACGAGAACATAGTGAGAGTTCTCATTCCATCGACATACACGATCTCAAGTGATAATTGTAGGATGTGTATGCCCCTTGGTCTGACCTTAACGACGGTCTCCTCGAACGCACAAGTATTCAGTCTCAAGAAAGGCTGTTGTCGCATACGGCAGAAAACCGCGTTTTGGTCGAAGTTCAATTCTTCGAGATAATTAATTTCGTATGCGGTTACCCGGTGAGCGTCCTGTATCCTCCTCTTTTGTGATTTGATGTTGATGCATAGCGCGAAGGCCTTGATTGCTAGAGTTACTTCTATACACATTCTTCCCTAAAATGACAATCGTACTCTGTCAAAGACACGGCGAATGCAAAAAAAATGAGTGATACACAAAAGCATCGGGGAAAGTGCATTCAGTTCGCTTGGCTTGACAAAAGTAAAAAAACCGACAAAGACGAGTAGCATCAAGGACGCACTCCAGAGTTCATAAGGTTTCGTGTAAACGACCAAGGACAAACGATCATCGATTATATGGGTTAATTCAACATCTAGCGTTGATGGCATACATAGCGAAGGCACTACTGGTCGAGTCTGGCTCTTTTTGGGGCAGGGATACCCAGAATATCATCCGTCTTCACAATGACTGGGTAATCCGTAAGATCAGCAGAAAACAAGTCAGCACATGATTCAGGATTGACGTCTGCAAGGTATGGAGGCACCACTGGGTGCGTTGAATCCTCTTCATCATCTGAATCGAGGATACGAAATGACCGTTTTTTATTTGAGGCCATTCGCGTCGGAACGGCTTTGGGATGCGTGAATCATTGGCCAGATCCGCGGAGCGTTCGAAGAACCACGCACCGAAATCTTCTGAAGCTTCATCGTCTACCAAGATGAGTTGGTGGGAATTGGACAGTACAGAAAGTGGTCACCTGTGTCATGGACGTCGTCGCATTTGTCCGAGTCATTCATGAGGTCCCTCTCGAGGTTTTGTATGCGCTGCCGGAGACGCATGGATTTTGGCCCTGATCCCAAATATCAATGTACGTCGACAGAAAGAAGCGGTCTTCATACGAGGTACTGTCAGTTCTAAATCAAGTTTAGAGGCCCGTTATCAAGAAAGCGAAAGAGTTCCGCTCACGCTCGGTTTGATTGTCGGAATGAACGGAATCGGATTCATATTCGACTTCGTCGTCGGGCACGACAAACGCGTCCATGGAGCAATCGCTATTTCCGTCTTCGTTTTCACTACCAGTATCGGTGCGTGTGTCAATTGAGTGTATGTCAAGTACCAATTGGCGTATGGATTGGATAATGGATCTCTGGTCGGGACGAGCATTTTTCGCGAGTAGATCCAGCAGTATAGACAAGGCAATACGTTGGGGGGTGTTATCTGGGGCTTGTAAGCATGTAATACAACTTTTTGGAGCTGTATACTCACCCATGAGACCTCAATTCCCCTTGGAAGAGCTCAAGTTCACTTCCCGAAACGTAGCGATATGAACAGAAAACGTTTTCTGTTCCGGCCGACGCTAGGCTAATATGTCGACAAACAAAGGCGATCAACCCGACGCCCGCGGGCCTAACCGCTTGTGTATTTTCCGTAGAAGACGAGGCGTGTCAAATTAGTAGGACAAATTTTTGGAATTACATTAGAACCTTCGCACCACGTTGATCGACGGGTTTAAACAGACACTGTATTTGTATTTTGTCGAAAGTCAATAGTTACCAAGTCCGCCGACCGATCGTATTGCCGTCACCTGCCGTCGGTGACCGTCAGTAGGCATACGTCAGTGACCGTCAGTAGGCATCCGTCAGTGACCGTCAGTGGGCGTCCGTCAGTCTTCACCAGTTACCATCACAACTCAATCAGCCGATTAAACGTCACCGGCATCGTCGTCTTCTAAGATGGATTTTCATGCGCGTAAACGTAATCTACTGGATTCAACTGCGAACCCTCAAGAGCTGCTTCCTAAACCAGCGGAGGGAGACGAGGAATACCGCCGGCGAATCGATCCGGGAGGTGTTTTCACGGCCAAAATTGGGATTCGTGGTCACTCAGACCAAGTGAGTCTAGCAGACAATGGAATAAACGGCAACGCAACGCGATTCACCAAAAAGAGAAACGGGACAGATGGTCAGTTAACGGTTTCGATGTTTTCTTGCATAAATTCTGATAGCCATTGTCAGGGGTCCGGAAGAAAAGGAACTTGATAGAATAAAACACTAGCAAGTGTACCATGGGTGTCTTAGAGAAAGTACTGACGGTTGTATAGCGACGCTCGAAAGAAACGCCGAACAGAACACCAACGCCAATCCCCCCCTCCCGACGAGTCCAACACGTCAGATATTCCTCGTACTGCCTCCGACCCACCAATTCCCCAGAACGCGACGGACCAGCGAAACCCGCCTTTCATGGACAGGCCCAGCGTGTACGGCTCCTCGCAAGCGGTTCGTAATACACGCACTCCGCCACGCGCGACGCGGTCCAATACGCATTCGAACGGTGAACCGAATTTTAGTGGCCACGGAGACGATAGCCGGGACCCCAACGCCAAAGTGATATACGACTGTCGGTCTATTGTTACATGGCAGCGAGACTTCGATGAGATCCACTTGGAAGGGGAAACGTCAACCATTCACGCTTATTGTCCATGGCTGGACGCACCGCAAGGCGGAAACAATTTGCTCAAACAAGTAAACCTCTCCCCGTACCTCAATCACGACGTATTCTTATCATTTTCAGGAATCGACCCTCATCATGGAGTTGACCAAGCGCGCTGGAAATTTAACAGACATAAGCAACGAAGACGTTCTTGTCCTGGATCATCGACAGACTCGCGACCACGGGACCATCAGAAATGCTCTTTCCAGAAATCAATGCGTTTTCATCAAACCTGCGCCCGGCGAGAAGTCCGCTACATTGGACTGCGAGTGGTTGTCGAGAGAATGGAGCGTTTCTGTGGACATTGAGACGAGACAACCGCATAGTGAGTCGATAACACGCGGTTCCCCATCTGAGTAACAATATCATAGGCATGAGAAAGAAAGCCGTCAACGCAGGAGATGCGCATACCGACCTGATATCCATCCGAAAATTGCTGCTCACCCCCCTGGCCCCCGACGGTGATCATCTCTTTATTCTTGATTGCAATGTCATGAGTCACGGAATGCCGAAAGACACAAGGTGGCATCGGTGTATTTGTTGGGTTTTAAGATTTCACTCACAAGCGTCATAGAGCCCTGAACGAAGATTTGGTCGCGAATCAAGAGGTTCCCGCTATCGTCCAAAACTTGTTGACAGCGAAAGAATACAAGGCGTTGGAAACTATCTCGGTTGAACACATTAACGATCAACGCTGGGCCCTACTTCACATGGCAATGACCAACACGAGGGCTCATCACGACACCGTCGGGAAGATTGCGCAAATCGAGGGACACGCCGGCCTGAAACTGTGGTTTGTACTGTATACGGACGAAGAGAATGTGAACTCTCTCGAACAATGGCGAAGAACTCAGACCTCTTTTATGGATATGGAAGAGGATTACAGATACCCAGATGGTATCAGAGTACACGTCTTTTTGATCACCCCCGGCGCAATTCTGTTCGTTTCTTTCTCCTTTTCTCCCAGTCTCGTCTGCAAGACTGAAATTTTGCAGTTTGCAACCCCCTGGATTGATGCACGCAGTCTACACACCGATTCCTTCATTCGTCACCGGTTCATCCTTCTGGTCGTTTGACGCCATGCATCTGACGCGAATCTCGAGACTGTTGGATGTCGAAGATGGACACAAACTGACGAATGTCAACCACGATGACATAGTCACTTACGACGGTTTTTTGCGCATGATGGTCCTGTTACATACCATAACACGAGGTTCGTCCCTTCATGCCAACGAAGACACCACTAATATGCGGCAGCTATCCCTAAAAATTCCCTCCTGGCCCTCGTTCACATGGTGCTTTTCCCTTTCGAATATATCATACGCCATATCTCTCACGGCAATGCCAAGAAAAAGACGAAGAGCATTTTCGACAAACTCATGAAACTGCCCTTTCGAAGAATCAGTGTACCGTTGGCGTGCGTCCTGTCTACCGGACTGGGTTGGCCGATCAGTGTCGACGTGGCGCTCCGCTCAGAAATACCCAAGGTTACGGGTCTGTACGCAAGAGAGCAAGAGTTGGGGAGCTTCTTAATGTCGGAAGGCACAAGCGCTGGGGCTCTGACCACCCTCGATGCCGAAGAAATGCGAGACAAGATGCGGAAAGTCCTGTCCGATTTATCATGAATTAGAATTCTAGTCGATCTGCCAGAATGGAAACGTATAGCGCGTGTAAATAGATTCATATAAATCCATAGTTTGCCTGGCTGATGGACGATTCTCGCACATGATGCGGACTTTAAGCGGCAGGAGCGCCAATCAAAACAACTCCGACCGCAAAGCGTCTTCTGCTAAAATCATCTCCTTACAACTACCATGGTCCACGTCTGGGAATCGTATCTTCGTGAAATAGGCTCTGAATTCCGGCCCCAGCGATATTCAGAGCGTTGGATTTCAGAGCGTGGTCCACAGGTATTTTTTTTTTTTGGTGCAGCGTTCATAATTATGTCAATACGAATCGTTGTTTAGCCTCCTTGCAATAATTGCACGCGTCTCGGAATTGAATGCGTCCCAAATGGAAGTCGAATCTACTGCAAAACTAACTTGTGTCAAAAATCGGACGAACGCTGCTCCTGGTCAAAGGATGAAATTTACCATCGCATCGATGAAAAGTATCCAGGACAAGTCACCCGAGCCGCCTTTGAAACGATCCTCCGCAGTCTTCCAAAGGCTCCTACGCTGAATCCCGAATTGAATGGACGTCAACGAAAAAGAATGACTTCACCAGAGATGCGAAAGTCAAATCCGAGGTTTCATCAAAACCGGGCCTCTCGTCCCAGCCAAAAGTTGAGAGACCAAGATGAAGTAGATGAACTGGACAGTGGTAACTGTTATTCAATAATGACAGTGCAAAATATTGAATGATCATCAGCGGATAGCCAACAGTCAAGCGAACTGAGACCCTCGCCCCAACCCGAACACAAAAAGCGACGGGTCGATTCGAGAAGTCAACAGCCTATTCCTCGTCAAAGCAGGAAAGTACAACCAAATTTTGAAACGGTGCCCTATGAAGAAAGTATGTCAATTCTTTTCAGAACCCCTTGGATTCGAACACACAATGATGATCAACAGCCTCCGACGAATCTGAGAAGACCCAGAGTTCTCCAGTTGACGAGCATCTACCAACATCTATTCGAAAGGAACTGGTCAATTCGCGAAGTAAGTAGTGCGATAGCCACTCGGATAATTCTCACTGAATCCGAGAAGCGCATTCGAACGGAGACAGCACTGGTACTTCTATTCAACACGATAGAGACAATGTCCTCACCAATTTTAGCGAAAATACCTCAACCTGCAAGTAAAAGTGATACGCAATCCGATCGCGCGCATAACATAGGTGCTTCCAATCAAATTGTCCCCTTTCAGTGTATTCATGCTCCAAAGAGAGGTTGCTGGAACTGGAATCTCAAGTCAACACCTTACAGGAGCAAGCGAAAAGTGAGAACATGCCTCTAGTGCACGACCAGTATACTGAAGCTCACTCAGATAATGCGACGATCATTGACACACAAAGGATGACAATTGAGAAAAGTCAGGAAACCATAGAGGCTCAAACGAAGACCCTCGAGCGAGGCCATAACATCCTGGCCAGTCAAAGCCAGGACATCGATACTTTTCGTCGAGATATGGCGAATCTCTTGCAGTCTCACGAAAAGGAGATGCAATGCTTGAAGTCCGAAGCTCACACTTTGCAAGAATTTCTACGCAAAGTACGCGAAGAAAACGATACGCTCAAGAGTTCGTGGACATTGGCAAAGGAATCGCTGAAGCAACGCGACCACGATGTCTCGATCCTTCGTATGTACTCATTATGACTGAAACCATATCCTTCACTCATGGGATACAGAAAGCAAAATTTTGGACATCGAACCCACTGGTAGGAAGTCACTCGTCGTATTCATGATCAGCTTTGAATGGAGATTTCGCCAGTCGCAGCATATCGCAACCGCACTGCACACGTATATTTCGAAATCAACGCGACACGGCAATCCTTTGCTTTGGACTTAGCCCGATATCACGACGATGTTGTTGAGCTCGTGTCTGCTGCTGAAGTACATCTCAAACGCCTGCAAACAGCAGCTGACGCGCATCTGGAGTTGGGTGAACTTCAGACATCGAAACAGTAAATTACAGGTTGAATTCGGCTAACTTGTGCATTACTCACCAATACATGATATTCTCTTGACGTATGGAGTTATTTAAGTTTAAAAGAGAATGTTCCAATGGGCCCTTTGCTGTACGGTTATGAAGAGTGCCACTGGTCTCAGTTCTATTACCACACTACATAAGCCACAACAAAATGCTGTTCCAAGAACTCGGGAAACGCTCACCGAGTAACGGTAGCGATTCCGATCAAAGCTCACTGATTGATAGCGACGGCCACTGACGGACACTGATGGTCACTGACGGACACTGATGGTCAAAGACGGGCACTGATGGTCACCGACGGACACAGATAATCGCCAACTGAAAAGCTCGCTGACTGATAGCGACGCCCACTCACGGAAAATTATGCCGACGGACACTTTGGTCCACTCGTGAGTACTTATGGACAGAGATGTTTGACTGACGATTTTCGAATCATTGTCTCCTAATAAAACATTCCGAGCGTAGAGAGGAATAACGAGTTTGAATTTCGAGGTACGCGTCACGAATGTACGAAGATTCTAATATACCTCATCGTCACTTCCCCCCTCCGATATTTCGAAGTCAGCAGAAGCCGATTCCGTAGGGCAGAACCCAACTGGTCTCGACACGCCCATCGGGGTGTGGGACATAACCGACTCATGCCAAGTTACCGGAGCTACGTTGGCTTTGCCCTTCCTTTTGTAAGTAATATCGTCCGTCAACTGAGTGACACTCTGGGCATTGAAACTCAGGCGAGCTGTGCCATTAGTTGTAAATTTAGACACAGTGAATATCACCAGGACGGCCCGGTTGTCCTTCACCTCGCCGCCGTGAATGGGAGAAAGGTCCCAGTAGTTCCTGAGAGCAAAAGGCTGACGACCATCGAAGAGTGGGACTGAAAAGACATCGTAAGCGAATGAAACGACTACGAGCGATAAGAGACTTTACTCGTGTGGTTATAGGGAAGGATCTCGTGGCCGTGAGTGGTAGCACTGGGAGGTTTGACTTCCATCTCGCTGTTATTCTCCGCTGCAAACATCTTCAGATTTCGCTTTGTAAGGAAACACCACTTACGATTGGCAGACATACGATAAGTGGAGAACAGCAAACCATTTTCTTCCTGGTCGACGGGGAACACCACGCTAGCTACACCCATGGCGGGTCCCAGTACTGCTGCCATTCGGTCGAGCGTTCGACCGAGAGGGCGGACGACGATCGATTGATTTTTTTCGCCATCCCCTAAGTGAGAATTCAACGCGATGCCAGTGATGAAGCAGGAGGCTGATTTTTTGGCGTTCTTCTTGATCAGACGCCCTTGGACAATCCGAGTAGGGTCGACGGCCTTATCGTTTCTTTTGGTGGTGCGTATAGTGAAGTCCTTGGGATTCATCGTAAAGAGGTTGAACAGACTGGAATGTCCACGACGAAATACCGAGCGTAAAATTTTTCTGTACGAAGGGAATGAAGTCACGGTTTTTTGAACAAGAACAAAAGACATACTCGGCATTCGCTTCATTGGCGTAAATGTCCTCTGCGATCTCAAAGGTTGGAATCGGAACTGACCCAGCTTTTCCGGCTGATCCAGAATAACCGACACCCTTTAATGTGTGAGCGCCCGGGGGCATCTCCAAAGGATCCGAGAGCATAGATTGGACGGGAACTTCATCCGCGCCGATCGTACGACGAATGGCGTCCCGTGAGGATGAGGAGGTAGTATGTGGTGTGTCGGGCATCGTCATACCCGTGGGTGTCGAAAATGGTTCTTTGACCGAGCCCGACGAAGCAGGTGGTGTGCTAAAGCGAAGCTTTGCCTCGCGCTGACTTTTGGCAAGGATGATCATGAGCAAGATAACTGATGAAGAGCAAAAATGTACTCACGTTTGACCGTCAGCGGCACTACTTTCGCTACCGACAGACAACGAGTCTGCTGGAGGGTGTTGATTAAGCGTCGACTGACTTCCAAGAGGAGCGGACGACGCATTGTCGCCCTTTTTCCCTCCGACACTAAAGGAAAGTGTAAACGAAGAACAGAACACAAAAGTGGAAGAGACTGACCCACTCGACGGCACAGTGATTTCCACGGGTGGATTGGCACTGGATTGGTCGTCTTTTCTATAAAAGAAAAAGGTAACAGATGTTTAAGTCGAGAACACTGCGAAAGGGTGAAGGCCGCCTTACTTTAATCGCTTAGCGTCCTCGAGAACCTTTGTCGGACTCGCCGGTCGTTTTGTTGACTGACTTTTGGTGGTTTGACCGGACATGGGAAAGGTTGACAGGATCGGGGACGAAAAAGAGCTCCGCGATTGCTTTTAAGGTCGACCCGAGTACGAAAAGGCGTGATACGGCATCAAATGAAAAGTCGTTGCAATTTCAACTGCTTCGATTCTCAGAAATTGCTCGACAAGATTGGACGACAAGATTAGAAACATATGCAACGAGGGGCGCGAAAAAAAAAAAAGAAAAAAGCAAAGTCGATACGACACATTTGTCAAAATCAAAATCGGTATAGATAGCGGATCTCCGAACGGCCCCAAATTCTGCGACGACGCAGTAATGACGATCAGGAGGAACGCCCCGAAACGCCGACGGAAGCGATGAATCATCGATCATTCAATATCACCTCTTAAATTTTCACGTAATTTTTTCCCCCCTTCTTCTGGTGGCGCGTTGTCGGACCATCACCCCGACGTGCGCGGTTGGGTACGTGATGTCGATACGTCAAGCAGGTACGGAGAATTTCTACCTGTGGGCAAGTGGTACCGGTAGGACCAGTGACTGTACGAAGAACATCAACCATGCCTATGCGTCACCGAGATGCAGCGTTAATCCGAAAGCACAAACTCCTTGATGCCGAAACTAGAGATCGCCGATCTGCCTCGAATTCAACGACTTCGCGTTCTTATTCCAAACGAAAACACAAAAGAACTCTCTTGAACGCGCGATCTGGACGCCGAGACAAGGGATTCCCGATACGTACCGAATTGCATAACTTCGCATTTTTATTCCACATCAGATTACTTTCTATTCTTCGGCTGGAGCGTTGTCGGAACTTCATTCCGAGCTGCGCGATCAGCTACGTAAGCACAAACACTTATCTTGCACGGATACTCTGAAGTGAAGCTGCGAAACCTGTTTTTCTGTCACTTTACAAAAAAGTCAAGCATGCTTTCGCGTCACCGATGAGTCGCGTTAACCCGAACGCACAGACTTATGGACGCCGATACAGAAGATCGCCCAACTGTACCGAGTTCCGCGACTTCGCGTTCCTATTCCAAATGAAGAAACCAAAGAATACCCTTGAAGGCGGAACTCTGGATGATAGACCGAGACAATAAATTGCGATCACCCAATTTCATCTTCCATTATCTTTATCTTCTGCTGAAGCGTTGTCGGAATTTCACTCCGACGTTTGCGATTGGCTACGTAAGCACAGAGGCTCATCGACTAGGAAATCTCTGGACCCCTGAAACTGTAAAAGTCGTCCATCCTTTCCCCTTAGTAAGAGCATCAACCATGACTATGCGTCACCGCGAAGTCGCGTTAAACCGAATGCAACAATTACTTGACAGCGAAACCAGTGAGTCATTCCTCGACTAGGAGACTACCGTAGCGTTTAATCTGCCAGTCGGACCCTCTATCCAGTTTTTACAATTCATTCGCTCGACCGAAGAGGAGTCTGGCGAAAAACAACTCCACCAGTACCAAAGCGAAACCGACATCGAGGCAGCTTTCAAAGTATCTGATTCCGGAAACGGCTTCAAGTACTTATTGTGGAAAGACGGCGGGGAGCAGGTCACTCTCAACATTCAGGGATGGCTAACTTCGTGCCTCCTCCTTCCATTCGTCGCGACATCGAGAACACACAAGTCTGTTTGCCCCGCTTTCGCAAAATTAGCGACTACATTCTGACAATTATCCTAGATCGAAAATGACGGCGTACAGGCAGTTCGTCAAACTCATATCACGACCAGACGACGCCGTCTTTGCCAACGCGAACTTGGCCGTCAACGAAATAGCCAAATACATGTACACGTTTTGCAGTCAGAGTACTCGGACGGAATATCGCTCTCCTCAGATTGAAGGTACTTACCTTTTTTCTGCGGAGAATCGATTGGTTGTCAGTCAACAACATTCCGAAAACCTTCCGGACGGAGAACTCAACGAGTTCAATGACCCTGACGAGGAGCTTCAAAGACTCTGTCGCGCGACGAGCCATAGGTACACCGTCGACAACGAGGTGAAGTTCAATGAATGGGAAGTGAATGAGGACCACCTGAGGTGAGTATTGCATTGGGTAGTCATTGGATTATTAAGAGCGTCATCGTTAGTCTGGAACACAGGACTTCTGGTCGTACCATTGAACCCGGTCATTTGGTGAACGCTTTGGTGTCCTTCCGTATGAGCACATTCGGGCATACGAATCGCTTCATCGTAAAATTGGAAGAAGTGTCGGTAATCGATCGTCGTGGCGAAAAGGTCAGATTATTTCGCATAGTTTATATCATGGCTAAACGATTCTTAGATTCTCGACCAAATCAAAGCGCAGAAGGAAGAGCCAAGGGGTCCCATGGCGCCACTTGCAAAACGCGGCCGAAAGTCGAATACGATTGATATTTCCATGGCTGTTTAAAATTTCGTACACAAGCATGTACACTTGAAAATTCATTGACCCAGAATCAACACACGAGCCAGGTATAAATGCCAATCACAAGATGAACAGAAACATGGAAGCCGACGAAAGGCAGACGACGGTATATTTCAACTGAATGAAGCGAAATCGACAGCATCGAGCTCGTAAAATGTCCCCGGAAACATGCGTCACGGGATGACGGAAACAGAAGGCGCGAAACTGTCGATAAAGCTTGTTGTCAATGTGAACGACCATCTTGATGGCCAGCAAGACTTTGGAAGAAAGTGGGAAGCATAGCAAGCGAAGTATTCGGCATCTGGACAGTACGCGAAGAGGACAGATAGGGGTGGGAGTTTCGTCCGATGCACATTGCTTCGCGAGTTTTTCTTGTTCGACAACAATCATCGCGTTCAAGCGAGCGACGACTTGGACATCGTTCAATTTCCTATGATTCCTTTGATGGAGCCTAGAGTGGAATTATTCCGTATGGGCCATCTTAATCCAAACGGGCCGATTCCGCTGTTCACGCTGAGGGAGCACTGCCAAGAAGATGGAGACAAAGCCCAGTTCGCCGATCTCAAGCGAATCCCCCTACCATTGTTGACTTTTGGTTAGACAGATCCTCAAATGGGCGACACGCGACAACGTTGGCGGTATCTTGAACATTTTCTCATGCGATCCGTCGTTGTTTCAAACGCGGAAAGGCATGCTGGAGGCTTTAACTTCACCTGCACAACCGGCCTATTTCTACCTGATTGGGGAAGTAATTGGCTCAGACTTGGCCACTGAAGCCCATTCGCAGCGGATCGTCATCAAACCCCTGCTACGGACTTGGCACCGAACCACTGCCTTTCTATCTACTGTCTTCCAAGCTGAAAATATCGGGATCCCAACCGCCGACAGTCACGGACTGTTATTGGAATCACATACACCACTTTGGAATTGTGAGGCTTTGTTGGTGGTTTTGAAGAACGTGCTAATTGAGGAACAGTGTATGGTAACGACTTTCTTGACAATGTTGCGAATGCCCAATTGCAACAATCGAGGAGAGAGTTTGCTTTGATCTACGAGGAAATGGGTTCGTACGAGCTCAAATATAAATTGACATTGAACCCAGATTGACGCGCATGCTAGCTCCCATTTTGAACTCAACCGCAGACGACCCCGAAAAATGCTGGGCTACGACGCCCGGTCGTTATCCCAACATTGAACTCGGCTCGGTCGTCGCGACGATGTTCGCCGTGAGAGGCTATAGCTGGGAGGAAATGGTCGAAGGAATCCCAAACTCATCGACCCGCTTTACTTTTGATTTGCAGGGGATTGTACTGTTGAGCGATGTCAACGAACAACCAAGAAAGCGACGATGGGATAAGAATTTCAATCGAGAAATATCACACGGAGTCATACGTCGAACTACATAAGAATGGCTATGTATAGTTTTCTGACTCCCTATCAAGATACATGATTAAAGAAAGATGGTCCACGATGCAACAAAAGACTAGGCGATGATATCTAGACATCATTCTTGCTCGGATTCATATCGAAAATGCTCGGAATCTCCGACCAGATCATATCGTATGCCCTTTCTTCATCTTCGGACCATTGTCGCCAACAGTCGTCGCATACCTTGCCCTCCTGAGGAAGCTCCCGATCAGCCCAGAATCCTGTCAAAGTATGAGGCAGAGGTCTGACGAATGCCTGCGCGGCGAGGTCCATAGCGTCTCTGAGGAGACCCTGCGATACCAGCACACGAGTGCTTCGACAATGATGTTGCATACAGCGTCCAGATTCCACATCTCTAATCCATGCCCATCCATCTTGAATCATCTTGCGCATAAGAGCTTCTCTACCCGTCATTAAGACGTGAACGTCTAGCCCAAACAAGTCGATGTTCCTATATGCTTTGGCCGGAAGCAAAGACGCTGCGTATATAGCGGGATGCAACAGAGCGGGCAAGTTGTGTTTTTTTGCCACAGAGACGGCCCAAAGCGCCATTTCAGAGGCAATGCCGTTCATGGAAAGTTTTTGATTAGGGAACGACGCTCGGTCCGATGGATAAATGGCGCCGATGTGTTCGATGACAGCGCGCTGAAAACGCTGGCACAGATATTTTGTTGTGATGTCCATCATATCTGTCAGATCCACGAGCCATAGACGGTCTGTTCCGGGTTGGAAGTATCTGTGGACGGGTCACACAAATCTGAGGATGATAAGGGGATAACAACAAACCGGAACTGATACATCAACTTCAACAACACTCGAATTTGGTCGGCGTCGTCGTCTAAGGGCAGAAGAGAAAGTGGATGGTTGTCCTCCGCGGACGGAGGACCGGAAAGCTCTAGCATGTCGCGAAAGAAATCGGAATGCAACGCTAAGACCCCGCGATGTACCCGGAAACCAGTCGCCTTTGAGGCCTCGACTCGCGAGCCACCATCTTCGGCGCATGGGCGAGAATAAGCGATAGACATTTTACTAACGAGGATGAGATTTCCGTCAGCGAACCAGAACTGCGAATCTGGATGGTACAAAATGGGAGGATCGCCCTTCCTTGGGTTCAGCGTCCTTTCTTCCACAATGTCGCGGTGATTGTCCATAGTAACGCTGGGTAGAAGACGACGAATGCGCGGTTACAAATGATGCCGACGGTAAGAGGAGAGGGCATTCATTTATAGATTCACTGATCGGTAATCGTCGCGCCAGCTGATGTTTCCGCGAGGTGTCGGATGAACGGGTCAAGCTCCACCGCCGATCAGGCTCAAAAGCGTTGAAATGCATACGCAATCCTAAAACATTCCCTCTCGACCCAATGCGATATTTGCATGCTATTTCTACAGCGCCCGTTAGTCGACAATTTATCGCATGGAATGATCTGACCAAAACCAGGTTGAGACTTTTGACTTCAATAACGGCATCGCGCTGATCGCCATACGGTCCGGCCAATGTTCTTTGGACTACGTTAGGTGCTGCCATGGCCGACAAGTGACGCTGGTGGATTGTCAGGACCTTTTGCCGTCATCCTTCACCCTGTTCGACTTTCCATGTAACGTCGGCGACAAGCCAATCTTATTCACGGCTATCGTCGACCGCCAAGATAACGAAATCTCATTGGGAATGCTGCTTCAGCACGATCATGCGGCTCGAGGACGTTTGGTGTCCGTACACGAGCCGTATCTCGACGGGATATACAACGCAGCAAAAGACGCACTTGCTCGGCACTCGTTCAGCACGGGCGTTCGGCATAGCCGTTTCTCCTGGGACATGTACCATTTTTTGATGTACAAGGAGGTATCGTACTCGAACTCAGAACCAATCGCCGACAAAACTGAAAGAATAAAACAGATATCCAAATTCCGTCTCGACCGCGAGGTCGTTGTCGCCCGTCTTATGGAATGCGAATTTTCGAATCATATCACGTATGCCAACAAAGAACTCAGCGTTCTAGATGTCAGTCATTTGGTGGGCAACCGATGCGTCACAATGTCAGGTTTTGCCTTGTCCCCTGCGAACGTGCTTTATTACTGGTATACGGCGCTACCCAAGATAAAAACATAAGAGGCATCGTGATTCCGTCAGATCTGGCAATCCAATGGACCACACCTCCTTGCCCGATAACTGAGATTCGAGCCATGATACGACTGGCGAGGGAGGAATTGTGGACGAGGTAAGGATTCAACTATTTGATCGACATCGAGTCTGACGTTACATACCATACAGCCCCTTAATCCAAAGAACCTTGATGGAACGATATGTATGTTCGTAAAATGTTGCTCGTTGTCCAACCAGATTTCCCAATAAATTCAAAATTTACAAAAGATACTTAAACAGGGTGACATTCAACGCCAACAGTGTTAAGATCCACAGAAACAATGATTCCGGTGGAAGAAAAATCAGGTAGACTTAACAAGCGACATTGGTGTTCACCCGGCAAGCTCAGGGACCGGGTTGCGAACACATTATGGCCCGCCACGACGTAGAGATCAGGACAAAAAGTTAGAATGAAAGGATCTACCCCGAAGAAAGGGGGACAGGGCAAAGTGTCTGGGGCAGAGGGCGCTAAATGCTGGCAAAGAAGCGTGTACTCCAATAGGTCCAGTATGCCAGTACACCCAGCAGTGTACTTAGCGAGATCTCGAGTCGCTCGCCCGGAATGGAACAAAGTAGCCAGTGTTCGATTTTGCCCAGCAAAGGCGATGTAGGACGGATCTGTCTCAAGGGAGAGATTGAGACTCGGCGGTTGAACCTGAAGAAGAAACGGGGGATGGGCGGGTTGTGGCAAAAGTGCGCTGGAGGCATCATGTTGCCAGGTAAGATATGGACTGGCAATACTTGCAACAGACGATGCAAATTCTCCTTAAAAGAAGTAATCCCTGAGGACTGACGAGGCATTATGAAGATGCACCAGCGACGGATACCGAGCGACTTACAGAGTGCAAATAGAATGAATCGCCGACCAGTACGACCGACATTCCAGTATCAACATGCTAGATGAATGGAGATTCAGAGCAATAGTTTATGGAACGAATAGACAAACCTCGAGAATCCAGTCTACAGCATCGGCCCAGTATCGCACACCCCAGTGTCCAAATCGCCCACTCGGAGGCCACCGATAGCATCACTTTTCTTTTGCTTTTGAGAATGGTATCTGATTCGCACATGCGTCGTACAGCAGCAACGGCACGAGATTGGAAAAAGATTACCATGAGGCACATCAATAGGGCGA